>JAVJIX010000025.1:4265000-4865000 GCA_036785185.1 Paratrypauchen microcephalus | reverse complement strand
CCAGAATTACTGTCATCATTGAAATGTTTTTTTCTCATAGGGTGAAATTGCCTGCATTTATTGCTTACTGCTTGCATTTTCACTCTCTATCCGTACCCATCCATATTGTATACAGTCATTCCTTTGGCCATCTACGGGGTTTGTAGCTGCCTCATAAAAGTCAACCTGATATTTTTTACACTCCACATTGCCTGAAAGAGGGGAGCAACTCTGTCTTTTTGGCCAGGGAAGAAAGTAGTAATGAAAAGGTATGTGTGACGAATTGCCGCGAAAAGGGCAAAGAGGCAAGCTGTGTGGCGATGAAGATAGGAGATGAGGTGGGTAAAGTCGGTAAAAAAAATGCAGAGCTGAAGGGTTTTTCGAAAAAGCCAACTCAGCACTTATGCAAAGACCCCAAGGAGGTAGGTACGTACACACACACACACACACACACACACATACACACACCTGTACACAGTCATGAAGTACTGAGCAAATATCTTCCATATCGGGATGTCATACTGGGCAGAGTCGGCTCACGGAACAGAGACTTCCTGTTGCGCCGTGAGGCTATTACATGGTCTATCAGAGCTCAACTAATAACATGGACCAGAGACGCTTCAGCCACTTCCCTCTGCTTTCTCCTCCTTAGACCATCAGAGGAACTAAGGCATTTTTACCACCCAGCCACCCACACCAAAGACCTCCCACAACCTAGATCATACACACGTTCACACAGACGAGGCACAAGTGATCTCATAATTGACAGCTTTTCCGCCATCTCTAAGCAGACTGCCCCTAGCAATGTAATTTGCCTCTGTGAACGTCCATTCCTGTTAGCGGCGTGATGATGCATACATATAGGAGGTAATAACCTAACATCTTGTCAGGGCTATAGCAATATAAATAAATAAATAGTGCAATATGTTGTTTTTGTTGTAAAGCTAACAAGCTACTTTGGATTATTTAAAGGCTCTATATTACGCAAAATAGACTCTTGTGAGTGTTAAGTCTTGTTATAATGTTGTTACCTCATCAAAAACAAGCCCAGAGTTATGTTTTGTTTCATTCACACATGTTTGAGTAATCCTTCATTATGAGTTGAGGGAAGAGCTCAGACTAAATATGCAGGATTTGTGTGTTAAGCATGTGTGAATGAAACAAAACACAACTCCAGGTATGTTTTTAATGAGGAAACAACATTATAACATAGACTAGAAAATAGTGTAATATAGGCCCTTTAAAGGAGAATTAACGTATTTTACAATCTGAGCCTTATTTCAGTAATAAAACAAGTTGGCACTTTGGTGTCATATGGAGCACTTCCAGAGATGTTTTAGATTAGCGATTAGCGTTCTCAGGGCATAGAGCATCTAATATATGCCCCGAGCTGTCTCCAAATAACACAAACTTTAGCACTTTTCAAATCATAGAAGCTCAATGTCTTAGTCTACGCTTTCGTTTGAGTCAAAAGTGGCCTGTAATCCGAGATTTATCCATACTTTCGAGTAGATGAGGACGCCAGTGCGCATGTGCGGAGTCACAGTTTATTTTGCTCTCAGCTCCCGGGACCCAAACATGAAACGCAAAGCTGTAAATTATGGATAAATCTCGGATTACAGGCCACTTTTGACTCAAACGAAGGTGTAGACTAAGACATTGAGCTTCTATGATTTGAAAAGTGCTAAAGTTTGTGTTATTTGGAGACTGGTCGGGGGATATATTATATGCTCTATGCCCCGAAAACGCTAATCGCTAATCGCTAATCGCTAATCTAAAACATCTCTGGAAGTGCTCCATATGACACCAAAGTGCTATGGGTGAGTAAAACAACTTGTTTTATTACCGAAATAAGGCTCAGATTGTAAAAAACCTTAATTCTCCTTTAAGTATTTTAACAGTATGCGTAATTAATTTGTAGTTAATTATTCAAGTGCCAGTGCAGTCTGTCTGCCCATAGTCCATTCAGTGATTGTGTACACTTTTAGAAATGTCCACTGTGTTTTTTGTTGTGGTCGGAGAGGCTTAATCTGCCCCTCTGGCTGGAATGACCTGGAAAACGCTGAGTCAAGAGTCAAGAGACTGAGTCCAAGACTGGAGTACATCTCTGCAACTACCAAGACAAACTGGTACATTATTCATGGAAAACAACCAAAAAGGTTCCTGTCGTATGAGTTGAAATGTTTTCTCTGATAAAAACCCTCTTTGTTTTTCTGGCATTGCGACAAAACAAAATCCCAACCGCTGTCACATGGGTTTTCATATTTCAAGTTAATCCTCTAGCTAGCTATAATAAATTACAGTGACAATCCACTCTATATATTAGGATGGGGAAAGGAATTTAAAGCTACAATATGTAGTTAGATTGGATGACCCGTCGCTGTTGTATTCACGCACTTCACCCCTAGATGATATCTACATTACTTTTGTCTGATAGTGTGCCAGCTTTAGCCTCACAGAAGAACAAAGGCCAGGTGAGGGTAGGTAATAGGTTTCACATCTGCCATCCACTGTTGAAAAGAAATCAAATAAACTTACAGATGGCAGCTTTAAGGTTGTTTTAGTTTTTTTTTTTTTTTTTAATTCTTTCCAAATTTCTGAGTGAATTTTGGTGGCTGGGAACACATCTGTCCATTGACCAAACAGACTTCACACCCAAAGTCGCAGTCCAAACACAGTGTGCATAAACAGATATAAACAGCCCACCAATCTCTAAATCCCTGTTTGGTCATTATGCTGTTGTCTCACAGTATTGGAATTACAACAACAAAAACTGGCAATTTCATTTGGTTTCATCAGTTTGCTTTTCAACCACTACTGCAGATTGAATCAATGTTAATGACTTGACCCACGCGATAAAGAGAGATGACACGTGAAAATCATTGCATTAAACAGTATAGCCTTATATTGACTCTCATAATGTTGCAATTGCACCAAAGTCGAAATGTCCCACTGATTAGGTTTTAGATCACACGCTCCGTCGCCATAGCTTTTAAAAGGGGATACTTTAGCTTTAGGTCAATGCGATCTGACAGAAAATGAACTTGCCACTACGAAGCACAGTCATTACTGCGCTCATGAAAGAGGCAGCCATATGCATTGTAAACAGGAAGCACATAACCATTTCACATATTACTTTAACATGTTTAACTTGGTGTTTAGGTGTCAGGAGATGTTGTTTGGTCAGAAAATGCTAAAAAGTTACTAGCATTGTCTGTATAGTATTTACTCAAATAACATTGTTGTAATACAGTACTAAATGCAATTTGTAGCTTCAGTAACAGTGAGTAGTAGTAGCCAGAGTATCTTGAGTATCTAAAGTAGGTGTACTGTAGTTCATTGGAGTAAGCAGTTATAGCAGCAATACTTTTATCATCATTTGGTACTTAAAAGTTGTACTGTGATTACAAACAACTATCACTTACAGCAACTATCACTAGTACTAGTCCAGAGTTTTGATATAGGACATAACTGACAAAAGGTTAACAAAAAGAGCATTAGTCACACAAAGAATCACCATTGGTATTCTGAGTTCCAACTTCCACTATATCTAACCCAGGGCAATTTCAGATCTCTGCTTTACAAAAAAAGAATGCACCATTGCCAAGGAACTAAGAAATGACTCAGAGAAAAGCAGAAATGTACTTAAAAGTATAAACTAGAACGCCCCACAGCTTGAGGACCACTGCTTTACATTTTCCGCGAGCTTTGGCCATGTTTTGCACCACACTGGAGCATCTAAAACAAGACATGCCCACGAGCTTGATGTCTGTCTCTGTCTGTCTGTCTTATAACAACATGTCCGCACTGGGCACAAAAGCAGCACTGTCAATCCCTCTCCCTCGCCACCGTCCTGCCGTGTTTCCCTCCATCAATTCAGTGACATCCAGCAGTGGGCCGTGACATTACAGAGAAACAAGAGAGGGGCGAGGAGGGAAGGAGGAGGAGGAAGAACAGATTGTGAAGAAAAAGAGAAATTAAGCTGCTAAAGATGTTGTAGGGAAAATTGAACATGCATGCACAATATGGGTAGACAATATGGGAATTATGGTTAGACAGACGTTTAATCATCATGGTTTAACACAAAAAAATAGTCAAATTTCTTTATTTTGCTCAAAATATGTAGACCTGCCAATTAAAAAGACTGGACCATATCATTTACAATTAGAGATGACTAAATCTCGATCTCAACACAAATTGGATTAATTGCCAGGTCTTAATGCTGGAAATATTACAATATAAAACTATAAATACTCTAAATACTCTGGCAACACAGCGGATGCGGGTGCAACCTGAATGCAGAAAGCACCGCTGTCTGTGTGGTTAACATGAAGTTGCAACGTTAGCTAACGCTGTTGTCAGCGCACTAAAACAGTTTATCACTGTGTGATAAAATAAGTTATGATGATAAATCAACTTTAGTGAGTGAGATACTTCTTAATAATGCATATATGTTAAATGCAGATGAGTGTGTAAATGACGAGAAGAAATAATGACTCAAACTTCAGTAGCCAGACATCCAATCATACCTGATCGACACAACTAGCGCCAACCCCAGGAGAGCCTGAAGTCTACTGAAATGATCCCAGACAGGACAGCGGCTCTTTCTCCAGGAGACATACGCAGGAGAGTGCGACGTGATGTAGTCTGATAATCCCTCTATGGTTTTATTGTGATTCTGTGCTTTTATGATTAATGAAAATTTAGGCCTAACACAGTAAACCAGTGACGTGCGGTGAGGGTCATGGCTGGTGAGGCACTGACGTCATCACAATCAGATTTACAAATAAACCAGGTGTCGGCAAGTAAATTTGGCCCCGGGCTAATTTCTCTCCCTGTAAGTGACTGGTAGCTCATAATATTTTTGATGTGAAGCTGAAAATAAAGTATTATTGTTCAGTGCATTTTCCAGAGTGCACCGAGTAGCGTCATAAATTAAAATAGCGACATTTTTAGCGAGATCTGGCTCTGAATGTGAGCGGTGGACCACTCATGTTTAATGAGGCTTCTTTGCAAATTTTTCAGGTCACAATATCCCATCTGAGTCCAGACATTGTCACAGTAGGTTGAGAAAAGAAGGAAGCAAAAGCAGAAAAGACGATTTCTTATTGGACATCCACACAGCCTTTTCGTGTGCACCACGCTGTTTGAAAAGAGCAAGTCTTTCGGCCCATAATCTGGAGCAAACCCTTTAGCTCCGGCATTGGCCTTCCTTTAATTATAACCTCCTGCTTCGACCAAAAGTCCAGTTTAGAAAACTGCTTGAGCTTTAATATGAAATCTTCCTCCATTTAAAAAGTAGGGTCAGACAAGAAAAAAGTGAACGGATTGCTAAACTTGACTTGCTAACTTTAAATTGTAGCTTGCTGTCACTTATTCTAATCCGCTGCCCCAGGAGTTGCAAGAAGAACCCCTGGGCTCACGATTACCCCTACCATGAGGGCAGGTAACTACGTGCCTCAGCCAGATCCTTTTCACAGCCGCTTTAGCGCAGTATCTGTCACTGCTGAGCTAGAGCACAGTTAGTCCATGTGAGGCACGAACGGCTGGTGCCTCTCCGCACGTCTCGTCTCAGTATTTGAACGGTTAAAGTGAAAATTCTTAGACTTAAACAAACTTTATTGATCCACAAGGGAGATTGTTTTGGGTACAGTAGCTCACTCATCAAATTTAAAATGGCAAAGTTAAATAGAAAATAACTTTATAGTACAAAGCACTGGATAAATATAACCATTTATTTTTTCATTTTACTTTTTTTTCTCTTTGATGACAGGTGAGGCGCCTCCCCTGACTGCACGTCACTGCAGTGGGCACATGCCATCTACTTGTCTCCACGCACTCCCCCAGTTGGTCAGCCTTTGTCATGCTCTGAGTGAGTGACAGGTGGATTAACCAATCACAGTGAGCTGTAGACTCTTATTGAAGAAGTAGTGTTATCTATCTGTCCATCTCTTGAACCACATACGTCTTTATTAATAGGCTCCACCGTGTTTGTTGTGTGATTGTTTTGTTAAACTGTTTTTATTGTCCGATGCTGCTCAAATGAATTGTCCTTGGAGGGATAAATAAAGTTGTCTAGGCAGTATTAAGATGTATTAAGTGTGCAAGAATTATGGAAAAAATAATGGTATTACTAAGAAGAACTCCGTAGAGATTTATTTTTTACAATTTGTGAATTGTTTCACAATAAAAATAGATGCACTAAATGCACTTTTAACTGGTAAAAGCAATGAGAACCCAACAGTGGCCTCAAGATTGTGAACATGAGAGAAAAAGATTTAAAAGCAAGAGGTTAGAAGGGCGGGGAGCTGGAAGGACTGAGCAAATGGTGGAGTGAGTGAAGGCGTACAGCTACGGGTGAGAGAGCGCGGAGGAGAGCGCCATAGCTACTGCCACTGGTCGACTATACAGGGAAAAAAGTTCAATAATTCAAAGGAAGGTAGGGCAGGAGCAGAACTGGAGTCGATTGGAGTGTGAACAGAGGAAGTTGGGGGTGGGAGTGTCAGTGTTCTGTCACAAGTGATCAATCTATGCCACTGTAGTAGCACTATGTTAGACACTTCCTGTTCCCAAAGCTTGGCGTTGCATACAGGAGCTGTACAGAATGTTAGTACAATATTAGTTTTTTCAATATTTGGAAGTTAAAGGGCCCATATTGCAGGATTTTCTGATCTATGTTATAATGCTGTTATCTCATCAAAAACATATCTGGAGTTGTGTTTTGTTTCATTCATGCATGCTTAACACACAAATCCTGCATATTTAGGCTGATTTGCTTTCTCAAATAGAAAAAAAAACTCTGTTCCCCTCTGTGATGTCACATGGTAATACTGGAAGTGCTCCACTGTGTTTTTAATCTCCATACATCTTCACTAGAATCATTTAGATCATTTCAGGCTGGGAATTGCCAATCTCTTCTGAACCAAAGGTAAAAGGTAGCTGTTAACTTGAAAAATACCGCTTCATGACATCACAAGGTGGAACAGAGCATTTTAAGCTTTGGAGATGTAGACAGACTAATAATAAAGGGTTACTCAAACATGTGTGAATAAAACAAAACACAACTTCAGATATGTTTTTGATGATGTAACAACATTATAAGATGTCTTACAGCACACAAGAGTAAATTTAGCATAATACAGGACCTTTAAATCTATTGTATACATCAATAAAGTTGGGGCCTTGTTAGGGCAGCAATCTTAATCAAAATCTCAATCAATTCATTTTCAATCATCACCTTTAGCAAATCACAAATGCTACAGGTATTTAAATAGGCTGAGAGTACAAGGAAAAGAACGAATTGATCTATCTTATAAAATATTAATGAATATATAAAACATTAAATGCACAGAATTCTTGAGTTTGTTTTACAGTACATATTTCAGTATTCCATTAAGTGTTAAATATGTTTTCACTTTGAACCAAATCTCTTGAGCTTGACAGAATAGTCACATAATAGTTCCATTCTAGGTCTTACAATTGTCCAAATATTTGTCTTAAATGAATGATGTTGTGAGCGAATAAAACACGTAAATCAAATTATGGTCTTAAATTATAACATGAGAGTCTTTCTTGTCTTTGTTAGAAAAAAGAAAGCACAATAAATCTACTATAGACAGGTGTTGCTTGTATATTGATTTGGCTTGATTTTATGTCAGATGCCCTTCCTTCTGAAAGACACTCTCTTCAGGCTTGGAACTGGCACAAGGAGTACACTTCTGACCCCTTGTGGTATGATAGCAAACAACAATTTAGGTCACATAATACTATTAATAATAATAATTTGTTGGATCAAAAATTTTGTAAATTTATATTGTATGTAGGCTTTATTTTATGTTTTTCTAATATTTCACTGGTCTTTTATACAGAGACAGATTCGCTATAAAAAAAACAATGTACAATGTAACGAAATGAGTCCTTTTACTCCCAGGTGAGCGTTTTATTCATAACATCACATGGGAACAGGTCATTGGCGCTGGCAGCTCCACAGTACGGCCACAATAAGAGCTGCCACCAGTCAGAGCCGCAGACACAAACTCAAGAATTATACCCTTATGAAAACCACAGGGAGTCCATTCACAGCCACAACACTGCCCCACTCTGCACAAGGCAAATGCTCCGTCATTTTTCTCAAACGGCACACCATTCACAATAACAGAGGAGGAATGTGGTGTAAACGTTATTTCTCGGGTTAGAAGTAGGCTTTCATATGTTTCACAGCTGGTAAAAAGAGTGGAGCGATGCAATAAAGGGGAAATTTATTCATAGATTTAGCTGTTAGGTATAGAGGAGTAACAAAGAGGAGTAACAAAAAGGAGTTTGAATTTCAGATGAAGTATGACAAGAGAACATGGATTAAAATTCTATTTCCTAAAATTTATTTCCAGAAGCAAAAAAAAAAAAAAAAAATCCATTCAAATGGCACTGAAAAGTTTTACAAATCTGGAAATTGTTCCTCAGCCAGGTGATAATAACAGAGCTAATTAGAAGCAGGCTTCAATTAAGCATTAAGCAACAAGATAATCTCCACCATTTCTCCAATCTCACACCGGAGCTTCCATATTAATTTATGAGAGGAATGGCGTTCATTTGCTCTCTGTACAAATATTCACTTCAGAGGAGAGTGTGGGGTGGTGAGCGGAGGGGGCTGCCCTGGTGGTGGGACTGTAGTGCATCCTGCTGGCAGAGCACAAACACAACAGCCAGACCCAGTCATGCTGCATGCTCACACTATTCTAATGGGTTTTAAAAGACCCTTTAAAGACTTTAAAGGGGTGTCTTTAAAATGGGGTTTCAGAATTTAGACAGAATGAAAACACTAAATTCCAGTATTGTGTTTGAAATTAATGCATTATGAATATGGAAAAATTGGCTCATACTAAACATACATGAATAAAACAATATGACTTTTCCCCCATATACAACTCTGGGAAAAAATAAGAGACCACTGCAAAATTATCAATTTTTCTGATTTTACTACTTATAGGTATGTGTTTGGGCAAGAGGAACATTTTTGTTTGAGTCTATAAACTACTGACAACATTTCCCCCAAATTCCAAATAAAAATATTATTGTTTAGAGCATTTATTTGCAGAAAAAGACAAATGGTCAAAATAACAAAAAAGATACATGTTTTCAGACCTCAAACAATGCAAAGAAACAAGATCAAATTCATTTTAAAACAACATAATACTAATGTTGACACTTAAGAAGAGTTCAGAAATCAATATGTGGTGCAATAACCCTTATTTTTAATCACAGCTTTCATGCGTCTTGACATGCTCTCCACAAGTCTTTCACATTGTTCTTGGGTGACTTTATTCCACTCCTGGTGCAAGAACTGAAGTAGCACAGCTTTGTGTTTGTGTTGGAATTCAACAGACACCGGAATGGAATGGCTGTAGTACATGTAGAGATGCTGATTTTAGAAAAAAAAATGCAATGGTCTCTTTTTTTTTTTTTTTTTCCAGAGCTGTATTTTAGTTGTATCTGTATCTTTATCTCAAGCCCAGTTTTTGTGAAAGAAAAAGAAAGAGTATTGTGCTTCTGTCTGCTATATAATTATAATTTATGACTCCCGTGGATCATTATGTTATAATTGGTAAATTTAAGTCACAATATTCATCTAAAAAGACTCTCACTCTTGTGTAGGAAGTCCTTTATCCCCACAGCCATCAGGTTCTACTACCTGTCATTAACCCTATCCATCACCCTGCAGAACTAGCACTTTATGCATATGGACTTTGTATGTCTTGTACAAACTTTTAATGACTACTTATTGCCTTTTATTAATCTTTTAACTGTTTTTAATATGTGATGAAATGTGTGAATTTGAGCAACATGGACACGTGAATGTCCCCTTTTGTCCCTTCAGTCGGTCGGTCGGTCGGTCAGTCTAAACATAATCACAACAAAGAGCCGTGAAGTTATTTGCAGATCAAGCTAGCGAGTAGCAGATTTTTCCTTTAATTTGTACTATGTGACACAGCCAAATCTAACATTTATCACAAATTAAGAAAATAAAATTGGAGAACAAATTACAGAGCAGTGGGCATATGATGGTGGTGGAGGGTTGATCAGTAATATGGCATCTTGAAAATAAGAGATTAAAGACTGCTCAAACATGCACAAATCACTCCAAATACAATAGGTGAATAGGGGAAACAACAACGTCATGGATAAAGCTCTAAAAAGTGGGTTTTGCATAATAGGTCTGCTTTAAATATTCCCAGTTAGTTGGACAAGCTTTACATTTTTTTCTCTTCTCTTTCTCTTTTTACAAAATGATTTACTCTGAACAAAAGTTAATTTACACTTACAGTTACCACATAATGGTATTTTATCCTAGTTTGTACATTTCAATAAAATAACCTTTGTCTAATCAGTACATTTTGTGACAACAGCATTTATCTATCTTGTAAAGCAGAGCATTCGAATCACATGACTTCTTAGACACCAAATAAGGACTTTACAATTGTACGGTGGATTCGCGTGGCCAGTCTTGAATCACGGCAGAGACAGGAGACTTGTTTTTGATTGTATTTCTGGGGGCGATGCCTGGAGCAGCTCCTGAGACAAGCACTGATGTGAAGATAAATTATTCTCTATATTATTCCCACACTGACAAGAACACGCTCACATACAGCAGCTGGGACAGTGCAAGGATAAGCAAAAAAATCAAAAACACAGCCACAGATGTACAGTATCTGCAAACGCAATTAGAGAGAATTATGAATGCCCTGCCAACAGGGATTTGGGCAAAAAACTAGAAGCAGCTTGTAAAAAGAGGCAGAGGAAATATTCAAAATCTGCTGTATTGTAGTCAAATATACAATGAAAATAATGGTCTGAAAAGTTCTGATTGTAAAGGTATGAAAAACACTCACTGCTACTACTTCTCCTCATGTTATTACAACTACATTGCACATACAACCACTTGCTACTGCTATTGTATAATACTGCACCCAGGTCTCCAACTAGAGCTGAACGATATTGGAAAAGACTGCAATGTGGCTTTTAGGTACTGTATGCATCAGTGCACCAGTGCACCTTTAAAGACCCCATATTACACTATTTTCTGATCTGTTATAATGTTGTTTCCTTATCAAAAACACACCCTCCACAAAACCCTGCATATTTAGGCCAAGTTCTTCTTTAAAATAGAAAACACTCTGTTCCTCCTTGTCATGTCACGTGGTAATACAAGAAGTGCACCACAGTGTAGTTAAACTCCATATATCTTCATTAGAATCATTTGGATGGTTTCAGCCCTGGAAATGCCAATCTCTACTGAGCAAAAGGTAAAAGGTACAAATTTACATGAAAACTACCACCACATGACATCACAAGGTGGAACAGAGCATTTTGAGCAAGTAAACAGACTAATAACAAAGGATGACTCAAACATGTATGTAAAGCACAACTCCAGATATGTTTTTGGCTAAAAGCTCACAGTCAATTTTGCGTAATATAGGACTTTTAATAAGGAAGTATTATATTAGTATTATTATGACTATTATATAACAGGAAATTTCTATACTGTATGGGGTTTTTTGCTCTATCAATTACTGCATCAGTCAGTATTGCATCATATTGTGCAGCCCTATCTCCACCCTTTAACTACAGTCCATCTACCACAGATAATACTAGCTACTTATCTCTGAGTTACCATTTTTATCATGTACCAAAAGCAGAAAACTTGCTGTTTCATGTAGAATAAGAACAACATGCATCTACAATAGGTCTATTTGTTAAAATTTATATCTAATATAAAAGTCTACTCCTGGTGTAGTACAAACGATTACTTTCAGCTTAGAGGTACACGGTAGAGCAAACCTAGCTAATAAATAGGCTCCAAGCTATTTCATTAAAAGTTCTGTTTTTATAGAAAGCAGTAAGCAGAATCTGGTATGGGGTAACTCCCTTTGGTCTTGTGCAGTTCCACAGTATCCCCTTCTCACAGACGCACAGCTATGACTATAGATTTCACCTCAAGTCTCATATCTCATGTCAGTGTTGGAATCATTCTCCCTACAGTGCCATCTAGGGAGCTCTTGCCTTATTCATGCGCTCATAAGTGAAAACCCATTTACATTTACAGCAAAAATTATCTCAATCAGAAGAAGGCACAATTGCGTTCAAATGTGTTTCATATATGAGGAGCATCCGTCTGTGATTATTAACTTAGCCGTGTTGAATGAGTCTATGGAGGCTCACTTAAAGACAAATGGCCTATTGCTTTGTTTGTTGCTGACAGTGGTGAATGCTTAAATCTACATTAGGCTGCAGTGTGTGCTCTGGTGGTGTGCAACTGCTGAGCTGTTAGCGGTCCAGGGCTGCCCTCAATTGCACCACTCACTCACTCTAATATCTCCATAATAATACATTAATGGCATTAGTGTAATTAATCTGCTGTAATTTACTCCACGGTTTGAGTGAATCTTTATTAACATTAAAATATTACAGATATGATTTCTCAGCCACAATGTACCGCATGTACCAAATTACCCTCTATCTGCAAATCTAAGGAACAAGTAAAAAGTATTTTACATTGGTGTATAATTATGTAAAAAAAAAGTGTCAATGAGTGTCACCAATTGATATATCAAACTAAAATCATTATGTTATTAAATGGAACAGGAAAAGGTGGAGGGTATCAGGTTGGTTAGTCTCTTGTTGTTCAAAATCTTTGTGACTAACATAACTGGCATCAATCATGGTGTTAGGAGCAGGCCTATAGTCACTACAAAGACAACAAAAGATGACTGAAGTGAAAATGACAAAATCCATTCTAAAAATAGTTCTCTATCAACGTATTTGAATAGGCTGCAAAATAAATCAGATGCATGTATTCATTTAACAACACGTCATGACTTTTTGTATTATTTTTCAATGTTAGTGTGCATATTGTAGTTATATATCCTTGCATAAACTCTCCTTTATCAATGCAAAAGCACCATATAAGTATTCTGCCTCTCTTGTGCCCTTGTCCTCTACGGTTGAGTTCAGATTATTTTTTTTATACCTTTCTCTTGGATAACTGAGCAGCCTGAGGACACGACCTCAGAGACATAATGAAGTTAACAATAAGGACAAAGAGCTTTTTGGCTGGCATCTCTCATATGTGCACAACCTTAACAGGGAGAGAAACACTTTCAATGTTCATCTAATTTGAAATGCAAAATGACCTGTAACCATGCGCTTTTTGCCACTCAGAATATAGTGCTGGCATTCCTTCACTAATTCACAGAAGACAATTATTCAATATTCATCATGCCCCTTTCACAGCTGCATTTGCTGCAAGTCAAGTGTCAAATTAGACAAGTTCAATCTTTGAGAACTGTTTTTGGTCTGCTGAATGAACTACAATTAAAATCAGACCAAATCAGAACCTAGAATATTTTCAGTTATCAAAAAGCCACAAAAGTGCAGCAATATTGTTATAAGAGAAAAACAGTCAGGTCCAATTACAGTTTCATAAAATGTCATTTTTTGTGTGGATCAGCAAGAAGTAAAATATTTTGTCACAAGGTAAATGTCTCTATTCCTTCGGTTCTGGGACATTAAAGTTCAGATTATGCATATAGAACAGAACTGCCTTGTAGTCACCTGGCAGACAAGAACATTTTTTGTTCAAGCTTGTCAATAAGAATAAACTTAACTATATTATAGAGTTATAGATAATGTCACTTTTCAGGAGATGTTAATAGAATGTTCCACAGTATGGTATTAAAAAGATCAAGTTACACATACGATCTGTGGAGACTGGAGACACGATGCCGCTCACAGTAAGAATGCAAGATGCATGAAAAGATGCAAGATAAGACAAGTTTAATGCCACACTATGGAACTTTTTGCACAAAGCAATAACATCTCCATAGAGACAAACAGGAAACAGATGCCCCTACCAGAAAAGTTACATAGTGCATGTTTATCCATGCACTGTGATACATTTTTTAATAATAAAAAAAATAATTTAATTATTATTTCATTTAATAATTATTAAACTGCTGAAATGTTATGATACTGTCCATTGCCACTGCTAGTACTCTAATTCCACTGTTCCACAATTCCACAATTACCACTAAATTCAGAATTACTTGCCATTTTGCAATTTACTTCTCAGAAAGCATATTATATAGCATATAATAATTTAAAACATACTATTTTAATTGACTTATGGAGGAAACATAATTCTCCTCTAAAACACTTAGCTAACCAGCAAAAAAGTGAAAAACCAACAAAACAAACAAATTAGACAATAAATAAAAGCATAAGCAGTCACTGTAAAACACAATGTTTTTATATGAAAATGTGTTTTTTGTCCTTGAAACTCATGTGTTTATGTCCACTGGAGACAGACTCAGTGCTTAATAGTGACCTACTAAACATACAGCTATTTTAAGCTTACCAAAATGCACCTCACCTAACAGCTACATTGTCCACAATATTGATGTTGCTCTATTAAAGTCTATAATAATAACACATGTTTTCTGTCCACATAAGACACAGTTTGATCCACTGGCCTAGAGCAGCCCCATGGCTTTACCACCGCACATGTAAACGTGCCTGAAATGCTGAAGTCAGCTTCTTGGGGAGTTTTCCTTAAACTTGCTGAATTTGCTGAGTTAGTGGGTCAGACTTAATTTCAAACCCAATAACACCAAGGTAATTTGTTGTTGCACATTGCACCTGATAAGAATAATTTCACAACGTTAAAATGATCTCATTATTACAGGTTTTCCCCACAGTAGCTCCTCTAATCTGCAAGATGTTAAGAAATGGCACTTAAAGGTAAATATATACATTCATATCTGTAAATTGCACACTAAATGTAAGGATCATACTTTGCAGATCAAGGAAATATTTATGCCATGTAATACAATACAGTACAGTACATACAGTACATGTGGTCTTTATTGGAAAGATGTTTTTGATTCCCACTAGAGGGTGCTTTTTTCTTCAGTTTGTGAGCAATGGGTCTGTTCTTTGACATTTCTTACACCTTTAAGTCATATAGGGCTGTAAAATATATTGCAATGACGCTACTATTTATATAAGAGGATGTCCTCTGCAAGGTCCTCCAGTCTTTTTATAGAAAAATGTTGTACTTGTAATTTAGACCTCTACAAACATGTTTTGAAATGCATGGGATTATTTTATTAGTTTATCAGTTTATATTTCAGTTTTCTCTCAAATGTTAACATCCCTGGAGTTTATAAAGTGCACTTTGAACAGAATCCTACTTATATATTACAAATAAAATATATTACAAATACAATCATACTTTTTTTGCTGTTTGATTTTCTCTCTCTTTTTTTCCAATTATCATGCAGCCCTACATTCAATGCCTAAAATAATAAAATGTTGCAATAAATATACTTAAAAGTAAAACAAGTCAAAAATTATATAATACTTTCATTCCTTCTACTTGCATAATAGTCGGTCTATGGTCACTTTTTCTTCTCCACTTCCCCTCAACACCCTAAATGCTAACGCAGAAATTTTATGAGATCATCTTTTCGCAAACCGCGTTCTATTTTTGTCAGCTATAAGTAAAAGTCTTGTAGAGAAATTATACAGATGCAACAGATCTGAGGGAGGTACACTAGAGTCTAAGTTCATTTCAATTACATTAATGTACACAGAAAATGTGTCTAAAAGTCTTTATTTGTAAGTGAGTGAATTAAAAAGTAATCCTATAACCACTAATTCTATATGTGCTGTTATTATCGCTCACAACACCCTTAGATAATATAAAATATATACATTTTATTACAGGAATTTGTAGTGTGTTTAAAATATATTGGTGTGTTTGATAATAGAAACGAGTTCTTAGCTTGAGCAAAGATAAAAGTATACAGCCTATATACTGTATATATAGCCTCCATAATCACCATAGCAGCAGTGGTATTGTACAACTTTTATCTACAAGTATTTCATATGAACAGACTGAGTACTGAGTGCACCTCTAAAAGATACTGAAGAGGAAGTGATAATTCATTAGCACACCATAGAGACAGTGCCACAAATTTGGTTTACTTGTACATTTCCATTACAGCCCTCTTTGTGTGGCTATGCTATAAAAACATGACCACAGTGACAGTACCACCCAGTGCGGTTTGAAAAGGAAAGGATCAGCATTCAACCTCACCGTTTACCACCTACTGAAGTGGGTATTTTACATGTGCCAGATGTGCTGCTGTGGCTCACACTATGGGCAATACACTATTAAACCAAAATGAGCTAAATTAAAAACAAAAAATATACTGTACATCGAAACAAATTCAGCTTTTGAGGAAGTTGTTTAGAGTTTAAACAGCATAGCATAGCTACAGTGAAATCATTTCTCATTGTTTGAGTCTCAGAAACAAATGAATCCTACACAAATCTGACCAAACTATATGCACACTATCTTGGACAGAGCAGGAAGGGGCAGTGAGATAACAGGATAAGCCCTGGACCTCAGCCATGATCATCTATTGGCCCAAAGACAATTACAGTGAACTGCAGTGAGACTCTAACTCACAGTGGCAGCTTTAACACAGCCATCCATTATAACGTTACACTGAGGAGGCCTCAGGTAATTTGTTTTACCAATAAACCATTTGTTTTGTTCTTTTACTGGTTTGGGAGTAAACACAAATGAGCGGTCAGATCCACTGACCTACAGGTTGGCGGTGTGATTCCAGCTCCCACAGATGAATGCTGCTGTTGTGTCCTTGGGTAAGACACTTAATCTACCTTGCCCCCAGTGTCTGCGTACACTGGTGTATGAATGTGTGAAGGGGTGAGTGGTTCCTTGTTTTGTTTCTTTTTTGTTTGCTTGTTTGTCTAGGTGCTTTGATATTTGAATGAAGACGGCTAGCAAGTAATAAAAGAATCTCATGCGTGAAGAGTCCCTCAGTCGTCCAGGTAGAATCCATGATAAAAGGAGAAATTCAATTTGTCAACTGGACAAAGTTTGTTTGGTCGAAAACGTTTCGCCGCTCATCCGAGAGGCTTCGTCAGTTCTGGTTCTAGTGCTGGTTCGAGACTGCTTATATCTAGCTGCAGGGAGGAGCTCACTACACTGACATAGTTCTGAAACTATCTCAACTAATTTGTTTCTTTTGTTTTTCGAATTTCTCTGGCGTCTAGTTTAGCATACCTGTTCAGCCCTAATAATGATCATTTTTGAAAAATCAAAATTCAAGATTTGGAACCTTTTACTGCACATATCAATTCTGTAGATCCGAACATCAAATTCACCCGTGAAGATGCCAAGGATAACACATTGGCGTTCTTAGATTGTGCAGTAACGATAGGAGGAGACCGGCGACTCCAAGCAGAAGTCTTCAGAAAGCCCACACACACAGACCAATACCTGCTTTTTGATTCACACCACCCACTGCAGCACAAACTGGGTGTTATTTGGACATTACAACACAGGGCCCAAGTGGTTCCCACAAGCACAGAGGGTAAGGAGAAAGAAGAACAACATGTGCAGGAAGCCCTCTCTGTTTGTGGATATCCTAAATGGGCTGTCAACAAAACCAAGAGAGACAAGGGCAAGAAACAAGACAACAGAGAAAGGGGTAGCAATTCCTTACCTGGCCGGCATTTCGGAAAAACTACAGAGGATTTTCAGACAATATGAAATCCCAGTTTATTTCAAACCCACAAACACTTTAAGACAAAAACTCGTCCACCCAAAGGACAAAACACCGAGCCACAAACAAAGCAATGTGGTCTACTCCATTCAGTGTAGTGAAGACTGCAGTGAGCGCTACATTGGAGAAACAAAACAGCCACTTCATAAGAGGATGTACCAAAACAGGCGGGCGTGCCAGAGTGGACCGTCATCTGCCGTACATCTTCACCTAGAAGCCACGGGCCATTCTTTTGAGGACAGTGAGGTTCAGATCTTAGCCAGGGAAAAGAACTGGTTTGAGAGGGGAGTTAAAGAGGCAATTTTTGTCCCAAAAAAAAAAGAGAATCCTTCGTTAAACAGAAATGGGGGAGTTAGACATAACTTGTCTCCCATTTATAATTCGATTCTCAAACCAAGTCAAAACAGACAAAAGAAACATTAGGGCAGACAAGTCAGGGCCAGAGGTGTGGAGACGGTCGTTAGGGTGAATAGGTATGCTAAACTAGACGCCAGAGAAATTCGAAAAACAAAAGAAACAAATTAGTTTAGATAGTTTCAGAACTATGTCAGTGTAGTGAGCTCCTCCCTGCAGCTAGATATAAGCAGTCTCGAACCAGCACTAGAACCAGAACTGACGAAGCCTCTCGGATGAGCGGCAAAACGTTTTCGACCAAACAAACTTTGTCCAGTTGACAAATTGAATTTCTCCTTTTATCAAAAGAATCTCATGCAATTCAGAGCATGTTTACAGAGGTCTAAGAGAGTTAATATAATTTCTGACTGGATATTTTGTTGTTTTCAGAGAAAATTGTGTTTACAATTGCAATTTTTTACCATTTGGGACCATTCATGTTGTGATTATAATTTTATTATAAGAGTTTGATTAGTATTGCAGCCTTACCTCACAATCAAGTTTATGTAATTTTAATGATTATACAAACGAATGAACGAATGAATGAAAAATGAGCAAAGAAAATAGTTTTATTTTCTTTTTGGGTGCAATTATCCTTATAAAATATCACGGTTAAACTAATTGGTTTACATGTCATTAGCTCTGCACTACTGTTCCCACATAGTTTTGTATAACTTTACTCAATTTTATTGTTTCATTTGCAGCCATTATTAAATCTGCTGAGGTTTTTATATCCAAAACTCAAGACTCATGTTCTCAGCATTCCCTGTAGACCCCCTATCTGTCATCCCTGTTCGTCAGACCTCCTAATTGTCTAGATGTGCTATGCCCTTCACAGTGCACTCAGTCCAAGTGTTCAGACCTCAGAATGACCTTGGCACACAAGCTGCTGCTGAACAATTTGCAATGTTGTTCTGGCCACAATGCCAAGAGCTACACCCCAATACCCAGTGTAAATTGGCTGCAATGCTAAAAGTTGTATTTTTGTTAGTATTAAAATTCTTGCACAGCACGTGTTACTTATTACTACTGTTTATTTAACGGGCCCAAATTAGGCTATTTTTTTTATCTATGTTATAATGTTGTTTCCACATCACAAGCATACCTGGAGGTGCGTTTTGTTTCATCACACGTTTGCCACACAAAACTTGCAGGCTGTTTTGTGTGGCAAAACAGCCTGCAAGCCTCAGGCTGAGTTGTTCTCTCAAACACAAAACACTCTGTTCCACCTTGTGATGTAATGTGGTAGCAAAGAGCTCCACTGTGTTTTTAAACTCTATACACCTTCATTAGAATCAATCATCTCTACTGAGCCAAAGGTAAAAGGAGCTATTAACTTGAAATCTACAGCTTCATGACATCACAAGGTGGAACAGAGCATTTTGACTCAAACACGCGTGCATGAAACAAAGCACAAATGTATGTTTTTGAGCAGGAAACACAATTATAACATGGCTTAAAGCTTACAAGGGTCAATTTGACTTAATATGGGACCGTTAATACATACTGTATAGCTCAATCACAACAGGAAGGCACATGTAATGGACATAGGGGAAAACCAATGGAACATTTTAATCTAAATTAAGCTTAAAACAGCCACCATTGTTGCATTGTGTAGGAAAGATCAGGCTGCAACCATAAATGTGTCATCATCATAGTTAGTACTGTGTTTCTATACAAGTCCCAAACAATGCCTGCAGACACCCCTTGACCTCATGTCTAGAGCGCATTCATAAAGCACCTTTTTTCACAACACATCTTTCCCAGCGCAATTATATTTTATTTATTTATTTATTTTGTAAAGTTGTGATTATCAGCCCTCAGTATCTTAAATTAAGAAATTTAATTAAGAAATAAAATGGTAGCATGACAAATTTAATGGTATCTTGCATTCATTAAATTACAGTTGTTTTCATTGCTAAAAGAAGAATACCTGGAAGATGAGTAAGCTGCCTTTCCACAGACCTGACCTGTAGTTAATTATATCTCCATAAAAATATAGATACATTCAATACCATACTGTGGAACTTTCCAAAGAGAGCACTCTTCCACAGCTCCAAAGAGACAAGGAGGTGGCTTACCATCCATTAGAAAGGTTACACAATGCATCTTTAAATCTAAGGATTAGTGGAGGACAGAGGATTTTCTGTGGCTATGGAACATTTGAGAGGACAAAAGCCACCAATGTTCAAAACCTTGTTTCTCTCAAGGAGTTAATACTATAAAATGAGTGCAAGAGGCGTGATCCAGTGACCAGTGCAGCCCCTCCCAAAGTCAAAATCGGCAGCGCGACATGTGGCCTTTTCAGTAGGAGACAAAAACTGACAACACAGAAAGTACACAGAAATACACCCACTGCTCTTATGTAACACAGGAGTACATTTATCCGGAAACAAATGAGGAACGACAAGAAAAGCAGAGTGAATACAGTACTACACCTCTGATGTGGATGTGAAGACTTTAGCACATCTGGGCTTGTGGGTACCACTTGAACATGGAGCGCACATACAGCCTTTTTATACTGGGTAAGTCACTTAGCTCATAACAATATAATCTAATTACAACAACAGCTATAGTTCATTAGTGCATGGTTGAAAAGATCCTATGTAAGTTAAATTTTACTTTTGTTTTAGTGTAGCATAGGAAGGCAATAAGCAGCATAAGAAGGCAATAGATGTTTGAATGTGGATGTACAGCCTACTTTATCTTGGGAAACTTTTGAAGACATCTGAGTACATGTTTTAAATCTTAGTAGCAAAGTGTGCAATATTAGTAGAGGCATAATTTCATTGTTCATATATCATCTGGAATAGATGAATCAATGATTCAAATATTCTACAACCACTATTACAAACACATAAATCATAACAGGAGCCTAACTTGGATTTTACAGAGGTCTACTGTTCCGCTCTAAAGAGATATTTATATCCAATGATCTCATCTGAAACTGACATCCCGATGGGGTGAACTCTCTGCAGCAGAGAAAGACTGACTGGGTGTTTCCAATGACTAGGCCAGAATTGTCATGTGCTTGGGGAAACTGTTGGAAACAGCTGGAAATTTTTATAAAATTTATGTCCAGATGTGGTATAACAATTCAGTTTTATTTTCCCTGACATATTAAGGACATTTGGTATATTTTTAGAGTGAGTAAAATTATTTTAATAAGGGCTTAGTATGTGTGTTTAGTGAAAGTACTGACAATAAATATACTGTTTGGAACAAGAACAGTAACTACAACAGCAAGTAGAAGTATTATTTATAGTGTTTCCCAAACTGTGGCAAGTTCCACTCTGTAGTTTGAGTACCATAGTTGTTTGTTTTACTTAGAGACAAATCTAGAGAGAACTTGGAGACAGATTTAGAGACAGATATAGATATTTATATTTCTGTGATATATTCCTTTCATCACACTGAGTTGGCCCAATATAAGTTTGAAAATCACTGTTATTTGGGTGAGAAGTCTGACTCTGCATTTGGCTGAAGAGGATGTAATAATGCTATGTTTCCTGACACAAAGGAAGCCATAGTTGCGGGCTCCAATGTGCTATTCACTTTGACACAGTAGCTGGTAACAATGTGGGGAAGTAGAAAACCAATATGAGGACATTTACCTTTCTGATATACACTTATTAACATGTTGAAAATGATCTGCCAATTTCCCTTGAGGCACATTCACAAATCTTTTTGATGATGGGAAAAGACATTCAAAGGAGCTGTAATAGAAATGTTCACCTCATTGTTTTGCAGTTCTGCTCATCTGCCTCACAGGGGTACAACCAAAAGCGTGCGGTCATGGATATGAACGTGTGAATGGTAAATGTGAAGGTAGGATAAAGTTATAACTACAAAAACAAATAGCCATTAAGTTGAGTTAAGTTTTAGTCAACATAAGTAAATATACACAAATGACAATACAATGCATAAATGTCTTTGTTTTAGATTATAATGAATGCCAGGATGAAGAAGATTATCCTGAGATTGATGGAAAATGCGGCCAAAACGCCAAATGCATCAACAGTGTAGGCAGCTTCTATTGTGAGTGCCACAAAGGATACAGGATACAGGGGGAAGAAAAAAAACATTTCAATGCTTCAAGCTCTGAAACATGTATAGGTAAGACATTCCCAAAGTTTGTGTGTCTTTAAAGTTTCCAATTCAATGACTGTTTCCCTTTATTTAAAGATATCCATGAGTGTTTGGAGGACCCAAACATCTGCGGTCCACATGCTATATGCAAAAACAGCCCTGGAAGTTACAGCTGTTTGTGTGGTGATGGATTTGTCTCATCCAATGGAAGAGAAGTGTTTCACAAAGAGGACAATGTCTCATGTAAAGGTAAGAATGCCATCAGTCAATGCATATTACGGTGAAATGTATAACATAATAAATGTTGATTGTTTTTTTCTGAACAGACAGAGATGAATGTCTAGAGGAGGACAGCTGTGGTAAAAATGGAACTTGCAAAAACTCATATGGCAGTTATTCCTGTGTTTGTGATGAAGGATTTGTACTGAGCCATTATAATCAATGTGAAGGTGAGTAGAAAAAGCTGGGTCAATAATAACAATATGAGGCTAGAAATACAATATATTTTTTAATTATACCTCATATATCCTGACATATATACGTTGCTCAAAATTAGTTGCATATTGCTCATCCATTTGTTTGACCGTCAATTTAATTTTACATGTGCAATCAATTATCAACTGGTAAAATATGAAAAAAACATGATTTGTTGCACATATTTAAGCATTTATTTATTAACATACTAAAGGCAGATGGTAATTCTACATACTTTACAGAGCTTCCCAACTTTAGCTCTATACGACGCCAATGGCACTTGGGTTGTACGGTATATAGCTGAATGACCTATTTGAGAGAGTTAGGGCTGCAGCAGGAGTCTGACAGAAACACAACATTTCCTGTGCCATTGTTTCCCCCCAGACATTTGTGTGATCAATAACACAATCTGTGGGAATGGGACCTGCCACCTCGGAGCCAGGGGCCATTACTGTGTGTGCCACTCAGGGTTCTCCAACTACGGCATTGGACCGTCACGCTGCACTGGTACGACAGGAAAGAAACCGACTCTGATAACATCCACAGTGTGACTAACCATGCATGTTTTATTTGCAGAATTGAATTGTGAAGTATTTGAAGATATGACTGGCCTGATAAAGGTACAGCCACATATTTTCACATAATGCCCTATTAGTTTAGGGCATTAAACTAATATGATCATACAAATATGATCATACAAATAATAAATTACTTTATATATGAAGATATCATTGTGTTTACTTACACTGGGTTAATTATTATTTTGATATAACACATTTTATTTGGGACATGGTTAGATAAAAGATAATCATTATAATGCATTTGTCTTATACAGCGCATTTCCAGACGCTCAAAGTCGCTTTCCAATTTAGTGCATTACTCATTGACTCGATATACTAAATGGGGCATATAGAACAGAGATCGACTGATATGGGTAATGTTGATACCGATTGTTTAGAATCCAGAGCAACCAATGGCCGATGAGGTCTGTTGATATTTTTGGGACAGGTTAGATTATTTTATCCAAATTAAATGTAGCTACTACAAACTCACCCACAGCCTTTTTGACCACAAACCTTTAAGAGAGCAGTGTATCACATAGTGCAGATAAAGTGTTAAAATAAAGCATTGTTGTATTTTTAGACAGCAAATCGACCAAAACAGTATATCGGCCTGTGCTGATCCAAATATCAGCGGTTTATAACTACAAATGGCAAATAAGTTAACCTAACCTAATAACACACTGACACATCACATTTAAACAGGCGAGTGGGTGAAGTGTCATGTGGTAGTAAGCACTGCTGCCCCACTACAGCACCTGGTAATCCCAGCAGTCTTCCATCCAAGCACTAACTAAGCCCAACTTTGCTTAACTACCAAGATCAGACAATTATAGATTTATAAAAAATAATTTAATCAAACAGTAAATCGTCTAAACCTCCTCTCTTGGGTTGTTCATGATTATGTTATCATTTTAATTAGTTTGAAAGCAGTTTTTGTTTCATTTACTCATTCTAGAATTTTGGCCCTGCTTATGATCTGAAAGCCCGATGTAAAGAGATTTCAGGAAGTGGAGACACCTCCATTGGAGAGAAGATGGTAGAGGTACAAACACTTTTTTCCCCTTCTTTTAAATCAGACTTCACATTTATCTGTAATTGTCTGTCATTTTTTTTTTCCATTGAGAAAATCTGCCTTGTATCATGCACACCTTCATGCATACTTTACCAGATTTAGGTGGATGCTTTCTTTCAATTCTCAGTTCTCAACAGGCTCTGTGCACAACAACAAACGGCAACCACACTGTTAGCATCACTACTTCCTGCCCAGGTTTATTTTGTGCAGGGCTCTCAAGTCTCACGCTTTGAGAGTGTGACACACGCAATTCGACGTGTTCACACGCTCACACGCCACACATGGTATTTCTCACGCTGAATTTTTTTAAAGCAATTCAAAACTGTAGCCACTGTTCACAGCGCTTCTGTGCCCAGAAAATCGGTATGTTAATGCAGGCACCGCGCGTTTTCAGCGAAAAAGTCACCCGCACACCAGTACTTGAGTTGAGCGATCAGCTGTGAGGCCGATCGCTGCGAGCCGCGTGAATGTTTACGCGGTACTTCCAAGAGAAGAAGAAGAATCCTTAACTTGCTACGTTAATTCTACGTAAGAAGGAACTCTCGCCTCGGGACACGGGATAAGTTCGGGATATGTCCTTTTCTCCGGAGCTCCGGATTATTAAAGACCATGACACGTGCATACATGGATACGCAAACTTTCAGGAGTGACCGCGTTCTTATGGGTGAGTCATATCAGATTATTTCTGCATCTATTTCGGCACTAAACCAGGATTAACCAGGACTAAACCAGGACTAAACCAGAACGAAACCAGGACTAAACCAGGACTAAACTAGAACGAAACCAGGACTAAACCAGAACTAAACCAGGACTAAACCAGGACTAAACCAGAACTAAACCAGAACTAAACCAGGACTAAACCAGGACTAAACCAGAACTAAACCAGGACTAAACCAAGACTAAACCAGGTCTAAACCGGGTCTAAACCAGGATTCAACTGGGACTAAACCAGGACTAAACCAGAACTAAGCCAGGACTAAACCAAGACTAAACCAGGTCTAAACCGGGTCTAAACCAGGATTCAACTGGGACTAAACCAGGATTAAACCAAGACTAAACCAGGTCTAAACCAGGACTAAACCGGGACTAAACCAGGAGTAAACCAGGTCTAAACCAGGACTAAACCAGGTCTAAACCAGGACTAAGCCAAGACTAAACCAGATCTAAACCGGGTCTAAACCAGGACTAAACCAGGACTAAACCAAAACTAAACCAGGTCTAAACCAAGACTAAGCTAGGACTAAACCAGGTCTAAACCAGGGCTAAGCCAAGACTAAACCAGATCTAAACCGGGTCTAAACCAGCACTAAACCAGGACTAAACCAGGTCTAAACTAGGACTAAACCAGGTCTAAGCCAGGACTAAGCCAAGACTAAACCAGATCTAAACCGGGTCTAAACCAGGACTAAACCGGGACTAAACCAAAACTAAACCAGGTCTAAACCAAGACTAAGCCAGGACTAAAACAGGTCTAAAACAGGTCTAAACCAGGACTAAACCAGGACTAAACCAAGACTGTGTGTGATCATATTATCCTGTGCATTATTGAATGATAATATGGACTTTTAGTTCTAAAAGCATTTCCATATTAACAAAGTACCTTCTAATTCTGCTCTGCCCTTCCACCATCCCCCCGGTTTCATTTTATAACTCGACTACTGCTCGCTGTGTGTTTTTTGTTTTTGTTTTTTTTTGTAGAGTTGTGCTAAAATCAATAAATATTTAAAGATAAGGTGTGTGGGTGGATGTCTTCACAACATGTTAAAAAGTACACAAATAAAATGAATACTTTAGCAGAGGACACTTGCTCACGCTAATGCTTAGCAAGTGTGTTTGAAGCATAATAAATATTATAACAATGCCACAAACTGAAGTATTTTACATATTTTAAAAAAGCTGTGTAGTCTTTACTGTAACTAAATTTGAATTTTAATGGGTTGTTTATTTTATATTTTATGATTTTAAGAAATGCTTTGAGACACAGTGAGCTAGGTAGCATGCCGCTGTGTACAGAACCAATTTATTCAGAGTTGGGACCAACACAAGAAATACATTGGCTAAACTTAAACCACAAAACTGTAATTGTAACTGTTTGGAGCTTGACCATTCCTACAATGGTAGTAGTACAGAAACAGGAAACAGTGTCCAGCCAGAGCTTTTGTTTTTGGACTTTCGAAGCCTGTTTATTCTAGGATGGATGGAGTCGACTGGACCCATTGCTTTTGTTGATCCTCTCCCCTCCTGTCGCTGTCTCCCTCTCTTTGTCTGTCCGTCTGTGTGCAGAGTCTGTTGTCCGTGATCGACCAGCTCCTGTCCGGCAAGCCTTTCAGTGATAACAGGAAAGTCTCCACCTTTTTGGATGCGGTTGAGGGCATTTTGAGGCTCACTGGGCCCTTCACCACACCCCCAGGAGTGAAGAAATCCTCCAACTATACAGGTGGAATATAGAATTGTTTATAGATTTTATATCTCCTATTCGTGGTTGGTGCACTGGGTAAAATGTACTAAAATAGTCCTCTGCAAACCACCTAAAGAAGGTGAAAAATCATGTTATAGCCAGCAAAATGTTTGAGTAGTTTGTACAGACATTACATTATATTTGAATTGCAAAGGATTTACCTATCTATTTTAGGGTTGGGCAATATGAAAAAGCTCAATCATAATTTTTGTATGCACTTCTCCTGTGTCATCACAATTAAAATGCTTTTCAATGCTAATTTCATAAACATAAACAATGCAGACATTTAATAACTGCCACTTAACATAAAAACTATTACTTCTCTAAACCACATGTTGTTAATGTCATACAGTAGGCCTGTACATTAAAAAGAACCATGGTGATCACTGATAATTATAAATGACTGAATCTCTTTAATAGCAAAGTCCTGTTCTATTTTTTAAATTTACAGTGTCTCAAATTGGCTTGTATTTTGAAAATGTCATATTTGTGTACAGATTTAGAGCTGCATTTGCACAAAGGAAGCATCTTGCCCCAAGGAAGAGTGGAATTATCACTGGAGCAAACCAAGTTGGATATACAGATGGAGACAGTTGCAGGGAAGCCCTCCCAATATCCTGGTATCCGTCTTAGAATACAGTATGTATTTGTTTAGATTTCTTTGGTGAATATAATTAATCTAGATTTTTCTGCTTTGTTAGGTTTTGCTGCAGTGTCACTTCTGAGCTACAGGAAGCTAGAGCAGTCAGCAGATGGCTTTTTCGAAGGTGTGAAAAATCAAGACAGAAAAAAACACAAACTGAACTCCAACATAGTGACAGTCACCGTTACTAACCAAGACACAACATTTCTAAACAAACCTGTCCTCATTACATTAAATCATCTGCAACAGGTAGCTACATGAGATCAGAATTACATATAATAATCAGAATAGAGCAATTCTTCTAACTTGTGTAATGTTTTATAGTTAAACCAGACATCCCATTGTGTATATTGGGATTCTTCGATGAATGGAGGGGCGTGGTCCACTCACGGGTGCGAAGTTAAAGAGTCCAATAAAAAATATACAGTGTGCTCTTGTAACCATCTGAGTAGTTTTGCAGTTCTAATGGCCCTCTATGAAATGGAGGTATGATAAAACAAATACAAGACATATCATAGTTTTTGTGGCTATGATCTAACCACATGATGTCTTCTCCTTTTTAACAGGACATATTTGAGTTGCAGCTCATCACTTGGATTGGCCTGTCCCTGTCTCTGGTTTGTCTGTTCATCTGCATTTTGACATTTGGGTTGATCCGCTCCATCCAGAGTCAAAGAACCAAGATCCACCTGCACCTCAGTATCAGCCTCTTCTTAGCCTTCGCCATTTTCCTGATCGGCATATCTCGCACTGAAAACAGGGTAAAGACTAGGCTGCACATAAACATTGCTTCCCAGACACAAACTTGTATCAAAGCAATGCACTTATTACAGGGAGAAAAAACAAACAAACCAAAAACATAAATAAAATCAAATTTGACTTTTCTGAATAGTTTTCGGCCACGTTTACATCATGTTTTTAAATTCTGAATAAGTTGTTCTGAATTAAATAGTTTGGAATTAAAATATTCTCTTTTGAGTTTACATGGAAATAATAATTCCGAATTGAGGTTTATATGGAGAACAAGTTAAATCGTCTTTATTTAATTTCGCTCAATGTCTGGGGGTCGGGAAGTGTTCTGATTGGACAGGGGGAAGAAAACACACTTCAGACGGCTACCGTTTTTTTTGTTTTCTCGGTTTGTCGTTACGCATGGGGGTGCGTACCACTGTTCCCCGGTACCATTGTTCCCCAGTTTATATGAGCGGGGAAACAGAGGTAGCTCATGTTTAAAAAGGTCCCAGTGTTCCCTGGTGCCACTGCTCCACGCACCAAAGAACTGGGGAACAGCGGTCCCCGGGAACATCGGGACCTGCATGCTCAGAGTGGTCCCGTGTTTCCCGTGTTCACATAGCAACCAACATTTGTTATTTTAGGCTATTAATTATAGCCTAATTATTTTATGGCAATAGGCAATAGCCTATTCAGTTGATTCAACTCAATTGATTGAACTGCTATTCTCATACTATTTAGCCTAGTATGAGAAATGCTATAGTCGGACTAGATCCAAACCAGACTCCTGAACCAGCGGGGAGCAGCTCTGGTTCAGGCTGGGCTCAGATGAGTTGGAGAGGGGTGTGTGGCGTTAGGTGCCTGGGCCTGAGACGGGCTTTCCCCAGGAAGAACCAAGTGTGCGGAGGACGGACCGCTCAAAACAACATATAACAAACCAAACTGGATTCTTTCCAGATGCTTTGCACCACCTCGGTACCTCGCAGTCCTTGTGGCCAACCGATCGGTACCTTTCGAGGTACTGCTGTTACCCCGGGAAACATAGGCACCGGGGAACAGTGATACCTTTCAAAATTGGAGGTACCAATGTTTCCCAGGGGAACAGCAGAACCGGGGAACATCGGGCTGACCCTGACACAAACATGATACAAACCTTTTTTGCCATCTTGCAGTGCATTATCGCGTCAGAAGGGCAACCCAACGAGCATGCGCTGACTGGCCGGAATTATTTTTAGGAAGAATAAACGTTTACATGATCAAGGAATAAATTAATTCGGCTTTAAAATTGGATTAAACCACCCACTTACTTCCTATTTAAGTTTCATTCTGATTAATCATTTTCATTAGGAATTAAGAGTTTACATGGTCTTTTTAAAAGTGGAATAATTTTTTATTCCGAATTAAATTATTTTTATTCGGAATTAAAGCTCTCATGTAAACGTGGCAAATTTTGAGCTAATATCAGAGCTAGCATAAGACCACATTGCACTACTTAAGAAAGTACTATTACTTTTGTTGTCTTATAGTATTAATAGTCCTTAGTATCAAAACCAAGAAATGTTAGTATTGTGACAACTATAGGAAATGCACATGCTTATGGTGAGTGGTTGAAAATAGCCAAAATTTGATGAATAGAATGAACAGCTAAACATAGCCAGTAAAAGCTATAATACTTACATCACAAGGTTAATAAAATGGCTCTACTCACTGTGAAACTTTTGCTCTAAAATGTGACAAAAATAGACACAGCATTTATAGCATATCTAGAACTTTCCCATATTTTTTGGGCTTAGAGTTTCCCTTGCACTGTACTTTTTTAACACTGTCACTCCAACTCCACAATAGGGCGGCTGTGCAGTGGTAGCAGGTCTGCTCCATTTCTTCTTCCTGGCTTCATTTTGCTGGATGTGTCTGGAGGGCATACAGCTCTTCAGAATGGTTGTGCTGGTCTTTAACGCCTCCTTCAGAACAGTCTACCTGATGGCAGCCGGCTATGGAGTCCCGGCAGTAATTGTGTCTATCTCGGCCCTAGCTAATGTCAAGGGATACGGCACGGAGAGATAGTGAGTTCCCCCTATATCACTGCTCAGCTTGCATTATTTCTAATTTATACCTCAATTTTGGGCTACAGTGGGCTGACAGGTTCCACATTTTTGCCTTGCAGTTGCTGGTTAAGCCTGGATTCCATTTGGGCTTTTTTCGGGCCTGCCTGCGTCATCATTTTTGTAAGGAAGGACAATAGTTACACAAACTTGTAATATGCCTGAGTTCATGTTTAAATCTAGCTTTGTCGGTCAATAGGTCAACATTTTCTTCTTCCTCATCACTGTGTGGAAATTGGCCCAGAAGTTTGCAAGTCTAAATCCTGACCTCAACAACCTCCAAAAGATAAAGTAAGCTGGTCTACATACATTAACATGTTTTAACTCAAATATTTAACTAAACTATTCTATTATGCAACACCAGTATCTGGATCAGAAGCTCTATGTTGCATCAGATTTACTTTTACATGACTATGGCTTCGTTGCCCTCTACAGGACATTCACCATCACTGCAGTAGCTCAGCTCTGCATACTGGGAACAATGTGGATCTTTGGCTGTTTCCAGTTTGAGGAGAGAACAATCGCCATGTCCTACCTTTTCACCATCTTGGCCAGTCTTCAAGGAGTTCTCCTTTTTATTATGCATTGCCTGTGTTCTAAGCAGGTAGGTCAAATAACACATTACAATTATATTAATTACAGGCTCTTCATGAACTATCAATAACAACTTGTTTCTTCAATAAGGTAAGAGATGAGTACAAAAACATATTGGCTAGATGTTGTGCACCACAGAAGAAAGCATACTCCGAGTTTGGATACACCACCAAAGCACAGGTAAGGATTTGACATTTCCAGTAAATACTGTATATTAAACTAAAAAGACAAACACATTTCAATATCTGCGTTTAACAGGGATCTAGGAGCACACAAGAGACAGGACATTCCAATATGTGATGAGCAAAGTGAGGACTGGAGAGGAGTCTACTATTAATTTAATTTCCAAGATGTATCTGTCTTAGAGCTGCTGATGTGATGGTTTTATTGCACTGCTGTAAATAGCCTTTAATACAACTTGAACTTTTTTTTCACATTTTTTAGGCACAGTAAATTGCAAAACAGGAAAGCCTAAACAGTAAGGATCAAAAACATTTCTAGAATTGGTAGGAATGAGCAGTGGACAAGAAAACGGCCCTTTGTTAAATACATATTTTGGTCCAGTATTGGTCTCATAGGTACTTCACTGCCAAGTTCAATAAAATTAGATATATAAATCATAACTATAGCATGTGTGTACTATAATACTATATACTATTTTAAATGGATGTAAAATGTTTCTTATATGAGATATTATGAAATATTCCTTGAACATAAATATTGATTCTGGTCTTATTCGTACATAACTGTTTATATTATCAACAAAGTGCTTTAAGCTTTTTATACTGCAGGTCTGTATAAATGTTGTCAATAAAATATATTTCTTAACCCAGTATATTTTCACATCATTGATATTTTGTGGAGCATTATTACCTGGACAGAGCAGTAGTTAGTTGCCCATTTAACTTAATTACTTAAAAGCTATGGAAGTATGCAGACAACCTCACCGCCAAAGTACAAGCGAATTGCATTTAGGCACAAGGAAATGGGGCTTCTTTTTTTTTTTAATTGACTTCCTGTTTATAGGAGATCTCAACCCTGACGTTCTTCACAGCAGAACATGGTTTTCCTCTATCCATCTTAAACAAGAAAAAAAACACACCTTTAGCTGTTAATATATGATCTACAGTAATTTACCTGTTTCATGAGTGCTACTAAAAAAATGAACAAGAGATTATATCCCTAGCCAAAATGAGTATTTTGTTACACTTGAAGTTTTAGGGGAAGATTATTGATTGAGAGACTAATTTCAAGCTGAGCCATTATTGCACAACAGCAGAGAAAGTGAGATGAGTCGAAACGGTGGGAATAGGAGAGCGGGAAACTTGGATCTAGCTGAGATTAAATAACTCCAAAACCCTCTGGAGAGAAAACGGTGGAGGAGAGATAGGGACCTGTCACAAACAACAAGCTCGACAACGAACTGTAAAACGAGCCATTTTCAAGTTGTACCTATTGCCAAAAGCGCTCTTATTTTTCAGCCACGCTTGACAAATCAGCAGTGGTATGAAGTCGTCAAGTGGGTGAGTTTCATTAATTATTCAGAATCATCGAACAGCATACATGGTCAATATACTTTGTGCATTATTCTGAGGGAGCAGCACATAACTCAAGTTGGACTCAGCACGCTCACAGCTCAGGAGAGGATAGCTGTAAAGGTACAGACTCTCTGCCATTGTAATGCATGCACTAGATAAAAACAATTTAGTTTTTTAAGTGTTTTTATAAATGTTCTTTACTGTAGACTTGCTTTAGTTGCTCTTAAATTGTTGAGCTAGCAGCTCTACTGTTTGGTGTTAGGCAATATATTAAATATTTTAATTAATTATTAAATATTTTTCCCACTGTCATAGTTATATGTTCAGTTATATGTATTTAATACTCTAAATAATACTGAACTCTCAATAATACTGCACTAAACTACCTTTCATTATGCATAATTATGTTTACTGCTGCTGCTCTATATGAATATATCATGTTTGTCACTACCTCACTGTAAATTACTGTTACATGTGCAATATTTATACCACACTATGTGCAATACGAAATCCACATGCAACACCTACACCACACCATATTATGTGCAATCTGTGAAATACTTACACCTTATTTGATCTTGATTTAATCCTACCTGCACCTTGTACATTGTACCTTGTTTTTTTATTACATATTTTATTATATTGTTTATTATATTGTTTACCTCTTCCCCTGCACTTTACAACACTTTTTTTACCATGTACTATTATTGCATGTTATTAGTACTTCTTGACTATCGTAGCGAGTCAACGGTTCTTCTGATCCTAAGCATTTCATTGCATTATTGACCTTGTGTTGATTCTGCATATGACAAATAAACAATCTTGAATCTTGAATCTTGAATATTTCATATATTTTTATTTATTTATTTTTTCATATGGTGCTACGGCAATGATTCCATCCAGGCGTAATTACTTATGAAAGAAGCCTTTAAAAGTAAATTTAACATTTATGTATTTGTATTTATGTATTTACATTAAATTTCAGCACTATTTCAACATTTTATAGTCCAGAATTTCAATCAAAGAGGCGTTTTGTCAGTGTAAATATTTTATCAAGAAATTTGGTTCCTTGTATCATAGATCATAGTAAACAGTATAGACCTGAGTTGAACCTGTATACTTCCACATTAAGCGTGTGGTCAAAGTCCATAACAGTATTAGATTACTACTGACCTGGAAAATTGTTTAACATCTCTCTAAGAGGACACATATAAATCACAGCGTAGATGAAGAATGGGGCCGCACACTCAAACTGAAAATGATTTTCAGAGTTTTATATCTGCACTGTGCATTACCAAACGCAGCAGCAACTATATGGGTTATTTAGCGGCTCTTGCAAACTAAAGTCTCTCTGAATCTTCATTAGGTCTAAAATCTGCTAATTTTGTAGTTTACTTTAAAGCGATAGTTCGGGTTTTTTGATGTGAATCTGTATCGCATCCCCTTCAGCAGTGCATTAACACTGACTTACCCCTGACAGTGTCCTCTGAGCAGAGTTCTGCCCCGGTTCTTGAGCTGACAAAAGTAGGTCCGGCAAGTTAGCCGGGACAGTTAATAAAGCTTGTAAGTGGAGATGTTTAGGCTACAAGTGAACAGGCTAATAATAATAATAGGCACGCAGTGATATGAATCGACAGAATATAGCACCAAGCGATTGTGACTTCTGACTTGTTCGTGGACAACTGTTTTGTGATGCAAATATATCACCTTTTTGGACAAATATTGTTTTGAGAAGAAAAACAAGCTTTATTAAATGTCCCCGCTAACTTGCCGGACCTACTTTCGTCAGCTCCAGAACCGGGGCAGAACTCGGCTCACAGGACACTGTCAGGGGTAAGTCAGTGTTAATGCACAACACTGCTGAAGGGGATGCCATACAGATTCACATCAAAAAACCCGAACTATCCCTTTAACCGTCTTCAAACAAGTTCAGAAAGACATAGTGTTTTACAACAAAAACAAAATTACAATAGCAATGTTGAGAAAAAAAAAAAAAAGATTGTAAACCCCACATCTTACATTGTAAATCTGTGGTTACTAGAGCACATTTGGAGTGTTGTCATGAATTTGAGAAACAAGCCAAAGCATTTTGTCGAAATACTCCCAGATTACACATTATTATAATCTTGCAAAACACTTGCCAGATCCTTCAAATCCTATATCCAATAGGATCCTATACCCGCAAGAACACAGAGAAAAAGGAATTTGTTCCCCCAAACGTGAGATCAAATAAAGCCCCGTCCAACTATCAAAAACATAACTGATTTGTGCTTATAAAATATTGTTTAACTGAGCATGTATTTCATTTCATTTTTATTTGTTTGAGCAACATGCCTGTATAAGGTACATTACAAATGTATGTAATTTCTGGTGCTCAAAAGGAGTAGGTTGAAATTTTTAAAAATTAGGTTATGACCCAGTAAATAAGGAACAATAATGCATGATTTACTATGCATTATTGTGTGTGTGCTTATAATAAAGGTTATTCTTATTAATGATAATAAATGAAGACCAAAAACATGCAGTATCAGTTGTGAAGATGTGCAGAACAAATAAGATATTTACCGGTACTCAATTTCCTAGTTAGTAAATATGATCACTAACAGGTGCCATATTGAAGTCAGCTCTCTTAATCTGTGGTCTTAAAATATGAGCCTGATCAACATAACATTATACATTTACTGACCTGTGATTTTCTGTAGACAGCTCCGGCCATGAGGACCCACTCCATCTTACTGACCATGTCCCCCCTCCTCAGCTTCAGGATGGACTCCTCTGCACCGCCCGCTGCTCTTTCCAACAGCAGCTCCACATCTCTCCGACACTCAGGTTTAGGAATGTCCTTTTTCACCATGACCTTTGGAGCCATTTCCAACCTCACTGCACTGGGAATCCTGGTGAAGTCTCGTGTCCGGTTTCGCCGCCAATCTAAAACACCATTTTTGATATTAACAGTGGCCTTACTAATTGCTGATCTTGGAGGTCATTTGATCCCAGGATCTTTTGCAATGTCACTTCATATCAACAACATGTATCAACCAAAACCAGAGATGCCAAATGAAACTTTATGCCAGGTTTTTGGAGCTAGTATGGTGTTTTTTGGCCTGGCTCCATTGCTGCTGGGTTGCGCAATGGCAGTTGAACGTGTTGTTGCCATTTGCTTCCCATTTTTCCATGCTTCCACTATAACTAAAGGTCATGTGCGCAGACTTGTCCTATCACTGTATTCTCTTGCACTTCTGATTGCTATTTTGCCTTTATTCGATATTGGGAGGTACACTACCCAACATCCAGGAACTTGGTGTTTCTTACAAATTCAAATTCCTCATTCAAGACGAGATAGAGGCATGGCATTGGCATTTTCATGTCTTGGAATTACAGCTCTGGCCTTTTCACTTCTCTGCAACATCCTGAGTGGCTTAGTATTGCTGCAGGCCAGGAGGAAAGCCCAATATGTGAACACAAAATCTGATCATACTTGTGCAAGGCGACCTTCAGCAGCCTCATCAACTTCTTTATTTTGTTCTCTGGATGTCGAGATGATGGTGCAACTGGCAGTACTTACAGTGGTTTCCTGTGTGTGCTGGAGTCCATTCCTGGTAAATCTTCAGAAGATTTCTGCAAAATAGAAATATTTCTAAATAAATGATTGCCTGTTTTGTGTGTTTTTGTTTTAGATTCATATTTTGGTGCTACAGTCCAGCCAGAGTTCAGGAGATTTACCCGAGGGCCCTGACCGGTTTCTTTTGCTGGGATTACGCATGGCCTCCTGGAACCAAATCCTGGACCCTTGGGTTTACATCCTGCTAAGGAGGACCGTGCTGTTCAGAATCTGCTGTAGACGAACTCTCACTAACTTTAAATACTCACGGAGGGAAACATTTATATTGCAATGAACATGGATTTGTTGGCGCTTGCTGTGAAAATTAATTAATTTAGTTATTAGTTTATTTAGTATTCGATCAAAAATGATCGAAGCCAACTAGAGATCTGAAAAGTTTTAGCGGATTTGAGAACTTATTTGTAGTCTGTACCCGGCTCCACTATGAATCACCTGCAACCATTCCTGCAACTCAGCCATTGGGCGGTGGAAAACAATGGCCAATCAAAATTAAGCACACGTTGACAAGCACTCAGATGGACCAATGACGAGCCTGTCTCGGTTGCCTCTCCCTTGGGGTGGGCGGAGCTTCTCTGGAAATGACCCTATTCAATATGGAGTACAGAAAATAGATGTGGTCGATTCAGTGCTTTCTCTAGCTTCTACTTTAATCTATTACGCCTTTTTGACAGTCGTTCCTCTCAATAACCTTCTCGAATCTTTATTTATCGTCTTTCTGAAAAATATTTCATACGCCTGGCATTATTTAACACCGCTTAACGCTAAAGGACAACATAGCGGTCTGCTGTGAACGGTGGGAACTACAGTGACATTAGTTCAAACTTTTGAAAAACCTAAAATTCATCCATCAAGTGTATTTTCACTGTTTTTCAACATACAGACGAAGACACAAACATCGAAAGTTACCGCAAAAGTTAACATCGGATTATTGGGTGAAAGGTGGCAGCGCTTATAAGTTGTGGCTCATAGGTAAGTTGTCTGCAGTGCATGAATGTAAATTGCACTGGCAAACTAACTTAAGTGTCGTCTGATTGTTTTTACTAAGGAATAATGCTGGTATAATGGTGTTGATTGTACCTATTGAAGCTGTGGACTAGGGTTTAAATGAGGCCAGTTCTGTCTTAAAAGCCTGTCTTTCTCTGTTTTCATGCTGATAGAATGCACAATGCGGCGAGTGTCTCGGCCTCTCTGGGATCCCTGGGACTACTGCGGTTCTTCGGGGTGTCCTGGTCCTGGAGCTTGGCAGCAGGCATCGGGATGTACTTGGGAACAAAGAGTTGGAAATATTTCTACATCGCAGCCCGCACGTTCCAAAGAGATTTAAAGTAAGCTCAGAGTTCGTCAATGAGTTAAAATGAATGAAAAGGAGTGGGGTCTTTTCTCTGCAGAGTTATCTGAGGTACAAGGGAAAGTGTAAACCAAGTGCTCCAGTGCATCCAAGGGAAATACCCTTAAATTGTCTTAAAGGTGCAGCATGTAACTTTTCTGGTGAAGGGCCTGCATCTTGTTTCCATGGTGATGTTCTTGCTTTGCCTGTAATGTTCCACTGTATGGCACTAAACTTTTCAAGGAGAGATGCCGGCTGGCTCCCACATTACTGGTAAGATCTGTGAAGTGGTGGTCAAGGTATTTTTCAAAAAGAAAGCTGAAAACATTTTCTGACCAACAATATATTTTACAATGTATTTACATAAACATTAAGTTTATTATCTTGAGTAGATTTAACACTTTTTGTGATTCCCATCAGTGGCCTCTGTGTGCTGGTGAGGGTGAAGTTGGCTCTATGGCGTTACATGAAAAACGGAAGCAACATTCTTTCCATTTTTGCTGAGACGGTAAAGCGGCATCCAGATAAACCTGCACTGATCTATGAAGCCACTGGGGAGACATGGACCTTCACACAGCTGGATGAGCTGTCCAATGCAGTGGCCCACTGGGCTCAGGACCAGGGCTGGAGGTCTGGAGATGTAGTGGCCCTATTCATGGAGAGCAGACCACTGCAGGTGGCTCTGTGGCTGGGCTTGGCCAAAGTTGGTGTTGAAGCTGCACTGATCAACTTTAACCTTCGACAAGACTCACTCCTCCACTGCCTCGGAGTGTCAGGCTCTCGGGCTATTGTCTTTGGAGCTGAACTTGCTGATTGTAAGAATCTACTGTCCTAAGCGCAACATCAAATGTGTATATAGGGCATATTTATGTTTTATTTGTTCTAACTTGATTAAACAGCCATCCAGGACGTGAGTGCTGCTCTTAACCCATCAATGGTACGGTTTTGCTCTGGGGACCTTAGTGCTACTCAGATGACGGGCCTTAAAGCACAACCTCTAGAGCCACTTTTACTGTCTGCAGCCAGATACCCTCCATCACTCTGTCATTCAGCAAAAGGCATGAATGGTAAGTGCTTACTCATATCCCAGGCTTAACTTAAAATTAATCTATATATGCTCACAGAGCAATAACTCTTTGTTGTAGTACAATTTTTCTAAAGGTTACATTATGTGTAACAAGACTCTTTGTATCAATGCTGTAATAAATGCATTACTCCTCAGATCGTCTATTTTACATTTACACATCGGGGACCACAGGACTGCCAAAGGCTGCTATCGTGGTTCACAGTCGGTATGTATTTTCTCACAGAAACCCAGGGAATAAATTGTATTCCAAACATTATTTCTGCCACTACAGTTACTACAGGATTGCTGCTTTTGGGTATTTTGCTTTCCGCATGCGCCCCGATGATATAGTCTATGACTGTTTGCCTCTCTACCACTCAGCAGGTATGCAATCTAAACCTTCCTGTGATTGTGAAATGCTTTTGCCATTGTATAACCCTATTTATTTCAGGTAACATAGTTGGAGTTGGACAGTGTCTGATCAATGGCCTTACTGTAGTTGTGAAGAGGAAATTCTCTGCCAGCCGCTTTTGGGATGACTGCATTAAGTACAACTGCACTGTGAGTTCCAGGAATTTTGGCTTTAATTTGTAAACGTCAGTGTAATTTTATGCAAAAGAGTGGTAATACAGCTCTGTACACGTACAGATTGTCCAGTATATTGGAGAAATCTGTCGCTACCTCCTATCTCAACCAGTGCAGCCATCAGAGAAGAGGCACAAGGTTCGTCTGGCTGTGGGGAACGGCCTCCGCCCCAGTGTTTGGGAAGCTTTTACTCAGCGCTTTGGGGTCAAACAGATTGGAGAGTTCTATGGGGCAACTGAGTGCAACTGTAGCATTGCCAACATGGACGGCAAGGTCAGTTACACTTTGAAGTGGAACAGCCAAATGGTGTGAGTTATGAGTGTAATATTACCTGTCCTATTAGGTTGGAGCATGTGGATTCAACAGTCGCATTCTGCCATTTGTGTACCCCATACGTCTGGTGAAAATAGATGAAGACACAATGGAGCTGGTGCGGGACAGCCGAGGCCTCTGTGTGCCGTGTCAGCCTGGTAAAGCTTTTCTCCTTTGTTCAATGGAAATATTTTTAATGCTCACCTTAACAGATTTGTGTGTCACAGGTGAGCCAGGTCTTCTGGTTGGACGAATCAATCAGAAGGACCCTTTACGACGATTTGATGGCTATGCTAACCCAGAAGCCACAAAGAAAAAAATAGCTCATAATGTCTTCAAGAAAAATGACACAGCCTATTTATCAGGTTTTATAATTACATTTAAATTGTATCACAATAAAGAAGGTCAGCCTTTATACTGACCACAGTGTCTAATCATAATTCTATAATTCTCCAGGTGATGTGCTGGTTATGGATGACTTTGGCTACATGTACTTTCGGGACCGCGGCGGAGACACATTTCGGTGGAAAGGTGAAAATGTGTCCACCACTGAAGTGGAGGGCATCCTGAGCAGCCTCCTGGGTCAAACAGATGTCGCCGTCTATGGGGTCACAGTGCCAGGTCAGCCATAAAATCTGATTTTGGCCAGCTGTACCTGTACATTTGTTTTGTTTTTTATTATATTTTTGTGCTCAGGTGTCGAGGGTAAAGCGGGCATGGCTGCCATAACAGACACCACGGGGAGTTTTGACCCAAACAGTTTCCTGCAAAATGTCCAGCAAGCTCTTCCTTCTTATTCCCGGCCAGTGTTCTTGCGTCTGTCTCCACAGGTGGACACCACAGGTAATGATTCAAACTGAGGAAGCAAAAGCTTTACATTTATACTTTTTACTTATACTTTGTCTTTTTGTAGGTACATTTAAAATCCAGAAAACAAGGCTGCAGCGAGAAGGATATGACCCAAGGCACACAACTGACCGGATCTACTTTTTAAACTCCAGAGCTGCGCAGTATGAGATTGTTGATGAAGAGCTGTACAATGCCATAACAGAAGGAAAAGTTTTTTTATAACATGTATAAACAGACGTGTGGTGCTTTGGCTGGACAGTTGCAAAGGTAACATCCATATTTTGGCATTCGTTAGTTTGGGTGCTCCTCCAGTCTAGTTGTAAATTGTAAACCATTCAGGAAAGACAGATACGCAGGCGTGGTCAGAATGCTGTTACAAATGTAATGTTTAACACTGTAACACAAGGACAATATGCAAGGGCATTCGCCCCCTTTCTAATTTCTCTGGATAATTAAGTAACTTTTAAACATTGTGATTGGTTTATACCATATGAATTGGACTGAAAATATGATACATTATTCAATTATGTATGTAATATAAAGGACTAAAGTCACAGGGTTACAGTTACTTGAGTTTTGCCTGAGCACAGAATATAATACAAGATCAATTTAGCTGGGTCAGGAAATGTGTGTCTATATGCAGCTATGAGCTTATTGTTACTGTAAGCCAGAATAACACATAGTACAATGAGACTACTCGATCAAACACTAACCATAAACTTAATTCATGTGATATTTCCTCTGTGGAGGTTTGCAAACGCAAACTGTTACAATTTGTGCCTTATGTACAATGAAAAAAGCATTTTATTTCACATTTTCATGTGAATGCAGAACCATGAACATTTAGTCACATATTGTGGCTTATTCTGCGTCGTAATACTTGTAGTATTAGTCAGTTTTTAGAATTCTTACATTTGTTAATATTTCAGAGTCAATTTGATACCTAACTGTTATTAAACCTCTAAAACTCATGTTTGATTCTTGTCATTTATAAAATATACAAGGGTGACACATTTGTTTACATTTATTTTTCCACTTATTTCATGTGTCTGTTGACAGTAAAATTCTTGAAGGGAGTATTTTAAGGGGATGCTCTTTGCAGGCAGTGCAGAAGTAGGGGAACACACTGGAGGCAATTATATCTTTAAAGGTGTAAAGAGGGGTTCTCACTCGTGGATCATAAAACACCACCTTGCTGCGGTCCATGTCTACAACTATTCGAATGACCTCTGGCTTCTTGGACATAGTCAGCGGCTCCCAGGGTGCAGTGCAGGCCTTGTGCTCTCCATTGCGAAACCGAATGGTCCAAAATCCTCCGGCTGGCGTCAGGACATGCTTACCCTTTCTGTCGATGGAGTCACTGGCCACACCCACCACCCAGTAGGTGTTGTCCTTCACCTCTATATCCCAGCTGTGACGCCCAGAGGATAAACTCTCTGCACCCAACAACTCTGCACTGATGTCAAAGCGTTCCGGATTGTCCGGCAGCTTAAAAATCTTTGTGGAGTTTTGGACAACTGTGAGGTCCTCTGACAGGGCGAAACAGCTGGCAGCAGTGTTGGGGTCCAGAATCACAGGATCTAAGGGGTAAATTAAATTGTTATGGTCTTAAAACTTAACAATTCCGAAATGAATTTGATTTATGTGTTGCAGCAATTTACAGTGTTTAATTATACGCTTCATCTTTTCCCATATTTTGAATTTCAAAGAGCCCAAGTGTTTGGCCACATCAATGAGAGATCCAGAGATCAGTTGTGGATCTAGAGTAGTTCTCCAGGTCCTATAAAGGTATTAAATGGTTAATTGCATATTCAGATATGGAAAACTTCATCAACATTCATTTTAAGTTTTATTTACCTTTTGATTGTTTCTTTGTAGTTCTAAAGAAACATTGGATTAAAAAGACCTAATTAATTACAGTATTCACATCATAATTCCACATTATACATGCATAATAGTAAATACAATAGCCTACCTGAAGAAATGGGATGTCTTTAGCTGTCATTTCTTGCTCCACTATGTTTATGGTGTTTGAAAGTGATGCTATTTCACTATTTATATCTTCAATGTTCTGAGATATCATTTGATTCTTATGCTCTTTGTCTGTTATAAGGGCCTGAATTTGTACTGCCTCCTGTTCCTTGAGAAACTTGTGGAGTTCCTCAAACTGTTCTTTGATCTGTACTTCAGTGTGTTCGGCCTGGTTCTACAAAGACAAGAAGGATAATCAATATCACCTGTCAACGTAAATTCATCTCAATCTCAAACTTCAGGCTACCTTGACATGCTCAACCATCTCTTCGCACACATTTTTGGCCTTCCTGAAAGCATTCAACTTCTCTTTCAAAGGTATGAGAGCTGTCCTTAGTTCCTCCTATAAGAAAACAGAGAAAGTCAACACATATAAGAGGGATAGTGTAGCTCAGGCTGTCAACCCTATGTAGCTCTTTTCAGCTGTCACATTCCCTTCATAGGCCCTTCAAGATATGTTTGCATTACAGACAAATAGGAGCGCAAACATCTCAAGGAGCATTTGATATAGGTTGTACAAACACATTGAGCTTGTGCACTGAGTTCAAACAGGGATACAATATGGCTCCCTGTAAGTTTGTGATGTTCGGTTCAAGGTTTCCCAGTATAAAATGACAGCAGTAAAATGAATGTGACTCCAAAATAGGGATCTAGTTTCAGACCCCACCGACCAGCGCAATGACAACCCCAAAATATAAATCTATTTTTAGAGGTAATAAATGGTGGCATACATCTTCACACAAACCTGAATCAACATATGGATTACTGCTTGTATAGGAATGTCTGTGTTGTCTCTGTCTATAACAGGACACGTGTAAAGCTGCGTAATACAAAGGTAGTCAGTCTATGATTTTCAAATAAGTGATATAGATAAAGAGCATTTTCTTTTCTCAGATTTGAAATACTGTTATATTAATTCATTGACACATGCAAACCTGCATTTTTAAGCCCTTTACAAGAGGTTAGTAAATCAAGTAAACAAAACATAACATAATGTTTTTGACTGTTTTATGACTAGCACATGACTCTCATATGTCCAAAATGAAAGTGAGACATACCACAGTGCCAGCCTCTTCTCTGCTTCTAACTTCTCTAGCCTACCTTACAGTCTTGAGCTCCTTCCACTGTGGAGTAGATCTTGTGTCCAGCATGAGCAGCTGATTTCCCACAAAGGCCACAAATGGGCTGGAGGTCCTCCACACAGAACAGACTGAATTTCTCCCCATGTTCTTTACACGAGTGTGGATCACCTTGGCGCCTATCGTCCTTAAGCCTCCCACAGGCCTTTTCCAAAACACTGCTCACCACCATATGATCCATAGAGGAGCGGCACCAACACAGTGGACAGTAGTGTGAATCCCTTCCGTCTTGGCTCTCAAAGCTGTCCTTCAGGCAGTTTACAGTATCTGTGATTGCAAGTGAGCACTACTGGCTAACTGTCCACAAGCCGTACAGCAAAGGTCGTCCTCTTGATAGGCACTTCTAGTGGTCATTCTTTAGTATTCTCTAAAGGGCTTCATAGTGTCAAACGACTCGGTCCCCGCCCCTCCCATGCGTCTGACAAGCTACCTCATCTTAACCCCAGCTTTATGTGTTAATACCGCCACTCCCAAAGGCATATCCCCTGTTATGCACTGCTAGGTTGAGAATGCACATTGCTCATTCACAAATAAACACTCCTGCATAACAATAAAATGAGCTTTGAGAGGTATATAGGGCCATATCAGATCTGAAAAGTGACAAAAAGCAGGTGACACATTTGTCCCCTACTCTCTATTGTCTGACCCAAAGCTGTGGCCCGCTCTGATATTTGAGACGAGTGTTGAAACGACCTGTCACTCTGTAATTAAAGCATTTACATAGAAACAATATCCCAGATAAGACCCGGCGTCAGGGCAAAAATAGAAGAATCTGTCTTGGACTCAAGCCATGTGGGTGAACAATAGATGCATACATTTATTTTTAAGAATAGTTGAACATTTTAATTCTGGCTGTGTGAAATAATAGGTACATTCACAAATACAGTACTACATTATTTTGTTTGCTAAATACATTTTCATAACTTGTAGTTTACAAAGATGAATTATCACTTATCACTTAAAATACCTGTATTAATCCCACTTAGCTGACCTTATTTAGACTTTTTATTTTGGGCATTACTCTGTGCAACACCAAAAATAGAGGGGGAATATGATCCTGCGTTCAGAAAAAATGACCTGTGCTGCTTCAGCCTTTCCATAAAGTCTGCCCTGCATCACACATCTTGAATTTGTAGTTTGCCTTAGAACCAGTTGGAGTTTAATTTCTAGCTTATCTAAATTTAACTTACTTTGCTCCTCAACAACAGCAGTAAATAAGTTAGAACCAAAGGCTTCCCTTCCGTCAACCTCATAGAAGACCATGCTCTACCGACTCGGTGTACATATTGCATATGTGCCAAAGAGTAAATTTGATTTATAATGGCTCTTGCCAGTGTCAAGAGCCATTATAGTCAGCAATCAGAGTCACCAGTAACTTCCTTACAAATAAATTAGTGGCACATGTTTGACTTTGTATTGTTGCAGTCTATATTTTTCTTTTTTGATTCAAAGCATGTTTGCAGCTCTAGATGCACCTGTGCATATAAATGAATATACATCACCCAGACCGACCAAATACAGAGATAATGAGCTGGCTCCTGTGCATACTCTGCTAAGCCTGTAAGCCGTAAGAAATGCAATATATTTGGATGCATCTAAATGTGTTTTGTTACGACAGTCCTGAGGTTTTAATTCTACTTTTAGAAACAAAAGGCCTAAAATATGAATGATATTTGAAACTTGGCCAGGTGTTCTTAGGCTTACCTTATGGTCTTTGAATGCCTCTTTTATAAGGCACACAGTGTGACCCATGTGGAGGCTGGTGGAGCGGCAGGCATGGCACAAAGGCTCCAGCTCAGTTACACACAGCAGAGACAATCTCTCTGCATGAACCAGGCATGGTTTATGGGGAAGTCCATAATTATCTTTAAAACAGAGGGGGCATTCTTTGGTGCCATATTCAGTCCAAAATAGTTCCAAACAATAGTTGCAAAAGCTACGTTCACAATAGATGCAGCTCAAGACAAGTGGAGCCAAAAAGATTTCCTCACAAACAGCACAAAAAGACTCCTCTACAGCCTCGTATGATACATCGGCCTCCATCTGTGAACCTCGGTGCAGTTCTGATGTTCTCCCAGGTTTGACACATGCTATATGTACACTATGTACTATGTGTTCAAGAGCAGGGAGAGGGCCAGATGATCATATGACCAACCATTAAAACACAAGGACTGGAGAGTATCCAAATGAGCACATGCAAATGCATAAAGCATGATCTAATTTAGTCCGTGACCACCCCTCCCTTTCAGTACAGCTGTTTCCAAACGTGTTATACAGGATATTCAATTGACAGAGGTTTTACACCTTATGATTTAACAGTATTTCCCAGGCATGAAGATATAGAGACCTCTTAATACTATACAGTACTTATTCAATAAAATTAATACATTTTATTTATCCAAAATTCCAAAACAGGGGCATTCAGTGTAGATTTTGATTGTTACACTTTATTTTTTTTAAACAATGACAGTGCAAATAATCTCCTGAATGTACAATCATTACAGCAAATATGTGCAGTTCAACTGAAAAATGTAAAAGAATTGAAATGGAAGTCAAATGCCACATGTAACTGCACCAAGCGTGTATATAACATGTGGTTAAATCATCTGAATTAAAAGAAGGCAGTAAGAGCATGTGGTTTGGTCAGCAGGTCACACCCTGACAATGCTGTGAGTGACTCATGCATTTAGTAAAATAAATAATCTACAGTACTCACTTGTGTGACCAGTTCAAATACTGTGAAATTGAAAAAAACCTTAAGGAATTTAATGTGTAAGTGAGCTACATTACATTTTACATTTTATTAAACACTAAAGAGATGTTTTCATAATTAAAATCTCACATGACACACTTTATAAGACAATTTGTAAATGTACAGTGAATATAATAATTATAATCTGGTTTTATTAGAATTAAATCGTTACAATACACTTTCCACAATAGAATGTATGTGTTTTTTTTTCCTTCACATTGGCATATACATTTAAATAATTTTTCTGTCAGAGTGCTCATTGGCCCGTCCTGAGCGCTGGTGTCTAACCTCCAGGTGCTTGCTCTGGACACGGTCAAAATGCTGTAGCAGCTCATTGTAGTCAATCTGAATATGAGAGGCACGTTTAGATGCCACCTGCTGTTTAGAGTCCATATACTTGGATTCATCCACAGTGCGCATTAGCTCTGGGTTTGGAACACACCTCAAGCGATGAGACAGAAGCTGGAAGGCCTGACTTTGAGGCAGCAACATCAGCAGACCGTATAGAGCCTTTATCAGATATGGATTATTCTCCACATCCAACAGCTGAAGACGCAGGTAGGTAAAAATAGGGCTTTCAATGAGCTGCACAAGTTTGTCTACCTCCATCAGAAAGTCTACAGTCACTTCCAGATCACCAAACTTCTGAATAAGATCATAGGCATGTTTATAGTTTTGTGTAAGGAAACAAAGCGATACTGTGGCAACGGGGTTGTGGCACCAAGATCGGTATAGGCAGCAGAACAAGGCGCAGCTCTCCGGGGTACGCAAGTCCTTGAGCTGATTCCTCAGCTGGAAGAGCTCAGCAGAAGTGAGAAGAATGGTGTTCAGGGTTTGGACCATGGTGGAGGCAAATTTGAGGTCGTCTTCTTTGAGCAATATGTCAGCCATTGAGTGAAAGATGTTCTCTGCGTGAAGTAACAAGCAGAGCTGCCTGATGATAAATGCTCCTCTGTTTTCCAGTAGTTTCCTCTCCAAGCTGAATCGTTTGAGCAGGTTGATCATGAACTTGTAGAAATAGGAGTTCATACTTGGAGTAGAAGGGGATGAATCAATTGCTTTGGCACTTGGGTGCTGTCCAGACTTAGCAGGAACCTTTAACTCCAGTTTACTGTCACTATTGTCACATGGTCCTGTCAGATCTGTCTGCCCTGCAGGAGATGAGGCAATCTCAGCCAAAACTTCCAGGTCTTTCAAAATGACCTCATCAGACTCATCGGAGAGAGTTTTGAGGAGCATAGGGAAAAGACTGTCAGTGTGACGAAACATTTTGCGAGGTGTCTTGATGTAGAGATGGTAGAGCCATTTTAGAACGGCTATGCGGGTCATCATGCCTGTGGAAGAGTCGTGGAGGTGGCGGTCAAGCACCTGAACAATACCATCCAGGTCAAGGGTCACCTGAGGTTGGTCTGTGCTAGCTGGGGTAAAGAAGCTAATGTTGCTAAAACCAACAGACTCCTGTGAGGCATTTAACATGTCACTCCCATCTGACTGCACTTTGGGCTCCTCTCGAGATGGTGAACCTGTGCTTTCACTTTTCTCCTCCTCTTCGTCATCATTGTCATCTTCAGGGGTCACAAGTTTCATCAGACTATGATTACAAGAACTGGCAGCTTCTTTTGTGTTTTTCTTTCTGTCGTCATATGAGAGACAAGGCAGAACTGATGTTAAAATACCAGAGGAGTAAGGGAGCATTACTCGACCTGCCAACTGGATGAACTCTCTCATCCAGGTCATGGCAGTCAGCTGAATGAGGTCGTTGGTAAGTTTGCTCTCATCTGCGACTTGGCAGTGAATCACAAGGATGTTGGCCATTTCTGCAAACTTCACACTGGAGGGGATCTTTTTAATCTCCTTAAGAAATTCTCCCAATACCACCTCACATGTCCGACGAATTTCTTTGCTATTGTCTCCCAAAATCTGGAACAGCCCATCCAGGATTTCAGGAAGGTAATCCAGAAGGTGAATGTCTGGCACGCACTCCAAGACTTGAATCCAGGAAATTATAAACTGCCTGGCATATTGATTGTTTGAGTAGATTCTCTCTCTCAGCAACGGGACAAACGCCACCAAATCAAACTTGTTACTTTCAGTCACAATGTCTTTAAGCAGTCGGTCCAGTAGTTCTGATCCACTTTTCACATTAGGATCTGGGTCGGCTGCAAGTTTACTTAGGCCATCAAAAAGTAGGTTGAAATGAGGTAGCACAGCTCCTCGGGCAACTTTGACAATATTATAGAGAGCCTCACATGCATAGTAGCGTAGGCGGCTATCCGAGTCATTGAAACACGTGAGAACAGGCTCGATCAGTTCCTTCAGATACAGTCCCGAGTCCTTACCGAGAGCAATGGAGCAGGCTGCTAGTCCAATGAGACCCCCTTTGCGGCTGTGGGGGTGCTGGGAAAGCGCAAACTCCGAGGCCAGGATCTGTATAACATGTCTGATCTGAGTAGAGTTGTTCTGAGCCACAAACTCCCGCACTAGTTTCTCTATTTCCAAAGCGGCTACCTTCCTCTTCTCGTACAGTTTGTCATTAAGCGCTCGCACAATATTGGGCGTCAAAGGCGAAAAGTCCTTCTCCGTGTTCATTTTGACTGCGCTAAACGTACGCAAACTGGTGCACTTTTATCTTCGGTTATCTGCAATAAGACAGGCAGCATTTAGTGCAGAAAGAATGGAAACAAAGCACTTGTATTAGCAAAATGAGAAGCTTCCAGTAATACAGTGCAGCTGACCAGTTACATCCGCCGGAAGTACGTCACGTTTGCTACATTTATTTGGGCCCCACTTTGTTTATAGCATCGTTAGCTTCATTAGCACCACTGTGTCTGAGTGCTACAAGTGTCATTTTTTAACAGGTTGTATCTCATATGTGCAAGAGAAAATAGTCCACTCTGCTTCTGAAATGGCGACTCGTCTTCCAATTCACTCACAGCTGTCCAACATAATGGAGAACATGGCAAAAACTGTACTTAGTCAGGTCTGCAAACTCGTCGATGAAGATACCGCTGAGCTCCGACTCGAGTGCTCCCGTCTCCTTTTTGCCAATTCTGCTTTGTCAGAAAAAGTGAACAATTTGCAATGTGAGCTGACCGTAGTGAAAACCAATGCCTCTAAGTCGAGAAAAAGTCACCGGACTGTCGGAGTGCAGACAGTCAGCAGCAAGGGAGGGGACCATCATGGTACTTTCATAGTTCTCGCAACCTATTCATATTTTTATACTTTAACTTAAGTTTATCTTTCCTTTTAGATACTAGCCAACCAACAATAGAGAAGATTTTTGGTAAGGACTGGTGTAAAGATCTTTGGAAAGACAGGGATCCATCTGCGCTGGATAAAGAGGCAGACTCCTTAAACGATGCATGTAACAAGGTGAAATGCTATTCTATTGTTTACTTTGTTTGAGGTTGCATAAACACTCTAAACATCAATAAACTATGCTATTTGACTGATAATAATGTAACCTTGGCATTAACCATTAGTGTAGTACGGATGGAACAATTGTATCTCCTTATTTTAATGAGTAAGAACATTGTTATAAAGACACAGTGGGAAGTCACATTGAAGCACTGCAACAGATAAATCCAAATATTTTCACAATTTACATTATTTAGAACAGTCAAAGCTGATTTTTTTTTTTTAGAATAATGCTGTAATCAATCAAGGTGCTGATGAGAGAAAGGATTGCAGAGTGGCATCCAGCAGCTTCCAACCAAATGCGCATGGAGCTAAAGGTAAAATTGAAAGTTTGAAGCATTATAGAGTATACAGTATACAGCTGGAATAAGGTCTTTGTACTTGTGTGTGTTTGCAGGAGATGAAGGCAAAGACATGGCCACAGAGATAACTCAAAAATCCAAAGAGCAAGGTGCACATCCCTGCACTGTCCATCAGAATGAGAAAAGTTCCAATAATTTGGAAGACATCCCCATGCAACTTGAAGACTCTAACGACACAGATGGCATCAGCACATATACCATCCCCATTGAGGATGACGAGGAGGATGATGATGTACAGTTTGTGCACGAGAGTCAACAGGGACCGAGCCAAAGCATTCCTACAAACTCTGATGATGTTGACAATCTGGACGACCTTGATACGCTTGATAACTTTGACTTTGTTGACACAGTGATGGATTCAAGCCAAAGCAGTTTCACTTGTCGTATTTGTAATCGGTCATTCTTCCACAAGGGCACGCTCACGCATCACATGAAATCACACAAGTCAAACTTCTGCAACATTTGTAAGCAGGAGTTTCCTCTGGGACAGCTGGACACTCACGTCTGTGTCCCTCCTGTAGCTTCACACAAAGTCAGTAAGTCCTGTGAGCTGTGTGGAAAAGTGTTTGCTAACCCGTCTGCCCTGAGGATCCATTATGTGGTACACACTGGGGAGAAGCCCTACAGATGCAGTATTTGTGGCAAAGGGTTCACACAGAAAGGGAATCTGAAGTGTCACCTACGCATCCACTCAGGGGAGCGGCCATTCCAATGCATGTGGTGTGGCAAGACATTTACACAGAAAGTTAACCTTAATCATCATTTAATGTCTCACAGAAATCAAAATTCTGCAGAAGAAAGCAGCAATGAATGAACAAATTGCATACACTAAGTACCTCAGAGTGACTGAAAGTTAACTGTATATTAATGTATCTGGTAGACTTGATTAACATGAGAATGACTACAAAGAACAATGTAGCAAAATGTCCTGTCTTTTGTGGGTTTTTATTGTTGTGTTGCATCTTGTGTACATATAAAACATAAGCCAATAAAACATTTATATATCAATGAATCTTAGAATGTTTATTGTGAGGGGGAATATGGTATAACAAAAATGGCAATTTGTAGTTAGCATGCAGGAAAAGATCTGATCCTGCCATCTACACATCAGTGTGGAAAGACTTAAATTCATTTTTTAGAAACTTGCATTATAGAAACATGAGCACAGTATTATTAGCAACAGAATTGAAATGTAAAGAAATAAACTACAAAAATATATGCATGGCTTGTTTGCGCATGCTATAATTCTGATTGGTGGCTTTGAACAAAAAATGTGAATAAAATTTGTCAGGAAAAAACTTTTTCACTGAGAAGCTGCTACTTTCTGCTCTGCTGCATTAAAGATATGAGGTATGAATTGTAAGTTGTGATGTTAGAGGTAGTTTATGCCAAGTCTTTGCAAATGGAGTATCTCTAAAATATTTAGGTACATTACACACCTGTTAAAGGCATACTATGAATGGCAATAATGAGGTTATTACAGTGAACGTGTCATTTTGGTCTGTCGTGCTTTCCTTCAACACAAGCCAAAAGTATGGCGTGGTACAGTAAACATTTCATTTGGCATTCCATCTCATTTTGTACATATTTAAATATAAATGTAGAATCTACACAGTATGTCTCTGAGGTGAGCTCTGGGTTTACCTGGTTTTAAAGTGAGGCCATACGCTTTTTGAGGTCAGTGAATACACTGATGGTGATTGAGCCCATACTTGTAAGCATAACTTTTTCCACAGTCCACACAGCTGTATGGCCTCTCCCCTGTGTGGGTGCGTAGATGAATGTTCAGAGAACTTTTCTGAGAGAAACTTTTGCCACAGTCTGGACAGCTGTATGGTCTCTCACCTGAGTGCACGCGCTGGTGCAGCTTAAGGTATGTTTTCTGAGCAAAACGCTTCCCACAAACTGTACAGTTAAATGGTTTTTCACCTGAGTGTCTTCTAATGTGAACTTTCAAACTGCTCAAATAATTAAATATTCTGCCACAAAACAAACACTCAAATCGTTTGTTGGGTTTGATGGCTTTTGGCTGAAAGGTCACATCTTTGGCAGTATTCATGTCTATATTGTGTGAGTAAGTAGACACTGTGGGAACATTAGCAGTAGAAACTAGATTGTTCATTGTAGCTTCTTCTATGAGGTTTTCTGTGGTTAGAGCTGGCTGAGTGCATTGCTGGCTTGTGTTGTGACTTTCAGTTATGAACTGGAAGTTGTTGAGCTCATTTTGGAGCTGCTGCTCAACAGGTCGATGAAGCATGTTGTTCTCAAAAATCCCAGCACCTGTAAGGCCATGAAACCAAGGTTATGCATTTTAAAAGTGTACCAAATGAAAAGGTTGCATTACTTACCAGTTCGAGTCTCTGGTAGTGGCATGTGATGTCCAATGGGGTGATCATCATAGGTCTCCTCTTTGACAAATATAAGATCTGGGTCTCTATCAATCAAATCTATAGTCTACATGAAGATTATTAAAAACATTAAAAAGATTATATACTATACAAATCAAACATTCTGAACATGCCCATTACCTGTGCCTGAAGACTTGTCATAGCAGCATCAAGAGACTCCTTTTCCCGAGGTAGGGCTTTATCCTCTCTCCATAGGTCCATGCACCAGTCCTTTCCAAACACTCCCTCAATCTCTGGAGACTGGTGTGGCTGATCTAAAAGGTTTTTAAATTACGACATTTCATTATAACCCAGCACCAAGAAACAAGGCCAAGATAAAAATATACTAAAATGGCTACAGCACAGCCATGCTACTGTTGAGCGTACTGAGTAAAAGGCCTGATGTAAAGAGCTCTGCCTCTGACCACATCTGTAAAATCTGACCTGCGGGGTGCCGGGGGGCCATACTATTGCCATGCAGGGGGTAGGTGTGTGCCTCCTTAGCCGCTCTCAGCTGGACCTCCAGTGAGTAGCACCTCTTCTTCAGCGCCTCATTTTCAGTCTTGTGCAGAGATATCTCGGTGTGAAGGACAGCAGAACACTCATCGGCGAGGTTGCTTATTTCCACAAACGCTGCTTTCGTTAGCTTTTCCCAGATTACAGCTAACTGCGTACGGAAACTTCGACTCGTGCTATTGCACATCATCTCGACAGTTAGGCTGACGATCCAAATTATTGGAAGATTGCCTCCGCACAGACGTCGAATCTAAATAAATTATCAGCGCCTACTGTGCCGAAAGGGATTGTGGGGGAAATACGAGTTGCGTTGTGACAGATTTGGCCAGGAGGGGGCGGTGTTGCTCATTATCACCACACCATGGCACAGAACACGTCATCTTTTTTACCTGAATCAGTAGCCTACGGTTTAAATGGTCTTTTTCAATATTGATACAATAAGTAGAAGCTATATTTTCATTTAATGAACAAATCTCTTGGAATCATTGGTAAGATCTTGTATAAAGGTAAAAGGAGAAATTCAATTTGTCATCTGGACAAAAGTTTATTTGGTTGAATAAGTTTCGCAGCTCATCCAAGCTGCTCGACCAAATAAACTTTTGTCCAGTTGACAAACTGAATTTCTCCTTTTGCCATGGAGTCTACCTGGACGACCGAGGGATTCTACACACATCTTGTATAAAGAGCATATAGTCTATAATAAAGAGGCCATTTGTTTGTAAATCTGTCTGTAATTCATGCCAACAAACAGAAACCACTGAGCAGAGAGTCATTCTGGTGGGTGAAGCCATCCGCATATCCATCTCCTTCAATCAAAGATGGCCTCCTTTGGCACATAGGACACAGTTTATTGCGCACTTGAGAAGCCCTCATCCAAATGATCAGATTCCAGCGTTGTCCAGAGGAAATGGGCAGGGCCCCATGCATATGCTGGCCCCTGTGCAGGAGGCCCTCAGTCACTCTGTGTTCAACCTCTACACATTCAGACTCACTGAGAGGAACCTGCAGACGACAGTAACACTGTATGAATGTGCAAAATAAATTACATAGTGATACATAATTTGGACATACCTGTCTCATATCGCCAAAATAAAGGTTGCCTTCTGTAAAGTCTTTGCCCAAAGAAACATTGAGAGTGATTTCAGCATTGTCATAATGATAACTCAAGTCGAGATCCTCATGCATGTCATATTTAACAACAAAGGCCTTTTGGCTGTCCAGGCAGTGTCCTCCCCAGTCTGGATACAGGAGAGAGGTGATTGGACGCAGGTATCGCTCACGAAGAGGAGTGATGAAACCCAGATCAAAACCGAGTTCATTCAGGAGGATCTGTGTTGAGGGAATTCATATTCAGATACAGTAGTACCACTGCTTGTAATCAGAACAATGTCAATGCATTAAACAAATTACCCCATAGTGGTTCATAGTGTTGGGCCTTCCTTTGGGTGCTCCAGACTGCTCAAAGTGCTCCAGCTCCTGAAGCAGCTCTTCACAGAAGTGTTTGTCAAACACAGGGAAACGATAAATCCTTTGACCTTTGAAACAAAAGTAAGCTTTTATTTGGAAATACTTTCTATATCAAAAACAACAATATCCACATTGATCTCTAGGTTATAAATTAGTTATTGTGACAAAGAGGTCCTTGTATACTCACCTTAATTTCATTTAATATTTGTTAATTCAACTAAACTACAAAATATAACTATCCCGGGTTTGTTTTTAGTTTTTGTTTAGTTCCTTTAAGTTAAACACAACACACTCAAGTTACTTTAAATTGATTTTGGTTAAATCTATTCAGTTTAAATAAACATCTCAGACACTTACCTACTTACCTGTTACTCCACATGGTGTGGAGACAAAAGAGGGGTGTGCCCTGAGATGGTGATATTTATAGCCTCAGGGGGGAGGTTTGGGGCCAGACCATGTGGAGGGGAGAATTGGTTTCAGTTTCTTTTGTTTGTTAGCTTTTGTAGATTTGATTTTGATGTGTTTATAGGTTATGTTTCACTTTCATTTAAAGGGGACTTTGGCCCTTGTAGTAAATTGACAGGGTAGTAAATTGACCACATTGGCCAGCTTCCCCACAATTATTATTACATTTCCTTTGACCTTATCTATTTCAGTATAGGTGGACTTTTCAAATTTTATTTGTCCATACCTGGCACTTCATCTAAAAGTTCCAACAGGCCATCTGGATTTGCGTTGGTGCCTTGGCAGTACTCCACTATGTGCTTGAATCTTAGTGCAAGGAAAGACTCCTGTGAGATGAAATGAAAATTTAAAGATGTATACTTAAAATAACAATACAAGCAGTACATGATACCTTGAGGTGGTAAACATGAGGATGCAGAGGTTGATAAATGTCTCTTATAGCAACTGTTCGTTTAGCCGATGTTACACCTAAACACTTTCGTCTATCCACTTCTTTATAGATCTGAAAGACACCACAACAAAAAATACTAGTTTGTGAATTTTAAATTATTATACTAAAGTCTGAAGAAGTCTGTTTTCCTAAAGTAAGACAAGGCATATTTGTGAATAATATATAAGCTCAGGCATTTACTTGTTCACATCAGTCAGAAATGTGTGAGTACTACTGTATATTATTTAAACTTAGATTGATCCTACATGTGTATGTCTCTAAAAAATACCTTAACAAGGACATCTTTAAACTGTTGCTCTGTCACACACCCCAAGCTGTGGAGCGCCTGTAAAACACGCAGTTGAAATACATAGTTACATTACGTGTACTTATTATTTTTATTGTATTATTAGTATTATTTATTTAACAAACAATCCATGTCACCAAAAGCCCACTGGTTTCCTTATTCATAAAAAAAAATACTGTATATTTCCTACTTTCACTTACAGGACCGTAGTCCAGTCTGAACTGCTGCTCTGACACGAAACGAATATGGATCTTGTACTCGTCAAGAAAAATATTGTCAGTGGTAAAACACGCACAGTAATAAAACATTTTCTCCTCATTTTCACTTTTCATTACTGTAGTTTACTATAAAAAGGGAAAAGGAGAGGAAAACACGCAGACAGCTACAAACACAACAGACGTTAAGTAGTATATTTGTTTACAATTTGCACTACCGGTTTAGGTTTTTCAAAGTACCTTTTTTGTAATTTTTTTGTGATAAACTGAGCACACTGTATCTCTCGCTTTATACTGTACATACACTATGTTACTTATCTATTTTCCTTTATAGAGAAAACAAGCTAATTAATTTTAATTAAGAATTTTACGTTATTTTATTTTGCAGGGTAGACGGAAACGACACTATCCGTCTCCATGCACTGCCACCTGGTGGTCATAATACGAAATTAAAGATTCTTATGCTCATGTTTTTCAGTGCTGTTTTGTAGTTTTAAGACAAAAACGACTACGTACACATTTCATACAATTCAACATTAAAAATAAACACACAACAATCTTTATTATTTACACGTATTTACAAACAAAAAGAAATTGTCCTAAGTCATCCTATTGATAAATGAGCCACTGAATGTTGGTGCTGAATCATTGCCATAAATGTGCAAAGAAGTGTCTAAATGAACTGCAAGGTGTTTCTTGAGATTACAGTTTTTGGTAAATCCTTTCCCACACTTGATACAAACAAAGGGCTTCTCTCCTGTGTGTGTGCGCTGGTGCATGTCCAGAGTGCACTTCTGGATGAACCCTTTCCCACAGATCGGACACCCATATGGCTTTTCTCCTGTGTGTGTGCGTTGGTGTGTGTACAGGTGTCCTTTTTGTGCATATTTTTTACCACAGAGTGTACATCTGAAAGGTTTTTCTCCTGTGTGACTCCTCTGGTGTATCTCAAGCTGACTGAAACATCTGAAGTTCTTGCCACACTGCAAACAGCTGAACCTTTTGGTAGAGGAGTTTCTTACGTTAAGAACCTTCACATTCCTACCCGGGTTATTGCTGGGAGGAACTGCATTTCGACTCATATCTTTTTCATTTTCCAGATTGGTGCAGGCAGAGGAGAGCTGTAAATTCCATGCACGTTCACTTCCAACTTGAGGTGACATATTGTTAAAGTGAACAAAGTTGTCAGTAAAGAGGGGAGACTGGCTACTTGGAGCAAGTCTGACAGGTCGGGGGCATTGAGCTACATCTGAGCTCACCTGTATATCCACAACCACAGGCTTTCCTAAACAGAGCAAAGGCATTGTTATCGTTAAGTCCATTTAAAACAACACATCCTGTATTGTGCAACTACTCACTGTTTTCACCTGTGCTACTCTCATCAGAGATTCCACACTCTACATCTGATGGCTCCTCCTTGATAACAATTAGTTCAGGCTGTTCCTTCACTGGGCTTTCAATCTGTCAAGAACATAATCATTGAAAGTATTGGAGATAAATTAAAAGGTGCACTGCGCAACTTTTCTGGTTGAGGTTATACTACTGCATTGTATTACTGTGCCTGGGTTAGGATTGCCAGGAATGTTCCACACTAAGGCATTGAACTTATCTATCAAATATCTATTCAGTTGCATGTGTTTTTATTGCTCAATAAAACATTGAAAAAGGGACGGCTTTTCTCTTCACAGATCTGACCCATCACTTATCCTGGTGACATTCTTGCCTCCAGAGACAGCCAAATTGAATGCTGTGTAACATTCAGGCAAAGCAATAAAATACTTATTATGAAGACCAGCAGGCCGCAGACCCTCTACCAGAAAGGTTACACAATGCAGACCAGATTAACAAAAAATATACCTTGTAAACCTACTTACAGACTGAGAATGCTCTGTCTTTTGTTGCAGATTTGTGTCTTCTGTTGAGGAGGTGATGGTCTCTCTTGGACTCTCATTAGGACATTGTGAACTGCAAGGAAACATAAATACAATACAAATACCCTAAATATGAAAAACGTGAAAACTATATATGTCTGAATTGTTTGGGTACGGGGTGTTTAGGCCTAATCATGCAGTTGGCTCACCTGTTTATGGCAGGTTTTGTCCTGTCAGGCTGCACCACCATTCCCCTGTCCGAGGTTCCCCTTACCATTACCGCTGTGGACTCCTGTCTATTACTCTGCGCCATATAAAGTAGTTTCTCCATCAGCTGCAGTTTTTCTGTGAGTGAAGCGATTTCATTTCGTCCCCGGTTTATTTCTATTTTAAGCATCTTGGACTCGATCTCCACCAGTTTGCTTATTTCCAGCACAGCAGTTTTGGATAACGCGTCCATGATTGAAGAAAGCTGATTTTGAAAAGAAAAGACCGTCGACATGATGTGCAATGGGCTAAAAAAAAACAGTTTAACAAAATCGGAGCGCTGATAAAAGCTGTGATTTAGCAGCAGCAATGATCAGAATTTCTGCAAAGGCAATTTCATGCAATATGAGCCTCTGTATTTTTAACCCGCGACTTCCACATGTCGGCCAGGAGGAGGCATTGCGCGTCGCACTTACAAAAATAATTTAGTGAATTGTGAAATTAAAAAATAAATAAATAAAAACTTTTCAGAATCTTCAAATTTAAGAGGTAGTTTACATGATTTTAGCCTGTTCCTAACCACTGGAATAAATATTTATTCTACCATCACGCGCTGTGGAAAATGTTTGTGATTGGTTGTCATTTCAGGAAGTGCAAATTGGATTAAGTTAGCCGACTAATAATCGGCACTGCAAACCACATGAAAATCAAAACAGGATTTTAAGGTAATTTAATAAACATGTTATTGATTCCATAAATTTAGAAATGCCACTGCACTTGTTTTATATAATGATGATTTGAATGAGTTTGTTATTTATGACCGAGCGTTTTAAAAGCTCTTTTAAATAGACTTTTGTGTCAGACTTGCACGCAGCAGTCAAGTCACCTCACTTGTGGAAACACTTCTAATTGCTCCATCATCTCTCTGTTGCTTCATCCTGTCACAGTGCCACAGTGACAATGACAGGCAGAAGAGTGGTGTCTTTCCCGTCCTCTGCAGAGCTCGGTCCGGTGCTGGCCAGCCTGGTGGCGTCCCGGGCAGAGAAGGCCATCTCCTCCCGGGGCAGGTTCACCCTGGGCCTGTCAGGAGGGAGCCTTGTGTCCATGCTGAGCAAACAGCTGCTGGCTCTGCCTCAGCTGGACTGCAGCAAGTGGCTCTTTGCCTTTTGTGACGAGAGACTGGTCCACTTTAATGATCCAGAGAGCACCTATGGCCTGTACCAGGTGGGTCACACTCAGGACTGAATTATACATTATTGCAAATGCAAACCTTTAAAGCTTAAAGAAAACTGTATTCTTTGTTGTTTCAGGAAGCCCTGTTTTCTAAGGTCAACATTGCAAATAGTGGCATCCTGGCGATAGATCCATCTCTACCTGTGGCTAAGTGTGCTGAGGATTACTGCAGGAAGCTTAAAGATGTAGGAGGAAATAAAAACTATAACCCACATTCCATGTATTTTCTTAGTACTCGTCATTATTGCGTGTCCTATTGAATCCCACAGGCCTTTCCGGGGGAGACTATTCCAGTGTTTGACTTGTTACTGCTCGGTATGGGACCTGATGGACATACCTGTTCCCTCTTCCCAGATCACATTCTTTTAGAGGTAAAGACCAAGTACAAATGCAGCATTTACTGCTTTTGTTAAAAAAAAAAAAAAAGAAGCTTGTTTTGGACTAACTTAAGTTTAACTAACTGCCTGGTCAAGTGTATCTGGGGTCAGTTACATACTGGGCAGAATTTGCATATCCCTGGCTGTCTGTCTGTATTAAGCTTCTTAAAATTATACATTGCATGCAAGTTAAGACTTTAAATAATGGAGGTCAGCCCCCTAACATCCTAGGCTGCAAAACTCATGATCATTACATGAATTTAAATAACCATGTAACTGTGTAACAACAGCAGGATATCATCCATGTTATTTTTCCATAAAGAATGACTAATTCATTAATTTTATAAGTTTACAAAGAAAATACACATTTGCTAGCCTTTTCTTATTTGTATCATTCATTCATTTTTTAAATGTGTATGATGGGTTGTATTTGCATTACATATTGTCTTTGCACACCATAGCTAATCAAATTTTGAGTAACACAACATTCTTATATTAAAGAAATATAATGTAGTCCTACTTGGTTTGTAAACATCTTGACCCAGTTTAGATTTTGCTATTTTAAGACCTTCAGTTCCCACACTCAAACCTGAGTTCTTGCTATGGGTGTGTGGTTCAAGTCTATAAATGCATCACACTTGTGAAATGACAGAGCGTTTCAAATTTGCCAACAGATCTGTAAATTTGGGGTAATAAAATATAGAAACATGATTATTTTAGTGTAAGAATATGAAGCATGTTATTCAGCCAAAGGTTTGACTGTGACCTACTAATCAGAGCCAAGTGGGCATTGGGGACCTTTGAAGTGGTCTCTTGTCCCTTATTTTAAAATGTATATTTTCTGTACACTGCAAGACGAGTACGTATAGATTTTTATAGACCCAGGCCAGTACATGCGTTTATGGTCATTCATATGGTATACTGTTACAGTGCAGTTTTTGTTTGTGGCTCTCACATTTGGTGACTGTACTCATTAAATCTCTGGGTTTTCTCTTATTTTAGGAAAATGAAAAGATTGTGGCCCCCATCAGCGACTCTCCCAAACCACCACCACAGCGAGTAACTATGACATTTCCAACTGTGAACTCTGCTCGCTGTGTGGCTTTTGTGTCCACCGGAGGAAGCAAAGCACCCATTTTAAAGGTAAGTGAGAATAGTAAATGTCATGTATGCCTGTCATTAAAACTCATCACAACCACAGAAGAAAAACTGGTTTTAATTTAACCCTTAAAGTTAAAACTGTAGCCATGTTCTTGCAGGAAGTGCTGGAGGGCAGAGAGGGTCCCAAGCTGCCGGCAGCTCGTGTTGTCCCACAGAACGGTGAGCTGTTCTGGCTTGTTGATGACCCAGCCGCAGCCTCCTTAACTTTACAAGTGGAAAGACCTGGTTCAGGGGCCAAACTATAGCACGAATCACACGCCATTACTGACTCTAGACTTGGGTACAGTATGCCTAAGGTGGTGACATTCCTCATTGTGTAAAATAGATCAACATTATTACATAAGAAGATAGTGATTGTTTGTAATGTTTTTATGTCATTAAAAGTATTCAATGCATTTACTAGTGAGTTACATTTTCTTTGTCACTGCCATACTCAAAATGATAACTAGTATCTATGCTGTATTTTATTCTTATTTGTTTTCAATTTTGACAGCTATGAGGCCTAGGCTATTATGTACACAAAAATAGGATTCAATACATTTATATATAAAAATAAATTAATAATAATAGTTTTTGTTGTTGTAGTAGTCATAATAGTAGTAGTAGTAGTAGTAACATCCAGTCAAATTTAGAAGGCCAGAACTGACGGTTAAATGACTTAATTTTTCATGCCTTGTCATATAACCAACGTTATACAAGAACAAAATAACAGAAATTACCATATGAACACCGTATTTCTAGCTCATTACACTGATTAACTGTTAAGGCCTAGGCTATTATGTACACAGAATAGGATTCAATAAATTTATATATAAAAATAAATTATTATTATTATTATTAATAATAATAATAATAATAATAATAATAATAATAATAATTATTATTATTATTATTATTATTATTATTATTATTATTATTATTATTATTATTGTAACATCTCGAATTTAGAAGGCCAGAACTGATGGTTAAATTACTTTTAATTTGTTTGTTCAAGAACAAAATAAATAATAAATAATAGAAATTACCATATGAACACCGTATTTCTAGCTCATTACATTGATTAACTGTTGTCCATATTTTAATTCATTTAGCACAAATTACAAGTAGCTCAAATACACATTCACAAATAAAACACTTTGTTCCTCTGTCTGTTGCTATCTTTTTTTTTGTTAGTTTTTTTTGTTTTTCACCATTAACTTTTGCTGTCTTTACTTTGCGTCCTTTTGTATATCCATCTGAGGTTTGCACCGTCAATTCCGCTCAAACAGGAAGTCACCAAAATAAAAGCGTAACCTTACTATTACATGCCATGGACTGTATGTTAATGTATATAAGAGCTAACTTGACCTTTACAACAATAATCAATGTTAATTTTTGCATATTCTTGGTATATTTCGAGTGTAATTTTAGCCTAGTCCCATTGCATTTTGTCCATCTGACTGTATTCTAAACTATTTGTTAGCGAACAGAACGTGCTCATGTTCTCCATCACACTGATAGCCAGGGGCCCATCCCCTTTAACCACAGCCCGGCCCTTTAAGGCGCAGTGTTGTCACTTTTTAAGGCGGTGCGGCTGAGGTTTTATCCACCGTGATGACCGCGTCCTCTTAAGCGTGTTAAGTTTCCCGTTAGCCTGTCTTTTGTCTGGTCACGGTTCGGTTTAGTTGTTTATTTTTACCATGCATGCTCTTGCCTGGCTGCTCGTGGCCCTGTCATACAGCGGTCCCACCAGCGGATACTTCTCGGAGGAGCGCTGGAGCCCCGAGTCCCCGCTGCTGGCTCCCCGGGTCCTGCTCGCTCTCATCTGCAGAAACTCCGAGCACTCTCTGCCTTATGTCCTCGGTACCATTGACCGGCTAAACTATCCCAAGGACAGAATGGCGTTGTGGTAAGTCATTGTAATACACTCAAGTAAAACCATGCTCTATGCACATTAGAAAATCATTAGCCAAACATTGTTGCGCAAAAACCTGGTAAGAGAGAATGGAGAAGTAGTAATCTCTCTTCTCCCCAAAACGTGGGGAAGGGGACAGACAGAAGTGTCTAGTGTCTTCATCTGTATACGTGGAGGGGAGGTGACGAGTACACGAGGATGGACCTATGTATGGACCTACATATGAAATATTAACAAATTTGGAACATGTCTGAACAGGTCATAAAATCCAAAAAGTCCTATATCCCATTCCTACAACAAGCATGTAGTGATGATAGAAGGGGGTGGGCCTTTTGGGATTTTTTTTCATCAATGTAGCGACATATTATATTGCTATGTTGTTAGAATATTATTCCTTAAATTAACACACAAACAGAATAAAAGTGAAAACAATGAACCTTACTTTAACAGATGACACAAAGGACACCCATTCAAACAAAGGGTATCCACTGTTCCACCCCCTTTAACCTTATGCTGCTTTATATACATTTTTATTGTTATTCATTTATTTTGGTTAGATAAAGTTTAGTCCACAACTTCCTGAAATCCTAAAACCATACTGGGAATATACAAACACTAGTGCAATGTTCTAAACACTGCACACTGAGGTTTGGAGTTTGTCTTGTAAACCAAATATTGGATTCAGAAATGGACAAACTGTCATTTAAATCTTTTACAGTTGCAATTACGGGTCCTTTCAGCTTTCAGCCATATGCTTATTAAGCTGCTCTAAACATATACCTGCACAGTGGAAGCCAAAGTAAGGTTTATACAAATATTTATCTGAGAACATTGTTGGGGTTGTGTGTGGGGTCATACAGACAGATGGAGAGACGACAGGGATGTTTTAGCAAGAAGATGCTGTTTTCTCACGAAGGCCCGTGAAATCTTTGACTACATTTTCACTTGGCTGCTTTCCACCTGGATGAAACTCTGAAGGAAGTTTTTGCTGTTTCACTCAGGGCATTGTAACATTTAATTTAAGATATTGCCCAAACCTTAAACTGTGGATATAGAAGACTTTCTTTCCTTTTATGTTGTGTGGAGTATCATTAATACTTGTGCCAGTTCCCAAAGCAAAATACAAAAGGCTTGTGAAACGTGTACACACAAATGCGGCTATTGTTGTCCAAGTCACAGTATCATGTTGTAATTTGCTTGAACTCACTGCAGTACCTGCCTTCCTTAAATCCAATTCTCCATAGGTGGTGTACTGTTTTTGGTGATTGTGCAATAATGATATACAGTGGTACCTCACCTTACGAATGACCCAACAAACAAAAATTTCAAGTTACGAAACGCCTTCACGTCAAATTTTGTTCTCTAGATACGAATGAAATTTCAAGTTACGAAACGCGAAATCTCCAATCCAATCAAACTTTATTTATAAAGCACTTTAAAAACGACAAATCTCAAAAATTCTATTAATGCGCGCTCAGATCCACGCCCGAAACGTAAATACACTTTATCAACACACACGGGGTTAGGTTCCAGAGGTGGCCCGCGGTGGGAGAGGTCCACGAGGTAGGACAACTTTGTATTTTGCAATTGTTCTACATGTTTTAGGGCTGTAAATGCCTCACCACACACATTATACGCTTTTCTCAGACTGGAGTTTCTCTCGCATTTCTCTCTCGTTTGAACATTCGAACTTTCATAGATTTTCAATGGAATGTGTTGCAAGGCTCTCAAGTCTCACGCATTGAGAGTGTGACACACGCAATTCGACATCTCGCACGCCACACATGGTATTTCTCACGCTGATTTTTTTTTTTTTTTTGTGCCCAGAAAATCGATCTGTGTGGCTCAGTTTATGCAGGCACCGCGTGTTTTCAGCGAAAACTCCCCCTCCCTCCTCCCCGTCCCGCTCCCCGGAAAAAAAATCAGCCAATCAGAAAATAGATTGTTCTGTTGTTGGGCAGACTGTAGAGTGTAGTTTCATCTGCTAAGCGCACACTGTGGTGATGATAAAACAAACTGAGAACCATCAGGTAATAACTTCATTTATATAAATCTCATTAGTTGCTTTGTAGTTTAAGTTTGCTCTTTAGACAAACCCCGCAGTCTCACGCACGACCCCGCTCAAAACTTGAGAGCCCTGGTGTTGATAGTGAAGCGTGGGGGGGGCACGGCTCAATATAGCGCCGAACGCGCGAGGGGAGACACAACAACACATGATCAGTATGGTAAAACTCACCTGTCTCACGACGGTCTAAACCCAGCTCACGTTCCCTTAGTGAGTGAACAATCCAACGCTTGGTGAATTCTGCTTCACAATGATGGGAAGAGCCGACATCGAAGAATCAAAAAGCGACGTCCATACGGCGCAAGGCCACGCTACACCGGGGCTGCGGTCGCCCGGGCCGTGCCTCCTCCTCGGGGCCGAGCACGCGCGGGCCGAGCACGGGGTGATTTAATCCTGGTCCGGTCCTAGTTTAGTCCAGGTCCAGTTCAGGTTTAGACCTGGTTTAGTTCTGGTCTAGACCTGGTTTAGTTCTGGTCTAGACCTGGAAGTCACATAGAAGCAGAGCCCACCCCGAGCGAGACCCCGCGGTCTTGCCCGCCGATAGAGCACCTTTCTCGGCCTGTTAGCTCACAGTGTCGGCGCCCCGGCTCTGGAGGTCAGATAGAAGCAGAGCCAGCCCCGCCCCGCTCTTATTCCTGCTGAAAGAGCGTCTTTCTCGGCCTCTTAGCCCTAGCGCGGAACGTGCAAGGTGCGCAGACACGAGCAACGAGCAACGTGCTCATCCAACGGCACTGCCATGTTATAATAATAACCGGTCCAATCCAGGTTTAGTTCTGGCCAGACCTGGTTTATTCCACGTTCTTTTAGTCCTTGTCTAGTCTCTTAGCCCGTCAGGAACACAACGTTGCACTATAAAAAAAAGTTACACTATAAAAAAAAACAATCTTGGAACGGATCAGGCTTTTTCCATTGAAATAGCTACTCAACTTATGAATTTTTCACGTTACGAAACCACTTCTGGAACGAATTCATTTCGTAAGGTGAGGTACCACTGTATATATTTTCATTTTCAGGGTGGCCACTGATCATAATGAAGACAACACTACAGATATTCTACGAGAATGGCTCACCAAAGTCCAAAACTTGTACCATTATGTGGAGTGGAGGCCCAAAGAAGAGCCACAGTCAGTACTTTTGATTTGTACTGTTAGTAATACAACATTATAAACTTTACAAATAAATGTTGGTTTTGTAGATTTTATGATGATGAAGAGGATGGGCCAAAGCAGTGGACAAACCAGCGCTATGAACATGTTATGAAGCTGCGTCAGGTCGCACTGGAGTCAGCTCGAGAGATGTGGGCGGACTATTTTTTGGTGTGTATAAAATTAAAAAGTAACCAAAACAATTATTTAAATTATTGATCTAATTGTCTTGTATATTATTATTATCATTATTGTCAATAGTGGTGTTTTAAACCAATACATGGAAAAAAATGTCTGTGTGGCAGTCCATCATGAGTTTGCCAATTGTGAAAATACTGATACTTTGCAGCTGATGTCAGCAACATTCCCTCGGGGTGTGGTACCAATTGTAGGCTCTGCTCTGTCTGAGTCTTTGTTTGATTGTTAATTCTGAGCTTTATTTTAACATAATCTGATGATAAAGAACTGACTTAGCTAGCTAAATAACATTACCCAACAGTTTTTTAGTTAGTCATGCTCACCTTTTTGTTGAAAATCAAGTGTCTAAACAGAAATGTGAATGCTCATATTCATCAAAGGCTTAAATGTACTTTTGGCAGTGTCTGCTAATGTGTACATTGTGTCTCTGGTAACTGCTGAACATTCTAACAAAGAGATCCATGTAGAACATCCCCAGCGTGATATCACTGCAAAGTATAAATAATGACTTTCCAAATAGTATGGAAATCTTTGTTAATTTAATGCTTCTTACGTCTAGTAATGTTTTATTGTATGTTTTACAGTTGGTGGACTGTGATAACCTCATCATTAATCGCGATGTACTGTGGAAGCTCATGAAAGAGAATAAGACCATAGTCGCTCCGATGCTCGAGTCTCGTGCTGCTTATTCAAACTTCTGGTGTGGCATGACCTCACAGGTAATCACAGCATTCACTTAGCTTTCTTTGCCTTTCAGTTTGTTTCTTCATATTGTGACCCTATTGTGACCTGTATTTTCAGGGTTATTATAAGCGTACCCCGGCCTACCTGCCAATGAGAAAGCAGATACGAAAGGGTTGTTTTGCTGTGCCAATGGTTCACTCCACGTTTCTAATAGACTTGAGGAAAGAAGCATCCAGACAGCTGGCTTTTCATCCGCCACACCCGGAATACAGCTGGGCTTTTGATGACATAATTGTGTTTGCCTATTCAGTTCGGATGGCAGGTGCGTTTACGTGACAAAATACAATATTTTGTCATTATTGTGAAATCTAGCCAGCAGTTTTGTTCTTTTTCCTCAGATGTTCAGATGTTTGTATGTAATAAAGAAACATATGGTTACTTCCCTGTGCCTTTGCGATCCCATAATACTCTGCAAGATGAGGCTGACAGTTTCCTGCATACACTTCTTGAAGTAAATGGTAAGGGTGAAACGTTTTACTTTTCACTTTTTCTAGCTTTTCTGCAACAATCTGGCATAATGTTCTGACCATTTGGGTAACATTAGTTGTGATGTTGTATTAGCCTACATCAGGCATGTCCAAACTATGGCCCATGGGACAAATGTGGCCCTCAGACAAATTTTTCTTGGCCCCCAAGGCTTCCAGGTCAACTGGCCCAAATTACCTTGAGCAGAACTTCTGACTGCAAGTTTTTTGAATGAATAAAAGACTGATAGCTCATTTTAACATGTTAAACATGCATATATTTCAATTATTCATTGTACTGAGCACCAGTCTCTGACCCTCAATTGGCCCTCTGCTTCATCTGTGTTTAGATATGTGACCCTTGATGAAAAAGGTTTGGACACCCCTGGTCTACATTCACTCCAATTTTGCATCACCTGCCACTTGTTAAAGGTGTACTGTGCAACTTCTGGTGGAGGGTCTGCCATCTGCTTGTCTCTATGGAATTAAACAAATATATCTTGTATTTATTCAATTATAGGTGTTTTTATTTCTCAAAACTACCACAAAACATTATTACTGTGAGTGGGCCCATTTCTTCACAGATCTGACCTGTATCTTGGCCTTTGTGATGTGGCTGCTTGTCTCCATGGAGATAGATAAATTAAATGTCATACTGTAAAACATTCCAGGAAAAAAACAATAACATCTACATGAAGTCAAGCAGGTGGCGGGCCCTCAACCAGAAAAGTTATATAATGCACCTTTTACTTTTCTTTTTTGAGCTATTTTGACTTCTACAGACCTTGAACACCATAGCTGCACTGAGCATTTATTTGCGTTGGTGTGCTATACTTTTATTGTCTTGCAGGATTGTTATCTTAGACTTAGACAAATGTATAATAAAAAAGAACAACAGTATCAATGGTAATAATAAATTTTAAAGTAGCAAACATTAGCAAAAATGTATTATTATTTACTATATTTTATTTCTACTTTCATTTGCTTTGTCCTGTGATAACACTATGCACTCAGTGTATTTAGACCATTTCCGCATCCATCTTCCCTCTCATGAACAGTGCGCCACCCTCCTGTGATGACATCTAAGTACTTACCAGCTCCTGTTAAACAACCTGACAAAATGGGCTTTGATGAGGTGAGTATAAAGAGTTGTGAAGATGCCTTTTCCTAAATCTATGCCTCCACTTGCTTTGAGAAGTACTTCATAATATTGTTTTTGCTTCACTTTTATGCAGGTTTTCATGATCAATTTAAAGAGGCGTACAGATCGCAGAGATCGCATGTTAAGGACATTGCATCTACAAGAAATCGACTGTAAAATCATTGCAGCTGTTGATGGAAAGTAAGTTAAATGTTAAAGGTTCATTGTGTAACATTTCTGGTGGAGGGTCCATAAAATGCTTGTTTCCATTGTTATGTTATTTCTTTGTCTGGAATGTTTCACAGTATCGTATTAAACCTTTCTATTTTGTGGAGACTGAACCGGACCAAGTTACAGGTCAGATCTGTGGAGAGATAACCTCGCTCACAGTCAGAATGCCTGTTTTTATGGGTATTTTTGAGGTATAAAACCAAGTGTAACTGAATAAATGTAAGGTAGAGCTGTTTAATGTCATACTGCGGAACATTCCAGGCAGAGCAACGACATACAGTATCCATAGAAACAAGCAGGTGATAGACCCCCCCCAACTAAAAAGTTGCATAGTGTGTTTGTGTGTTAATACTAGATAAAATAATGTTCTAATATCAAAATTAAAAAGCAATTTTGTCACGTTTTGGCTGTAATTTTCAGGGCAATGAACACAAGTGAAGTCCATGCTCTGGGGATCCATATGTTGCCTGGATACAGTGACCCCTATCATGGCCGCCCCCTGACTAAAGGGGAACTTGGATGCTTCCTCTCTCACTTCAACATCTGGAAGGAGGTCCGTATGCGTTATGTATTTACCAGATATAGTTTTAAATTGTGATAAGTTAAGCAGATGCGTATGATTTGTTTAGATTGTGGAACGGGGTCTTCAGACTTCTCTGGTGATAGAGGATGACCTGCGTTTTGAGGTGTTTTTTAAAAGACGTCTTATGAACCTAATGAGTGAAGTAGAGAAGGAAGGCTTGGACTGGGACCTCATGTAAGCTTGTACACAAATATACTATAAACACACTCTTTCTAAATTGTCTTACTTGTAATTGTGCTACTATAATATGCATCTCTGTATTTTTGTCTAGACTTAAAAGAACTGTACCTGATTACAAACCATGAATCAGGAACATTTTTTACTTTAGACCAGGGGTGTCAAACTCATTTTGGTCCAGGGGCCATATCTAACCTACTTTGATCCCAAAGGGGCCGGATCAGAAAATTCATGGCAAATATACCCCAAAATAGCAATAAGTCCAAATATTTGTGCAGAGAAACACAAATCTATTACAGAAATGTTTTTTATTTGATGAACTATTATATTATGAACAACTTGAAACTTTAAGAAAAATACAATTTTAACACAAACATACAGATTTCCCATTCACCTCCGTGAACAAATAGGAATTAGTCAATTGTTCTTGGAAAATCCTGCACTCATTTTGGACATTTTGCTGATGAGGGTGTCACGGTCAACAGTCAAAACGATGGTCCTTAAAGACCGTTTGGAAAGCGGCGAGTCTTCATTTGTGCTGCTCTGGTGGGAGGGGCCACGCATAGCGCTGGAGACACTGCTATGCTAAAGTGCACAGGAAAGAGGTGCAGAAAATTACCAATATTTTAATAGAAAATTTTAATATAATTAAAATATTTTAATAGAAAATCATCTGAGGGCCAGATTAAAGGTCTTGGAGGGCCGGATCTGGCTCCCGGGCCGCATGTTTTAGACTGTTAACCCCAACCACATAGTTCTTTCTGCCACTCATGAGACAGAAACAACTGTCAGGGATATTTTTCATCTGTCTATGCCAACTTATTTTTTTCTCACTCTTTATAATGCACCATGACAGGGAAACAGCTCTCTGGGTAGTGTCAGGCAGTTGTTTTCACATAATCTTTAGTGAAAATGTGTTGTACAAATCTGGTGCTCCGTCCAGTAGCTTCTCTATTAGTTATTACCCAAAATGCTTTGCAATATACACCATTAATGTCTTTCAGTCTCAATTATCTGCATTAACATCTGCTAAATGTAAAGAGCACTTCATCTTGACTCGAAAACATTAAAGTACAGACCCCATTAATATATTTTATGTGCTTGTGTCTTCTAGTTACATCGGGAGGAAGAGGATGCAAATTGATCATAGAGAGAAGGCAGTGCCTAATATACACAACTTGGTGGAGGCGGACTACTCTTATTGGACGCTGGGTTATATGATGTCCTTACAAGGAGCTCAGAAGCTTTTAAGAGCAGAACCACTATCAAAGGTTTTGCCAGTTGACGAGTTTCTACCCATCATGTTTAACAAACATCCTGTGTAAGTGCAACTAATTCATTTCTATGTCAACATTAACAAAGCATTCAGGAATTAATGAACATTTTGTCTCAGGTCTGACTACATGGAGCAGTTTGAGAACAGAGACCTGAAGGCGTTTTCCGCAGAGCCTCTTCTAGTGTATCCAACGCACTATACTGGGGAGGATGGCTATGTTAGCGACACGGAGACCTCCACTGTTTGGGACAATGACAAAGTAAAAACAGACTGGGACAGGGCTCGTGCAGGAAAGACAGGGGAGCAGCAGGAGATTAGCACAGAAGCCCAAAACTCAGATGTTCTCCAGTCTTCTCTCGACAGCACAGCCCGGGACGAACTATGAAAGCATGTGAAACGTATAAATATGCAGAAGCAAGGCACATTAACTTTGGGTACCTTTTCACATGAGGTCTGAGGTTTTTGAAAATGTGACTTTTTACATGTTTTATTTCATTTTTTAACAAAAGAGAAGGTACTAGACTTGTCAATTGAAATGGCATTTGCAGTGCCCACCTATATCTGTCATACAGAAATAGTCTTTTTTTTTTTTATATAGTGATTGCATTGCATTTCAGTTTCCATGATTAACACTCCACTGGAATGCTATTTGGTTTACAATTGACTTAATGTAGGCATGTCTGTCTTGAATAAATCCATAAAAAATGTATTGATCATAGTTTCTTTACAAAATATTTACATCTTTTTCTATCTTACCTTTTGAGAACTAGTTTAAATTGCTTATAGTCTACTGGTGACATTTTGCTGTTGACATGTGTGAAAAACCGTAGTGCATTAAATTAGATGTGAGGGAGTGTGCTTTCAGCAGTCCTTTCAGCATAGTGTATATTCACCACACTCTACATCTTGATTAGTGTGAACAGTTATAAAAAAAAGTTGGAGGTTTGGCTTTAAAGCTCTGTTTCTCCTCTGATGTGGCTAGGTCTCCCAACGTGGGTGTAATTGTATCCACCCAGCTGTTGATTTAAGTCATCGACATGATCCACAGTAGAGTTTAACTGAATAAAACTTTATAAAATGAAATTATACCTCAAGACTGACAAAGGCACAAAAGATAATTTTCAAATAAGGTATTCCCAGTACAGTCATGCTTATTTTATTTATACAGTATCTTGCAAGTAATTTCATCTTTTCAAGTGATGGTCCTCACATCCACGAGGCACACACTAAACGTGGATCTATATTTGCCCAAACAAACTCTTGAAATACTCTTTAATAATGTGATATGACTACAGAATTTGTTGCAACAAATAAACATGAGGACAAACTGACCTAAAGATGAGATGTTGTATTTTTGCCATATTTTTGCATCAGTGTCTTCAGTCATACACAGGTCACTCTCTTCTTTTATGTGAATAAGTTGACTGGAAATCGGATGCAGCTGTAGTTCGTCTAAAAGGTGGCTAAAGACTTTATTATTTTATTTTATTTTATTTTGATATAATGGGTCTGTAAATAAATATCCATTTACACATGTCACTATCTTTCAACGAACACAAGATGTCGCTGTAGAACTTACTTTACACAAGGCAAATTGTATGTACATGGGATTAGTCAGTCCAAGGCACAATTCCCTATCTCTGTTATTTAGCTACTTTTCACTTTACTCTTGTTATATATCATGACTGGAAAGGCTACCTAAATGTTTAAATTTTACTAGGAAAATTACTTCAAATGCCATGGCACCTTGTCTGTGTGATAGGTGGGGCCACCACAGTTGCCTTGAAGATGCACTTCCTCTTCTCAGATTGTTGCAGATGCAGAAGCATTGGCCAACCACTAAAGCTCATGTAGGCCACAGGGCAAAGAAAGTAACCACCTCACATCTGCAATTTAGAAATGTACAGTACAGATAGCTGAACCTTACCTGGACCTTATCTGATAGTTTAAAAGGCACAATCTAAATGAAGATGAGGTCTGACTAGAGCGGCTTGGGTCTCTGTTCTAGTGGCTGTAGGAATGGAAGAGGACCAAGGCCCAAGCAGTGATGTCTCCAGAAGAACAGGTAGGCTTGTGTATTTTTCATGACAGTAGGCCTAGTTTAATAGTTTATGTCTGATTTATGTTTGAATATATTTTAATAAAATAATTCTGTATTGTTTTACTCTTTCTCAGATTCTGTTTTTATTACCCTGTATATCCAAAATATTATCAACAGCATAACTCTACAACCTGTGTAAAAAAAAAAATTAAAAAATGTTTAACTCTAAGTGCTATTCTGGTATAATTCAATGCAACTCTGACAAAATAAGTGCTTTTGTGCTCTTTGTGGGATGTGACACAAACTGTGAACAGGATGTGGTTTACTGAAGAGAGAGAAGCAGAAAGAGTAGTGAGATTGCTTTTTGCCTTTTTGTAGCTTGTATTTCAAGCAGAAGTAACAGGATCAACTGAATGAAGTGCATTACAGTTCAGTGGTTTACTATCGTATCATTTGTTTGTACGTATGATTTACTAATATTTGAGATATTATTTGAGATATTATTGAACATATGGTTTGTTATATTATAAGATCTGTGTATCCATGGTCTAACTATCTGCAGTTTATGGAGCAAGTTTATTCACTGAGAGTTTAATTAAAGGTCCTATATTACGCAGAATGGTCTTGTGAGCTTTAAGCCATGTTATAATACTGTAACTTCCTCAAAAACATAACATCAAAAACAGAGTTGTGTCATTTACACATGTTTGAGTAATCCTTTATTATTAGTCTCACTACAAAAGCTCTCCAAAGCTCAAAATGCTCTGTTCCAACTTGTGTTGTTGTGTAGTGGTAATTTTCCAGTTAACAGCTACCATTTACCTTTAATTCAGAAATCATCCAAATGATTCTAGTGAAGGTGGCGATGGAGTTTAAAACCACAGTGGAGCACTTCCTGTATTACCACATGACATCACAAGGTTGAAACTGAATGTTTTCTGTGTGAGAGAAGAATACATATGCCTACATACAGGGTCTGCGTGTTAAATATGTGAATGAAACAACATTATAAAATAGATCTGAATAATACTGGCCCTTCCCACACAGCATTAATGTACTGGGCATATGAATTCACATTTCTTAATGATAATATTAAGGTATTAAAATATGTAGCCATAAAAGTAAAAGATTTGCTTTTTTTTTGTCATGGCATCCTGAACTGCTGACCTTACAGTGTCAACGTTTTTACTAACCAGTCATTGTCCAGCATACAGGGCCTTTCCTGCCTTAGGCCCATAGTCAAAGGGACTGTCATAGCCACCAACAACCCCACAAAATAATAACAAATAATAGCTGTGTGTGTGTGTTTTTTAAATAAATTATAGATTTCATTTATTTATTTTTCAGAGGTGAAGAAAGCGTCTCGCAAATCTGACACCAAGAGGTACAGTGAGATCCTCAGGGACTTTGATAACTTTGAACTGTCTTTGCCCTGCAAGTAAGTAATTTTCTGCTGGAGTAAAACTGTTGTATTTCTGTTTGCTTGGTAACACTTGTATACCTACATCCCAAATGATAAGGTGAAAAGAAAGTTTTACTTTAAGTACATTTTTAAAGCAGGAATCAAACTTTTTGATGTAATAGTAGTTTTCATATATGTATGTTCACCGGGGCAGGAGTAGGTCTAAATATGAGTAAGTAGTAGTAAGTAGTAGAAAAATATAGAAAAATACCACATGACATGAGGTAACTTATAGCATATAACTTCCATCTACCTCCATGGGAACAAGCAAGTAACACGACCAGTTACAAGTCAGATATATGGAGGGGAAAGAATGCAGAAGCAAGGGTAAGAATGCATTTAATTTTACCAAACACCTGTACTTGAATATATGCAGATAAGTTTAAAGCCATACTGTGGAACTCCAGACAAAGCAATTACAACTTCATGAAGAGAGAGAGTGGCGGATCACCACCTACCTAAAGTTAGATATTTCACCATTATGTAAAATATTGATATCTCATTAGGCCCGAGCCCCTACAGGGCGTAGGGCCTATTGCTTTCACAACGATGAGTGCAGGGGTGAATTGTCTTACGAAGTTCATCCCTCGGTCGCCCCCTGCATGATCAGTAGTATCCTAGAAACCCATGCTGAAGGTATGGGTCATGCATATTTGTTCTTGCCAACATTAAATAATCAACAAAAGCTGACAAAAGTAGAGTGAAGCATTCCTGTCCTCCAAACACACACCTGACATCAAGCTGTATCCAAGCCCTCATGCCAAAGGCGTGGATCATGTTTATGACTGCTATAATGAATGGAAGTCAATGAGAGGTCAGTGGGCGACCCTGACGTGATGGCGAATGACAAGCGCTTATTCGCCATTGACCACGCGGTGACGTGGGGAATCTCTCTGTTTCAAAAAATATATAATATGCTGTTCCCATGTTAACTGAGATATTGTTTTTTTTATTTATTTATTTTTTATTCTTCTGCTCTTTGAGCTTTAATTTGGCCCTCTAAACATATTAAAAAACTCACAAAATCCCGACGTAAAGTTTGTCATAGAGCCGCGAAATTCAGTACACATGTATGTCATGTGATGACAAGGCGTGGGAGGGCCATTTGATGCTGCTTGCAGCTTAAATTTTTCTATTGTGTCTTTATTTAGGCTTACAGTTATCTGTTTATATTCAGTGCAGGGGAGGATCTTCTGGCTGATATTGATTCACCAAATGTTGAAAGTGCTGAGTCCACAGAACCAAATCAGGAGCCAAATGAGGAGACTGTAAGAAGTCACTACTGACTACTGATAATAAATGATAAGATGTCATGTACTGTTTGATTATATTTAGTAAATGAGTTCTGTTTCCTTTTAGCCAAATGAAGATCCACCAAGTAATGATCAACCTGAAGTAGATCAAAACAACCCAGGTAAGTTTTAGCATTATTGTGAATATTCTTAATTGCTTTTTATTGCATATATTACTAAAATCATGGCATCTTGGGATGACTTGCAATTCACCATCTTAGTTTTAAGATGTTTCAACATAATTAACTGGCATTTGTAATTGCCCCGTCGTAACCAGATTAGATTAAATCTGAGGATTTAAAGTGAGGACAGCTGCTCTTCGTTTTTACCTAAGCATAAGAACAACAACAAAACATATTAGAAAATCAACACAATATTTGTGAAACGTGATAATGTGTGTGTTAGTGTACCATTATATTATGTAGGTCAAACAATGCATTGATTAAAAACAGGTCAGTAGAGAATGCAAAATTAATAACAAATATACTCAAATTGACAGTGCATAGATTAAAGGTGTACTATGTAACGTTTTTGGTGGAGGGTTTGCCAACTGCTTGTCTCTGTAAGGTGCTGCTTTGACTGGAATGTTCCACAGTATGGCATTAAACTTATCTTAGCTTCATTTACACGTGAGTGTTTTACTGCAAAGAAAATACAATGGAAATATATGCATTCTTCCTGTGAGTGGGATTACCTCTCCACAAATCTGTAACTTAGCCCTGTGTTGTCTTCTGTTTAATGCTGTACTTTGGAACATTCAAGATGAAATTAAAAGAAAAACCAAAGAGAGACAAGCATTTGGTAAATCCTCCTGCAGTAAAATTACAAATTGCACCATTAAAATACTTTGTTTTTATACTACATAGACAGTAGAGGCGTGCTTTCAAATTTAAGCTTGATCCTGTGTCTTGTGTGAGCTTGGGAATATCTTAAAGCCAGCTCTCCTCACGCAGTCACACTCCAGGAGGTAAACCTTTACTCACAGCTAAAGCCTGCCTACCACAATCTGGAACAGTGTAATCCCTGAACAGAGTGCATGAAGCTATGGCTCTGAAGACATATAACCCTTCTGGGATTTCTGAAACTTGAGACATGTCACCAGCTATAGGAAGTCAACCTGGGGCTCAAAGTACATGTGGATTTATGAGAAATATAGTACCTTCTTTCTTTTTTTTCCCTTTTTTTGTGGATAGACGTGCTAATGTTTGGACATTTTGGTAAAGGAGAATCATACTTGTATGTCTGGATGATTTCAAAGGGAAGTTGTTTGTCACATCCTCTTTTGCTGCTTGCTTTATCAGCTAAACCGTACTTGGAATTAGACAACTGGCTGTTAGCAGAAGTAGAAATGCTAGTCATATAAGTGAACTAAGTGAACTAAACTGATTTACTTCAGAAAGTGGTAGGAGTTGTGAGCTTTTTATGTATATCAAGACCATAGGCTACTAACCACGAACCTCCCAAAGGAAAATCCCCAGTGATGATCATATCAACTGGCCATGAGTCTTTGTGACTGAAAACAAGTGAACAGGTGAAAAAGGGAGGGGCTCAGAGAGGAAGAAGAACACGAGAAGTCAACAAGAGTTTTGCCTTTAACACAAATCAACTATCAACACACCTTTGACAACTCTAAAACAAATATTGAATTTCTGCAAGAAGATACGCAATTGAAACTTTGTGGATTCTACTGATTTTGATTCGAAGACTATGACTTGCAATTTGGAGAGTTTATTTCCTGTTCTGGGTTTGTGCATGTTTTCCATTTTCCATTTTGGCTTGTTGTTGTCTAAAATTGAACTGGTTGACACTGGTAGACATCAGTGCTGACATTCCTGGGTGTTAAGCTCAGAGCCGCCACAGTGATGTTGATGTACTCCCTCTCAGCCCAGGAGGCAGACCTGGCCCTGTGCCGCTGTGAAGATGGAGTGGAGACCGCCCTGCAATATGCCAAAGTGTGGTGCCGTTACGCCAAAGACCTCCTCAACTGGATGGAGAAGAGGATCAGCCTGGGTAAGTGCAGGCAAAAATATACATAAAAAACAAAAACACGTATTAAACATTTAAACTTACATTAAACTACATTTTATGTCTACTTTTTTGACTGTAGATGAAATTTAAATGCTTTAATTGTGTGTCAAAATTTGTCACGATTACTAATTTTTAGTTCTTTTGGATAGATTTTAACTTGAAATGTTTATAAAATTTATATAATTATCAATTAACCGTATCATTTTGACATTCCTAGGAGCATGTAAAGCTTTTTGTGAAAGAAGTTGTAAGGAGAGTTGAAATTTAAGATGACTAAAGAAACATTACCATATTCACGAAATACTATGGTTATAGAGGTTGTCTAATTGCATATTTTAGATTAAACATTAGCATTTTGTTTAGAAAGTTGCAGTGACATCACCTGTTTAGATTGCTTTGCAGCACTGTACAAAAAAAGGCAAGTGGATTGACTTTTGGAAACTACTATCACAAAGGAGGTTATCCCAAAAAGCTCTACATGCCACATACATGTTTTATTTAAACTTCTGGTTAAAATGTCTTTTCTATTTTGTCCTTTGCAACTTAATGGCAACTGAATTTATCTATATGTGTTTTTTACAGAGCAAGAATTTGCAAAAAATGTTATAAAGGCAGCTGAAGGAGCAAAAACCACAGTAGCACAACAGGTATTAAATATATGTTTTTTAATAAATCTACATTGGGACAAACAGGTGGTGTACCCTTCACCAGAAAAGTCACATAGTGCACTTAAAAAAGAAAAAAAAAAGAAAAGAATGTTTTTTTTAGATATAAACATTAATTAACATATGATTTCTTATTTAAAGGAAATTATGCCCCTGCAGTACATTTTCACAATGGCCTTTGAGCAAGACATCAAAAATAGTCTCACAGCAAGAAAAATGTCTGACCTGATACAACACCGCTGTTACCAGGTAGACTTTGCATCACACTACAAACCACATAATGACAAGATATTGCCTGTCTCTTCTGATTGATGGTCCTCATTTCTGTCACTGTCCCACAGGCCTTGTCTTCAAAGAGAAATGAGATCGACAAGTGGCGCCGGGAGTTCAAAGAGCAGTGGGCACGAGAGCAGCGCAAGATGGTAAATGTTCAATTAGGCCTATTGTACCTGAAAATGAAAACAGATTGAATAGGTCTAGCCTTATGCAGCTGTACCCTGTTTTGGTGCTGGTTTGATTCCAGTTTAGTGATGATGTAGTCTTGGTTTGGACCAGGTTTAGATCCTCATTTATGGTGCATTCACACTTGTCCCTATTGGGTCCGGGTTTGAGCCCAGTTTAGTCCTGATGTAGTGTTGGTCTTAAAATTGTCACTAGCCAAGTGACTTCCCCCTATTTTGTTTTGAGAGTTTTGTACTTCAGCACAAAGTCATTATCTCTTATCAAAATGAAATGCACTTTTATCGATATATACAGCACAAGCCACTGTCTATATTATTCTTACTGTTCTCCCACCTCCCAGACAGCCGTGTCTTAATCTTCTGGTTCTAGCCTATAAACCAATCCAAATCCCCCTTTCCGTAGTGGCATAGCCTACCCCACTTACTAAATGCCACAGTTTGGTCCAGTTCTTGGCCATGTTTAGACTTGCATTTAGGGTGTGCTCACACTTGTCCTGGGCCCTGGTTTGAATCCAGTTTAGTCCTGATAGTAAACTTGATTTGCTAATCTCTCCCGGAGATTAGCACCATCTTCTCCACTCGCTGCCTGGGAAGAGTGAGCAACATTCTGCAGGACCAGCACCATCCCGCACACCAGCTTTTCCACCTGCTGGCCTCAGGGAGAAGGTACAGGTCCATACGGGCCAGAACATCAAGACTGGCTAACAGTCTGTATCCACAGGCTGTGAGGTTACTGAACTCTGCCCCTCCCCTCTTTCTGCCGCCCTCTTATGGACACTAACCCACTAACCCCCCCCCCCCCCTCTCTAACGGACAATAACGACATCCATACCCCACCAAGTAATATCTCTGTACCGGGTTGCATTGTTGCAGAATGTTACTATCCACTACTCCCCTGTCACCCTTCCTCACCCTCCGTCCCCCAACAGTATCTGAATTTCCCGCTCTGCACTTTATCATTGACATACCTTATGCTGCTGTAGTTTGTGTGTTGCCCTATGTATATACTGGGTCAATGTTTACACGGGGCTATTTAAGGGTATTTTAGTGGGTGTTTGTAAGGATGCTCCAAACGCAATTTCGTTGTACTTGTGACAATGACAATAAATATTCTGAATCTGAATCTGATTTGGTTCTGCTCTAGTGCAGGATTAAACATTTGAATTTTTTTCAGGTTTAGTCCTAATTTTGATGTGGTGTGTATACAAGTGTGAATGTACCCTAAATTAGTCCTTAACTAGATGTAAACCAGATGTTGGTCATAATGAGGAAATCATCAATCAATTAAAACCAACTATAGACTTTTTTAAAATAAAATAAACTAAAACGATACCTGTAGAAGACCTGCATACAACAGTTTGAGACCCACTGGATTAGTATATTTATATTAATATACATTTTGTGTAATTGTTATATGACTGTGTTATCAGAATGATGCAGTGACAGCTCTGAGAAAAGCTCGGCATCAGTACTTCCAGCGCTGTGAAGAACTGGAAAAGGCTAAAGCTATCAACGCTAAAGCAGCTGACGACACCACTGGCACCAAGACTCTGGACAAGAGGCGGAAATCTAAGGATGAAGCACAAACTAAAGTAACCCATAAAATATACTCTAAAATCTTTATTATCTGGCTTTGATATTGTTTATGAAATGTATTTTTGTGAGTTAATAACTGTTGTTTTTAATCAGGTCATGGAGGCAGAGCTCTTGTATCGTCAGTGTGTACATGATGCCGGGATCCAGCAGGGCGAGTTAGTGAAGGTTAAAGAGAGGATCATTTCACACATAAGAAAACTAATTTGTCAAGGAGATACTGTGCTTAAAGAGGTAACTACATGCACATTATAGTGTTATTTCCGATTTTTTTTGCACACAAATGGACTGGTGCATTAAAAAAAATAACCTTTTTTTAATCTTGTAATTGTACTGTCTGGAAATGATATATTATTATTATTATTATTATTATTATTATTATTATTATTATTAATAATAATAATAATAATAATAATAATAATAATAATAATAATAATAATAATAATAATAATAATAATAATAATAATAATAATAATAATAATAATGATAATTTATTTAGTTATTTAACTGAAACTAGATACTAATTTGAAACACAAGTATTGATGCTGAATTTTCTGCTCTACTAGTAAAAGAACAAATTTTCAAAATAATGTAATTGTAATAATAATTGTATGTAGATAGATTACATTCTATTGTAAAAAATAAATAAATAATAATAATAATAATAATAATTGTCATTGTGGTATTGAAACCTGTATTATTGTTTCTTTCTCTTAGTAACCAAATGGAGTATTTTGTGCATTTATTTTGTGTCTCCCATCTATAATTCCATTCTTAAACCTAGATCAAACAAACAAAAGAAACAATAGGGCTAGCCAGGTCAGGGCCAGAGGTGTGAAAAACAGTCGTGTAGGGATGAATAGGCATGCTAATCTAGATGCCAGAGAAACAAAAGACAGAAACCAATAGGCGAGATAGTTTCAGAAAGTAGTTAGCTAGTTAGCTCCTCCCTGCAGCGAGATATAAGCAAGTGTCTTACCAGCACTCTAACCAGAACTGACAAAGCCTCTCGGATGAGCGGCGAAACGTTTTTGACCAAACAAACTTTGTCCAGTTGACAAATTGAATTTCTTCTTTTATCACAGTATTTTGTGCACTATCATGACAACAATACAGTACTAGAAGCATGGCACTGTCTACTGTCTGACACTTTGTTTTATATGATTGTATGTACAGTATAATGCTCTGTTATTGAGTTTCAAATTGATATGTTAAAAATATTGCTTCGTTTAGGCCACAGTGAACATGTTTTACTACCAGCGGCAGCAGACTGAGCAGGTGCCTCTGGGCTATCACCACCTGGAGCTCACATCTCGGTCACTGGAGCCCGGAGAGCCGTACCTCCTGTATATTCTCGGCAAACCACGACAAGATCAGCCCCCACAAGTCTTCACCTTCCAGGAATATTTCTCTCAAGGCAAAGGGTACGCTAATTATACAGAATTACAGGAATCATTAAAGTACTAGATATTATGTTTTTACCCACCAAAAATGAATGTGCTTTTTTTTTGTTTGGCAAAAGGAACAAACGGAAAACTAGCAATCCCCTCTCAACCATAATGGACCCCTATCCTGTGGTAGATGAAGGAAGTAAGTATCAAGTGCATTATTTACACATACGTACACTTTATATGTACCTGTTTGTTGCCTTGTTTCAGCTACAATAAAATAATTTCAATTTATAATCTGTTGAAAAAGGAATTTGATAATTGCAAGCCATTACGTGTTTTTACATATTGTGTAAAGATTTAGGTTAGTACAATAACTCAACTCTTTTTCTTTTTCTTTGCCATAGGGAGATCTGTGTACAGTGACTGTGACAGTTTCGGAGGAAGTCAGGAGTCCCTGTCCAGCCCTGGTAGACTTAAATTATTTACCTACTTGATATCATTATAAAATGTAAAATCTAACCATTATTTACCTTTTCATTTAAGGTCACGTTAACAGAAGATTACCCAAAACTGCATCCACTTTAACAGTTTCATCAGACGATCTGGATGAGCGAGACCTGGCATCTGAAACAGGTTTGAACTTCCAATCCCTTAGTTTTCATTTAATATTGTTTAGAATGTAATTAATGTAAACTTTCATTAATGTTTTCTGAAGAGTGTCTCAATGATTCTCCATGCAAATTGCGTCCTCTTTCTCGAGCTGCCTTGACCCACCGACTCAGAAAGCTGAAGAGCAAAATGGTCAAATGCAAACAGTGTGATAACTACATTGTTGTGAATGGAGTTGAATGTGAAGAGGTACGTATAGTAATGTGCAATGTGCATTTTGTGTCTTTCTAATTATGACCTTCTTTATGGGATGGTACTTGCGGTAAATGATTATATTTTAAAGCGTTACGTCAGCAGGCAGTCACTGAAGAAACGTTGGGGAAATAGTTGAAAAATACAGGAAGTAGCACTGTGCTTTGAAAAGGAAGCCTATCATCAATATTATTTGTTTAGAGTTTCTAAGTAACATGTCACATCTGCTGTTCATATCCAACGACCTTCACCTAAGTGTCAAACTAGGAAAAATGCATCGGAATTTTATTAAAATCTTGCCAAAAAGCGTATATTAAAGCATTGCTCCTCCCAGCCAGACTAATTGTATTAATGAACTACTGTCCTAAAGTACCCCAGAGAAAATACTACATAAATACTACAATACAAACATGGACAGCTGTTTTGAACATTTTGACATAGTGTGTAGTTTTGTTTTGGGTGTGGAGAGAGGGGTTGGGTTTGTGAGGGTTTTTGTTTTTGTCTATTTTTGTTTTTTCATTTCATTAATATCAAAATTGGGGAAAAAATGCATTAAAATTTTAATAATTAAAGTAGGGAATATAAAGGGGAAAAATTTATGACAAAATATCAGTTGTTGTATATATTTACTTGCATATTTTTACTAACGTTAGCCTTTTCCTGTTATATTTTAGTGCGGGTTGGCCTTGCATAGAAAGTGTATGGAGATTTGCCAGCTGGAGTGTGACCATGCAAAGGGCACAGTTTTCGGAGTAGAACTATCACTTTTGCCCCGGGATAAACAAGATGAGATCCCCTTTGTGGTGCTGCGCTGCATCTCTGAGATTGAGAGTCGAGCCCTCTCTGTTCAGGTGAATAACTAGTTTTAGACAATATTTAGTTTTGAGGTAGCGGCAGTGGCTGTTTACATTTACACCAGAAATCTGATCATTATCTAATTTCTGAAATGCCATGTAAAAATGTACGCTTTGATAAGAAAAGAAATGCAAAAAGGGCAAAAATAATGGGGCAAAAACCAATGAAAGAAAACATTTTCAGGATTTATTATTATTTATTATAAATTCCACAAACAGACACATGTAACCAGGTGTTTAAGTGGTCATATTTCTCTAGTGCAAATAAACACATACCAAAAATCAGATCTAATTCTAGTTATCTGATTATTCTGGGTATCTGTTTTTGTGTCCACTGTTTGTATGTGTGATTTAGGGGGTGTACCGCGTGAGTGGGTCCAAGCCTCGCATTCAAAAGCTGTGCCAGGCTTTTGAGGAGCAGAAGGAGCTGGTGGATCTCTCTGACCTGTCTCCACACGATATTACTTCAATTCTAAAACACTTTTTCAAAGAGGTACTTCTTTTTGTATATATTTTTGTATCTTTTGTTTTGTAAGTACTGTATTTTTGTAGTATTGTATTAATCACACAATATCTGAGGGAGCGCAAAAAGAGGTACATAAAACATTTTCCAATATTTTTATTACAAGCATTATATTCTGTTTTGAGACATTATTTCTAGCATCTGGTCGAACAGATCACATTGTCAATTGTTCCACTTTTGTAAGATGTTTTAAACTTGTCTTAGTATCTTGCATCACAGCAATACATTATAATCAATTTTATCACTATTATACTGTAGCTAATTTGTGTATTATTCAGTGGTAGAAGAAGTTCTCAGTTGTGTTTTATTTGTTGTTTTCAGCAGGTCTCAGACAATCAGAAAAAATACTTTTCAGTCCTGTTCAAAAATGTAGTGGCGTAGAAAGTACTAATACTGTATCTCCTCTCAAATATAGTGAAGTAAAAGCAAAAAGTATCCAAAATGTACTCCTGTATATCCCCCAAAATACAGATATCTAAAGGGTGCACTGTGTAGCTGCTTTGTCTAGAATGTTCCACAGTATGATATTAAACCTTCCTATTTTCATGGAGACCAAACCAGACCAAGTTACAGGTCAGATCTGTGGAGAGGTGACCCTATTCAGAGTCAGAGCCTGTTTTTCTAGGTATTTTAGCGCTATAAAACCATCCATGATTTAATAAATGTAAGTAGAGCTGTTAATGTCACACCATGGAATATTCCAATGACCAAAAAGTTACATAGTGCATCTTAAGGACAGTACTTTGCCACTTTTACTTCATTAGGTTACACCATTGGTATTACTGACTGTTGTGTGCAATCCCTATTTGTTACAGCTTCCCCAACCTTTACTCACTTTTGAGCTGTACAATGACTTCATTGACATGGGAAAGACGATTCAGCATCTGAGCGAAAGGCAGCAACCTCCAGACACTAATGAGATCATGTATATCATCACCAGCCTACAGAGTATTTTAAACAAACTCCCAGCGTACTGTTACAACACTCTGCAGCATTTGATGTTTCACCTGCAAAAGTGAGAATCCATCTCGGTATTTTCACTTACTATATGTACATATTGAAAACTGGGGCTATTAATTAATGGTAGTATTGTATTGCACATTTCAATTTGGGCGAGTTAAGTCTTTTGTTTGATTGTTTTAGAGGGTGGCTGGTTTGATTTTGTTATTGTCCTGCGTTTAGATCTGATTTAGTCTTGGTTTATACCTGGTTTAATCCTAGTTTTTTCCTGAAGTTTAGTCCTGGTTCTGTCCTAGTTTAGTCCTAGTTTTGTCCTGGTTTATTCATAGTTTAGTCCTAGTTAAGTCTTGGTTTAGTCCTGTTTTATTCCTAGTTTAGCTTAGTGTTCTTTAGTCTTGGTGTACTCCTAGATTGCTCCAAATTTGATTATACCTTAGTTGTTAATACTTGGAATCATTTTGTTCTCGCTGATTCTTTGAAATTCTAGTTATGCATTAGTTTAGTAATATTACCCCTTCATTACACATATACACACACACAAAAAAGCTTAAAATCTTAACTTAAAGTCACTTCTCCACTGTCCCCACAGAGTTTCAGAGAACACAGAAAACAAAATGTGTGCCAGTAATTTGGGTATCGTCTTTGGACCTACACTACTGCGCCCCCTAGAGGCCTCAGACACCATGCTTGCACTGCAGGAGACCAGCTACCAGGCTCTTCTCATCGAATTTCTTATCACACATCACAATAAAGTTTTTGGGGTTCAAGATCGCTCCTGTACACCTCTTCCTCCAGTACCTAATGCTCCGCTCCCACAAACTCCGCCCAGAGCTTCTTGCCCTTTAGAACAAGAGGAATTTACCCGCCCACACTCTTTAGAGGTAAAAAAAAATTAAAAGCTTTATCTTCTTTATATTTTTAAATAACTGTATAGCTGCTGCTTTCTACCACTAACTTCTTCTACCTTTCATTCTCCTATTATTTTAGTTATAATATCTTCAAAAATGTTGGATCAGGTTGAATTATTTCCTAGTTTAGACAATAACAAAATAAACCAATGTCATTCCAACAGACTCGTAAATTCAAGAGAGATTCAAGCGAGGGTTATATATCTGACAAATCTTCGTCCAATGAGACAATGGACCAGCTCAGCCCTGAAGTCAATAACAGTGCAGGTAGGCGGGGCTTAGTACAATAGCCAGTAGTCTTAGAGTTAGAGTGGTCTTTTAGTCTGCATTAGTTTGGTTTACAACACAAAGTAAAACTAGGCCACTTCTCTCACTGTACCAGATATTTTCAGATGAGGATAGAGTTTCAGGCACTTCTCTTTTTTCTTACACTCTAAATATTATACACGCAACTTTAGACTACCTCTTTGTTCTTTGTTTTTTTTCTTGCTTGTAACTTATTTTGTTGCATTTCTTGCTTTGGCATTTCAGGCCTAACCTGCTGTGAGTCTTTAATCAAGAATAATGTGGGAGATTCTTTACATTACCAAACAAATGACCAACGTAAGATATAGGTTTAAGAAGTTATGAGAGCTGCTTTATTGTTTATGATTTGAAACACACACACACACACGGATGCACATTTTTGCTGGGACAAAAACTAGTTATTAGTTACAACAGCATATTGACCAAAAGTATTAGAGTTGCACTCTATAACTTTTCTACTGCCACAATTTTTCCCTGGAATGTTCTATACTATGGCATTAAACATATCTGTCTCAATGGAGACCAGCAGGTGACTCCATCAGGCCAGTTAGAGACAGTAAGAATACATGTTTTTCAGGGTATTTTTCATTAATAAAAACACCTGTAATGCCATACTGTGGAACATTCCAGGCAAAGCAATAACATACATATGGAGGCATGTCTGTAAAGGTGTAGGTTTGTGTTCCATACCTTGCGTGAACAGTCCCTCAGTCGTCCAGGTAGAATCCATGATAAAAGGAGAAGTTCAATTTGTCAACTGGACAAAGTTTGTTTGGTTGAAAACGTTTCGCCGCTCATCTGAGAGGCTTCGTCAGCTCTTGGTTCTTGTGCTGGTTAGACACTGCTTATATCTAGCTGCCGGGAGGCGCTTCCTACACTGAAAAAGCTCTGAAAACGATCCCCACTAATCTGTCTCTTTGTTTTTCAAATTACTCTGGCGACTAGTTTAGCCTCCCTATTCAACGTCTAACGACCCTCTCCACCCCTCTGCCCTGGATCGTCTGCCCTAATGTTTCTTTGTCTGTTTTGACTTGGTTTAAGAATCGAATTATAGATGGGAGACAAGTTATGTCTAACTCCCCCATTTCTGTTTAACGACGGGTTCTCTTTTTTGACAAAAATAGCCTCTTTAACTCCCCTCTCAAACCAGTTCTTTTCCCTGGCTAAGATCTGAACCTCACTGTCCTCAAAAGAATGGCCCGTGGCTTCTAGGTGAAGATGTATGGCGTGCCAGAGTGGACCGTCATCTGCCGTACATCTTCACCTAGAAGCCATGGGCCATTCTTTTGAGGACAGTGAGGTTCAGATCTTAGCCAGGGAAAAGAACTGGTTTGAGAGGGGAGTTGAAGAGGTTATTTTTGTCAAAAAAGAGAACCCGTCGTTAAACAGAAATGGGGGAGTTAGACATAACTTGTCTCCCATCTATAATTCGATTCTTAAACCAAGTCAAAACAGACAAAGAAACATTAGGGCAGACAAACTTTGTCCAGTTGACAAATTGAACTTCTCCTTTTATCGTTCCATACCTTGTTTAAGGCAAATAGCAAATAAATTAATGAAAGGAAAGTTACAGTGCACCCTTAAAGACTTTCTAATGTTTTTTTTGCCTGTTCTTTTGAAGTCCTGGCTTTGAAGGCAACAAACCAAACCAAGGATGATCCTGTACACACAGTATTTTCAAGCCAACCACACTATCGCTTTACCAGACAACCTGTGAAGTACCATCGTCATCATGGTAACCACAGCAGCACTGGGCCCAGACGCTCAAACCCCATCCCAAAACGGGACTCTGCCCCATCGAGGAGCTGCCCGGGCAGTGCAGACAGCAGCCGCAGCTCATCTCCAGATCCATGGACACAAAAACTTCCAAAATCTGCCAACTCCAGGCTTTCACAACAGGGTGTTTTGGGAGCAGAGGGTAAACCAGACGCCCTGGTAAACCCTCAGGAAGTGGTAGAGTATATGCTAGGGCTGGACTCGAGAGTTCCAGTAAAAGTGGAGACACTGGGGCCTAAACCTGATTTTAACAGGAAACATAGACTGCCTGTTGATAAAGGACATGGTTTTAGTCACTTACCAAAACCTCCTCTTTTGATGGAGAACATTGTGACTTCACCTGCCCAAAAAATCCTCTCCGGACTCAAGCTAAGGCGAAATCACTTAGGCAAAGATGAGCAACTTTTTGTATAAAAACATACTTAAGACATAGTGGGCCTAACCTAACTGGAAACTGTATGTATTCATAGGGCTAAATTTTTTCTTTATCTTCAATTGTGTGTAGAATCCCTCAGTCGAAATGACTCTGAAACTACCACACGTATTTGTTCGTAAACAAATATGTGTGGTAGTAGTGAATTTCTCCTTTTGCCTTTATCTTCAATGAAACCCAGTTGAAAAGTTTAAGTTGCGTGGTTTGGGCCTTTTCAAGAATTCAAACGTTTATAGATTGTAATTCTCTCTGTGAGTTAAATCTGATCTTGATCCAGCTGTATCGTAGCCAAAGTGGTCTACAGTAGTACCTTCACTTCACATGTGTCTGGAAGTAATAAAAGGAGTTAAGAGTAGGCAGGTTGTTTCTACAGGTTTCATTGTCAAACTGTCATGTGTTAGAAACTATTGTTGCATTGTGTAAATAAACATTGCTATAATAATGTTTTTGTAGAAGGTGTCTGCAACAGGACTTTTTCCTTGTGATGATGATGAAGTATTTATTCAAGTATACGTTTTATATTGTCGTATTTACCTGTAGTGTTATGACCATGCCACAAGAGGGAGCTCTTCTTTCAATATGTTAAATTGTAAGCAAGGAATTATTAACAATTTATCACAGATTTAAGTCTATGCATTGTAAAATTGGTCTCATTCACTCTCTTCTTTTTAATAATTCTGTTGGATATTAATTTTGAATAATCAATATGATAATGTTCAGTTGATGTTTTTGGCCTTTAAAAAGTGTAATGAGGCTCTTATCAGCTATTCTTTGTTCAATTTAATATAATGGAAAATAGAACATGTCATGCAACTTTATAGAGCACCAAAAAAACCGTAAAAGCCGTTTTGACTGTTCGCGACCTGGGTTGATTCCTTCAGTCTTGGTCAAGTCCTGTCGCCCTTTCAAGTCAATGGTCTAACCTTGCGCAAACAAAACGCTCAACACCATCCATGTGTACGTTATCAATACGCTTCATCCTTGCTCATCTTCCTCTGTCGTCTTCCACCACCCCCCCCACCACCTCTCTCTCTCTCTCTCTCTCTCTCTCTCTCTCTCTCTCTCTCGCTCTCGCTCTCTCTCTCCTTCATGTCCATCCGTCTCCTGCTCCCTCCCTCTGTGCCCCTCTTTACGCACAAAACAAGTGAGAGCGCGCACCAGGCTACAGCAAAGGAAAACCAGAGAAGACAATAGACTGACAATATTTTGGGTCATCATGCCGTTTGGACTTTTGCGCATATGAATTATGCACTGTGGGTCGTGAGGCACAGGCTACACAATAATAAGAGTCTTTTCCTGGATCAAAGTTTCCTCCAGTTTTTCATGCTGCCCACGGAAGTCTCTGGAGGAGTGTGTTTCACATCAAGGTAAGATATGAAGGATTTTGACATAGGTGGATAAATACTGTACTTATTTGTAACAATATGTTTACCTCAGTTGTCTGTATGTGAGCTGAAAGTAGAAATTAAGAATTAATTAGAGTTAGAAGTTTTTTTTTAATGTCTGCCAATTTTGTCTTACATGAAATCTGTCTATTTAAAACAGTCAGCTGTTGCGCCCAAAAAGAACACGTGGCCACAGTGATCAATGACATTCAAACTGAACGATTACCTTCATCAAACGTAATACAGTTTTTGCTGATTTTGTGCTTTAACACTATGCAAAATTCAAATTATTTGTTACAATTTATAATAAATATAGGCCTATTTTTATATGCATTTTTAATAAGAAATTTAATTTAGGCTAAAATAATAATAATATTGACAGCAGTCATATTTATCGCAGTGTCAGGCTTCAGTCTCCATAATTATCAAACATTTACACGACAGTTGGCAGTAATGTATTCAGGCATCAATTAGGGAAAACGCCAAATCAGATTAAAACACATTTACATATTTCATTACTTTTCATTGATTAATTTATTTCTTCAGACATGTATTTTCTATTATTATTATAAGCGTTATCATTTTAAATCAGCATACAACCTCCAAATCCATCTGTCCAAGTAGCCTATTTTGACATAATTTTATTGAACCACATTTTCATCCATTGAATTTTTGTTGCTGATAGGCCTACTCTTCACTTCTAACATGCCAAGTTTGATGTTTGACATTTTTTTGTATTGTAGTATTACGATATACAGAATATTTAAATAGGCTACGATAGGCCTGGGCTTTAGCTAATTCGAAGAGCCAATTCAACAGGAATTGATTTTAAAAATGTCGCAATATTATTAGCAATTAACAATATTATTTGCTTGACCCTTTCATGCTAAGTCATAACCTGTGTCCCCTGATATATATATATATATATATATGTATATATATATAATATATATATATATATATATATATATATATATATATATATATATATATATATATATATATATATATATATATATATATATATATATATATATATATATATATATATATATATATATATATAATGTATATATAGTTAATAACCAAAAGGCACCGGCGCAACACTGGGGCCTTAAATGGGCATTTGGTTGATTCAAATTTTAAAAAGGCCCAATTAAACGCCTTAAATCATTTATTTATTTGCACTTTTTAAGCTATTCATTTTCAGGTGTGTGGTTTAGGCTATTCTTTTTCATAACCACAATGCCAGTTTGTAATTCATGTCTTGAGTGCGCGTTTGTCTGTGAATGCGATTTTTTTTTTTTTTTTCATTTTGAAGATACTTTTTTGTTTTATTGAAATATAAATGCTGTAATGCTGTTGTAGCGATCACACTGAAGGCCGCAGAGAAGGGATGAAAACAGAGGAAAGCCAACAGTCCTGTCTGCAGCAGCCTCCGTCCTCCACGCCTTTTGGTGAGTTTATCCGCGGCGCGAGGCCGCACGCTGCATCCCTCTGCCAGCTTTTTACACATACCAGAACATTTTAAAACACACAGTCCAATACAGCATAAGCCAATATGATTTTGTAATATGCACTTTGAAAACCTCTAACAGACTAAAAGACCACCAGGCGAGTGATGCGTCAGAATAGCCAAATAAAAAGGTTAATCCAAAAAACAACCAAATCATTTAAAAATAACAAAACACGAGATTCAAACATATACAAAACATTTTAGAGGGATACTAAAATATTTTAAGAGAGAAAAAATGCGACACAAAGAAATGTATATTTGTTGCAGGGGCCATTTACGTGAAATGTTAAGAGGTGCCTAAATAATTACCCAAATGAAAGAAGACAATGACACATACTCGCTTACTATCCAGTAAAAAATATCCTTGTACCTTTCTTGTCATTGTGTGGTTGCTCGTGTAGGTCCAGAGTTCAGAGGTGGGGGAGAGCTGTGCGCGGGCTGTGAGTCGCCCATCGCCGATCGCTTCTTGCTCCGCGTAAACGAGCGCTCTTGGCACGAGACATGCGTAAAATGCGCCGTGTGTCTGAGCGCTCTCAGCGGCACCTGTTACTGCAGAGACCGTCTCCTCTACTGCAAACACGACTATGAGAAGTAAGGACAATCTCTCATCACACCACTTAAAACTACATTATGACAGCTAACATAATACACTGTAGCAGTGGAAGCAAGTTTTGGCAAATCTGTTTTATTATGATAAAAATACAGATGTTGAGCCATTATTGTGTATTTAGTTATATCAACACCAATATCTGAAATGCACATTTTTATAGCCTATTTTCTAGTGTTAAAGTACATGCATAGTTAATCTTGCTGCTTTGTGTATAAAGTCTAAAACGAGTATAAAAAGAAATGTGCATCATCTTCAACACTCTAACTTAAAAACAATGTACTGGGTTGTGACATAAGTGTTGCATTAGAGCTTACATACTTACAGCTTTCTTTATTCTTAATGTATAATATATGTATTATTTATAGTAAAATCTCACATGCCATGCATTGGTTGGAGGTGGACCAGCAGTGTGGAGCTTGTTATCATTGTTTTGAAAAGTGTCAGACAGCTTCCAGCGGCTCTAGCTCTCCCACTGACATCTGGAGGAGAGGCACTGGCCACGGACATGGCTATTGTGACGTTTATCCAAAAATATGAGTGGGAACCCAACCTAAACAGACGAGTACTGACCTCAAGTTAGCAATTGTCAGAAAAAGTATCTTTTCTCATAACCATTCCTGGTTTACATATTACATGGCAGACTGGCTTGTTGTGAGTCAGTGCCAGTGTTGGCACAGAGCAGCACTGATGACCTTCAGGAGAGCAGCAACAATGTCTCCTTGTTTTGCTCTGGCCCCTCTCAGCCCCTCCATCTCCAGCAGGTGTGCACCATAACTTGTGGCCAATAACATAGAGTATGTGAAGGAATTTGGAGAAACAACTTATAACCATTGTTCACCCAGGTGTTCTGCTACTACTGTCTGGAGATAGTGACACCAAAATGTACTATAAAATCATTGCAATATTTATAACAATTTAGTAAATAATTTGACAATATAAAGCCGAGGTTGAGACACACGCAATAACAACAATTCATTCTACAAGATGACCCTAACCACTCTGCCACTCAGACCAATAGAGTTATAAATCCCACTTCAGCTATAGAATATGGAAATGTGGATATTTCAAGTAGAATCTTTAATTAGAAAATAAGTGAATGGTGTTTTTTTTTTTTAAGTTCCCTATAGATAATGCCCAGGACATTTACATTACAATTGTTGCTCGTCCCTTCTCTATCTTTATATCTTCACTACATCAAATAAAATCCTTACTTATTCATAACATCACGATTTTTCCTTCACTGCTTCATATAATCCTAAAAAAAAAATCTTCTGTCTTTGATTCACATCTGACCCATCCCCCTTTTCATATATGTGAGCCTGGGGCAACAGTTTAGGCCAAATTAGCATAAATGAATAAATTGAACTTGGTAAAAAGTCAGTGCGGCTGGCTCTTATTTTTTATTTTAAGGATGATATAAACAAAGAGGTACGGCATTTAAAATATCCAGTGTTTTGAAATGTAAAAAAAAAAACTTAGGGATATGGCAATATGGCTGTATCCTGGTCTCAATCTGTTATGGAAATGAGGGATTTAGACACAATAAACTCAAGTACATCGAGGACTTATTTTTGTTTTGAAACCTCGAGACATTTTCTGGAAGTGCGTTGGATTGTAGACCAGATGTTCAAGACAAAAGCTTTATTACAATACACTGTTCTCGCCTGGGACATAGCATGGATAGCACTTAATGAAAAATTGTTTACAAATTGATGAGGAAGTTTTGAAAACAAATAATCTGGATATTAACAGATTAAGCTTTCATTACCTATTTTAAATAATTGCGCAAACTAATTAAAAGTTTGCTATAAATTTGGATTTACATATGATACAACTTACTAGCAGAAGAATTGCCAGTCGTATTTATTTCTGCCAGTTACTGCTATGAGCAAACTTTCAAAATAAGTTTATACATTTGCACTACCTTGTAAGTAAATAAAAAGGTTTAACTGGAATTTAGTGCTAATTTAATTGTTATAATGTAAATGTATCTATTCCTAGTGCCTAAAAAGAAATACAAATGGCATTCAATATTAACTATCAACTTACCATAAACAATACAGGCTTTTTATCATCGCCATTTAACACACAAAAAAGTCACATTTCTTCCTCCATAGACTGAACTCTGCTTCAAACTACTGACAGAGCACTGACCTCTCGATTTAAAAGACCCAAGTTGATCATTGACAATGACTGAATTCAACTTCAACTAGTGGCATAATTGAAATAAACATATTGCCACAGCATAAGAGCACTATATTCATGTAAAAAATTGTGAATTGTGAAACTTCTAAGAGTGTGGTACATGCCATAACAGCAGCAGCCCGTGAGCAAAGACACTAATGTCAAACCCTGAACCCTGCAGACTAAAGCCACTTCACCCGGTTAACCCCCGTGAGCCGAGCAGAGCAGGCAGCACAGGAGCTCCATCTCTTTGTGTAAGTCCCATAAGCAGTGGGGTCTAGTCAAACCCTGGGCTTTAAGAGGGGGCACCAGCAGCACATTCTTACCTAAACTATATTTCAGAAGACTGACCATAAGAGCATGCAGACAGTCTCCCACTGTTAACGATTAGTTACAATAACACTGTTAGACTGAAGAAAAACATTCTCGCGTTACATATTATTTCTGGACTTTCTGCAAAAGGTAGAACCATGTAATTTTGATCACCCTTTATTTTCCACTTTTCAGCCCCTGTCCTTTTAGCCATCGTTCATAAATGACTTTGCCTGGGATCCAAATTACACACTTCTCCAATACAGAGAAATATCATTCTGGACTTTCCAGGGAATAATTTAATCTAGTTATTTTTACTGATATTTTCAGATATTTTAAGATACAGTATCTTTAAGTGAAGCTCTTTGCACTCTTTGAGGTACCCTGTCCCCAAGTCCAAAATGAGAGGATTGCACCATCGGGTGTAAAGTATATTTTGTTAGTTTTATATTACAGTGATGCTACTGCAGAATGTTTTATTATAATATATTGCAAGATACAACTTTTTTTTTTTTTAGCTGTTTTACCCTATGCATGTACACATTGAGGGCATGTACATTTGTGCTAGTCTCAAACCTGGATAAATGCCAAGGGTTGCTTCAGGGAGAGCACAAAACAAAATTAATATTCACATATTACACATTATTTATCATGGCTTTTCTAAAACTATAGGTAGTATAATATTTCTGCTTTCCCTCCCTCCCTCCCCTCCACTCTGTCCCTTTATCCAGTGCCTCGTTTATCACTGTCTGCTTTGTAATAATATTTCTCTATTCTAAACCTCATTTCCCTCTTGTTGAGATTGATAGCAGTGATGACACCAAACAGTTTATCTCTCTCTTTATCCCTTGTTTTCTCTTAATCGCGCCCCCACCACACCCCCTCGTGCCCACAGAATCTCCCAATGTCTCTTGAAGGCACTAGGATCAGAGACTGATTGGGTGCAGTGCTAATTATCCAGTCCCCCGCTGCGATCTTGCGATGACAGCTCTGACAAAAGAGCTACTGGGAAATACTATTAAGAAGAATTATGTAACAGCAGTTTCAAAGGAGAACATGTGTTTGACTGTTACAGGCAAGAAGCATAGTCAAGAGGCATATTATTTACACTTAAGACTAGAGCAAGTAAAATGGAGTTGTGAGAGATGGCCTCATTTGTTTTTAAGAACAATTTGACTTGGATTTGACTGATAAAGGTATGCAAATGGGATCAATGGTGAACTTTTTAATGCTACAGCATGGCATTAAATTTGCAATTAGTCAATCACAAGTGTTTTTATTGCTAAACTATTTATTTAAAAAAATGTAACATCTCCATGGAGACAAGCATGTGGTAGCTTTATCACCAGAAAAGTTACATAGTACATAGTGCAAGTCTGTGTAATGTTTTGTTTCTGAGTGAAGTGGATATGAGTTCCCTACACAATCCTGACTAAATGGATCCCATGGCATGGTGGTTAGCACCCTGTCTCACAGTAAGAAGGTCTGGATGAGATCTTGTGTGGAGCTTACATAATCATGTCTGAGTTCCCCTTGGTGCTCAGTTTTCCCCTTCCACGGCAACTATGAGGGACAGGTTGGCCCAAAATGACAGTGTGCTCAAATCAACTCTGGGCATCTCACCTTCATCTGACTATCTACAAATTAATTTGTGTAACTACTAGGCCTGTCACCATTACAAATTTGGAAGTCCAAAGAGCACTAGTGCAAAGAAAAAATACCCACCATAAATATTGACTCTCAAAAATATTCTTCCATGTATTGAAAGTTGATATACCGGTAGTAATTATCGTGACAGGCCTAGTAACTACAATTTAATAGTCAAAATATGACCAAAATACACTGACAAACATTATGTGAGATATTCAATGATCAGAGGGGGGCATAAAATAGCCACTGTTAGACAGGTAAAGATGTGAAGATATGTATTGGTAAGCTGAGAATCATCAAACCTGTGCACATGACAGAGCTGGAGGGTCACTGTGCCATGCAGTAATTATTAGCAGTTTTAATGAGATCCTTAAATACACTAAAATAACTTATACAGCAGGAAAAGCAAAGAGGACATTTATGGATGTGGTGAATACAGACAGTGAATAGGGCTACTTATATTTTCACTGAGAGCTGTGAAACTCCACAAAATAAATTGGCCAGCACTTGTCTTGAGACTCTGAAAACCTGTAGCTGCTCTGATGATGGCGCAACTTGTCTGATACTGAAGCAGACTGGGAATATTGTATTTGATCGAACGCCATAGAATAATAGTGTTTGTGATAGAAATGACAGAAGATCGATGAAGGACCTCAGTGATGGACAGAGAAAGCAGAGAAGAGGATAAAGAAGCTGGAGATACGACTTTTATAAGAAGGGGGTAGGTTGGTATTGGGTGGGGGGGTATTGGTTGCCACTGTATTTGCATAATGTGAGATGAGACCCCATCATCTTACCACCCCCACAACAATTTTATAACAGACAGCTAATAAATGTTTCATGGCAGAACAAGCTGCTCGCCTCGGCTTTATTAAATCTGAGATAATAAAAGCAGAAAGAAAAAGTGAGAGAGAAAAGGGGGTCGCGCCGAAGAGGGAGAGATAGTGAGATCGGCCGAGACTTTTCCTCAAATCGACCGCCTGTATCTGCTGTTTCTGGGGCAACGGGTCCCGCTGTCCCCCCTGGCCCCTCCCCTCTGCGCCCCGCTCCGCCAGAGACAGACAGGAAATGAGAAACGCGCAGACAGGATATTGCGTTCTGGTGGCCTGGGGATTAACTGTTTTATCTAAACTAACACACACATACCAAGTCCTGCGCACACACCGCCACCGCTTCAAACATAGCATTTATTCTTAGTATCAGGTGTATTGTGCATTGACAGCCACATTACAAGAGGCATACATTTTGAAGAGCATTTTAGTCATTTTGGACAGGTACAGAGACAAAGTGTGTTCACACAGAGAGTATCTCTGATGCAGGGTGTGTAACTGTATAACTGTGAGACTGGCTGCAGGGTCAGAAATATTCACTGCATACTCCAGTGCTTATTGCTGCTTATTATACAATTGCACAACTTTGCACATTTCTGAGAGTATGCACCGACCGAGCACCAAGCAACAGCACCTTTGATTTTATTAGTTTATCGATGCATGGGTGGATCTGAAGCACAAATGACAGACAGCATCTGCCAGTGTGTTATTGATGTTTGTATGAGACACCTTATCTGTGTGTACACAAACTGTGCATATCAGTGTTTACATGTGACTGTATACAGCCCCTGTGACTGTACTATATAAATATATATATCTGACGTGTGAGTGAGTGGCGGCAGGGGTTGCGAGTATCGTGGGGAATGCTGGGAGATTTTAATAACACAGAAGCAGTGCAGGGAGATTTAATAAAAGGAGATGATGTGATTACTGAACCCTGGCTCTGAGCCATTTTGCTTCACAATGCAATATCCGCCTAAAAGTGTGTGCTCACGCGCACATGCAGTCTGCACAAATATATCTAAGAAACTGATACTTAGCACAAAACTGCTTAAAATCTGATGCATATCATTAGTTTTTAGTATTAATCCAAAATATCTTGAATGCACTTTAATTTCTAACATACACTAGACATTGTTTGGTCATTCTGCACCACTGAAGGAATTCACATTTTAATCATTTCTTTTTCTCTCTTCCTTGTGGATCATTGATTTAACTCTGTCAGTTGCACAGACTCTGCAAAGACACAAAATCTCACCATCTATGTACAAACTATAGGCTCATATAGGCTCTGTTTGGACCAATATTAACTCTGCAGCCAGTTTGTTTTTTTGGACTAAGGCTTCTCAGCAAAAACAACACACAGTTCATATCGGCAGTGCACTGAAGATGTTTTAGGAAAGACTCACGATTCAGCTTTTAAAACAAACTGTGAAAGAAAAACGGACCAAACAGCTGAAAATAGGCTTCTATCTCCTGTAGTCTCTTCACAGACACATATTTCAGTAACTTTAACATTTTTTTTCAAGTGAATACTGCTATCCTACTTTGCCAGAAGCCTTTATAAATACGTTTTCAGATTGTCAACTGATTGACACAAGAGAATTCCTTATCAAAAAACCTATACACATTAATGTTAATTCTGCAAACTTGAGACGATCTAACCTTGCTCTGTTCATGCAGAATTTCTAGTGCAACAGGAGGCAACACTCTCAGTCTGATCAGAGCAGCTTCTGTATAAATATTTATCAATTATGAACGAGCAAAACAAATGTAATCACTGAGATGCATACATATTTATGCAACGTTGTATTGCAGTCCAGGCAATGTTGTGCTTGTCAAAGCTCACAGTAAAACAAAGCCACATGACACATCTTAGGAGATAATCAAGATTCTGTTATTGTTTGTATGGCTCCAATCTACCATAAAACACGAAGAGAAGCAGCAATGATGCTTCTCTTCGTGCACCATACACAAAGTACATCCGTGCACTCCCAACTCCACATTTGAGCTTATAATCGGCGCGCTTGTAATTATGTGTGCCCCCTAACCCCTCCAAATCCACAGGCACAAGTTCACAAGTTCTCAGGGCTCTTCTCAATCCCCCTCTCTCATAGTTTATCAAGATAACAGTTACACAGACTACAGCATCAGTATTATGCAGTAACAATGCTTTGATGCACATGTAATAACCATATTATATTTAACAAACAGTTAATAGACGCGATTATCACAAAAGAATTACACACAAGCAGAGGCCAAGTTACAGAATGCATAAAAATAAAAAAACAAAAAAACAATAAATGCAAGACAAATATGTTTAAAAAGCAGGTGGACCTCCCATCCAAGAAAAAATACTAAGTGCATCTAAATGATGGTAACAAAGATTTAAAAGGTCTGGACATATTCCTTAAGCTTTAGATGCTTCAACTCCCACAGATAGTCACTCATAGCTGAATGTATTCGTCTGCAAAGCTGGAATTGAATAAACATTTAATTATTAAGCATAGATCACTTGTAGAATTTGTTTTTAAAGCTGTCATGAATGACTAGTCCATAACCTAAAAATAAACATAGGTTATAGACCTGATAAAGTCAAAACAACAAAACCTACTGCAGTCCTTATTGAGTGTGAAATCAGTCGTGTGAGGCAGCTCTGGTGGTTCAATGGGAGTGGTACCGCGGTAAAGACCAGTGTGAATGATACTTCTATTAGAGGGATTAGACTGATCTACTTACAGACCCCCCTCTGTGCTAGTTGCCCCAAGTTGCCTTCATTTGCTGCGTTGAGTAAATTCCTGCCGTGCTGTGTACACCATGATTAGAGACTATTGAACTTAACCACTCACATCATGGCTCTTATGTCAAACACTGCTGGATGACTTTGTTGCACCTTCCACTTGTTAATATTTTAAGGAAATGCAGAGGAATTTGTAATCAGACATTTTTTGGAAATATAACAATATTAATAATTTACATCCACATGTTGTACTGTATTGCAAATGGCATTACAACATTTCATGAGCCTATAATATTGAATGGAAATGCAAAATATAGTTGTTATATTGTGAGGTTATAGGGGCCAGTCATTAATTCATTTAAGGTTCATAATTTGTGATATTTTGTTTTAGATATTTGTTATAAAAATACAATGTAATCAATAGAAAAACTGGCTACTATCTGGGAGCATGACATCATACTTTTCTAGAATCAGAAAACCGCCAATAGACAGTTGCCAGTGAATAGTCATTGCCATTGAATGTACATAATAGTTTTGTGTTGTATTTTATTATCTTGACATGTTTTTGTATTCTGTATTCGAACCATTTCTATCAAGATTCGTTAGATGTAGATTTATCTATGTCTATTTATTTTATTTTTGATTACATACTTCTCATTTCCTGCTGTGCTTGTATACTTTCCATTGCAACACTAAATTTCCCTATTGTGGAACAATCAAAGCTTCACTTATCTTATGGTCTTTTTTTAATATTTAAAACGTTTTTATGGTCTTTTCTCTTTTAATGAAACAATTACACATGTTCAGTATACATTTTATTTCTTTCATTTGTAAATTGTGTCATATTAGCACCACGGAAATGAATGTTTAAATATGTAAAAATAAAAATCTAACTGAAATCAACATTTCCACAACAAATGTTTAAACTGGAATAAACTCAACAAATTTATCTTTGAAATGTGATATACAAATTTGAATTAAAATTTGGTTTAATGTTTTTATGCAGAAAAATATTCATTATATCCAATGTGTGAGCAAAATTCTACACCATTGTCCCTGTGGCCTATTTTTTTAAACTGTATTGCAATTAATATTAATCTCTGACCTTTCAAATAACAACTCTTCCACTACTCATTAACAGTGCAGTTCTTTTTCAAATTGACAAAGGGACATTTCCGATGATGAGTGCATCTCAAGACAATGTAGCACAGTATCAATAGTCAATATATGAATGGATGCTTATAGCGACTTTTGTGTTGTGATCTTAACTTAGCGACACTGTCATTTGGGGAATTTAGGCAGCGTTTGGCAGATGGATTGAGAAAGATTAGCCGTAGCAGCTGCGTTTGGGACAGAATCGCAGATTAGGGGCTCTTATGTGCAGACCTGGCTCCTTTTTACACTCCAGATTTGGGCAACTACACCTTCCTAGCACCCAGTAAGGGAGCTTCAACACTTGAGTTAATCCGATGTTTCTCATTGCCATTTCCACTGCAATCACATACACAAATGTCTTAAATATAACGATAAATTGATGATTTTAAATAGATTGTTTTCTAATTTGTTGTTTATATAAGGGCTATACAGGTAACATCAGAATAGGTACTCTATGGGTGGGTGTGTGCAAATATCATGTGTGTTTTGATGTGCATAAGTGAGAGAGGAGAGATTAACCCCATGCTATCCCCAATCCCTGGTTATGAGTTTACAGCGTCTGTCTGGCCATCGCACTGTTTAAACAACAATCTAATTAATCCTGTCTTTATTAGTTTCAGTGAACTGGGGAGGCAGGCTGGGAGGGCAAGAGGGAAACTGGGAATTCTGGCAGAATTGGCTGTGTGTTGGGAGGGGGTAAAACACTAAGAGCAGGAACCAGGATTTGAGAGGAATTTAGTTGCAGGGAATAGGACCAAACAGAAAGGAAATTTCAGCTCTGTTCAAATTTGTGCTGGTTTCGTCTTGGTTGGAATCTTGGTTTAGTCCTGATATAGATTTGGTTATGGTCCTGTTCTAGTCCTCATTGTCCAGCTTTCTGGGTTTGGTTAAATTTTATGTAGCACCTTTTTTTTAAATATATATATATTCAGGCACTATTGTAGCAATTTATTATATAAGTATTATTACATGCCTGTAAATGTAGGGTGAGTTTTATGGACTGTAAAATTCAAGAAACAACTGCAATATCACTTTACACCCTTGTCATATTCACAGTTCTTAAGGCAGCCTTTTAACAAATATTAAAAATAAACATAAATAATAAAACAACTACTGATATAATTCTGCATACCTCCAAAACAACAACTGCATTTTTATGTCTCCATCCTCTATAAATATGCACCCTAGCGAGATGAAGCAAAGGGAAAGAAGAGCGGTTATAGAATAGGAGAAAAAAAAACCCAAACAAAATAAAATAAATAAAAAAGAAAATCTTAAAAATCAATATAAATTGACACAGCTATTTGAAAATGATATTACTTATTTCAATTTATGAGAAAAATTGGTCAAATACAGTAAAACAGAAATATATGACATGAAGGAGAGAGCACAGCTAACTAACTACTGCCCCCTATTGTGAGAAAAAAGAATAGAAGCGTAAATGTCATCTATTTTAATTCCTCTTAGCAGATGTTCACCTTGTTGCTTTGTGCATTGGGTAATGTTCATACGACCTTTAATTAAGAGACTATGCTAATCTCTATGTAACGAGGAGATCTGAAGTACATGTATCAAAGCTTTAATTACAGTGCACTCATCACAAAGACTTGAACATCTATATTTAAATATTATGTATATTTCATTAATAGTGTGTATAGAAATGGGTACCATTGTAATGTGCCTATGTGTTTTTTTTTTAATAGATGATTAAATAGAAGGTTTTGTATGGCAGCCTAAAAACAAACTAACTGATTTTGCTGAAAGAAATTGCATTTTGTGGACAGTAGTATCATTATTGTGTTCCATGTTCTCAAGATAACCTTAATGCAAAACACTTGTATTGTAAACTATATTATAGATTGTGGTGGGTAAAAAAACTAAAATTATACCCACTTCATTTGATTATAAATATATGCATTTGTTCTAATGCAATTTTGGGCTTAACCTGTAGAGATAGTACTCTCAATGCATTTGTGTTTTAAATATGTGAATAAAATTTAATAATGCAAACTTAATTTTTGATACTAAGGAAAAGTATTGATACCAGTTTTATATGGCTATGATAACTGTAATTGATAAAGTGAACATTAATAATTGTTATCATGTCGTCTTAAATTTGTTTATAATGATGAAGAATATTTTCTAATTATTCAGGAAAGGTCAGTTTATGCACTATTTATGTCATTATTTCAGTGTCTTTATTTATATATTTCAGGGACAATGCACATTAATAAACATCTACATGTAAATATGCAAGAATTAGCCTGAGGGCTATTTTTCACCTGTAGTCCCTGGACAGGGGTAAAATGTCAAATGTTGTGTGCAGCCACATACAGACACATACAAACTCATTAAAAAAAAAAAAAAAAGTCACACAACAGTAACACACAAGAGGCAGGATGGCGACAGGGGCATCGAGAGGTGGATGTTAGTGGTGACAGGACTGATTCTCAATTAACCATTTCTTTAATTGGAATTTAAATGAGATCCACTCTACTTACACCTTATTTAATCCTACCTTTACCTTTGTATTTTATTACATTTTTTAAATAAAATTGTTTACCTTTTCCCCTGCATTTTTTGCAACACTTTTTATTTTTTCAATGTTCTATTATTGCATGCTATTACTACTTCTTGACTATCTTAGCAAGTCAGTGGGTCTTCTGATCCTAAGCATTTCATTGCATTGTTGACCTTGTGTTGATCCTGCATATAACAAATAAACAATCTTGAATCTTGAATGTAAGTGGGGAGGGGTCAACAGTTATTCAAATGATCTACACTAGTTTAATAGTGATTAGTAGCCTACTGAGGTACTGATTTTTGACAATCATACCCATCCTTAATATTGTGTGTGTGTGCATCTGTGTGTGTGGTCACTTCCAGGTTGTTTGTGAGGAAGTGCAGCGCGTGCCTGCAGGTGATCGGGCGCTCAGAGCTCATTATGCGCGTGCTCGGACAGGTGTATCACCTGGGGTGCTTCAGCTGCTGCGAGTGTGAGCGGCGCCTCCAGAGGGGGGACGAGTTTGTGCTCAAGGAGGGCCAACTGCTCTGCCGCATGGACTACGAGAAGGAGCGGGAGATGTTAGCCGCTATTAGTCCCACTCCAACTGAATCAGGTAAACCGAGAGAAGGTGCACATTAATAAGATGGATAGAGACAAACTGTAATTACAGGTGCACAGTGGAGGGTCCGCCACCTGATGTCTCTATGGAAATGTTGTTGCCTTTTCTAGAATGTTTCACAGTATAGATTAAAAACCTATCACAAGGGAGACAAGCAGGTTACAGCACTACACTCCATTACAATTCAGATCTGTGGAGTTTCCCCTATTCACAAAGGAAATTGTATTTTTAAGCAACAGAAACACCTATAATGAATAAATGCTGGATGCATATGTTTAATAAGATAAGATAAGACTTTATTGATCTCACCCAGGAGAAATGCCATACCGTGGAACATTCCAGGCAAAGCAATACCATCTGTACGAGACAAGTAGGTGATAGAAAAGTTGACCAGAAAATTTTGCACAGTGCACCTTTAAGTTAGAGCAGTACTGTGATATTGTGAAATTAAATAATTCATAAATACAATTTCAGATGGAGTAAATCAGTGTTTGGACATAAAATCTGGTCTTTGCAATTTCCAAAATTCACACTGTTACTCTGTTATGTTTTACAAATTAAATGAATAAATATTCCTAACTAATGAACAAAAATAAAATATAATAATAATAATATAAAGTATCTTAAATTGGATCTTAACACACAAAGTTCAAGTTGTATATACAAATACAATGTACAAATACAATGTAATGAAATACAAGGTAAGAAAATAGTCTGTCTTTTTTGTTTTATTTAAAAAGTGAATTGAGTTTGTGTCAAAATGTTTCTGCTGACTAATAACCTTTGAGAACTTTGCACAGAGCACTGAACCAAATCCGTGCACAGGAGTGATCTCGGCATTGGTCATCCCTAAACTATGGTGACCTGACATTTCACTCCTACTTTGCCCAGCTTTAAGGCCTTGTGCAATGTTTTCTATCATCTTTGTGGAAACCCCAGTGTCTCATAAGGGCTCATTGTTTTCTGTTGGCCTTGATCAGTGAAGAGTGAGGATGAGGAGGGAGGAGGAGGATCTGGCGGAGGGAAGGGTGGAGACGAAGGCAAGGAACACAAGCGATCCAAAAGACCTCGCACTATCCTGACCACGCAGCAGCGCCGAGCTTTCAAGGCATCGTTTGAAGTGTCCGCTAAGCCCTGCCGCAAGGTGGGTATATTAGTCTTACTCATAACACAAAGGCAGGTAAAGAGAGTTGCATACACTTTCTACATCTACACAATCTCTTTTTTCATACATGGAATATTAAGTGGCAAGTGCACATGAACAAAGCTAGTGTGAAATATGAACAAAGCTAGGAGAAACAAGGAGCGAATATGTAAACTGACCACCCCAGCACATTTGGGGCACTCAGAACTTCTGAAGTGGTTAAAGAAAAAGAGCACTGGCTAAGGTAGGGCTGAAGAATTAACACCATTAACACTACTTTACTTATTGGGCTGCTTATAGACAGTGGTCATAATGTTGTGCCTGCTTGTTTTTGTACTGTGTCCCTGCAGGTGAGAGAGACACTAGCCGCTGAGACAGGGCTGACTGTGCGTGTGGTTCAAGTGTGGTTTCAAAATCAAAGAGCCAAGGTCAGACTTCACCTTCTTTACAAACAATATTTAGTAAAATGTACACTATGTCATGCATGTAATGTTTCTGATGAGGGTTCCCTAACTGCTGGTCTCCATGGAGTTATTACTTTGCATGGAGTGAGCCACACAGTATGGCATTTAAACTTATCTTTTTTATACTTGAAAACTATAACTTAATTATTACAGTGAGCGGTTTTACTTAGATCTGACCTGTAACTTGGCCTAATAGTGTCGCCTGCTTATCTCCATGGAAGCAGGTAACTTAAATCCATTTCAAGTAATAACTTCTACATGAAGACAAACAGGTGATGGACCCTTCACTAGCAAAAGTTACACAGTGCACCTTTAACAATACACAAGGGTATATCTAATCAAGACTAAAATGTGGGTGCTTGTGTGCTTAGATGAAGAAAATAGCCCGCAGACAGCAGCAACAACAGCAGCAGCAGCAGGAGCAGGAGCAGTTGGGAGGAAGCCGGAGAGGGCCGAGCCGAGGGGGGCGTCAGAGCAACGATGACAGCGAGGGTAAGAATTTCAAATGTCACACTGAGGTAAAAGAAAATACTGTTTAATTTAGTTTGACTGAGGGGGATTCTTGTCTCAACAAAGACGGCTCTAGTACCCACGGAATGGATGGTATCCTGGGATATCCTTCTTTGCCACGTCAGCAGCTACTTGCTCTGGACATCTATGGAGGGGAGTCCTTTCGGCACGGTCTCACACCCCCTCAGCTGGGCAGCGAGCACCTTCATCCCTATGGTAAGACAAAGAATATATTTTTACAGAGCAGGACATGTCACAAATAATAATAGAGGATATAGATTTCTTTTGTAAAAACAAACTAACTGAACAAACAATTGTATTATTACATGAACTTTCAATGCAAGAACATTTTAAGTTCAGTGCAATCAGCAGCATGGTGACTGAGGCAACACAGTGGCAGAGTGGCAAGCACTCTTGCCTCACAGCGAAAAGGTCCAAGGTTTACTTCCTTACCTTACTTTCTCTGCAGAGTTCAAACCTAGTTCTAGAAATGGGTCCCCATTCCTTGTATGGAAGCCCATATCTCATGACTGACTGAAGAACCACCATAGGTTATAGTGTAATGGTCACACTAAAAATGTTTAAAAGTGAAAGATCATTGAATATACATATCCTTCATACTGAATCTTGAAATAAGGTTCTTTTATTTTTTCCAACATTGAGGTCATGGGCTGTATTGGACAGAACAGTAGTAAGTATGAAGTAGGGAAGAAAGCAAAGATATTTCTGTAAATTGTCAGAGCTGGGACATGTTGAGAATGACTATAAGCCATGTGTGCCAAACCCCAAAGCCACTGCAAACATACATACATCAAACCCTTCAACCCATCAAACCTTGTAAGTGTGAGAATAAGGTTTAAATGTAAAACTGTTATTTCTTCACCGCAGACTCTGAGACGGTATTCCATGACCTCGACAGTGACGGGAGCCTCGGTCACCTCGGAGACTGCCTCCTAGCGGCAGGAGATGGTGGGCTCCTGCCAGGCCGTGTGGGAAACCCCATTGACCGCCTCTACTCCATGCAGAACTCCTACTTCACCTCCTGACCCTTATAAACTCACTGCCCTCAAACTAAGTCCACTTTCCACCTCAGAGATGCAGCTATCAGGAGTCGGAGCATTTGGACACTGCTGCGGAAATAACATAACATTTCTATGCTTTTAACAGAAATATCCAATAATTTGTCATGATATACCCATGCATAAGACTCTCTCATTCTTCAGCTGTCTTTCCTATAGATCATATGCTGGAAATATAAACATGTAAAGACCTCAGTTTGGTTATAGTATTGTGCCGTGGGGAAATGAGACAGTAGACCCATCGTAGATTGCAGAACAAAGTAATAACTCTTCATTACTAACAAAAAGACCATACTGAATGGGTAAAACATTGGAAACAGGTGTGTTACTATAGTGATGGACTGCAGGTTATTCAGGACTGTATGGACTAGTGTACAGTTTTGCTCTCAGGTTTGTGTGTATGTTTATGTTGCCTGAGCTCATACTCAGGATATTGTGCTGGCCTGCCCACTGACGACAAGTACTGCATTAATGACAATTAAAATACCCATCGCAAGATAACTTCTCTAGCTTTTAATGTGTGGCATTTAGAAAAGTATGTGCCAAAAATATGAAAATCTTCAGACAGGGTCATTTAAAATGCCTTATGTGGAAACAGGGTTGTTACTTTCCCTTTCTCATTTAATGTAGTCTTGAAGACGCATCGAACCACTGGATCTTAAATTCCCAAAACATAGGACACTAGGCGCACCATGATGTGCACAAAATGTAAATGTGAGTATCACTGTGTTATAATTATTTGTTGTAGTTAACTTCTTTAACATCTCAATAAGATGTTGTTAGCTAAATATTTTGTACCTACTGTAATAATCAACTATTTAATCTGTAGCATGATATTTATGTGTCACCGCGTAGGTCTTAAAAACTGCACCTTTGTTGGACCACGTTCAGCGGACAATGTGGTGCTGAGTAATATAGGAATAGCAAGATAATGTCTCATTTAGGCATCAGTGAGTGGCTCCAGCTTGTGACATTTTCACTGATGTTATGTTTAACTTTAATCTATATTTTTACAGTGGCTTAAAGTGAATGTGATTTGTGTAATACTAAGGTCTAAGTTTTCTCTAAGTTTGTTCAGTAACTGACAGTGATGTTCTTTGAATGTAATGTTGCCGTATCCTCAATACAATGTGCGGTGTCACCTTTTAAACAGATGTGCATATTATTTTGTCCCATATACAACACTTCTATTGTATTGACCTTGATAAACCTCAGGGTAACACACACTACACTCAGCTTTGATAAGTGAACCTAAAATTGCCCAGCTCAATGGTCACAGGACTCATAACTCACCATCCTCCCTCTGCTCCTGCCCATTAGCCTCCTCCTCCTCTGATCCTCCTCTTCTCAAACTCCCTGTATCTTTGTCAATGAGTGGCCAAGAATCTGTGAGTGGGAGCCATACATTCCAGATTAACAATTCACCAAGACAACAAAAAAAGAATAATGAGACAACTAAAAAAAGAATGACTAATCTAATACAACCTAAAAAATCTGAGGGGTCCACAACCTGCTCATCTCCATGGAGATGTTATTGCTGTGACTGGAATGCTCCACAGTATATTTTCCATCATGCATGTATTCATGATTAATTCATTTATGCATCTATAGCTCAAAAAGCTCCCAGAATTGTTACAGCGAGGAGGGTCCTCTCTCCATTTATTTGACCTGTAACTTTACCCAGAGCGTCACATGCTTATCTCTGTGGAGACAGATAATTTAATACCATACTGTGGAACATTCAAATCATTTACGTTTCTATGGTGATAAGCAGATGATGGATCATACACCAAAATAGTAACATAGTGCCCATTTAGTACAGAGAATCAGCAAACTAGTTAACAAATTCAGCTTGTTTATTATTTTGCTGTTAGCATTGACAATAAATATTCTACACAAAGTAATTTAAAAGTCATGAAACTGTCCTTTCTCCCTTCCATGATAAAAGGGTGAACAATGTTGTGAAAAAGATTTTTACTATGATGCCTGGGGTATTGCACTTGTATCTGGAAAGACAAACAAGAAAAAGAAACACACACATTAATTGGAGCAACTTTAATATCATTTGACACAGCATAACCTGTCTTGACTGAAAATTACTTACCAACTTGACTGAGATCCACGGTCTCTGCACATGCCAGAAACCGGGCCACATGAGGGGAACAAGAGGTAGGTCTGTCCTCGTTTTCTCTGAGGCACTTCTCAAAGTCCACAAACTCCTTGGAGCATCCTTGTCTAATCTTCTGAATGACTGGGCTTCAGAAAAAATATATTCTAAATTGAAAATTATAATATAATGTTGTATGTTTATGTAATACCAAAATTGAGCATATGTGGTCTTCTTACTGTGAGGAAGTGCAATGTGCAACCTTCATCTTCAGATCATGACAAGTTTGCTGCCATGATGACGGATTTGAAGCTACACAGGACCCGTACGCCTCCATCTCTTTCTGGCAATATTTAGTGGTGATATCAAAAGCAGCCTGCCTGAAAAATTTAAAAGGCAATTAATTACCCAATGATTACCACAAAATAAACTACATCAAGGCAGAATTCATTTAACTAAAGCATGCAGCCCTACAATAGTTTTCAAAGATACGTAGGCAACAATTATTCTTACATTTTCTGCGTTCCTTAAAAAGCAATGCAAAGGAACGTGATAATCAAGGTAAAACAGTAGTCCTTCAGCTACACGAGGGTATGGTGTTTTACTACCGCTCACACCCCTTTTCTCGAGGATTGGCTGACAACAGGATCAGCGTCAGATTATGTTTGCAATGTGATTGGTTCAAAATATGTCTGTCAAATACAACCGCCCATCAACAGTGAGCTTTTAAAGGTATATACACATACTGTGATACAATTATTACGTTGTATGACATAGGACATCACATGTTTTCCGATGCATTCTATTTTCTATTTTTCAACAATGATCTAGCCAAATGTGCACAAAATGAGCAAATGAACGACACGGATTTGATTCACGTCGATGCGTACCATAACGCGCTTACGTATGCGGAAGCCTCCATCACAGACAGAGCGATTCAGTGAGGGGAATCTGAAAGCTCGACCTGGCACCACTTCTTTTTAGGCATTTTTAGAGGTAAAGGGGGCCGGAGCTGTGGAGGGGGACAGAGGGACCCGGGGTGTGAGTAAAGAGCGATGAACGACGTCAAGAAAGACGGGAGATCAGACACAGATGGGCTCCTGGAACCGGGTGAGGTGCAAATGGCCCCCTCTGTAAACCATAACCAGCATGACAGCGCCACCGGGGACGAGCTGGTGAGCTCGGTAACGTTGTACAGACGAAGACCCCGGTTTCTACACGGCACTGTCCTTCCATTCCTGGCTATTCTGTACCCGGGCTGGCTATACGTGTGGTTAGGAGTGTACGGTGCCAATGAGTATCCGGAGGCAGGCCTCCTGTCGTTAGCGGCCATCGGGATTGCGCACGTCCTCACCGCGCTCTCTGGTTATTGGTCAGTGCACGCGCACTGTTGGCTCACATGCTCAAAGGTAACATCATAGAAAACAACTATATATCACAAAGAATGTATATTATTCTGTACAAAACTTTCGAATGAACACACACTGTTATGTAAACAGAGGTCAAACAAAAATTGATAACTGTTTACAGCTATTTATTTTATTCTCGTTCATGTATGTCAATCTGTACTATAATTCACTTTTTAAACTAATCTTGTTAGATCCAAGTGAAAGAAGCAGGCATACTTCTATAACCAATATAGAGTGACCAGCCAATGTGTGAATCATGCCACCTGTTTTATCTTTGCAGGAACCAGACCCTAAAAAGGCTACACTTGCAAAGGTCATACCCACTCCCAACAATGGTTCAGCTGAGCTTGTGGCACTACAGCGGGATCAGGTTAGCATATATTCCTCTTCCTCTTACTGTCCAATCAAGATCGTATTTGCAAAATATGATTATAAATACAAATTTTCTTTTTACTTTTGTATTATGAAACAATAGTGGCATTGTTTTGTAATCTTGTAGTCTTGTAGATTGTTGTCTTTTGATGCTGAAGACGTATCATTAATGTGCCAAGTATATAGATGCAATCCACAACAAGAAGTGATGAGAGGCAGCATTTGCTAATGTTCTGTTTCCTTAACTAAAATATGAATTGTCATGGAGGAATATTAACCCTTCACTATTCTTTCTTCATCCAGGATGAAAATGGAGACGAGATTCTTGCATTTGAGTTTCAAAAAATTCGATACACTTTTGACAACAAAGAGAAGAAATGCTTTCTTCCAATAGCATTTCCCATTAACCATCCCATGGGCTACTTCCAGTCCTGGCGTGGGTACCAAGAAGAGTCAGAGCTGCGGGCAGCAGAAAAGCGTTATGGCACCAACAAGGCTGAGATGGTGGTCCCAGATTTTCTGGAGCTATTTAAAGAGCGAGCCACTGCCCCATTCTTTGTTTTTCAGGTACAGGTTTAGCAACAGTAATATCTGCTTTTATATTGAGTCCAATTGTTAACTTATATTTTTCATTTATAGGTGTTTTGTGTGGGGCTTTGGTGCCTGGATGAGTACTGGTACTATAGCGTTTTCACATTGTTCATGTTGGTAGCTTTTGAGGCTTCTTTGGTTCAGCAGCAAATGAGAAATATGTCTGAGATACGACGCATGGGAAACAAGCCCTACATGATTCAGGTTAATTAATTAATTAATTATTGTTATTGTTGTTGTTGTTATTATATTGTTATATTGCTATATATTGCAGGTTTATCGTAATAGAAAGTGGAGACCTATTTCAAGTGATGATCTTGTTCCTGGGGACATAGTGTCCATAGGTCAGTATATTATACAGACATTTATCCCAAATTTTATTTGAGTTAAATGATTCAAACTGTATTTTATGTAGGGAGATCACCACAGGACAATCTGGTTCCCTGTGATGTTCTGCTCTTGAGAGGCCGGTGCATTGTGGATGAGGCTATGCTAACAGGAGAATCTGTGCCACAGATGAAGGTTTGATGAACTACACAGGATCTGTGCTGTAATTGTACTTTGGATCAAATCGGTGTATGTTTTCAGGAGCCTGTCGAGGACTTGGATCCAGAGCAAATCTTAGATCTCCAGACTGACTCTCGGCTTCATATAATCTCTGGAGGAACAAAAGTGGTGCAGCACAGCCCACCTATGAAAGCTACTGCTGGACTCAAACGTAACTAATTATTCGTTTCCAACTTACTTCCTTATTTGTTTATCATTAATATGAGCTGTAACGTTATATTTGTTTGCAGCTGTTGACAATGGCTGTGTGGCCTATGTACTCAGAACTGGATTCTACACATCACAGGTAAAGCTTGCAGCATACACATTTAGAGTAGACCAATGAGAGCATTCCTTTTAAAATGTGAAATTGTCTCTTCAGGGTAAACTTTTAAGAACCATCCTGTTTGGAGTGAAAAGAGTCACAGCAAACAACCTAGAGACTTTTATCTTCATCTTGTTCCTACTGGTGTTTGCCATCGCTGCGGCTGTTTATGTGTGGGTAGAAGGTAAGATCCACATAAAACTATCAAACTTTTCTAAAAATAACCCACATGCCTCAGAATATTTGAGCACTATCTCTTTTAGGCACTAAGGATGCCAGCAGAAACCGTTACAAATTGTTTTTGGAATGCACACTGATCCTCACTTCGGTGGTTCCACCTGAACTCCCCATTGAGCTGTCCTTGGCAGTCAACACATCTCTGATAGCTCTGGCTAAACTATGTAGGGCTTTGTTTTACTTTGAACACTTGGTTTGGCATTTCACGCTGCACTTTACTTTTCTAATGTATTTTTTTCTTATATCTTTTTTTAGATGTGTTTTGTACAGAGCCATTCAGAATACCCTTTGCTGGGAAAGTTGAAGTATGCTGTTTTGACAAAACGGGAACACTAACCAGTGATAGTCTGGTGGTACGCGGAGTAGCAGGACTCAAGTATGTAAACTGCTGAAATTAGTGTTTTTTTTTAATGAATATAGACATGCGGTATTATGGGTAGTACAGTGGTACCTCACCTTACGAAATTAATTCGTTCCAGAAGTGGTTTCGTAACGTGAATTTTTCGTAAGTTGAGTAGCTATTTCAATGGAAAAGGCCTGATCCGTTCCAAGGCCCCGTAACATTGATAGTGTAACATTGTGTTCTGCTTCCTGATTGGCTAAGAGACTGTAGAGCCATGACTAAACGTGGAATAAACCAGGTCTAAACCAGAACTAAACCAGGTCTAGACCTGGACTGGACCTGGACTAAACCAGGACTGGACCAGGGCCGTGCGGCTGGTTTGTGGCTCGGGCTCCAAAGGACGCGTTCCGGGTGCCGCGGTTCTCTCTTGCTCGCAGACCCGGTGCCGGATGTGCAGACTAGGACTAGGGGTGCGCGCGGTGCTCCTCGCACCAGGTGCTCCTCGCGCCAGGTGCTCCTCGCGCCAGGTGCTCCTCGCGCCAGGTGCTCCTCGCGCCAGGTGCTCCTCGCGCCAGGTGCTCCTTGGTGCGCGCGGTGCTCCTCGCGTCAGGTGCTCCTCGCGTCAGGTGCTCCTCGCGTCAGGTGCTCCTCGCGCCAGGTGCTCCTCGGTGCTTGCGGTGCTCCTCGCGCCAGGTGCTCCTCGCGCCAGGTGCTCCTTGGTGCGCGCGGTGCTCCTCGGTGCACCTCGTGCGTCGTGCACGGTGCTCCTCGCGCCAGGTGCTCCTGTCTCCGCGCTGCTTCCGGAGTCGTCTCCCCCCACGCTTCACTATTAATACATTTTGTTGAAAATCTATGAAAGTTTGAGTGTTTAAACAAGAGAGAAATGCGAGAAAAGCCCAACTCCAGTCTGAGAAAAGCATAGAATGTGTTTGATGAGGCATTTACAGTCCTAAAACATATAGAACAATTGCAAAATACAAAGTTGTCCTACCTGGAACCTAACCCCGTGTGTGCTGATAAAGTGTAGGCCTATTTACGTTTCGGGGCGTGCATCTGAGTGCGCATCTGAGCGCGCATTAATTGAATTTTTGAGATTTCGCGTTTCGTAACTTGAATTTTCTTTCGTATCTAGAGACCAAAATTTAACGTGAAGGCGTTTCGTAACTTGAAATTTTTGTTTGTTGGGGCTTTCGTAAGGTGAGGTACCACTGTATTCACATTTTGTGTCTGTGACAGAGCAGGAAAGGAGGTGATGCCAGTCTCAGAGATACCTGTGGAAACGCACAGAGTGGTGGCCACGTGCCATTCCCTGGTCACTCTCGATGATGGGCAGCTGGTTGGAGATCCACTGGAAAAAGCCATGCTTACTGCTGCCGACTGGACCCTCACCAAAGGTATTACATAAACTAAGCATTATCTTAACATCCTAAAATAAGTTTTAGTAACAACTATTTTTAAAGTGATAATCATTTTATGTGCGCTTTTACTTACATTTAATAGATGAAAAGGTGTTTCCTCGTGGCATCAAAACACAAGGACTAAAGATTCACCAGCGCTTCCACTTTGCCAGTGCCCTAAAGAGAATGTCCGTTCTGGCCTCGTATGAGAAACTAGGGTCTACTGAACTCTGCTACATCTCCACTGTCAAAGGAGCTCCGGAGACCCTGAGACCAATGGTAATACATTTTCTATTCTCCAGCTGTCTTTTCCTTCATGTAACAGTAAATGTACATGTAAATTGATGTCTGTCTGATGTCTGTTGTTGCAGTTTGCACAATGTCCAGCCACTTATGATGAAGTCCACAAAGAAATGTCGCGAGAAGGAGCTAGAGTCTTGGCTCTGGGTTACAAAGAGATCGGGCATCTCAGTCATCAGCAGGTTATATCTTAATCCTTATATAACCATTAATGTCTTTCAGACTTTATAGTCTTAATAAAATAAGTACGTTTGACAGGTTCGAGAAATGGGACGTGATGCACTGGAATGTAATTTACATTTTGCTGGGTTTATGGTTGTCTCCTGCCCACTCAAGACTGACAGTAAAGCTGTCATTAGAGAGATCCAAGAGGCTTCTCATCATGTAATTCATATTTAAACATATGCATATTTTCCTCACACACACACACATATATATAATATATACGGTGTGTGTGTATGTATATGTGTGTGTATGTGTATATATATATATATATATATATATATATATATATATATATATATATATATATATATATATATATATATATATAATAAATATAATCAATTATATTAATGATTTGAAGAAATGATTGCTCTTTTTTGGTGGTGCTCAGGTGGTGATGATAACTGGAGACAATCCCTTAACTGCATGCCATGTCGCAAGAGAGCTGCATTTTATTCAAAAAGAACACACCCTGGTACTACAGCAGATCCCTGGACAAAGTAAGATTTGTTTTGTATTTTTGTTCTTTGTATATAAATTACTGTGCTGTTTAATTGTTTAGTTGTCACATTTGAAATTGTATCTCTTCAGCTAAATGGCAGTGGGAATCCATTGATGGCACTGTCTGTATACCAATGCCCCCTCCTTCCATTTCTTCACTGGTGCAAACGTTTGATCTTTGTGTAACTGGGGAAGGTCTGAGCAGATTAAACCAAGAGTCTTGTTTACTACACACCCTCTTACCTCATATACAAGTCTTCGCCCGCGTCAGTCCTAAACAGAAGGTATGTTAAGAAATACAAGCTTTATCTCAGTACTTATAGAGACATTTTAATAGTTACTGGTATTTCTTTAGGAATTTGTGATCACCAGCCTTAAAGGACTTGGCTATGTGACGCTTATGTGTGGAGATGGCACTAATGATGTTGGGGCACTAAAGCATGCCCACATAGGTAACAATTATTTAAAAAAAAAATAAAAAAAAATTACATAGTCTGGTTATGTACATAAGTGTTGTGTTTTTAGGTGTGGCTTTATTAGCAAACGCACCTGAGCGCATACCTGACAAGAAGAGAAGGGGAAGGGAAAAGGACACACCACTAGCAGAACCAAGACCAGCACCCCCTGCCAGTTCAGGAGGAAAACTCAGCTCCAGAGCAGCCAGACAGAGGTTAATGGCTCAAAGAGAAGAGCAGTTGGCAGCACAAAAGGTATAAACTTCTGTTTAAGCTTTCATTGAAGCCGTCTAATGAAAAGATAAAACGACACCATAATTTTATTACCATTTTATTATAGGAAAGAATCAGTCAGGTTTTGAGAGAACTAGAAGAAGATCAAGTACAAGTGGTGAAATTAGGAGATGCATCCATTGCTGCCCCTTTCACATCAAAACTTTCTTCAATTCAGTGCAGTGAGTATAAAATCTTATATCGCAATACCTGACCGTGCTATTGATTGGTAACTATAAATGTATATTTTTGATTACAGTTTGCCATGTTATAAAACAAGGACGTTGCACATTAGTGACCACCCTACAGATGTTCAAGATCCTTGCTCTAAATGCCTTGGTGCTGGCTTACAGTCAGTCTGTGCTCTATCTTGAAGGGGTCAAGTTTAGTGATTTCCAGGCCACTCTGCAGGGTCTGTTATTAGCTGGATGCTTTCTTTTTATTTCTAGGTCAAAGGTATGCATTCTGATATGAAATACCATATTTTTTGATGTACATTATAATGCATGTCTCGTCTCATTACAGCCTCTAAAAACATTATCTCGAGAGCGTCCATTGCCAAACATATTCAATCTTTACACAGTGTTGACTGTGTTGCTGCAGTTTGCAGTTCATTTCTGTAGTCTTGTTTATCTATACAGAGAAGCACAGACTAGGAGTCCACCCAGGTAAAAACTGCACAATTTTCATTCAGTGGCTGCTGTCTGCTTGTAACAATGTTTATTTATTTTTAGATTGGAGCAGTTTGTTGACCTGTACAAAGAATTTGAGCCTAGTCTAATCAACAGCACTGTCTACATCATGTCCATGGCCATGCAGATGGCAACCTTTGCTATAAATTACAAGGTACTTTTTTCCAACACTGAATAAAATAGATTTTTATTACCTATTACAAGGTCAACATTTCCTTCTTCTCACAGGGTCACCCTTTCATGGAGTCTCTTACTGAGAACCGACCTTTACTTTGGAGCATTGCTCTGTCTGGTTTGGCCATTGTGGGACTTTTGACTGGATCTTCTCCTGAATTTAATGAACAGTTTGCTCTTGTTGATATTCCAACAGAGGTCTGCAGACATCTTTCGTTGTAATAACTGTGTATTGTGTATAAATTAATCTAAACCACTTGTTTCCTCTCTGCAGTTTAAATTCATCATTGCCCAGGTTTTGGTGGTGGACTTTGTTGCTGCTCTGTTGGTGGACCGTGTGCTTCAGTTCTTCTTGGGAAGAGGAACTCTTAGGCTACCTTCTTGAACTTAGTGCCAACAGCAACTGCTGCCCTTTATAAACCAGACTGTAAAGGAGGAAAAATATACTGGATTTGGGGATTCTGACAAACAGCTGGGACACTCACAGCATTGCATACCATTCCCCTCTATTATTCTGGCTCCTCTTTACAATTTTTTTGTGTTATTTCATTAGATCAGTCCATTAGTTAATATTAACTTTTTCTATATTTTCTTTGTTCTGTCCACCTACTGCTAAATTCATCATGAAGATGGCAGTATTGAGTATTGTGTGTGCCAGGTAGAATGAAACACAGGTTGCACAAAGGAGTTCTCCACATGAACTGCAAAGTGTTTTTGACTTTACCGATTCCTATACTTCCTTAATTTTTGTAAAAAAGAAAGAAAGGGAAAAAAAAAATCTTAACAGACTCATAAAAAGACATCTTTTTATGTATTTTGTAATATTAGAAACATGCAGCAACTTGACCATACTAAAAGGCAAAACAACCCTGTTTTCCACTTGAGAGGCAAAGAAAGAAAATGTGATGAGAGACACTATACATCAACTTTAAAACCAATAAAAACAGAAACAAGACTTATAAATAAATATTTGAATACAAAAATATTCGAGTATGTATAATTTGTTACTTAAAATGAATACTCGTGTAAAACTATTGAGTACAGCCTATTCCGTGGTGACATCTGGCGGTGAATTGTACACATTGCATCCAAAGCTGTGTTTTATTTATATATATACAGTGGTACCTCACCTTACGAAATTAATTCGTTCCAGAAGTGGTTTCGTAACGTGAAAAATTCGTAAGTTGAGTAGCTATTTCAATGGAAAAAGCCTGATTCGTTCCAAGGCCCCGATCCAATTTTTTTTTTTTTAATAGTGTAACTTTTTTTATAGTGTAACATTGTGTTCTGCGTCCTTTTCTCACATTTGTCTCTCGTTTAAACACTCAAATTTTCATAGATTTTCAACAAAACTATCAATAGTGAAGCGTGTGGGGGGAAGGAGGAGGGGGGAGAAGAGCACGCCCCGACACGTGTCCCGGCGCGGAGCCGACAGCAGGTCCAAACCAGGTCCAAACCAGGTCCAAACCAGGTCCAAACCAGGTCCAAACCAGGTCCAGCCCAGGACCAGCCCAGGACCAGCCCAGGTGGACCAAAGCGCCGCGCGTGGGTCCATTCCCTGGCTCCGGCGCGGAGCCGACAGCAGGTCCAGACCAAGGTCCAGACCAAGGTCCAAACCAGATCCAAACCAGATCCAAACCAGATCCAAACCAGGACCAAACCAGGACCAAACCAGGACCAAACCAGGACCAAACCAGGACCAGACAAGGTGGACCAAACCGCCGCGCGTGGCTCCACCTCCTGGCTTCGCCTCGAGCCACAGCTGAGGCGAGCCGCTGCTCAAGACCTGCCCGCGTAAGGTGCTCACAGAGCGGCATGGACAGAACCGTGAGGTCGGCCTCTTCAAGACCTCCAGGCCGGTGACCGGGACAATCCCCGGACCCATGCCCGCTTAGGGAGCTCTTAAGGCGGGCTGGCAGTGTCCCCCTGGGTCCCTGGATGTCTGGGGCTCCGCGCCTGGAGTGGCCCTGGAGAGCAGGTCTAGACCGCGGCTCTTGCATGCGAGCAGCGGCTCGCCTCAGCTGTGACTCGAAACAAAACCAGGAAATAGACCCACGCGCGGTGCTTTAATCCACCTGGGCTAGTCCTGGTTTAGTCCTGGTTTAGTCCTGGTTCAGTCCCGGTTTAGACCCTGGTCCAGACCCGCTGCCAGCTCCGCGCCGGAACCAGGAAACAGACCCACGCGCGGCGCCTCAATCCACCCGGGCCAGTCCTGGTTCAGTCCTGGTCCAGTCCCGGTTCAGTCCCGGTCTAGTCCTGGTTTAGACCCTGGTCCAGACCCGGTCCAGACCCTAGTCCAGACCCGCTGTCAGCTCCGCGCCGGGTCCGCACCGGGACACGTGTCAGAGCGCACTCCTCTCCCCCCTCCTCCTTCCCCCCACACGCCTCACCACGAACAATCCTGTTGAAAATCTATGAAAATTTGAGTGTTTAAACGAGAGACAAATGTGAGAAAAGTTTAAATCCAGTCTGAGAAAAGCGTATAATGTGTGACTGAGCGCGCATTATTTGAATTTTTGAGATTCATGAGATTCATTTTGAAATTTCATTCGTATCTAGAGACCAAAATTTACCGTGAAGGCGTTTCATAACTTGAAATTTTCGTTTGTTGGGTCATTCATAAGGTGAGGTACCACTGTGTATGTATATATATATATATATATATATATACATACACACTGTGTGTGTGTGTATTTTATATATATATATTATATATATATATATATATATATATAATATATATATAAAATACACACACACACACATACAGTGGTACCTCACCTTACGAAAGACCCAACAAACGACGAAACACCTTCACGTTAAATTTTGGTCTCTAGATATGAAAGAAAATTCAAGTTACGAAATGCGAAATCTCAAAAATTCAAATAATGCGCATTCAGCCACACACATACGCTTTTCTCAGACTGAATTTAAACTTTTCTCACATTTGTCTCTCGTTTAAACACTCAAACTTTCATAGATTTTCAGCAAAATTATTAATAGTGAAGCGTGGGGGGGGGGGGGACTGCACGTGGACACGTGTGATAGCGCACGTGTCCACGTGCAGTCCCCCCCTGCTTCTAGACCTGCTTCCAGGTCTAGACCTGCCAGCAGGTCTAGACCTGGTCTAAACCAGGACTGGACCAGGACTAAACCTGGACTAAACCTGGACTAAACCTGGACTAAACCAGGACTAAACCAGGACTAGACCAGGACTAGACCAGGTGGATTAAAGCGCCGTGCGGGTCTATTTCCTGGTTTCGTTTCGAGTCACGGCTGAGGCGAGCAGCGAGGGGGACCGCACGCAGTCTGAGCGCATGAACAAACGCATGCAAGAGCCGCGATGGCCTCTAGACCTCCTCTAGACCTGGTCTAGAGGACCTGGTCTAGAGGACCTCTAGACCTGGTCTAGACCTGGTCTCGAGCACGGGTCTCGTTCATGCACTCAGACTGCGTGCGGTCCCCCTCGCTGCTCGCCTCAGCCGTGACTCGAAATGAAACCAGGAAATAGACCCACACGCGGCGCTTTAATCCACCTGGTCTAGTCCTGGTTTAGTCCAGTTTAGTCCAGGTTTAGACCTTGGTCTAGACCTGGTATAGTCCACGTTTAGTCCTGGGTCTACAGTCTCTACGCAGAACACAATGTTACACTGTAAAAAAAAGTTACACTATAAAAAAAAAAAAACTTGGATCGGGGCCTTGGAACGAATCAGGCTTTTTCCATTGAAATAGCTACTCAACTTACGAAACATTCACGTTACGAAACCACTTCTGGAACAAATTAATTTCGTAAGGTGAGGTACCACTGTATACATCCATGTGTATCCAGGGTTTCGGAATGATGAAAAATTAAGACGCTTTATAAATTAAAATTATTAATTGAGTCCTCAAACTGTCGCCACAAACAGGCAGCTGAAACCTTAGATGAAGCCCATGAATGAAGATGTTGTGCTGTTGGGTAATTGCAACACTATCTCTTGTGGCCAAAATGCTTTTTACACAGTCAATATTATATTATGTCATAGAGTTTTCAGACGTAGGCCTTGATAATACCAGGAAAATCCTAAATGGGTCTTGAAACTGCATTTCCCATGGTGCAACATTTTGTGAAGAGATGAGCGCGCTGTGACGTAATTATTTAAAACAAAAATGGCGGAGAAACATTCGGAATCAGAAGTAGACAGGTTTGTATTTAAGCAAAACATATTGCCGAATTGCATTAGTTATCATAACAAACGTTTACAGTTTATAACAGCATGAACTGCGTTCGATATCTCATGTTTTTAATCTGAGTTTTGAATCTGCTACAGTCTGAAGTTGTTTCTTTTTCAGTGGAGCAACTATTGTAGCTGTTGATCTCGTACAGAAAGAGGAGGTAAAAAAACAGACGCTGTCATTCACATATATATTGTAATAATGTCGTAAACACCTGTTGCTTCTTTATTTAGGTTCAAGCAACCACACAATCAGTCAAACTATGTTCCTCCGAAAATATCGCTCCACCATCAAAATATCCGCGCACGGACATCCCATCGCCAGAGACTGAGGCGCGACCAGAGACTGAGGCACCGGAGCTGGAGAGTGAAAACTCTGAACCACAAACATGTACAAGTCCCCCGGACAGACGGAAATCCTGGAGAAGGGCCACCATAAACCGGCGCTCCCTCCCTGCCCTCACAAACCCATATCAAGGTGAGAACTGCATGCAACTTTTTATTATAAAGATTCATAATGTAACTTTTCTGGGTCTGCCACTAGCATAATATGCTGGCAAAGCAATACCAACTCTGTACATATTATGTACAGAGTTGGTATTGCTTTGCCAGGCTAACTTAAAGATATGTGTAGAGATGACCATGCGCAAAGTAAAAATGTTTGTTTTTAAGGTATCTTTTGCAATAGAACTCCCCTAGTGGCAGAAATGCTTTAGAGGATTGAGGATCATGTATATTGACTTATGCATTATACTCTTTCTGTGTGTTCAATGGAAAAACGTGTGTGGGTGCAGTTCTTTGCAGAAGCATAAGCACATCGTTGACACAGAACGAAAGGCTGGAGAAGTTGATGGAGGCTTCAATGAAGGTAAATATGAAGAGTACAGATACTGATATTGATTTTGAATGTTCATAATAATGTAATAGATAATACTGTCACAGAGAAGTCAAAGTGGAAATAAGAGTAGTGATGGTCAAGCCAAGTCTGTACAGGCATTACTTTAATTGTTGTTATAGATTTCAAGGAATATATTACACTGGGCCACCCAACAAGAGAAAATAATAATTATTATTATTATTATTATTATGCTGAGCTGATACTGTGTCCAGTATCTGTACAACTAATACGTAGAGTTGTGGTATTGCAGTTAATAGGCAATGTAAATAGTAAATGTAAAGTCATTATGTCTATGTCATATGTTACAGCCAATAAAGTTTTCTAAGACTTGACTTTTTTAGAAAGTATCCCTTTTGCATTCATTTTCATTTGATTAATTTTGTCCTGTTCATCCTTTTGATCTAGAAAGCCATTGATAGGACCCAGTCTTCCCTTCAAACAGCAGCACACTCCTCTATGGAATCATTTCAAATTAAAAGTTTGTATTTTCAGTATACTTTTTAAGACATTTATATTTGCTATGTAATACACAATATTTGTTGTTGAATATTACATTTTTCTACATCTGTAGTTGATAAAATGCTCAAAGAATGGGATTGCCTGGCTAAACGTATACAGAGTGAATCTCAGTCTAATGGTGATGCAGCTTGGTATGCATGTTTATTGTTGTATATTATGTTTAACAAATTATTATTTTTGCATACATGTTTTTCATAATTCTTTTTTAGTTCAGGTGATCCTTCGATTCAAAATGCCATGGAAAAAATTAAGAAGGCTATCAGCAGGTTTGAAGCACTTTATTCTTTTGTGTTTTTGTGATTTTTAAAGACATTAATTTGCACATTGACCTTAAGTTTTTTTTGTTTTTTTTTTGCATTTCAGACTTGAGATGGAAAAAGAATCTTGGGAAACTTTGCTGAATAAACATCGGGACAAAGCAGAGAAGTTGGAAAAGTAAATGAGTGGCCTTTCTTTTTATATTTTTATCCTGATAATTATTCATATGATATTTTGTCAATCCAACAGAAATGTGCTAAAATGTGTCTCAATTTATTGTCAGACAAATGGGAAATTACCCACAGAAATATAAGTTTATACCCTTATTTAGAAGTTGACAACACTTTCCCCACCATTTTAATAGAAACTCTTTTTGCAGCATTTTTGAGATTTTGATTGTAAGTAATATTAGTAATATAATAGCTATAGGCCATACTCTTACTGTGATGTTTGTTTTCGGAGTATTTAAACAGTTTTGTTAAATATATATTTTTAAATAATATTGCTAAAATGTATGATTTGCTTTAGGAAAGTACAAAAAGGCCAAGAAACTGGTATCACACCTGAGTCTGCATCCCTGTCTCAGTCGTCTCAATATCAAGTCATCAAGAGCAAACCCAATTATAACCTTGTCCTCAGCAGACAGCAACCCAGACTCCAGACCATGGCCCTCATTGTAAGAACTGAAATGTGTACAATAAATGCTAAAGCTAACATGTAAGAACAGCCCTGTTTATTTTAATTTAATATTTGTATGTTTTAATCTACAGATGGATACTCAGTGCAAAATGGTTAAAAATCTTCTTTCTGTCCGAGACCAATCAAAGTTGGTAGTGAAAGAGACTAGTGGGGAATTGGGTAAATACTTGAAATTTGTGTCTATATAAAATGTCTGTATACACCTAATTATTGTTTATATTTTGTAACAGCTGCAGAGTCTGGATTGTCGGAGCTTTCGTCTGAAATGGTCAAGAACTTAATCACACAACCTTTGGCCTCTGCAATGCAATAGACTCAAATCAATAATCAATGGACCACAGCTCCATGGTTCTTTGACTTCTGTGTGACCTTTATTATCTACTTACTGGTGGAATCCCACAATTATTACCTTGTATTTTTAAAATATGTTAAGTATAAAATGTGGTAGGTAAAATAAAACACCCCTTTTATAAATGTTATTACGGATATTTTAGCTTTCTTTGCAGTGGTAATGCCTGTAATCAACACCAGGTGGCAGCTGTTGGCTACACATGAAGCACGTTGGTGGCCCTGAACATTTTTTTTCTTTCGCAATACACAAAAATAGCTCAATTAATCTGTAAGCAAAGTGTCCACTTTTATTAAATTAATTTGACTTTAGGATGTGCATCAACATTATGAGAAAATCTTAATATATGATATGTAGGTCCTAGAATTATTAGACATATTAAATGTAAATCGCTAATTGCAGGCACGTTGATAATATAAATATATAGGCTATATTTATATTTTAATGCTTATTACTGTGTATGCTATCTAAATATCTAACGTGGTTTTACAATATGATCTGATTTTACACTAGCACAATGGAGCTGTCATAATGAAAACGGGTACAAAACAACAGTATCTAAAGTGCTATCATTTAATTCACTGTGCTAGGCTCACATCTTCAGTCACATTTGCCGTTTGGTGTCTCATCTATTTCACTTCATCGGTGTCCCTTGACCATTGAGGAGCAGGCCCCTCCCCCACTGTGACTCACCCCCATCTCGCGTTTGGCTGGAGCACTGATGCAGAACGAAGCTTTGACATTGTACCAGTCACTCAAAAGCTTTGTTTGCTATCATTTCTGTCTCTTTGTGGAACCATTCTCTCATATATATTAATACACCGTTTGTTTCCCTTGGTGTTTTACAGCTGTAGATGCTCATAACAATGTCAGTATCATAATAGAACTACTAATGTATCAGAAAAGGCAAGTGATTAATAATGGAAAAATGGAAACAGTAAAACAAAACAATAGTGTTTCATTGACAATAGTGTGCTTATATTATGAATATGTAATACTCAAAATGTAATATATCAACAATTCTACAAATACCAAACCATTCTATAGCAATTCCATAAATGCATATGCTGAAACTGGATATTCCTTGTAATAGATTACAATTTAATGTTTCTCAAGAACATTTAGAGATTTTGAGGTGCAAATATTCAAGGCAGTGACAAGAGGCTATAGGGACCAGCAAAGAGAAGACAAGTGGGGTTATGACCATGCGAGTTGTGAGTAAAGGGAGGATGGAGCCCAGCAGGAGAGATCGATTCTTATTTAGATGAAAATGAGGCTTGATGCTCGTGAGGTGAGAGGAGGGCAGCCTTCGCATCCAAATGAAAAGAACTTTCACAGATGATCCTTAAATGAATCACTAACAATAAAACCTTAAGAAGTTTTCAAAACCAATGACATCTTTTCACTTTTAGGAAGAACTCTTGACTTGATAATGTCCTTGGGGGTGATGTGGTAACAAGCAGTTCTACATTAAATTGTATAAGAAAGAGACACCTTAAATGGCTTTAACAGTCCACACACAGTGTGCCTTGTTAAAAGCAACATAAGCATTTGGTTTGGTGTCATGCAAATGTGTCATTTATTTGATGTGTTTGTCCCAATAAAAGGGGTAGAAGTGGGAAATATTGCCCTCTCTAAGAATTACAAACCGTAAAATCCTTTTATACTGACATGCAGGGAACAATTACTGTTTGGGTTTACTGTAGCTATACTTTATTCCTGTTGTCCCTAACTTTAGATTGATTAGCTCCAGATTGTAGTAGATGGATGTGAGGAGAGTCAGCATAAACCAGTGCCAGTTTGGTCGTACTCCCTTATGCACACCCATCATCTCTTCTCAGCACAGGAACACTGGGCTGCTGCTCTCCTCTACATCCATCCATCCAGCCATTCGTCTTGGAAAGCTGTCTCTCTGATCTGAGTGATAAACTACTGCAGAATTGCCCAGTTTGCAAAAAACAAGGACACTTGTTTTCAATCTGTGCTGTCAACATTTTCATACTAAAAACTGATGGGATGTTTCATTCATAGGGGATTGGCAGCACAATACAGAGCCAACCTTCTTGAGATGAATCCACCCTGAACTACTTTAATTATCAAATTTTGATAGCATTAGCTTTATCAGAATTGAATGATTGATGCGTATGCACAGCTCATTTTATTGTGGAAAAATACATTGTAAAACATGGTTTTAAACCAACCCAGAGGCACTAGTGTGAGTCAATGAATGAGCTAAACTTTATTGCTATCTTATGACATTATCTGCATCTGTGCAGGGCAGCTATAAAGCCATTACAAACTAATGACTTTAAACTACCCTGGGCTTGCATTCCGAGTTTGTTTAGATTTATAACAGTGACTGTCGCTATTACAATAAAAACGGAGCTGTCTATCTCATCCAGCCTACTGTAAGTTATTAATATGAAAGAAAGGATTGGTGACGCAGAGAGGTGTTACCAATAAAGGCGGTGCGGGAGGAGCTCACCTGAGAAAATGCAAAGAAATCGAGAAGAAAACTAGTGTTAGATCTGCAATCACCGAAATATGTAATTTTTCTGTATGTCTGTTGGATTTTATCACTAACAGCCCAGTCATCTTGATGGTCCACCCACCCGCAGACCTGCGCTCTGTGCTGCTATGAGTTCAATGGTCATCGCAGCTCAGTACATCCCACATACTCCCGCGACATCAACAACAATGGCAAACCGTAGTGTGTTTTGGTAGGAGCGTCTTTGTTGGGGCTTGGCGGCCCGAAAACTCTTTCTATAATATTCTTTCTTCTCTTCTATCTTTGTATGCGTGTGTTACTACGGGAGGACTATTTGTCAGCACCGTTTTCCGTCTTCACATTGTTTCTGAAAATGTGCGCGGCGCTGTTGTCGATGTTACACGGTCCGTGCATGTGCGTCCCTGCTGCTGCCTTCCCATTGCTGGGCTAGAGCTACTGCCCAGCCTAGCCGCTCTCGCTCGGTGTTAGCCTGCATTAGCCTGCTGGCTCACATAAAGATATCACAGGCGAATGTAAAGCGACTTTATGCCATTTGGTTTATAATCGTTTTTTCTGCGTTTTGCCGCTTATTACTGCCGGAAGACTTGATTGGTGTTGTATGATTGGCAGTAGAAAATACTTTGCTGGCTAGCTCGTAAGCTAGCTATTTGCGTTTTTTCTTCGACTGAAGAAAACGGCGAGTTTTCTTTGAAAGTATGGATGACCAGACCAGAATGCTGACGGGATTGACCGGACTCAGTGGACTAGCACAAGCCGATGTCGGCGACCCAGACGCGGTCAGAAAACAGTCTCTTGGCCAGCCTCAGCAAGACATTGGGGATATCCTACAGCAAATAATGGCTATCACGGACGAAAGCCTGGACGAAGCGCAGGCCAGGTAAGAGCCATTTTCTACTTACGAAAGAAAGCACTTTGGTTTTGTCTATACGCACAGGAATCATATTTTTATGCGATTCTCACATGGGGCTATGTGTAATTGTACATTTATAAAGGCATCTACCCGTTTCTTGTGATCCCTTGTTAAACCAGTATGTTGAGTGAACAACTTGAACTGCAACATAACAGTGCAGTTTGTAGAAGACTCTTTGTTACTTCACATGGCCCTTTATTTGCCGAAGTTTTGTTATTACAGCTTTAACCCACTGGGACTGAGAAAAAGTTTTGAACTAATTTTAACAGTTTTTTTTATTTTTTGCACAAATTACATTACCTTATTTATTTTAACTTTTCCCCATGACAGTGCACAATATGATTTATCATTTATAAATTCATATTTCTACAAATAGGTGGAAATTAAGTCTACTTTCTGTAATAACATGCCAATAGTTTGATGTGTGTTTATTGTAAAAAGATGTTTATAACTTTACTCTTAACTTTGTTATGCAAATGTCTAAATTAATATAAGGGCTACTCTTATGGCTGCTTTCATCTGTTCAGTTTGTGATGACAGCAATCATTCAAGACTTGAACCTCAGTTTTGCATTAGAGGCATTTCTGCAAATAATTATTACGTAGTCTGCGCCACAGTGTGCAAATGACCTGCGCTCATTTGCCATGTGGCTCAAAGAGCATAAGGTCAGTTTGGGAAGAAGCGTCAGTATTTCAACAATAGACAACTGTCCAGTGCAAGACTGTGGCCACAGTGTGATGTGTCATTAGCTAGTGATTTTCCACCCAACATTTGACCACCTGGTTCTCTTAATTAATTCACTCCTCTTTCACTCCCTCCCTCCCTGGTGTTCATCCTTTTCATTGTGTGCTGGGTGCAATCAATTCTCCTATAATGTGTACGCGAGTGCAGCTGTCCGCAAATCGAGTTTCTATTAATGAGATGGTGCTGAGGGGGAGGGATGATGCTATACTGGCAGCCTATGAACACTGGATATTATATTTTCTGCCCAACTTTGATCTCTTAATTATGTCTCAATCTCTCTCCAACTCTTTCTGGACACTTGTATGGCTTGTTCCAAAGTGTTTTTTTAATCTTCATCATAACATTCAGAGCTGAACAATAACAATGAATGAATATGCATACTTGCACATCTAATATCAACTTTGTGTTGGGTAATTACCATAAACATGAAATGCAATACTGCCATGTACATTTTCAGTAGGTTTATTTAACTTTCATGTAATTGTTGACGATTTTATATTTGACGGGGCATATGATGGAGAAGTTTCACTCAGAATTGTGACCTGCTTAAAGATGGTTCTGGCATGTGATTTTATATCAATAGTTGCTGATTCATACACATACATTACATATTTTTAAGCATTATATTAAAAAGTCAAAAAACTGATGAAGATTTAAATTGTCACTCTGTTGCCATAATGTTCTGATACTGGACCACTCTCTGATGGATCAGGCTACCCCTCAGAGGGGGGCATTACATAGAGGTGCTCCTAATCAGCTTTCAGCTCTGGGTGTCAAACACACCTCCAGCTCATTCCCTCAATCAAAACACAAAAACTTCATGCAATAATTTATATTCATTAATTAACATGCCTAATTGTGTGTGACAGAAAGTTGAGCGATTGCTGTATCCTGATGTCATCTCTCCTTTTGAGTCTGTGCTGCCAAATAAGTTAACTTTTTTTTTCATTATTGGAATCGGGCAATAAACTGGATGTTTCTTATCAAATTAACATGTCAACCCAATCCCCTCATCCAGCACACCATTTATTTGTGGGGAGCCAATGTTTCTACTAGAGGGGAAAAAATTAAATTAGCCAGTATTAACTGTGGAATGTGGTGCCCGGTAATGATGACCTTGAGGTTTGGCATCATTACCTGTCCCCCAGTGCAAAGCATCATAATGACAGCATCCATTGGCAGGTCATCACGAAGAACCAGGGATAGTAAAGCCCTCACAAAGCAGATTTTTGTCTTTTTGGTTGCACACATAATACATTCAACCTCTACACTTTCACATAAGAGAACATGGACATAAAAGTGCTTTCGATATTGTACAGCTTTTCAGTCTCTGCTTTTCTCACTCCTCCATCTCTTTTACAGGAAGCATGCCTTGAACTGTCACAGGATGAAGCCAGCCCTCTTCAGCGTACTCTGCGAGATCAAAGAGAAGACTGGTGAGTTCACACTGTACCCTTTTGTGTTATGCACTCGGCACTGAGCAAAACTTTACACGAAAATGTTTTCTACAGTTTCCCCCAAGTATAGCTATCAGTTAGGTTTAGCTCAAAATATTAGCTGCAATCTTAATATGAGCAAATGTAATCGAATATAAATACTAAGAGTAACAAACATATTTGAAAAGAGGTAAAACCAATGTATCAAGAATATGTATATTTGTATGTATCAGTTTGGGCTGTCAAAATCAATAGTAAAACTGGTATCTAGATACTCAAAGTATTGATAAAAAGAAAATCCTGGGTTCTATCTATATCAGAATTCGAAAAAGATTATATTATTCAAAATACCTATTTATTTGTTGAATATTGCATTCACTGTACAGAAATCAGTGTCTCAAAATAAGTACCTTTATAATCACTGTAAATTATAATGATTTTTTTTAGAAAGTTTACCTGAATGGCCTGTATCCAGATTTTACACTGCCCAGCTGAAACTAATTTTAGCAGATCAGGTCGTTTGAAACTTGAGGCAGATGCTACAACTTGTTACACATTGTAAATCATATTCAATTTACAGCAGCTGCAGCTAAGGCCAGCTTTTACCTGTATCCCTTGTGATCCAGTGCTGCCATGTTACTGGGAATTTAGTTCAGCGTATTGTACCAAGACTAACACAAAAGACATAGAACATTCTTTCATTCAATTGCTTGCAGTTAGTCATTAAATTATTCAGGGTAAACAAGTGCGTTATTTGCCTCTTGTTAGTTATTCCAGTCAGCTTTCTGCCAGTATTTCAAAGGAGGCCCGGCCTGGTTGGCAGATTGATGGTTATGGTAGTGGGAATGTTGCAGCCTTTTTGAATCCTCTCCCTTCTGCGAGTCTCTTTTAGCCTTGTGTTAGTGGGTACATAGCGTGTTCTCTCAATCACCACTAGCCCTGTGTATCTCCTCTAATACCAAGCCTGTCTTGTTCAAACACAATTTGAAAATGCTGCGCTGCCTGCCTGTTGTTGTGGCCCTCTGTCAATAATGTATTATAGCTCTCCAGTGATTGGACAAAAGTAAAGGCTAGGCTTGAGTGAGTGGGGCTGGGTACACTGTTTCCCAGGCAACCAGTGGTCTTATTTACCCTAATGCCATTCACTTTGATTTTCACATTTAGCCTGCTAGCAAACCAGAGAAAATGTCCATACTTGTACAGTGGGGAGACACACTTGAAAAATTGTCCAGTAAGATCTCGGGTTAACGAAGCATTCACAGTTGAAAATATCTATTGTGAAATATAGAGATATCTGGTTCTGCTGGCCATCTGCAGTGTGTACCTGCTTAGGCATTTCAGAGCTCCCCTAGACCCCCCATAGGCCCCTTATGTCCCAGTGGAATGTGAATTGGTACATGACCCGATCAGTAGTCTTGTAGTATCTCTCCACTAATAAACATTCACTTGTGACTGTACTGCTCCACATACACACTGCACATTGGAAAACAGGATAAAAGCTAAACCAGAGTCTTGGGTCTTGTCCTCTCCTCTCTCCCCCTTCTCTCCGCTCTCTGTGCCTTCGCTCCCATTCTTGAAAGAGAAGACTTGCTCTGAACTCAGGGCTTTGATATGGTAATGTAATGGTTCTGGGAGGGGGAGGGAGGGAAGAAGGAGGAGGAGGGCTGTGGGGGATGGGGAGGTAGATTCCTCTTGAGTGCTGCAGTTGGTTAGATTGTTTTCATTGTAAAGGAAATGTTCTTCAGAAATGCCAGTACGAAACCCCTCCTCCCCTTCTGCAATTTTAAAAACAGAGCCTGTGTTGTCCTTAGCACTGGTGTTAAACATGATTCCCATCTGCTTTCAATTACATTAATATTTTATGAACTCCAAAACAGACATTAAGTACTTTTGAGCGCAGCGAGGGACGATCAAAGTTGAGAGCCAGTTCTGTTCTCCCTCTGTCTCTGGAGTATTTGCTGTAAAAATAGCTCTTGGTGCAGTGGGACAGCTTATGCCAAAATCTCCCACAAGCCATTGCAGTCGCACTCAAAAGTTTTTACATTCACTTTGTGCATGTTTCTGGACATTTCTCTCTTTTTTTTTTACAAAAACGACAGATCTGTCAGGTGTGTCACATTATAACTGTCTGTAACTTTATAGTATATTTTAAAGGCTTTACAGAGAACAGAAAAGTTTAAATCTGTACCACCTTTATCCCTTAAACCTGGGAGAGTTCTCACCTTATCACTTGCTACTCATCTTGATAAGCTGTCTGATAAACAATTACATGATAATGCAGTTTATTGACATAGGTTGAAAAAGGCAAACCAACTAAACAGTCTTATCAAACATGCTACTAACTATTGCATATATATAGCAGTGAATGACATACAAGTAAGGCTGTAGTTAAGGTTTGGTGATAGCAAAAAGACGATTATCACAATTTTTTTTCTCACATTTATTCATCACTACTTTTTCTGATTGAAAACAAATGAAAATGGCACTGAATATTAATTTTCTAAAATTTCTTCCTCCAAAGTCTGAACTCTGACCTTTTGATTAAAAGACCCAAGCATATAATTGATCGAGCGAAGCGAATCATTTTTTTATTCGTCAACAAATTATGTTATTATTACTTTCTTTTCATTTATGAAGGTGGCGTTCACTGGTACTTCTCTGTAAACATAGTAGAGAGCTTTTGCCAGCACCATGTCATGCCCCCTTTTAGTCAAATATAGTCGACTAGAGCCCAAAGTCAAATTTTAGGGTCTAATGCTGCTCTGCCTGTGACATATGTAAGTGAAATGAACAAAATATACAACTGGAAAAATGTAATAGATTTTCAAATTGGCATCACAGGAACCAATATAGCTTTGTATGTTGGCAAAGCATCTCACTGACAGCCTATCATCACATCCTATTACAGCTTTGACAAGATGGATGAACTGCATTATGCGCCCAACTCTGTAAACTTAATACTGAAATGTGGTCAGAACCTTCAGGAAAAGTAATGCAGTTTCATGTATTGCTTGTAGGGTTGTGCAGTTAAATTAATTTTAACTGATTCAGATTGAGTCATCTCTAATTTGTGTCTTAACTACTTAAGATGCTTTTTTTATTTATTTATTCAAAACGATCAAAACTTGTATGTATTGTTTTAAATGTAATGTAACCAGAATAATTAAATCAAACACAGTATTTAGATAACAAAGGACATTGTTTTGTTGTTTTAGAATTGCATAACACTGCTCTTGGGGACAGCCTCCCAGTTGTTGAATGCATTACAATGACTGCGTGCACATGGTAGGATTGGATCAGGATTGGGTTGGTTTTTTCACACTTGCTCGGCGGGTGGTCTGTCGTCCAATACGAGTGCACATGCATGTCGCGCAATCAGATTCAGGTCAGCGACCTGGCACGCTCCGCAACGCTATGTGGCGCTGTAGTCCAACTACTTACGGGTGATGGCTACTAAAAACACAACACAACACAGCTATCTGGCAGTATACTGCGATGGCTTTTCGAGGAGTTTGACAGAGCGGCACTGGCGTACTTGTTGTGCATTCTGCAGTTAGGTTGTTCGTATGAACGACAAAACAGCGTTTTTGGTTTCTTTAATACGACACGAACTGTGTTGGCGTTTGAAATTACAAGCAATCGAGGACAACGGAAACTACGAGGATTGGGAGCTATACCGCAGATGTTTTAATCATGTTCTGCCTTGTTGTTTTTTGTTGCTTGCATCTTTTGTGCCACAAATAAAGGCATTAAATTTGTAGCTATGGGTTTATCGGTCATTTATGTAAGGTCTGGGGAAAATTACACAACCACACTTTCATTTTGTATGTCTTTGTAATGCTTAGCTTATATTCTGTTGTCTCTTCCATTCTCTGTTTTGTCCTGTCTGAGTGAAAAATTTCCACACTGATTTCAATATTTACGTTTTTAATATTTAAGTTATACAACAGTTTAAAAAAAACACTCTTCTGATACTAAGTTACCGCATACTCTTATTCCTTTATCGGGCTTTGAGCAAATAACGCGTTTCGATTCTACGTTATGTCCATAGTCCCGAAATGGTGGAAGATGGGACTTGTTGGTACCGTGAAGAACGCTGTCGTAATGCGGGCAAGTTGTACGGTCTTGACCGCTCTCCCGTTGTTCTTTCTTGCCGTGGCACACGCCGCCCAGGCGTTTTTCCACTTGATTTTGATTTGCTCCGGGGTCCGAGCAAACCCTGCCTCGGTCCTCGGTCGGTTTGGAGTTTCCCATGTGCACGCAGTCATTAAATAATTCCAGAAAAGACGAAATTTACCGCAAACTCGCGCACACACACACTTTATTGGGCTAAGAGCAAACAACGCGTTTCGATTTTACCTGGCGAAACGCGTTGTTCGCGCTAAGCCCAATAAAGGAATAAGTAAAGTCAAGCAAGTGTGCGGTAAACTCCTTTTCTGGAATTGCCCTGTGCGTTACGTTCATAGTCCAGATATGGTGGAAGATGGGGCTTGTTGGTGCGTGAAGTACCGCTGTCCTGAGCCATCGTAATGTGAAATTCCTGAAATTCCGGGCGCCCATGCGCAGTATGCTAATCCAATACGAAATCGTTCACATGACGACTCCAAGTGGTTTGCTATCGGCCTAGGCCAGGGGTTCCTGGGGGATGGGGCAAACCAATCCCAATCCAAGCCAATCCCTGTGCACATGCAGCCGTTACGACCCCAATCACTTTGCAATCGGTTTGGAGTTTCCCATGTGCACGCAGTGAAAGAAACCAAATGGCATCAGTTACATGTTAATTCAATTATAGTGTGTAATTAAAAACACCAGAAGAAGACTGCTAATTCCCACTTAATTGTGATGTGTTTATTACATTTACATTACATTTAGTTACAATTGTATTACTGTTGCATTAAAGCTGACACCAAAAGATTTATGACAGAATGACAAAAGTCTACAGATCATTTTAATTACCTCTTTATAGTTTCATCAAAAGTGATTTTTTTTTTTTTTGCCAGTTTGCAAAACCTTAACCTACACATTAACTCCAGTCATACAATTTAGAATATACTTGATAGACTAAATCAGTATTTGTATATTGTTGGTTATAATTTAGTTGTACATGTTAATCCAATCTTATAAATATTAACATTTGAGGCTGCAGTGCTGGTTTATCTCATTGGGTTTTCAGGCGTGTGTTTTGTGCCATCATGCCACTCAATGTATTTTCTCCTTTGCAGAAGAGACTGTAGAGAGATAGTGTGTGTTGGGGGTGCAGGGGTGATACAGGGAGATTGATGAGGCAGTAAGAGCAGGAGTAATTACTCGGTGTCCATTCCCTGAGCCAGATTGGCAGACGGCTAATATCACACAGACCCCTGGCCCTGACTGACAACCCCCTCTCCACCACTGCCACCCCCCTCTGAAAGCAAGAGGCAGCACCCCAACCTCCAGCACAGGGCTCCACTGTGTGGCCCACTGATTTCCCCATGTGGTATTATTCCTGAAGGAGTCTGACATGTGGACAGGTGAAGAGCTCCCATTTCAACTTGAGACCATTTCTTTGATTTATTGATCCATGAGAGACATTACTTGGACACAGTATCTTAAAAATTTCACTATAAGTACATATTTAATTACAAACACCCAATAGAATGGTAATACAGATCTGAATAATAATATTTGGAAATATATATCAATTAAGGAGACATATCATATGTACCTGCTACCTGTTATGTTGTGTGCATGAGTTTTCAAGTGATTCATATATAGCAATAATCAAAAACAAATGTTAAATCTTTTTAAATGGGGAAAAGTCCTCATTGTCACCCATATGAAGCTGAAACCCATAGATTCAAGAGGTAGGGTAAAAAAAAAGTGTTAGAGAGCACTGACACAGCATAAGGTTATCTATTACATAACGATGTACACATGAATTTGACAGAGAAAGGTGTTGTCCATTTGTTAAAATAATAAAAGTATCTGTTCTGTTCTGTCTTTAGCCGGCTTTGATCATCATTGACTTTCTTGGCAAACACACAGTGACCTTTGATTATCAGTGCAGACCCAGGATCCCCACCGGGCCGAACTCTCACCTTTCATCTCATCTGCCCTCCCTCTCAGCAGGCTCATCTTGGCCTTGTTTTTATTCTTTGCTTTTAAAGGAGGCCTGTGTCTTTCTAATTAAAGATATGTAAATGTGGTCTCAGCTGGATTGCATTATTTTGTTAGTGGGTGGAGAGTGTCGTAGCCTAGCGCCTAATCCTGACTAATTAAGGATTAATTACAATTGATAGGTGCCTTCCACCCCTCTGCATTGGAGCACATTGTTGTCCCAGTGTTTGTATATTTCACCCTGTGACATTAATATAGACAACAGATTGAAATATCAGGGCTAGTGATTTCATTTGAGGATCCTAATGGTCTTCATACACTAGCAGACCACCAACCTGCTATTGGTCCTCTTAATTATATGAATCTCTCAATGTCATAATGAACTTAAGTAATGAAATGCTGCTTATTCATAAAATATATTAACGTAACAGTATATCCTTTCCTTGCCAATTAAACATCCCTTATAGTCTGACCGCCTGTATGCTATAGTGACAGTAGCATCTTTAGGTCAGTGATTACATTGATCTCTAAGGACCAGGTACTACCGTTGTGCCCCTGTGTACCATGGCATCTCTGGCACCATCTGACGGTGTCATAATGCTTGTTCACTTGTTATAAATGGGCGCTGCTCTTCTGATCTATCGCTTAATTGCCACCTAATTTGCATAACAGTGCAAATTAACGACCTCTCAAATGAGCGTTCATTTTTCACAAAGTCTTTAGGAGCTCCTTAAGAGTCTGTGCTAATGAGCGCAGGAGGCAGCTGGCCTGATGAGAGTTGACTGGGGGAAGATTCGAGCCACGCTGTAACAAGCCTCCTGTTTAGGTGCTCTTCGTCATCCTCGTCTTCCTCCTGTGACATTTCAATTTTTCCATGTTTTGCTGAACTGCACCAGGCATGTGTTTTATAGGGCCATGCACTAGTGCTTGTTTCATGAATGCGCTTCTGTCTTTACTTAGTTACTGTTAAATAGTGTTTTACATATATATCTGTCAGTTTTTATTAAAGACATTTGACAAATGCAATCGGAGTGACTTGTAAGCCCAATAATAATATTATTATTTTATATTATTAGTATTGTTCGTATTAATGTATTAGTATTTTTTGTTGCCAATCTTGTCTCAATATATGAAAAGAAGTTGGAATTTGACATTAGATAAATTCTCCAAAAAAGGGTAATATTTAAATCACACGTTACGTGACAACCCAAATAGATTCATCGGTCATTAAATTTGGGTGTATGTTTGCTGTGGGACTGTTCTGTTGTGGGGGGGGGGGGGTCCTCTCTCACCCCTGAGTTGCCCTCTTTAGTTAATTAAGGTCTGATTAATGATGTGTTGGACTGGAGTGTTGTATTTGCCCAAGGTGCGAGTTCTTCCCTTAATTTGCACCTTTAATCCACGCGCTGTGCTTACCCCGAATGCCTCTCTCTCTCCCCCTGTCTGTGAGGAGTGGGGGGGTGACATGCAACAGGACTCCTTCAGTCAACTACCTAAACAGATGCTGATTAGCGCGAGCTGCTTAAAGTAGCTATGAACATATGGATTGGGCTCATTAAGTTGACTGTAGTCCACAAAATAAAGCTTGTAAAAAAGAAATGGGAAAACCTGTTTATACCCACTATTGTCAGAAGGAATCCGCCTTTTACTCAAATTTATTTGGCTAAAAGCCCAATGGGGAAATTATTCATTTTTAATGCCAGCTGTCCAGTTTGAATATTGGATGCCACAGCTAGCCGACGGCAACATTTGATTCATTTTTCTTTCCCCTGCCATATTTTACTAGCATGTTAAAGTCAGTCTAAGGCTTCATGAATGTCAAGTATATAGACCCACTTCAGCTCTGGCTTGACTCCTTTATGAACTTACAATCTTTTCAATTATGTATAACTTGAGTTTTTATGGATTTTTAACAGCTAAGGCATGAAAGTTAGCATGTGTTACTAATCCAAAATCATTCTGAATTGATCTCCCAATTAAATTTACCATGAAATTATATTTAATTCGTGTTATGTACATGTTGTTATGTACTTCATCCTGTTTCGTTTAAGATTAGAACAATGAAAGTAGGTGTTCTGGCCCAGACAATTGTGTGAATTCACTGCCAAGGCACACTTTACTTTACCAAAAAAAAAAAAACACTTATAATTTCAGCATGTTCGCGCTGGTTTACCTATTGTGTCTCTGGAGCCGGATTTGAATTTGTTTTTGCTTGCTTTGTCAGGCCCATTTGCATATTCATGTAGTGTATATTTTATTGTGAACGCCGTCCTTTTTCTGGGCCCAGTCTTTTTTATCTGAATCTGTAATGAAAGAGGAAAACTGATGTTTCTATAGTGCTATCTTTACTGTGTTTGGCTGCTTTTCTCTTTGGCACGTCTGTATATTCCCGTAGCCCCTCTCTCTCTCCCTCTCTCTCTCTTTCGCATATCTTCTCTTGTGACTCCTTTTTTCCAATTCTCCTTGGCTCTCCTTCCACTCTCTTTCTCTCCTTACCTTTTTCGCCCTTTTTTCCCTCTCCCCTCTCGCTTCCTCGCTCCCTCCCCTTTCTCTCTCTCTCTCTCTCTCCCCCAGTGAAAGGCTGAGAATACCCAAGGGAGCTGATGCAATTAAAATGCTAATCCTGTCTGTCTACAGAGAGAGAGGAAGAGGGGGGGCTGACAGCATGAGGAATTGCGGCTCACATGGAGAACTCGACTGAAATGGAGAACAGAGGAGTGGTGGCGGCCGTGTAGCTGCTGTGGGGGTGCGCCGAAAAGGGGAGAGAGAGAGAGGGATCGAGGGGGGGAAGGGGCAACTGCGAAGAGGGGAGGGAAGGAGAAGAAGGGGAAAAAAAGAGAAGGGGGGGGGGGTGCGAGCTAGTGAGCGAAAAAGACAGACAAGGATAAAGCTTGTGCTATGAGCTGAGCAATGATATACTGACTGCGTTTAAGTCTTATCTCTCCCTATGTGCGGAAGGCATTACAGTTAATGTACAGCACTGCTCTATTGGTTAGGTGGCTCGCCCTCACTTGCACCGCTTCATATTTTTGCTCTGTGTTGCCTCTCTGTGCCAGTAGCGCACTATTTCAGCTTGAAATGAGAATGATTATGTATGCAGTGAAGGCCCAGCTGGATACCCTGAATATTTCATAGTATGTGTTGCTCCGCTCAGGCTCTCAATGCCACACGGCCTACTGCTGGTGCTAACATGCATAATAGTGGGATTTCTCTTCAGGCCATAGAGCAAAAGGTGCACGGCCTTTTGCTGTTTGACTACATCCACATTAGTATTGCTGCTTATACAAGATAAGACTCCCTGGTTTAAACAAATATTTGCTGGGTTTAAGATGACATCACAATATCCTAGAACCTTTACCAGAGATTGGGGAAGGTGCATTTATATTGTTAATGTGCTAGTGTGTTTGCAATATAGGAACGTTAATATAAGTGATTAGGTTCAGTACTTGTGGATAGGACAGGACGATATGACAAAAAATAATATACATTTTTTTTCCTCATATTGATTGATCTCAATTTTCAATACAGTTTAGTTTTTTTGTCACAAACAAGATATAAACAAGACTTAATAATTATTACAATTTCATACAAAAAACAAAATGTTGCTTTGTGGTCCAAATAACATGCTTTTACTGACAGAGGATTGGCTGTAGTCGATTAAAAAGAAAGCAACATTTAAATTAAATTAATTACCCATCTCATTGTGGACCTACCTTTTGTATAGATCTTATGAAATTATCTAAGAAAATTGTAGTCTGTAAGTGATACTTGGTTGACTTTCTAATTGTGTATAGCTTTGAAGCTTACCTCAAAGACTCGTTTTGACCCGAGATGATGCTAAACATAATCAGTGTACTATTTAACTCATTTTAACAGCTGCTATAATACCGCTAGGCCACTAGACTGTGCATGAGTGCAATTGTGGGTAATCATGGCTTAATTGGAGTAATTAGGGGAATGTAGGGGCATTAGGCTACAGCTGGGGGCCATAATGAGCAGTGAGGGCAAAAGGGAGGAGGGGCTGGGGAGAGGTGAGCAGCTTTAGGAGGCTCTGTTGCCCACTTCACTGTTAGTGGCAGAGTGTATTAAACTTGGAAAAGACACTGCAGGTAAATGGTTTGCCACAGTGGAGACATAATGCTGTCATAAGACTAATGTTGGGCCTTTAAAATAAGCTGTTGCAAAATACCAGACGAGAAGTACAATGGAAGTTTTGGTTAGAGTTGTTATTTATTGAAATAGACAATTGGTATTTTTTTGTTTTTCAGTTTTTTGTTACTGTCATCAATGGTTGGCCTAATTACTGTTTAGTGGCAGATCACACGCCCAGTGTGTTAGAGTTCTCCATAGATTCAACAGGTAGAGAAATGATATCTGTGATCAGTGAATCAGTGAGTGGTTATAGGTTATCTGCCCAAGTGCTGAAGTGAATGGCCCAAAGCAAAGAAAAAGAGGAGGGAAAGAGATGGGCGAATCAGGGTCATTAGTTCAGGCGGCTGGGTCTGCTGCATTCCTGAGCCCTGAGATGGGGGAGCAGCAGAGCAGGAATGTGCTCGCAGACAGGAGACCAGAGCACCGCCAACCCAACGGCAAGAAGGAACAAGAAAATAGGAGGGGGCAGTGGAGGGAAAGTTGGACACTTTGCTAAAAGAGGTTTTAAATGGTGGAACAGACTCATTTATCAAATGAAACCTGGAAAAAGTACGGTTTTGTTCTCGGAAACAGTTCTGTCCTCATTTTGTTCACATCTGTTGTCTGTACAGTGTGGTTAGTCAATTGTGAGAACTGGCTGCAAAGCTCCCACTATTTACGTCTTCTCTACAAACACATACTTCTTAAGTATAGACAAAAGCATTATCCCATGAAATAATTTCATAATGACAAAAGGATGTGAAGATTAAATTATGTCAATCTAAGGTCTTATTAACCTACTAGAAATAGCTCATAGTTACATGGTGTCACTCGTAGTGTCTGAAAAATATTCCTTTCCTTTTTGTGTGTGTGTGTGTGTGGCAACAGAGGTAACCAATCCAATCCAATCTCAAGATTGTTGCAAATCATGGTGAATGAGTATAGAAGGTAAACATGGGATGTTTATGTCAACTTAATGTGAATCAGTTATATTAAACATCATTGATGAAGCAGTGGCCCCCTGGGTTTAGAGGCAGTTATTTGTGCGGTGGACTTTTTGGTGAGGGTAGTGTGAGAGAGAGATGAGGGCATGGCTGCAGGCTGACAGAGGTTCTGCCATAATACAGTGGTGGAGAGCAGCCACTGATAACTATACTTATGGCCACTGGGGCTCACAGTGACAGCACATGCACTCCCATTACTGGTCCCATGCCTCATGCTCTTATCTTTGGCAGGCTGCCACAGAGGGGCCACAGTGCCCTCTGCTGGTGATACAGATGAAGTTCAGGCTCATTGAGCATTCAGCCAGGCGCTCAAAGCAATGACTCAGGGGACCAACTTGACCAGCTTTGACAGGCCAGCACATCTTTGAATGTAGTCAGTGATGAAGCGTTTTTCTCTTGGCCACATTATAAACCACAGCATTAGCCTCTACCTGGCCATAACTGACTACTGTCTTCAGCTGTGGGGGTCTAACGCTCCTGTGTCTTTTTCAGTGCTGAGTATACGAGGGGTCCAGGAGGAGGACCCCCCAGACCCACAGATCATGAGGCTGGACAACATGCTTTTGGCTGAGGGCGTGTCGGGGCCCGAGAAAGGAGGGGGCTCGGCCGCGGCCGCTGCAGCTGCGGCAGCTGCTGGAGGCTCGCCGACCGACAGCAGCATTGAGCACTCGGACTACAGAGCCAAGCTTGCCCAGATCCGTCAGATCTACCACTCTGAGTTGGAGAAATATGAGCAGGTAAAAGACTCTCTGGCAGAAGCAGATCATGGAGAGGAAATGTAATGCACTTTACACTTTTATTTGCAGATATTTTATCTTTCCTGTCCTTTCTTTTTGCAGGCATGCAGTGAATTCACCAACCATGTAATGAACCTGCTGAGGGAGCAGTCTCGCACACGACCCATCTCTCCAAAGGAAATTGAGCGAATGGTGGCCATCATCCACCGCAAGTTCAGCTCCATTCAGATGCAGCTCAAACAGAGCACCTGTGAAGCCGTCATGATCCTGCGCTCTCGCTTCCTTGACGCCAGGTGTGAAACACATTATATAAACAACTAACTGAAGGAATCAAGTCCTCTGGGACATGGACAGTTCAGACTGAAGTATTTGACGCATGTTGCTTATTATCTCTTCTGTCTGTGTCAGACGTAAGCGGCGCAACTTTAACAAACAAGCCACAGAGGTGCTGAATGAGTATTTCTACTCTCACCTGTCCAATCCTTACCCCAGCGAGGAGGCTAAGGAGGAACTGGCCAAAAAGTGTGGAATCACTGTGTCTCAGGTGAACTACCATCAAATACATCACTTTATTGCAGTTATATAATGATCACAAATGTGTATTGTTCCAGCTGAAGCAGTTTGAAATCCCCAAACCACAATAAAACTGCTACAAGCCAAACTAAATATGCATAGATGATGATGAATGCATGTTAATCAGAGTCAGCATTGAGTTTCTGACATTTTTTTGCTCCACAGGTCTCTAATTGGTTTGGCAACAAGAGAATACGCTACAAGAAGAATATTGGTAAATTCCAGGAGGAGGCAAACCTTTACGCAGTTAAAACAGCAGTAGATGCTGCCAATGTGTCGGCACAAGCCAGCCAGGCGAACTCTCCTGCGACACCCAACTCAGGTCAGTGTGTGGATGCTTTATTGTAAGTGTTCAATAACTCAGGTAAGTCACTGGGATGTATATCTATAGTTTTATCACTAAAGCCAATTAACAAATACCACAAACGTGCTAAAGCTCTTGTCCTTGGTTATTCTGTCTTTTATTCTTCCAACAAGGGCAACCTCATGTCCTCTGCAGCCAGACAGTTCTGCCCAGTGTACCCTGACACGATTATGGGCAGACAATGGCAGACAAGCGCACCACAGCCATAAATTCAAGATTTGTCACCTGTGAATAACAACCATTTTTGGCACTTTTTACTGTATGTTTCAGTACAAAGTAGTATCTCTCTATGACAAGACTGTAAAGCATTTTTTAACTCGCTCCCCAATGCTCCACCCACATTTTGGTTGGAATTTTGTCCTTTAATGCCAGTCTGAAACCCCAGGTTAGTTGTGGTCGGACCCTCTGCCTGGTGCTGCAGCTGATCGCTTGTTTGCTATATATTGCCCACAGGGTCACCGGGGTCGTTCACTTTGTCCCACTCAGTGGACACCTATCTCAGCCTGCGTTCCCTCAATGGGGAGGCCCTCAACATCGCCCCCTCTCTACAGCCGCAAGTATGCACTGAGGACAGCTGCACAGTTGACCTCAATGCCTTCAACCTATGCCACCCAGAGTCCCAAATACCCACCTGTAGAACTCTAGTTCCAGACCCTTTTGACCCTATGAACATTCCACCTGGACTGTTTTTAGAGCTGACCCCTCGACCCCTGAAGACCTTCCCTATTTTAGTGCACTTGTCCTGTCTGTTGTATTTTTCAGTACAATGCAAAAACACCTGACATCCAAAATTCCCCTGTGTCCAGACAACTATAATTTGTCTTTTTTTTTTTTTCCTTCAGAAATGATCCCTTCATATTCCTTTATAGTAGACCAATAGAAACTAAAGTAGTTGTTTTTGTGCATAAAAAAATAAAACCACTGTTGTTGTCTTCTTCTAGAATCAAAATTACATAGGATTTTAATGTATTGGTCTCATGAAGCATTTTATCTCTTGACAGGTGGATACCCTGCACCCTGCTACACACCTGACGGCCGGTTATGAGGAGCTGTCAGGAAGTGCCCTCTATACCCCTCATCGCCTGGATGTAAGTTAGGATGATTTATGCGCATATTTTGCATGAATTTTGAGCCTAAATTTAGTATTATCATTGTTAACGTGGGGAACTCTGTGCCAGAATATAATATAATATATCTGTTTCTCAACAAGATTCCATCCTTATTGTTTCACATCGATACTTGTAGCAATCCTTATTTTATCATTTTTCTTAAGTAAAATTTTAACTGTCTCTATTAAATATTTGGCTGTTCTTTTTGAAGTTTGAAATTTTTGATGAGCAAGAAGTAGGAATTGTAATTTATTGGTTGGTTTGGAGTATGTAGGTGCACCATAGAGCCCTCTGTTAAAGGAAAAGTAACATTTTTTTTACAATCTGAGCCTTCTTTCGGTAATAAAACAAGTTGTTTTACTCACCCATAGCACTTTGGTGTCATATGGAGCACTTCCAGAGATGTTTTAGATTTGCGGTTAGCCTAGCGCAACTTCTAGCCATAGCTCGGGGCATATAATATATTCCCCAAGCATGTAATATGCCCCGTGCGGGCTCCAAATAGCACAAATTTTAGCACTTTTCAAATCATAGAAGCCCGATATCTTAGTCTACGATTGCGTTTGAAGCAAAAGTGGCCTGTAATCTGAGATTTATCCATAGTTTACAGCTTTGCGTTTCATTTTTGGGTCCCGGGAGCTGAGAGCACAGTCCGCGCATGCGCACTGGCCTCCTCATCTACTCGAAACTATGGCTAAATCTCGGATTACAGGCCACTTTTGCTTCAAACGAAATCGTAGATTAAGACATCGGGCTTCTATGATTTGAAAAGTGCTAAAGTTTGTGTTATTTGGAGACCGCAAAGTAATGCCCCGAGAACTCAAGTTAACGGATACGCTACAACATAACTTCTACGAAACTGCTCAAAATGACACCAAACTGCTATGGGTGAGTAAAACTACTTGTTTTATTGCCGAAAGAAGGCTCAGATTGTAAAAAAAAACGTTACTTTTCCTTTAATGGGAGACATTTTAGTTGAATTCCATGTTTCTCTGATGTAGCAGTATATGTAGTTGATATAGTTTTACATTTGTTGTTTTGTTTGTGTGTGTAGGCTAACAGCTGGCAGGACACCACCAATACTTCCTCCGTCACCTCCCCTCCCGGTCCTCCCAGCAGCGACCACTCAGACATGTCCAACTGACTCTGGCTCTGTCCGCCATCTTTCCATTCCAACTGTGGTCTGCTTGACTCGCCACCTTCACTTACTACACCTGAAATCTCCAAGTTCAACTGTGTTCAACAACATACAAAGACTGGACAGCGATATAATAGTCAGCAAAGGATTGTGGTGCTAACACATGTGACACTCAATGCAGTGTGGTATGGAGCAAACTGATGCTGAAGCAACATTTCTTTCAAGGACATTTTTGGAAATCTCACACCCAGACGTCTTTACATCACCCGTATGTGCACGATATCTTTGAACATAGATCTACTCCACAGGACTTTTTGCTTTGGAAAACTGTGCGATTGCTTGTATCACTTCAAACATTGGTTATGTGACAGCCAAACTCTTGATATAGCCCACCTGGGGGCGCTGCTGTGCTCACCTTGCTCGTACCAAAGTGCTACCCCGGTAGTTGTCACCGCATCTGTTCCTCTGCCATCTCAACACAAGACACTGCTGTACCTTTCCAATATGTTAACGGCTTTCCACATAAACCGATATTTTGAAATGGTTTTAGAAGTGAGCTAAGATTCTGTCAAGCACAAACGTTAGCATCCTTATAATGTGTGTCTTCAAATATAAAGGGTAGTCAAGGGGATCATGGTTCAAAATATAGCAGGATAAGTAATAACCAAACTGGAGGGATGAGGATCAGGCAGACAGGTGGAGTGGATGTAATAACTACATAGTGCTATTCGTTGCTAACCAATAGAGGGTGTTGGTAGATGACTCTTAGACTTCTTGCTTTCTGTCCACTAGTTTATTTGATTGTAGGCTATTTTCTAATGCTGTTTCACCAAGAATGCACCAGCCACCACCAAAAATGAGCTCAATATAGCATCTCTGTGATGTGAGGAGAGGAGTACAGGAGGAGATTGTGGGGCACTGATGTGTTGTTGGAACAAATGTGACATGAACTTAGAAAGTGACAGTCTTCCATGCATGTAGGACTTCTAGACGTGATATTGTTTTTCATTACGTTTTTAGCTTCATTTTAATTAATAAAAAATAAAAGGGTATAATTATTACAGTCAGACCAAAAAGGAAAAACCATGTATAGCTACGATGTGTGTCTCTGTGGGCATGTGTACAGTGTTGGGATGTCATTGTCCACTTGGGGGCGCCCTCTTATCTTTGTAAGCATTAAAAACACTGGGTGCTTCCTTCCAATGGCAAAGTGGGCGGGGCTCAGCTTCAGTGTCCCTCCCATTTGAACCACAACACACTACAACCTTCTGTTGTAAACCAAAAATACCACGTTCAGCAATGTAATAATGCCACCTTTTCAGTTTGAGGAGAGGGGGACTTATATTTGTATCGTCTTTCTGTGTGCCGTTGTCATGACTCAAACTGAGAGGGTTTTTTGTTTTGTTTTTTTTGGGGACTTCTTTTGGGTGGAGCAGTGCTATTATATCACATATTATGTAATTTGATTGTCAGTGGAGCACCTACTCCATAAAAGGATTTCCGTTGCCCTCTTTTTCAATACACTATTATGGGGAGAAAAAAATAAAGTTTTTAGTTGACTGGCCGATGGGAAAGGGCTTCTCTCTCTCTCCTCTATTACCAAAAAGAGGCAGTGCTGGGTGTAGTTCTAACTCATGTTTAAGACAAACCTGCAACTTTTCAGAGGGACTTTAATTCTTTGGAACTATTTTATACATTGTTATGTGTATAATAAAATCACATTTTGATAGTTAAAGCCTTATGGAAATTTAACTTGAGATTTTGTGTTACAGAGCAAATCTTGGAGTGTCATGTGATTACCATCATTTGTTTTCTTCAATGCAGTTTGTTTGACTGTATGTTATAATCTCATCACACCAAATTATGCTCCCCCTTTTCTACCTGTTATAATGGATGTCACTGTACAGTTTGTGTAAGGTTTCAGTATTTTTTATTTTCTAAATGTTTTTTTTTTGTTTTATTAAAATGCCAGTTTTATTTGGCTTTGTGTATCACTCACAATAACTATCATTTTATTTAGATATTTTGTTACATAACTGGGTGCAAAGTGGGGTTTATTTTGCAACATTTGATGCTGTGGAAAATGAACCAATGTTTCACTTTTCATTAAAGTTGTCCAACATTGTTTAATACCTTTTAAAGTGGCAACCTTCTGTTTTTACAATACAACTTTGTAATTTCCATTGTCACTTAAGGCAAAACAAGCGTCAATGTAGCATATAGATTTTTATGCAAACAGACTTTCCAACAGTGATGTGGCTTTTCCATAGCACCAAAGTGTTGTTAAACCTTTTGATTTTTGTTTAGTATCTTTGTAACTTCCTCTTTTCCCTGTATTTATCCCTCTGTCTACCTCTGTCAGTCATTTTTCTTGTATATAACCCCACTTTTTTCAGACCTGCGCGTCTGTACGAACTCCTTTTATACCTCAACTTTAGAATTGTTCTAGAAAGAGTAAAACAAAAGGAAGAATATGACAAATTGTAGTGTTCTTATTAGAAAATTAATAAATGATTTAGTGTGTTTTTTCAGTATTTGAGTTCAAAATTTAGGAGTGTTTTATAAGTTGTCACAAATGCTCTTGTGATAGTCAAATGTAATAAAAGGAGACACTGCACCACTTGATGAATAATGTCTTACAAAACTCACAACAAAATAATGACTTGGTCCATCAGGCATGTTCATTCAGTAATTGTACAATTCCAAACATGCATTCGTTTTGATAGACATCAGACCACAATGTTGCTTTACATGTGGAGCCTCAGGCATGTTCACATAATCCATTTGTATTTTGAGGTGAACCATGAGCTTCTGGCTTGTACAGACAACCATGAGTTTCCTGCAGAGAGAGAGAGAAAGGAGTTAAACATAAACTTTAACATGAAGGTCTCTCGTGTTTCTTGAATGTGTTCGTAGAATATAGGATTAAAATATGTATGTAATATTATAATACAGATTTTATTTTATATTTTATAATAAGTGTTTTAGCCATGTTTCAAGAAAGTCCTATTTATTTGTCCTTTAGCTTGGGTGACCACTTCAAATAAATTATAGGATGTGGAGGGACAGACCAAACTCATAGATTAGAACTGCAATAACACCATTTAAAATGTGTTTAAATCTCACTTTTTAAAATTCATGTAGCATCATGAATAAGTGGGACAAGGAACAAAATAATGCAAAATAATCAAAAAAGGGACACTGAAACAAGTAGATGTGGTAGTTTCAAAGTAATTTCATTGTAGTTAGCTCCTCCCTTCAGTCAAATATAGGCAAGTGTCCACCAGTGTCTGACTAGAACTGAAGAAGCAGCTTGGATGAGCTGCAAAATGTATTCGACCAAATAAAGGTTTGTCCAGTTGAAAAATTTAATTTTTCCTTTTGCCATAGATTCTACTTGGATGACTCTACACACAAAAGAGGGACAGGTGGTCACTAACTAAAGCTTGAACAGTTAGAGATTTTATAACATGCATAGGCACTTTCACAGTTGTTATATTGTAAAGTTAAAAACTGTAATGACTCAGTGACCAGAAATATCAGAAACCAAAACCATCAAAAGGAAGCGATAAAATGAAGTGGAACAATTTCAACTGCTATTATTATACCTCAGGAAACGGCAGGTCTATCTCAATTGGAGAAAGTGCCCTCTGCTGGCCAGGACATCCACGACACACACAGCACAAGATTGATTTAAAAGTGCTCCTCATCTCATCGTCCCGCAGAGAATATATGATTGGATTGACCATCGAGTTGCACTCTGCTATCACCAGGCAGAACTTCTCAAAGGCGTTGGCGTGACTGTCTTTTCCCAGCAACCCGTCCAGCAACAGGGTCACCAGTCCAGGAGTCCAACAGATCACGAAAGCACCTACGCACACATAAACTTTAAAACATTGAGATAGCTTTGTGTGCACAGCCAGTTAATGGTGTAAATAACTTAAAATAAAATGAAGAAGCATTTTGTAACTTTTCTGAACACCGGCTTGTTTCCTTGGAGATTTTAATTGCTTTGGAATGTTCATGGAATTCCATTATTGCCTCATCTATCTTGTGTTAGGAATTACAGGTGTTTTCAAAACTCAAAAATACCTTGTAAATTCTTACTGTGTGCGTGGTCACCTCTGCACTTGTAACTTTGACTCCTGATACCACATGCTTGTTTACATGGGAATAGATAAAATGCTATACTGTGGAAGATCCAGGCAATCCCATCCATGACATCCATGACATCCATCCTCCACCATAAAATTTACGTAGTATGTTTATTTTGTTAGCACTCGGCAGTTGTTTCACTCAGCCTGTTTAGAAAGTTTTAATAGGAATGTGATAAAACACAACCACGGTCCATCTTTCTAACAATTGATAAACAAGACGTATGCAGAAAAACTGGTTTTTGGAGGAAGTGGGAGGTCTCAGCATTGTACCAGACTGAACAGCGACAATGACACAACAAGAATAATTTGACACGCAGTCGATGTGATTAAAGCAGCTTCTTTGACGGCTGACCATATTGTCTGCTCACGCTACACTTCAGTAACTATTGTTCAGAGGAAATCTTACCTAGAACCATGAAAATTGTCTTCATCAGATTATCAACAGTCTGGTTGCTGGTGTGGCCTGATGAGTGTCTGCTTTGGTATCTGACATAACAGAAGATACGAGTGTACATCGCCACCATAATAAAGAATGTGAGCAGGTTCAGAACTGCCCAGAAAACAAGAAACCTGCGACTATAGAGAGGAGCCACAGTGGAGCAGTCACTCAGGTCACACTCACAGTTCCAAAATGTGGACGGGACCAGCCCCATGAGGATGCTAACCACCCAGATACACACTATAAGCAGTAACACACGGCGCTTGGTCATTTTACTGTGCTCCTGCATGGTCATGATGGTCTGGTGGCGCTCTACGGCTACAGCCAAAAGGTTAGCGACGGAGGCAGTGAGACTAATATCGATCAGAGCTCCTCGGATGTACCACTGCTCTTTTGTGAGTGTGCTGGTCCAGGGGCCAGTGTTCAGCATAAGGTTGATATAAGCCACACCAGCAAATAAGTCTGCAGCTGCCATATTGCTCAGGAGGTAATAAATGGGAAAGTGGAAGCGATGGTTCTTGAAGATGGCTATCATGACCATGAGGTTTGCCAGGACGACTATGAGACAAACTGTAAGCCCAAGTCCAATAACCAGCACATCTCGGGTGGTCCATTCTGTGTTGATCTTTTTCCCCACCCAGTTGTAGAAAAAAGTCACGTTGTGGCTGTAGTTGCAGGTGGGCCACCTAATCTCCGAGGCCATAACTTGTAACACACAATAAACAGGTATTTAGAAAAAGACATGGTGTCTTCATTTAATGAGACTAACAATAAGCATACTCTAATTATGCAGTTATGTAATGGGCCTGAACTAAACAGACTCACCAACTCTGAAGGAATTTGGGTGTTGACATTTGACAGGTCACTGTAAACCAGACATCAACTGGCCTACACAAATGAAAAGCATATCTATCAATCAAATCAAATCAAATCAAACAATGATATAGGCTATTCGAAAGTAGTATGTATTTGAATAGTTTCTTAAGAACAAATCTTAAAAGTGTCTTCTAGCCTTTGCCTAAATGACCACTCCAGAGGCCTACCCTGTACAACCATACACAGCAAAATCCATTCTTAATCATTGTTTATTATTTTCTTCAACTACACACATACTTCTCCATGGACTAATGGTTGTTTGCATAGGCTACTGGCTACTTTCTATTTCACAAACATGTGCACTTAGCTGGCTACATTTGTTCATCTCATTAATGCTTCAAAATATTACCAAATTTTGGAGTTCTGCTCAGGTTCTGGAGTCCTGCTCGATCCATTCGGGCCGCGGTGAAAATGAGCACAGCTCGTCACAACATAAACTGGACTCTTCACCTGGAACTTTTCACTGACGCTCGAAGGTGTCGCGCTGACGCCGCCCGAGTGATTCACAGATCCGCTCTGAGGCCGCCCCCAGGTGCACACGGAAATGTAGGAAACGAAAAAATAAGCGCCTGCGGGTTTTACTATCACGAAGCTTTTTATTCATTTTATGTATTTGTTTGTTCATTTCAAGGCGTCTGGCCTACGATAGGAGCCTACAAGACTGACATTCATTAGATTAGACTGGCCTATATGCCTACATGTGTATTAGGACATTAAAAACCGACGAAGAAAAAATGTTGGTGACATTGGAAAAAGATGCCTGCACTCCTAATTTAATAGACAACACCTGCTGATGTTTCAAAATTGTCTAGAAAATGAAATATCAGAAAGGGGGATTATTTGTCTTGTCTATGCGAGAGCATGTTACTGCAGCGCTCTTCACTAAATCCAATCTATTGTACCTTTATAAACCGGCCTCTGGATGGCGACAAAGAGCCACTCCTAATAACCCTTGAAGCGAAGGCTTAAACCCCACAACTTGTCAGATTATGTCTGTATGTATCAAAGCTGCAAGACTCAAATGCTACCTTCAGGAATAATATTTCCACATCACCAGTAAACTCTCTACTTTCTAAATAACAGTAATCAGTAAGCCAGTATAAAAGTAATGTTCAGGTATGCTATGATCACTAGTGTGAATGTGTCCAGTTTGTAGTCTTTATCCCATCTAAAGCCCTGAATTACAGGTCTGTAACTTAAAGCACAAACCACTACACCACCATTTATGTACCAAAATTTACAGTTAATAAACCCCTTTAAAACTTAAAGCCTCCCACACAAAGACAAAACACATTTTTTTAGTTTATTTTTTTTTATTTTCTATAAAAGAGATGAGTTTATTCAATAATCATAACTGACTGAATCAGACCTCGAAAGACCACTCACATACCAAATAACTGAGGAAATGTTTGAACAAAACCCCAAAACAGAACAAGTGTAACAAAATAAAATACCTGAATAAAGCAAACTCCAGACTGAACTGCGGTCAGCACATTCTCTGAAGAAACCATGGCACATATGTCCAACAGTTACTGTCAAAAGACGGTTAAAAGGAATGAAGTGTTTTAACCTATTCAAAACCTGATAATAATAAAAATTATATATTTATATAATGTGGACTTTATAGAAATTAAAAGGTGACAGAAGAAACACGTTCTTCTAAGGTTTATCCGTTTAATCTTATGGTCGATAGTTGTTTATCTACATCAGGGAACATGCCTCCCTCCACCACACATTAAAAAACATACAGGCAAACAGGCATCCAAATGTACACAGTCACACTGACAGAGCAGACAAGAACGCGAGTGGCAACGCTGAAACTTTTCTATCTAAAATCTGCTGATTGAAACATAATGAAAGTAGTTGACAAGTGTACACTCATAGATGTTCAGCTAAAACTAAATTTAAAACCTGAATAGTGACGACGGGTGAAATATAAAATGCTGTCTTTTACTTTTTAATTATTTTTTTCTACACAAACGCTTAAAAAAAAAAAATCGTCGGCCACAATCAAATATTACACCACCCGGTTCTGACCCTCCCTCGAAGTGTAATGTAAGCCAACGAGAATTGCAATACAATACAGGCACCAGAGAAAACACCATGAGAAGAGCAGGATGAGATCGCCTGTTTTTCAAATCGAAGCATACAGTGCCTCCCAAAACTGAATTTTAAGTCACATCCACTATCATTGAACAAGATAAAATCAAAAGTTTATTTATCGCCTTTTGTGTTTTACTCTCTGTATTTTACTGTTAAATGAACTTGGTAAAGACAACCTCTTTAAAACAATCCTGATTTACTTAGGACTTTTCCATGATTGTCCCATTTCAAGCATTCCTGACAAAATCCCTTGTTCTGTTGTAATTAACCGAGTTGTGATTCTTATAGCAGGTCTGTGATATTTGAGAATTCCCAATATGATGCCTAAAAATGATAGAAATAACTTTGTAGATATCCAAAATTCAACTAAACCAATGGGAGCTGGGTCACTTATTTTGCCAGTTAGTTGCCGTTTGATTTTTTTCCCCATAAAAATACAATACAGGTTGAGGTTTTTCCCCCCAATTCTGTTTGTGATAAATACTGGAACTATTATATGCATATATTCAAGGATTTTCATACCTACCTACTGTGTTTCAGGACAAAACGGTGAGCAATAAGAGTATGGGTCGTTTGGCATAGACATAGGTGGTGGAGTGTATTGGTGTGAAGTTTCATACGTTTAATAGAGAGGAAATAAAATATTGAAAATAACAGTTTTTGTAGAATAAGAAAATACTTCTTTACAGTAGATACTGATGAAAAAGATCTACGTTGCTCCTGGTTGTTGTGTGTTATTGGTCTGCATCCAGGCCACAGAACATAATGGTCTGTTTAGGAAAAACGTGTAAGGCAAATTGTACCTTCTCTGTTGAGAAATATACATGATTTACAGTATGGAAGTCCCTCCAAACCATCGGATGAGTTCACTTGCAACAAACAAAACACAACATAAAAGACCGGTCTTCTTCAACACCAAAGACATCTGGCAGTTTTGAAAAGCTTCTGCGCAGTCTGTCGTACATTATCAGAGCATTTATTAAGTTACTATGGTGTCTCTTGTCTGGCCAAGACAAAGTGTGACAAAGGCAACTGTGCCAGCATGGGTCGCCTCAGTTCAGGAGCTTTCAGACAAGTGAAGCCATAATTTCAGGCCAACCACATCCAAAAAGATGTGTCTGTCCTCCTTTCATTTGAATGCGTTCAGTTCACTAAGGGCAAGCTGTGGAGCCCAACCGACGGCCCGCCAGGCTTAGAACGGTCCATGCTCCTCTGGTCCATGATGGCTAATCTTTAGAAGTGTACATCATCAGGTTTTAGTCTCTGATTTTGCAGCTATGTTTACCATCTCCTCAGAACAGGTTTTCCTCAAAAATAGCCATTAAGTCACTTTGGAAATTCATGTCAATAGTTGCTGCCATCTAAAATAAAAAAAAAGAATTAATAGAAGCATTTTTCTTTCTAGAAAGGATAAATAAATGATACCAGTTATACCAAGTAATGAGAGGTTATTACTTTGCCTGCAAAGTTCCCCAGTATGGCAATACAATTATTTTTCTCCAAGGAGACAATGGGTGGTATTACCAGTGATACCACAAATCAAATTTACAGGTTATGTGACCCCGCTCAAGACATGTAATATTGCCTTGAAAAACATCAGTATATCAAATAAATGCAAGATGGCTATTTTAATGCCATACTGTGGAACATTCCCAGCAAAACAATAATATAGGTTACATTGCGTGAAGAGTCCCTCAGTCGTCCAGGTAGAATCCATGATAAAAAGGAGAAATTCAATTTGTCAACTGGACAAAGTTTGTTTGGTCGAAAACGTTTCGCCGCTCATCCGAGAGGCTTCGTCAGCTCTGGTTCTAGTGCTGGTTAGACACTGCTTATATCTAGCTGCAGGGAGGAGCTCCCTACACTGAAATAGCTCTGAAACTATCTCCACTAATCTGTCTCTTTGTTTTTCAAATTACTCTGGCGACTAGTTTAGCCTCCCTATTCAAGCCTAACGACCCTCTTCAGGAAGCCCACACACACAGACCAATACCTGCTTTTTGATTCACACCACCCAGTGCAGCACAAACTGGGTGTTATTCGGACATTACAACACAGGGCCCAAGTGGTTCCCACAAGCACAGAGGGTAAGCAGAAAGAAGCACAACATGTGCAGGAAGCCCTCTCTGTTTGTGGATATCCTAAGTGGGCTGTCAACAAAACCAAGAGAGACAAGGGCAAGAAACAAGACAACAGAGAATCCGAGCCCAGGAGGAAAGGGGTAGCAATTCCGTACCTGGCCGGCGTTTCGGAAAAACTACAGAGGATTTTCAGACAATATGAAATTCCAGTTTATTTCAAACCCACAAACACTTTAAGACAAAAACTCGTCCACCCAAAGGACAAAACACCGAGCCACAAACAAAGCAATGTGGTCTACTCCATTCAGTGTAGTGAAGACTGCAGTGAGCGCTACATTGGGGAAACCAAACAGCCACTTCACAAGAGGATGTACCAACACAGGCGGGCGTGCCAGAGTGGACCATCATCTGCCGTACATCTTCACCTAGAAGCCACGGGCCATTCTTTTGAGGACAGTGAGGTTCAGATCTTAGCCAGGGAAAAGAACTGGTTTGAGAGGGGAGTTAAAGAGGCTATTTTTGTCAAAAAAGAGAATGCGTCGTTAAACAGAAATGGGGGAGTTAGACATAACTTGTCTTCCATTTATAATTCGATTCTTAAACCAAGTCAAAACAGACAAAGAAACATTAGGGCAGACAATCCAGGGCAGAGGGGTGGAGAGGGTCGTTAGGCTTGAATAGGGAGGCTAAACTAGTCACCAGAGTAATTTGAAAAACAAAGAGACAGATTAGTGGAGATAGTTTCAGAGCTATTTCAGTGTAGGGAGCTCCTCCCTGCATATAGATATAAGCAGTGTCTAACCAGCACTAGAACCAGAGCTGACGAAGCCTCTCAGATGAGCGGCGAAACGTTTTCGACCAAACAAACTTTGTCCAATTGACAAATTGAATTTCTCCTTTTATTATAGGTTACATTGTTCACATACAATAAAAACTGTTCATCTCACCGCTTCTCGCCTCCTCCTCTCTTGCTCCCGCCTTCGTGCCATTTCTCTCTGTTGGTCGAGTGAGTTTTGTGTGGTGGACTGAGGTGGTGTGGGGGGCTGTGCCGGTGGCTGCACCGGGGCGGCAGGGGGGTCCGGTTGCTGCTGCGGTGACGGTTGGGGCACAGAGGGCAGGAGCTGTGGCTCGTGTCGTCTGCGGGGCTCTTCTTGTACCCGTCGACTTGTTTCTATCACCTCATCCTCATCTCGACCTCTGGAGGAATAAAAAACAGACACAAACCATTATGCAACAGAACAACAGGATTTAGTTGGAGTAAGGAAATATAAAAAGAATTGCCATGAAATATACACATCTCTATGGCATTTTAAAAAGGAAGAAATAATTACTTTGTGTGTGTTAAAACTGTGATAGAGGAAAAAGAGGAAAACCAATTCTTGATGGAGCCCTTTTCAAGTGACCTACCTTAGCTTGTCTTGTTCTCTCCGTAGTCTGTCTTTTTCAGCTTGTTCTGCTTGAGCCTTCAGAGCCTTTTCCCTTTCCTCTTTTTCTCGAGCAGCACGACGGAACTGCTCAAAACTGTCACTGGATGACTTCACAGCAGACATTGGCGTGGATGTTGACTTTTGTGCCAGACTGGCCCATGAGCCCATATTTTTTAGTTTCACATCCTGGATGAGATAGGAAATGGCACCAATTGCAAAAAAAAAATCATTGAACTAATGGGGAATAGTGAAACTGCCATACAGGCAGTGTGAACAAACATAAATAAATATAAATAAACATAAACAAAAAAATATAAACAAACCTGGACTTTTTTTGGAGCCACTGCTGCTTTGGACTCTTGCTTGTACTTTTCCTTGTCTGGATTTGAGGATGGAGGCCCATTGGGCTCAGACGAACGGATGACAGGTCGTGACGTGCTGTCCATAGACTTTGAGTCTATCCTCTGGTGACTGTGGCCTTGTTGAGTGGGTTTGCCTTCATGTTTGGGGTGGTCTGGTCTCATGGCAGGGTTAAAAGGCTCTCCTCTCATCACTGGGGATGGAGGGAGTTTTTCCTCTTTTACAATGTCTTGTGGTATTCTTTGCTAAAATATACCAAAAATACTGGTTTACACATTGGAATTCGTATGAAAAAAGACACCATTTCAGAGGCTGATTACCTTTTTAGACTGAATGTTGTGAGGAGGGGACGTGTGAGAGACAAGAGGATATTGGGGGACTTGTGGGGAATGCATCATGAGTGGAGATGGGTTGTCCCTCATGTTACCTGTCAGTACATGAGATCAGATTATACTGAAATGTAAAAGCAGAGACACAGAGCTAAGAGTATGTACACCATTCTTCTACCTGTGTTGTAGGGGTCCGGCTTCACTGTCCGTGACGTGGGCTGCTCTTGCTGCTGGATTATTTGCTGTGCTTTGTTGATGGGCATAGATACTTTGTGTTGTGTTCCTTGGGACTGACCTGCCAGTCCAGGTGTCTGCTGAAAGTTCAGTTGCTGCGGTTGTGATGGTTGTTGCGGAGGTTGGGTGTGCTGCATGTGGCGGGGTGGGTGATGCGGCATTTGTTGCATGGGAGGCTGTAGTGGGGCTGCTTGTGGAGCCTGGGATTGAACAGATAGTTGTGGAGGAGGGAGCTGTGGAGGAGGAAGCTGTGGAGGAGGCAGTGATGCTTGATTCGACAGCTGCCCTGGGACTGTCTGTAAATGCCCCGGCTGTGAATGCCTCTGACCCTGGAGCGGGGGCATCTGCGGGGTCTGGTGGGCCTGCTGAAACTGCTGCAGGTACAACTGTACAGGGTTCAAAGAGGTGGGAGTCTCCTCATCATCTGCTAGCAGCAACTGTGGGGGCTGCGACGAGAGCATGCCCTGAGGGGTGAGTGTGGGCGGGGACAGAGGCCGCTGGTGCAGGGGCTGAGAAGGGTGGAGGATCTGGGCGGGGAGCTGGTGCTGTGGAGGGGGAGCGGCTGTGGGCAGTTGGGGCTGCGGTGGTGGTGGGGGCTGTTGTTGTTGGGGCAGTTTGGGATGAAGAGGTGCTGCCTTGTGGCTCGGTCGTGAAGGCTGCTGAGGCATAGAACTGTGCAAGGCTACAGAGGGAAAACAATATTTAATTTTTTTATTCAATATATATTCCATACTATACAAGAGATTTCACATTTGTATTGAGCTTTTCAAACTCCCCTCACCCAGTGGTACTTCTGTGGCCACAGCTGCCCCCCATAGAGTACAGTGTAATCACAGCTTTCTCATGTTCAGCTGACAGGGCACCTATTTTTCAAAAATGTTGCATTTTGTGGCAATTCTTACCCATTTTTAGATCATAAACTTTTTCTCAACTCAAAATCCTTCAGTTGTCTTAAAAACTGCTCCACTGTTGCTCTGGCTACTCTCGGTCACGTGTGTTCACGTTTGCCCTTAGGAGACGAGTACTACAGTACCAAGGCTAATCTAAAGACATGCACGATTGATCTTTTGAAACTTTGTTTTTTAAGCTCAGTTTTTAACATAATATCATAGAATTTTAACCAACTAAGAAGTGCAGCATGTGCAGTTGAAAGGACACAAGCAAGGGACTGTTCGATTTTGTGAAATGAAGGGTTTGTTTTTCCCACATCAATGAAGACCCTCCAAGAGGCTAGCTAAGGAGCTAGCTATGGACATTTCAGATGCTACAAGTTTTTTTTTTTACACCAACTGCGGCAAAAGACCTTCAGAGGAAATACTTTGAGGGAATGAATACAAGGGACTGTTGGATTATTTGAAATAAACAGTTTTTCTTATATCCATGGAGACAGTGCAAGACATTAGCTGCCATTGGCATTGCCATGCAACAGGATTTTTACACCATATGTGGCAGCAAATGTGACAGAAGATCTTCCAGAGAAAATGCTTTGAGGGAATGGACCATCATTACTAATCAAAACACAAGAGCGGTGTAAGAACAAGGCCGTTCCTGTTGTGTTCACCTGGCTCCCTATGGACTCTGCCGTCATGCCCGGGCTACAGGACACAGAGGGGAATGACCAGTCCTCCTGTTAAACTGCACTGAGACACACAGTGTAAATGTTGCAGTAAAACTGCAACAGTTTGCTGCAGCAAAATTTGAATTTTCTTCAGATCAATGAAGTATCTCTCTCTCTCTCAAAACTAAATGCAGTTTTCAGTGCATTACCTGGAGATTGTAGGACGGGATGCTGATTGAGGAAATTTTGTGTCTCTGGGGACACTGGAGCAGCAGAGTGGGCATTAAGGGGAGGTGGGGGAGACGTGTTGCCCGAATGATGAGATAGATGCATAAGAGGCTGGCCGAAAGAGGGCAGAGAGTCAAAACTGGTCTCCAACATCTGCGATGACTCCAGAGCAGCTACAGGTTGCGCCATGAATCCAGCAGGAGAGGGCTGATGCTCCTTTATCTGACTGTTGGGCTGAGGCTGGAGGCCAGGCTGAATGTGAGGATGTGTCTTCTTTGCTTCCTTCCCATAATGACCCTTCTTTTTCGTCTGTTTCATCATTCCTAAAATAATAATAAGATTAATAATATAAATGATAATAATGAAAACATGGATGTGCAAACTAATTTTTTGTTAACTTACCAGGCCCCTCACTCTCACTGTCAGAGCTTGAGCCACTACTTTCTGAAGAGGATCCAGTCTTTTTAGACATTGCCTCCAGAGGTTTCTCTGCTTAAAAAAAAAAAAAAAAAAAAAAAGTTTTATTAATAGTTTTTTATGAATAATGTTCCAGTGAATGACTTAGAAAAGCTCACCAGGGGCCTTCTTCTTTTTCCGGAGACAAGACGACACATATCTTTCTAGCTCCCGTAGAGTAGAAGGTTTGAGAGTTTCAAAGTCTATTTCAATCTCGTCTGGGTTTGAGTTTTTGAGCGAGGGTTCTCGGGATTGAATGATATGCACTACTCTTCCAAGTTTGTCACCTGGAAGCTTGTTAATGTCCAAGCTTAGTTGCCTCTTCTCCTCATAAGTCATAGGTTTACACTTCTCTCCAGGAATAGATGGCCCGGCAGCTGCAAGCTCTTCCTCCAGAGTTGGGGCAGGAGGCAGAACTGGGGGGTGGCTGCCTTTTACCCACTCCTTTTTGCTAAAGGAAAAATAAAGAAATTAAAGAAAGTCATTCACACAGTTAATACAAAAAGACTTAAAATCTACCTTTTCTTTTTAGAACCCTGCTCTTTATTGTTCGAACTACTGGTCTTGTTCCTCTTGGGGAGCTGTGGCACTGGAGATGCTTCCTGTATTTCGTCAACCAGACTGGGCACACTTCCTTTCTTCTTATGCTTTTCCTTTTTCTTTTCCTTCTTATCCTTTTCTTTTTTCTTTGGTTTGCTGGCTTGAGGTTGGGATAAGGCGGCCAGTTGCTCATGGACAGCTTTCAGCTGTGTGAAGACGTTTGATGTTATTTGATCATAAAACTTATTTGGTTGTTTTTGTAAAACATACCTGCTCTTGAAGTTCAGCCAGCCTCTGGGCACGCTCCTCCTCAGAGTCATCTGTGGACGACTCAGACTCTGATGAGGAGTCGCTAGAACTGTCCGACGAAGATGGGGCGTGGCTCAGAGGTGGCTGCGGTTTAACGGGAGCCGGGTGGAGGAGGGATGTGGCTGGAGCAGAGACCAGAGGCTTGTTCTCGGGCTCATCTGGCATTTTTGCAAAGCGCATCTCAAAAACATCCTATAAAATATTTTAGGGTGTAAAGTGGAATTTTCCAATAGTATTGAATTCACACTAAACCAATTTACCTGTAATTTGCGAGCCATAGCAACCACCTCATGGTCAGGTGGATTGTACTTGTAGCAGTTGGAAAACATTAATCGCACATCTGCAGCATATTCTTGGGGCTCCCGATATTGCCTGTTCTCCAGTTTTGCCTGACAAACAAATAACGCAGGTTACATCTGAAATGCTGCCGAGCAGTATGTCATTATTGACATGACTATGACATCTAACACACCTTGATGGTGCTGAGGTCCATTGGATGTTTAATTATGTCATGATAATCATGTAGTCCAAGCGCATCTACATCAACAGGTTTGTAAAATGGCCAAGCGTAAGCGGCATGCTTCTTTGAGAGCATCTCTCGAACAAGGCTGGCACAGTATCCCAATTGATCCTGTGGTTTAGGACTGAGACCCCCACTTGGTCCCAGGCCGATGTGATGCTGAGAGTCCGGAGCATCCTTCTTCATTAGTTTTGAAGGCCGGGTGCTTTCTCGCCGGGGGAAGGTTTTGCCTGACTTGGACTCTGCCGGTGAGGATTCACTCAGTTGGTCATTCGCTGTGGGTGTTGTAGTGTCTGCTTTCCTCTTCTGGCTCTTTCTTTGCTGAAATATCCATAATTGGAAAATGTATTACTATATTTGTAATAATATGCAAACTCAAGCCCTCAATGTTTTAAACACACAATGCTGTCACTTACTTTATTCATGGTCATGGGGTTTTGCAGCATAGGGGCGGTGCTCTGGAGGGGCATGGGAGCCAGGGCGGTCTGGGCAGGGGGAGGCACTGAAGTCATGATCGGAACTTGGGAGGGGCATTCTGGCTGAGTTAAGCAAAAGGGAGCTCCAAGCTGGGGTGCGTGGTTGGGTATCGTGGGGGGCAGATGGGGGGGCACATGAGGTGGAACATGGGGAGCCACATGAGGAGGCAGGGCCTGCATTACAGGCTGTGGAGGTAGTGAAGGTGTGCCCTGTGCGGGACCTCTGCTCTGTGGTGTGGCTGACAGGTTGGACAGGCCCCGCGTGGTAGGTGTTGTGGATAAGGGATCGATGATGGCCCCTGGTTTAAGGCTCAAACCTGATACACACAAACACACACGGAATGATTGTTTTATCTGTTACACTAACAGCATGCACTTTCAGTTTTATAATGAAGTTAAACCAACCTGCATCTTTACGTCCTCTACCACGTCCTTTTCCAGTCATAACAGCAATCTCAATTTCTTCTTGAGGCATTTCTGTGACTTTTTGTAGGAAAACCTTTTCCAACGCCTCAGCCATGAGGACAATATCATCACCAGGCTGAAAGGAGATAAAAACCTAATCAGATGTACTGAACCTTTGCCTGGGAATTAACTAGATTATGTTAATATTACCTTGTTGTAGATGTAGCAATTAGTAAACATGGTGTTGAAGTCTTGGATACATTCTTGGGCATTCCAGTAGTAACTGTTCTCAAGCCTTTTTTTTATTGTGCCCATGTCCATAGGGGTTTTAATTATTGTATAGTAGTCCTAAAGGGAAGAAGAAATTCACAATTGAAACAAAATTATTTTACATCTATAAAGATGGAGAGAGATGGCAGAGATGATGTAGCTCTGGTTGCCACGGTAATGGTATGTCTGTTGCTATGACCAGGCCTAAAGTTTTTATTTATTTGTTTTTTTTATTGTGCAAAATGGAATAAGGCACTTAGGTGACAAATTAAAGTTACTCTAGCAACAAACCATTTTCCTGACCCTAACCTTAATCACAATGATAATGTTTCCAAACAAAAATTATAATCCTTCCTAAACTTCATCACTTCAAATGACCAATCAAAGCAGACCGTCCCTCCGGAACTTACCATCTTGTATTAACCACCCTAATGCATTACTTACAGGCAGATTCAGTTTGATGGCATCCACAGGGGCGTGAAAAGGCCATGCAAAGTGGTGTTTCCACAGAGCCTTCACCACCACTTTGAGGAGAAACTGCAGCTGATTGGTCTGGCGTTTGGGTCGGCTCAGGTTGATGTACTCGGGGACCGAGGGGTTGCCAGGTCCCCCGGCCGGACCATGGCTGCTGCTGTTGCCCCCCGACATCTGTGCCGCAGTGTCCATGCCGTCCCCCATCCTGATCCTGACAGGGCTGGCTGTGGACGGGTGCCCCTGGGCAGGTGCAGAGGCTGGAGCAGGGGCGTTAGCAGGACACCGGTTCAGTCTTGGCCCCGGCACAGACTCCACTGACAGAGCACCGCTGATCCCATTGCACTCCTCACCGGACTCTCTGGGAACAGAAGAGGATGACATTTTAAGTGTTTGACTACTGTTGGAAGCTTAAGCACAAAATTTCCCACATTTCTGTTCTTGAAGCAGTGAATTTTGAAATACTGTATGCTTGGATGGCAGGTAGAGTCAGGATTATGTGATTTATGCTGCCAAGTAAATACATCCTAAAAATGTTACAAAAGCCTCACAATTCAAATAAAACTACTGTATATATTTTCATCATGTCTGTGCGAGTAATTTAATGTAAAAAGACGTCCAGTTATAATGCCGATAATGGGTTCCTTGTTTTGATTATGATTAAAGGGAAATTAACGTTTTTTTACAATCTGAGCCTTCTTTCGGCAATAAAACAAGTAGTTTTACTCTCCCATAGCAGTTTGCTGTCAATTGGAGCAGTATCGCAGAATTTATGTTGAGCCGTTCTGTTCTACCAATGATCCCGTATCCGTTAGCGTGAGTGCTTGGGGCATTACTTTGCGGTGTCCAAGTAACACAAACTTTAGCACTTTTCAAATCACAGAAGATTGCTGTGCCAGGGTAGACTTTTAGTGGATTCCAAAACGGCCTGAAACCCGTTATCCAGCTATAGTTTCATTTGATGACGTCATCAGAGAGGACAGTGCGCATGCGTGAACTCAGCTGTTTTGTAAACACAGCTAGTCCGAAAGAAGCTAACACCGCTCTGAACTTTACTTTTCTGTTGCGTTATCGGGTTTCAGGCCGTTTTGGAATCTACTAAAAGTCTACCCTGACACAGCGATCTTCTGTGATTTGAAAAGTGCTAAAGTTTGTGTTATTTGGACACCGCAAATCAGTGCCCCGAGCACTCACGCTAACGGATACGGGATCATTAGTAGAACAGAACGGCTCAACATAAGTTCTGGTTTTATTGCCGAAAGAAGGCTCAGATTGTAAAAAAAACATTAATTGTCCTTTAAGTAGTATATAGGGATATTTTATTTGGGAGGGTTTTAAACACAAGAATATTTTGTCTCCATGAGGTGGAGACGAGGCATGCTGTTGTTCGTAGCCTGTAGTGGCTGTCATAACTCCTAGTAGTAGTAGAAGTGGAGCAATATGTCAGTTTAAAAATGTCATCGTTTGGGGTTGGAGTTGTGACAATATAATATTTTGATATTTGATTGATATATCATACTGATGTTTGAGCTCTCAGGAGGATGGAGGTTAAGAGAGACCAACTGCATGAACTGTGATATAACCAAAAGTACTTCAATATATCCCACCTCTATCTTGCATCCACCATTTTACAAAATTATTCATTTCATCATGAAATCACTGATACAACCATTGACCAACATCTGGCCCCAACACCCGCAATCTGCACATCAATATCAACAGTTCCAACAGTGAACACTTCCTGCTGAAGTCATATCAAACTATACAAGCTATTTTCCAAATGTTCAAACAGTGTAATACTGTTTAAGCCCAAAATTAAACCACATTCCTCTGACAGAGAATTGCCTCATGGCACATGTGAGCTGTTTTTAGAATGCATCTGGGCCAAGCCTGCCTCCATGATATGCAGCTCCTTTTGGGGTTTTCAGTCATTTCAGTCAAGTCTTTGGACCTGGGAATGTTTAGAGAGACGTGGGTGGACAGAGGTGGAGGGGGTGGGAGTGGGATGGATAGAGGGGGAGTCTTGTCATCTGGCAGCTGAAGGTACTACATGTTCCTTTTCTCACACAGGGCCAGAACAGTTAGAGATTTTTTACAGATGACAAACAAAAGCTGCCAACAAACAAATCAGTGAAGAAATATCATGTAAGAGGGATCACAGGGTTTTTTATGTTGTGCAAGTTTGGTCCACTAGCCTTTGTCCAGCACCACCCCTCAACAGGGCCCTAAAGATAAACACACAACTGAGCACACTCTGACTAATCTCATTCTAGATGAGTCACTTTCTGAGAAGAGGGAAGCAGTTTGCACACCACATGATTGCTGCTTGTATCTCCTTCAGGCAAAAAGACACAGTGGAGAATCTATGTACATGAATGGACATTTATGACATTATTTAGGAATTTTAAGTCTTTGTTATGCAAGTACACAATATCAGTGAAAATTTGACACAAACCACATTTAAAGTAGGGCTTGTCAATATGGACAAACGATTTTTATAGTTTTGAAACCAAAGTCAGAGCGGGGGACTGCTAGCATTTCAAACAGGGGAAGTGCTTTACATTTTCATTATCATATGCTATTTAAGAAATTAAATTGCCTTCAATCTAATGTTAGTAGTGAGATTTTTAAAAACAATGTTACTTGTTTAATTGCACAATAGCCCTGCTTCAAGTAAACTTGTTTCATAATAGTCCTCGATTTCACATTTTTTCTAAATCACAATTATTAAAAACACAAATTAATCAAAATAATTTGATTCACTGCCCAGAACCAAGTAAAGTTAAATATTGGCTACATGGCTTAATGTGCATTTGTTGAACATACTCAGATCCTAATCGATAAATAAAACTCCTGGACCTTTGCTGAATAGTTTGAGAATGATCTTTATCTGAAACAAGACAACATGTTAATAAAGAATATAAAACATTTTTTGTGTTGAAAATTGAATTCTATTGTATAAAACCAATTCAAAATTTGACATTTGATATCAAAATGGGAATCATTGAGTCTTTTTTTCAAAATGGGTTCTAAAATATTAACATCGTGACATCACTAACTTTGTTATTAAAAATAACAGTATGACAAAATGAGGATCTACTGAACGAAACCAAACCTGAATGTCAACTTTTGAGTTGTTAGCAAATCACAGGGTGAACTTGTATAACCTGCACGTACTAAGAGGAAAACCTAACGTGCGAACCAAGCCTAACATGCGAAAAGTGTTTTAACTTTTAACTAATGATATACACACAGATATTCTTGAGACTTCAAAATACTGAAATTTAAGAACAAGTTTGTGTATACATTCTAACTACACTATACAAAATGCTGCCTCGGTATAACAACTTAACTTATAACTTGGTGGATGGCCAGACATGCTTGTCTCCATGGAAATGTTATTTCTTTGCCTTGGATGTTCCACAGTATGGCGTTAAACTAATCTATATCCATGAGAGCAGTGTCACCATACGAAGATATATAAGCAAGAATGCATATGTTAGGTTTGGGCAATAAATCACCTATAGTTTAATTATTACAAAACAATATATCTAATATCCAAGTAGGACATTTCAGACAATGCAATAACATCTCCATGGAAACTAGCAAGTGGCAGAAACACCCACCAGTAAAATTACATAGTGTGCCTTTTAGAGTTGCTGTGGAATGAAAACAAACAGACCCAAGCCATGTGGGAAATCTTAAGACAGTCAGACAAGGTAGTAAGTAATAATATGTGAACCAGTCCAGATGGCCACCGGTGCTGCGTGGTCCCTTCATATCACTGTAATGGAGACAGGTGGCACCCGATGGCTCATTAAGCGCCACTCAAGTGGGTCAATAAGCTTTTCAACACAGACCAATTTACTAAATACTACAAAAAACATGAATGACTGACTTTTGCTTCTTAATCTGTCATATGCTCTTCCAGCCTAGACAAATGCAAATGAGCTGTAACTAGAGATAATCTGATATGATTTTCACAATTCATATCAAATTACTTACTTCATATCAAATTACTCCCCCAAATTATTTAATTTAAATTTACTCCAAACTCGCATCTCTTTTTTCACCACAAATCTTTAAGAGAGCTGTGTAGTCAGGTTTTCCGCAGTTCTCTCTTTGCATTCAAGTGTTCAAATAAAGCTCTATGGGTATTTTTAAGATGCAGGTTATGCAAAACAAAATATCACCCTGTGCTGAAGCTTTAAGATCGACAGCAAAAAAAGCTAAAAAGGCCAAATATCAGCCTGATAAATCGGTCGATCTCTAGCTATATGTAACCCAAGCCGACAGACAAAACCTGGAGTGATTAGGTTACCATGCTATGTTCATCACATGTGACTAAACAGGATAAATTGTTAATGAGAGTGAGGCTACAGTCTGTTCTTCAACTAGACTGCATGTAAACAAAGCCTGTTACATAGTAGGCATATACTAAAGACCCATATAAACTGAAGTAGTGCACCACAATTTTGGAAAAATATATATTTTTCCAATTTTGGAAAAATATATAAATATATATAATATATATTTTTATATATATAAAAAAATATATATAAATATATAATATATATTTTATATATATTATATATAAAATATATAATATTATATATAAAATATATATTGTGATATTTCTGACAAATATAGTGATTATATACACGTGATAGACATTTACTAGTATTTCTTTTCAAAGTACACATTTGTAAACAAGTTCTGGAGCACTAACATTTGAGGAAAAGAGTGAAATATGAACTGATGAATACAAGAATCTCATTGTACTCATCAGTTCACATTTGTAGAGGTCTAAACTATGGTTGTCAAAAGTATCAAAAATCAGATACTAATAATATTCATTCATCTTCTTCCGCTTTTTCCATTTTCTGGGTCGCGGGGGGAGCAGTCCAAGCAGTGTTCTGCTGCCCAGAACACAATGCATCAACCAGATACTTATTTGACCAGGCATTGATACTAAAAACAAAAACAAAAAAAACCCTGAAATGCTTTAGTATGATCTTGAGCTCTATCAGTATAAGACCACCACATAGACTAGTATACACCCATGGACCAAAATGGAACACACATGGATGATTGACAGATTACACAGATAACATGATATTATCTTTTGTATTGCCATGTGTTATGTTGAAAATGACCTATGTGACCTAATGATCTATTATCTAACAGTGTCACCGTGGTATCAGAATCAGTATTGAGTATCAAATCAATTCAATTGTATTTAAATAGAGATGAAATGTTTGTATCATGATTAATCAACAATTAATCGATTAACGGTTAATTGTCGATTAAGACGTTGGTCGATCAAAATGCATTAATTGTAATTAACCGCTAACCGCGGACACGCGGACATGCGCACCCGCGTGGTCATGAAACAAGGCAACCGCGCTGCGCCAAGATCGACTCACAGCCGACCGCAGGCGCCAACGGCACTGCGCAGCAGCCCCGGGTGTACGCGCGAGGCGAGATCTAACCCGGAATGCGTGCCGCTGCTGCCGGTTTCGCCGCAGCCCGCGCCCCGAGCCCCGCGCGGCTGGCCTGCGGCTCGGAGCGCGGGGCGCGGCGAAACCAGCACACGCCCCAGTGGTTTAATCCTGGTCTAGTCCAGGTCTAGACCCGGTCGAGTCCCGGTCCAGTCCAGGTCCAGTCCAGGTCCAGACCTGGTTCAGACCTGGTCCAGTCCACGTTTAGTCCTGGTCTAGTCTCTTAGCCAATCAGGACAGAACACAATGTTACTCTATAAAAAAAAATTTACACTATAAAAAAAAAAAAAATTGGATAGAGCGAAGGATTACTGTATTTTGTTATTCAGCATCAATACATTTGTCTGCTTTTTACTAAGGAATAATTAATTGAGGAATATACAATATAATAATACTATGATATATTTATGACTCAGTGTTATGTATACTATAGCTTATATTCTTAAAGACCCTATTGAAACACTAAAATTCAGGTGAAAAACGCCGCTTATCAGTTAATCGTTAATCGACCGATAAGGTCAATCAACTATCAGTTAATGAATTAACCGATAATTTGCATCCCTAATCATGACACTAACTGAAACAATAGTTAGTCTACAAAAAGACAAAATTTTGCAGTACTTTGCAATTTAATAATCGCACTCAAAATTCTGATTCGACTGCAACATTTCTGGACTGTGTACATTTTGAACAATTATACAAGTATTGACAAAGCACTGTGAACAGTATATCAAAGTAACACTGGAACCATTAGAATATTGCTAAATTGTAAAATGATTGTGGAAATATGGTTTTCTATGGCTACAGCAGATCCAATGCGAGCTGTATGGTATGTGAGACTAATCAGCTATGACGAGGCCACAAACTGGGGTCTATACAGCACTCTGCTGACCCCTGACCTGGACGTACATCACAGGCGACTGCTGTGGAATGTCTGTGTGGAGGAAGTGGCTCTGGTTACAGAGGTGGGGGGGTGCAGGCTGAACTTTCAAGGAAATCGCGGGAAAACATGACCAACATGTCTGCATTGGGCACTGAATCATCAATCATTAATGCGCTGAGAGGGGTCGAGTTCAGGCAAAAGTACAGGAGCATGTATTTCACTTGGGGTTCCAGTAAGACTTAATTATTAATCTGACCACAGTAACAAGGCCAACAACACAGCCTTGTGGTTAGACAGCAGTTGTCATTACATAAACCTTAAAGGGATATGCCACCCCCAGGTCAAATTTGGGCATCTCCCCACAGTCCAGAGACTAAAACAAGTGATGAAAAGCGTTTTCCTGGTCACCCAGCCATTGTCCGAGTCTGTTAGCACTGACCGCCACGCGCACCTGCTGCTCCTCCGCCTTAGACTGGAGGCAACGGCGCCAGAGAAAGATTTCGGCCAAAAGGAATTAATTTGCTCGATGCTTTTCCCAATTACTTTCTGTGTAGTGCGCATTCATATCGAGTGCAAATAAATGTACAAATCAACACGGAGAACTTGCCTTGGTCATTTTGGGTGGGAACTATTTTTCAGTGCGGAAAAAGACAGACGAAGCACGCACCACGCGGACAGGGGAATCCCTGTTTACGCACCAGAAAGGGAGTTCCCCCGGTGCGTGCTTCGTCTTTCTTTTTCCGCACTGAAAAATAGTTCTCACCCAAAATGACCAAGGCAAGTTCTCCGTGTTGATTTGCACATTTATTTGCACTCGATATGAATGCGCACTACACAGAAAGTAATTGGGAAAAGCATCGAGCAAATTAATTCCTTTTGGCCGAAATCTTTCTCTGGCGACGTTGCCTCCAGTCTAAGGCGGAGGAGCAGCAGCTGCGCGTGGCGGTCAGTGCCAACAGACTCGGACAATGGCTGGGTGACCAGGAAAACGCTTTTCATCACTTGTTTTAGTCTCTGGACTGTGGGGAGATGCCCAAATTTGACCTGGGGGTGGCATATCCCTTTAAGTATTCATGTTTAAGAATATTAAAGATCAGATTTCTTAGTAAATGAAGGACAGGGAGTTTTTCATTACATCTTTTAATTTAGTTGAAGTGTGGATAGAAGATAAAAAATGTGTGATCAAACTTAGATTATGTAATTGTGTCAATATATCAAACATTTTAACAAAAACAGTCTAATTCCTGTGCATAACATGCAGCATTTACACATAAAAATGATACATCTGAGTGCTTGTCTGGATAGTTAGAATTGTTTTGGTTTAAAAACGCAAAATTAGAAATGTGGCCAGGACCCATCCCAATCAGTGTGTGAGGAAACTGGGTCATCTAGTTCGAAGGAAATAAAAACAAGTTCATAAGAGTTTAGACTGTCCCAGAATGAGTATCTGCATACAGAGCATCTCAATGTCCCCTGGGAGGATTATATGTATTTACCAAATGAATCAGACCACGACACATACAGACTCCACTCAGTGACTCAGCCGAATTTCAGGAACCCCACCATTCTTTCATCTTCCACTTTCAGCTGCTCTGAGTGGGACAGCCAAACCCTTCCAGGAATCCATCTTTACCAACACACAACCCCCTCTTCCTCTGAGCCCCTTCCCCCACACCCCCCTCTCACTGGGAGGTAGGTCCAAGGCTTCAGGCCAAATCTCAAACACAATACAGTCCTAAACACAAACAAAATTCAAGATTTGATATATAAACTGGAGGAACATACATCAATGCCACTATAGGGCTCACAATTGTACAAAACCATGAGTCAAAGCTGTAGTCACTGAACTCAAGCCCCAATGTTTGACCATGAAAGTTGTATTTTAATTACTAAAAAGACCTTCGGACCTTCGTAGACATACAGGCTTTAAAAAAAGCCCTGAATGAGCTTTTACAGAGCCCTCAAACTCAAGTTTGGTCCCAGTTACATTACCTCTTCACAGAGACTGAATGTGCAATTTTTTCCAGAAGGGCATCCAGTTTTTGGAAATCCAACAAATCGTTTGACTTAGCGTGCATCATGTAATCCATTTAAGAAATTCACAGCAAAAAAAGTATTTTCCAAAAGAGGGCCTTAAAGAATTACACTGAAGTCAGGTTTCTCCTTTTACTTCTCCAAAACACAGAGGGGTGTTATCCTCAGGCTCAGTTCACTTGCAAAAACAGCAGAAAACATAGTGAGTAACTTTAACATTGTGGGCGCAGAGTCTGCTCCAGGAGTGTCCAGGCTGTGGAGCCTCCAGCCAGCAGGCTGTGTTAGCTGTGAGAGCCGGTCCTCTTTCCACCCCATCCCCCTCTCAGCAGTACAACGGCCCAGTTACCACCGGCTCTCCGCTCCATTGTGTGTCCTCTTCGGGGCCTCCCCAACATAGCCCCAGGACCAAAAAGTACGAGAGGTGAGGGGTAAAAAGACTGGCTCTAGCCGAACCAGAGGAGCACTTCCTGCCTTGGTGTGTCCCAGCGCAACCGACCAGCGTGCTGTTACTCAACAGTAAAAATGGCTCTCTGCTTCCTCATTCAGCAGAGCCTCAGCCCACACAGCCCTCCTCCCTCTCGCTCTCTCTCTTCGGCCCTCCCCTCTTTCCCATCAATAGATGAAGGTCCTTGCGCTCTCCTCAGTCTCTGTTACACCTTTAGCACCCCACCCCCTGCATGTCGTTTCCCTCTTCCATATCATCATGCCCTGCCCCCACACACTTTCTCTTCAGTCCTCTTGAATATGGCTTCCCCCACAAAATCAGGAGCTTGTCAACAATTATCACACACCAATATGGCCTCCAAAATGAGCAGTTTCTTTTAACAATATGAAAGCAAGATCTAATTTCAGATAGAACTTTAATTACCACGGGATTCACCAGTATCTCACAAATACTATGAATATGCAAAAAAACCAACAACAAAACTGCTACTTTTAAATGTCTATGAACCTGACGCTTCCTACACCAAAATACCAAGCAACAAGTTATCTGCATGACTGTTTAGAAGCCAACCTGTAAATAACAAACTTTACTGAGATAAGGGTTATGGTCAGGGCCATACCCAGTCACAGAGACAAATGTAGGAATGGTTGATGATGAAAGTCACAATTTCAAATTCATTCTATGTACATGTACATATGATTGTTTTTCGACAATAAAGCAACTATGACCTACCTATGCTTTTGGTCATAATATAAATCATGATTTTGTGATTTTGGTAATACTATATAAATGTCCAAAATATTTTTTTAATTTTCATTTTATGTAGCTTAAGATGAATGCATTATGTAGAATACAAATGTTAGTGACACTCATTAATAAAGTAGTTTTCATTGTTTCTATTCAAATTGACTAGAAGACTCAACTGGCCTACCTACTGGCCTCATATTTGGTGTTTATTGATGTTTTATAATAAACCGACAGATTCAATTCAGTTCAAAGTTAAATAAACAGGGCAGCTACCTGGTTGAAACAATTCTCACATCCACGTGCCATGTACCATTCTCACCACAAAACAGCAGCTGCAGAGGAACAAACCTTTGGGGCTGTCACTCTGCAGAGGACCACACATAACTGAGATTAGACAGGGGAAAGGAGACTGGGTCAGGTAATAATGCCAAGAGAACTGAATTAACCAAGTCAAATAAACCTACTTTGTACAATTGTAAATTATAGTGAACTGGAAAACAAAGGGCACCTGACCTCAACCTAAGACATTATACATGGTGTCTGGTCTTAGTGTGTTTCCTCCTGACACTCTGGTTTTCCCACTCAACCCAAAATGTGCACAATAACAAGAAATCCCTCACTAAGGCAGTCCTGACCAAGCCTAGCTCAAGATTTGAAGATGGGTCCCTGGACGCTGTACTGAGATGCCCACTGCTCCAAGTTGCCCCAGCAACATTGAAGGACAGGGCAAATGCAAAGTAGATATAAAATTTCCCCATAGGGACAATAAGGTATACCACAGTAAGGTGAAGTAACTAGTGAGATATTAGATATTAAAAAAACAATCTACAATAATCATTTGGAAATCACTACAACTATTCTTTAAAAAAGTAACATACTTCATTAGTAATTAACAATTACAATCACTCCAAACCCTCCACAAGGAAATGTGTTTTAATTAGTCAATTGCTTAACTGCATTGTAATATACAATAATTTAGCCTAGAACTATATATCCTATGCTTTGTTTAAATCATAAAAAGCGCCTCATATCTTTAGATGAAAGAACTACAGGAAATGTCTTCACCAACTACAATGACAGACAGAACAGTTTATGAAAAACTAGTGAATCCAAAAATGTGTTAAAAAATGTACAACTTTATTATTATCCGTTAACATTTCAGAAAAAAAAAACAACAACAAACAAAAGGTGTACTTTGGTGGTGAGGAATAAATAATTTCTACAGAATGCTCAACCACAGCAAAACATCCAGACCTTGTTCAAGTTTTACTCAAATGCTTCACTCATTTCTCCCAGACCACAGCCTCCTTTTTATTCAGGTCATTTTCAACTAGGCCAAGGATGGAGTTACCATGGCAACACAACTGGAGAGAACAGAATAAAATATGATCTGAACAAGTAAAAAAAAAAGGAGCAAGATACGTACGCACAGGACACATTACTAGCCAATATTACATGTAAATATTATGTACAGAAATGATACAGCTGCATACAGTCCACATTTATTTCATTGGGTGACTGGCCATTATGGCTCACAGTATATATTACATCATAATCAAATACAACAAGTAAAAGCAGTTTTAGTTCACGCAAGAACTACTCCCTTCTGACAGGTGGGTATTAAAACGGGTTATTATATTGCACTTGTAAGATGAACTGCAACATACCAGTAGTACAAATAGAGGAAAAAAAAGCTTTAGGAAGAGACAAATAGTTTCTGTTAAAGTAGAAAGACACAAATAAACAGTGTTCTTTGTATGGCTTCAGCAAAACCTGCAGCATAGATAAAATTGTGGCGAGGTAGTTTTATTATTTCAGCAATTTCATACGTTCATAGTTTGACATTTACACCGATCAACGATGTATGGGCGTATAATTTCCTAAGGTAACTCATTTCACATATGTACACGTATTAAAATCATTAGAAACAATCACATCTGCGTGGGACAAACTACAATTTCCAGATGTGCCAACAGAGACGCATAAGCAACGAGCTCTTGATCAAAGCTTATCCAAGGAGGCGATATCCTTCCTTAGGCCACGGGGACAGTAAAGTCATGGCTCGCCATGGACGTTAATGCTATATTTAATGCAATAGATTGTCACTTTAAGGAATGTCTTATTTCGAGTAACCCAGTAAGCTGTGGTTCAAGAACAAAACACTTCCATTTTGCATTAGCCGTCCCATTCTTTGCAAAATGCCCAGACTGAGTGTGCGCCATCAGCGTCTCCACAACATAAGACAGTCGACGAGCAAATTAGCAATCCATGACTAACACAGTATCCGTAGCTCTATTTCTAACGCTATAAATGCGTGATTTTGATCATGAGTGGTATAAATGTGAATATGGGGTGAATTAGACGTGTATTATAGGTGCGGTTATTGTGTCTTTGGACAGACAACTGGCAGCTAGCTTTAGTTAGCACGTTAGCTAACCAGAGTAGGCCGCCGTACTGGTGAACGATCTCAGTGAACGCCGGGCGACAGCAATACCTCTTCATATAATACAATAGTGTGTACTTTGTGTCTTACCGTCTATGCTTACAGTTTAATGAGGCATGATGATAGGTAGATTAATGGCATTTACCTGGTTTTATCAGGTTGCCAGGGCGCGCGGGATCTTTCTCTCCGAGGATCCTGAACACCTCTCGCTGTCAGTGACGTCACACGCACGCCTTTCGTAACGTAAAGGACGTCTCACAAAAAGCACTCAAAATGAGCTACGGGTTGTATTTAAATACATTTCATCTATGGATAAAACTTTTTAACATGTTAATTGCATGATTTCGGTTATATAATAATAGTGCATTATTATAGCAAATCATGATAGGCTACTTCACATCAACTTTTGTCATTGTCTACACTAAAAGATCAAAATAACAAAGTCTGGAGTATTGTTATGAGTTACTGATGTACTTTGCATAGAAACCCAATAGTATAAACCATAGACTGTATAATAAAGCTAATAAATACATGCAGCAGACTCGGAGCTGCACGCGGGGGGCTGCATTCAGAGTACGTACTGCACTCAGGTGACTCTCCTCTGTCTTTTCGTTGTTGTAGCGTCCCCTGTCTATCGAATGATTACTTTGTAGTTATAATCAAACAGAATGTCTATTACTGCAACCTTTATTTTTCCTACTATTATGGTGAGTCATGGCGATGTATGCATGTTAAAAATCCTATTGGCCTATTTAAGCTATGTTATAATGTTGTTACCTCATCAAAACATACCTGAAGATGTAGCCTACAGAAAAACTAAAATATGGCTGTTTGCAGCAGGTGTCAATCAGTAAAAACAGGTAGAGGGTGCTCTTGGAAAAAAGGATCAAAACCAAGACCTTTTAATTAAATTAAATTAATTAATTATACTTTCCTGTGGAACTTTTACTTTTCTGGAGTGCCTGGATTTCATCTTAGTTTTTATACCTGGACATTCCTGCACATTTTACTACATCTGTAAATAGGTAGGCCTATTTATTCTTTGCACTGCTTTTAGATTTTGTCTTAGATAATTTTTGTATTGTCTTTATATTGTATTTTGTACACTGTCTTTTGTGCACTGGCCAGGGAGAAACGGAATTTCGATTCACTGTATGTCAAACACATATGGCAGAATTGACAATAAAGGTGACTTTGACTCTGACAAAATATCTAACAGAGGGCAACAAAAATAGATGGAATAGCAACCAAAGAGCAATATACCAGTATCAAATGAGACATAGTTATACGGTAATAATAAGAATAAAAAAATGATAATAAATGTATATGTAAATTTAAATGTATATGTACTTTAATACATTTATCAGAATAAAATAGAAAAATAAGTAATAAAATATAAAATACAATATCAAATAAGATGTCCAATCACAGCTATATACAGTTGTAGGGAGTATTATCTGTTACATAAGGGTGAGTTGTTTTACAGTTGTATGGAGTATGGTATGAATGTAGTCCTGTATCTCTCACTGTTTGAGTGGAGCTGTAGGAGCCTGTTGGAGAATGAGCTCCTCTGTCCCTCTATGGTCTGGTGCAGTGGGTGAGCAGGTGTGTCCATGATGGAGAGCAGTTTTTCCAGTGTCCTCCTGTCCCTCACTGTGACAAATGTCTCCAGCTCACAGCTGATCACGTGACCAGCTTTGCAGATAAGTTTGTCAATCTGTTCAATGTCTCTTTTACTGGTGCTGCTCGCCCAGCAGACCACAGCGAAGTACAGGGCGCTGGCAACCACAGACTGGTAGAAGATCTCCAGTAACTTCCTGCACACATTGAAAGACCTGAGCTTTCTCAAGAAGTACAGTCTGCTCATGCTTCTTGGTGGCATGGTGGCTGGGTGGCTAGCGCTCATGGTTCACAGCAAGAAGGTTCTGGGTTTGATCCCCGTGTGACACGTTGGTATGGCCATAAGATTTGGGTCGCCCGAGCCTTTCTGTGTGGAGTTTGCATGTTCTCCCCGTGTCTGGGTGGGTTTCCTCCGGGCACTCCGGTTTCCCCCATCAATCAATCAGCAGTAACGTGCTGCCCACTGGTCCTAATAACAGGATGGGTTAAATGCAGAGAAGAATTTCTCCTGTGTGAGATCAATAAAGTCACTTCTTCTTCTTGTAGACAGCATTACAGTTGTCTCTCCAGTCCAGCCTGTTTTTCACCTGGAGGTCAAGGTACTTGTAGCAGTCCACTATTTCCACGTCATGACCGTGGATGGTAATGGGCTCCACTGGTGTCCTCTTTCTCTTGAAGTCACTCACCAGTTCCTTGGTCTTGTCCACTTTCAGGAGCAGATGGTTTGCCTGGGACCACTCCACAGAATTTGCAATCATCCTTTATTATAAAATAACCTTTTATTATTAGTCTAAAATAACCCTTTATTATTAGTCCGTCTACATCTCCAAAGCTCAAAATGCTCTGTTCAACCTTGTGTTCAACCAACAATTCCAGTGAAGGTGTATTTAATTTAAAAACACAATGGAGCACTTCCTGTATGACATGACATCACAACACAAAATGTTTTCATTTTGAGAGAAGAACTCAGCCTAAATAAGCAGGATTTGTGTATTAACCATGTGTAGATTAAACAAAAATACAACACCAGGTATGTGTATGCACAGGTCAGAAAATAGCGTAATATGGGCCCTTTAAAATAACTTTTACATTATTTGATGTGTGATACCAAGCTGCATTCCAAGCAAATTCCATGAACATTCCACGAACATTTTGTTGTTAATGATATCCAAAAAACAATTTTACACACACTGATGCCCATGCAGCTTCAGCACTTTTGCACTTTACAAATTGCACCTTCACTTTTGCACCTTACATATTGCACATTTCATTCTACCTCAAACCTCTTGTTGGAAGAGTATATGCTTGCCTGTATGTTTTATGTCTATTTATTGTTGATGCCTGTGTGCCTGTCAAGAGTGTAGCTGTGTGTGTGCGCGAGTGTGCGTGTGAGTGGTTGCGTATGTGTGTGTGTGTTTTTAGTTAAATTGCACATTTGGAGTCCGGTGAAATGTAGTTTCACTCCTCTGTGTAATGTCTGTTACATAGTGAATTGAGAAATAAGTACATTTCGAATGTTGAATTTTGCATTTCAATATTGCCATTGAAACCAACTACAGTCCTTATTTTTATGACATGAAGCTTGTTTTTAATTTGTGATTTATAATTATTTATGAATATGATGAATATTAATAGCCCAAATGGAGGGGAAATAGTGTTGTGAGTGAGCGGTGACACAACAATTGTTAATAGTTATTTTTTGATGATACATAGTAAGGTATAATTGTAAATGCTTAAGTTTGTAGAAGATTGATTAAAAATGAAAAAGTGAAGAATAAAATTAATAATTCCCCATGAATCTACACTGAAATAGATAAAATTACAAAAGTAAGGGTACACAATCTCGCAATGTAGTGGCGTTGTTAAATAATAATGCCTATAATTCTAATTTAATTTTAAATAGTTGGATATATTAATAAAATTCACCACTAACCACCAAAAGCGACAGAAGGAAGTGTAGCCCTACAGTCCTCTGGAAGCAGCCCTCTGAGTGCAGCTCCGCGTCTGCAGATTTATAATGGTTGGCGACTGTTTATTGTCGGTAGGGGGCGGTGCTGCACAGCCCATTGTAAAAAAGAAAAGGAAAGGTAGAAGCTCCCGGAAAAATAGCCAATGTAATGCTAATGGTAATACCTTGGGTAGATAAGCAGCATGGGTGTCAAAATAGAGATATTTAGGGTAAGTGTCGTTCTCCATGATTCTATAAAATCTCCATAGTAAAATCGATTATATGGTTTCTGTTGGAGTGTTGACAGTTGAGCTGGCATGGCTAGTTGTTAGCATAAGGCTAACTGAGGTCGTTGACAGTCGTGTTATGTCTTCACAGATGATGTTGTACTTGTCTTTTCCCGTGGCAATGTTTTGGGTCTCAAACCAAGCCGAGTACTTTGAGGAGTATGTGATCAAAAGAAAGGTATATAAAATTACGCTTATTCATATTACACTCACCGCTGTACTATACAGTTCTATAGTCCCTTTTCTAATCTGTTATTTTATAATGTTGCACGTATTCATTTACCTGATTGTTTTGTTCGCAACAGAGGGAGATCTTTCCTCCTGACGAAGAACTTCACGTAAGTGTATATCACACTAAATGCATTTTTTTCCCTAAAACTTGACAAATCACAGTTTGGGCTTGTCAGGATGAACTCAACACCCAGAATTATTTTGCTACTGATAATGTTTCATTTATTTGCAGAGAAAAGAGTTTGAGGACTTCAAAGAAAGAATGCGTGTTCGTAGAGAGCAGCGAATGTCAGTGGAATCAGAAAACTAAGGACTCTTTTTTCCATTTCATACCAATGTCTAATGAAGTGACTGAAGATTGAGTATGAGTAAATATTGCTCATATGTCCGAGTAGTGGAGTAAAACTTTTTTGTTTTTTAATTCTTTTTGCTTTTGATATTTGACTTGGAGTGGCAGGGTGGCATGATAAAAGGCCAACACTCCAGGTTGCACGTTTAACTTCTCTCTGAGTGGGTTCTCTGGCCTCTGGTTTTCCCAATCAATCCATAACATGCATAATAGATAAAATCCTCAAACTAGCTCATGATCTGGAGATAGACTCCTGGTGAGTGACTGTGGTAACTCACTGCTGCTGACAGGATGGGTCACAGAGGAAAAAAATCCCTACGGAGACAAAAAGTATGCTTACCACCAATGTTCCCCCTAATTTTTCATGTGTCTGAGCAAACACACGAACTCCCTGAGCGTTCCTTGGACTCCTGTGAGCAACATCCGACATGCACACTGTGGCCACACCAGTATCACACCTGAGATCATGGCAAGTTACATAGCTTATGAATCAAATTACTGCTGTTATTTCTGTTAGATTACTTTTAATATAACTGATTTTTTGGTCCACTTCTCAAAAATCTGTTCATGTGCTTTGTACATGTTGTATGTCAGTGTGAGGGTCCTGCTGTGGTCAGTGAAACACTGAACATTACAATATTTTGAAAAATAACCTGTGTATAAACCTGTAAAACAACATGAAGAGAGATTTTTTCAGCTTGATATATATATAGCCTACATGTAGCTGCAGATTTTTTAGGGATGATTGTAGGACCTATAGGACACTATAAGATGGGTCTTTCTCAAAATAATGATCTCCAAAATAAGTATACATTTTTATCAGTTTATATCTTGCTTTTTAATCATTACCCAGTTTAAGTAATTTTGTGAGAGTGACAGAGCTCTGTGGGTTAACGCTCTGGGGAGAGGATTCACACTTCACACAGAAAGTCCCGTCTTTTTGCTCACAAAAACCTATGGCTTGGACAGAAACAAAGAAAACAGCTGAGGATTACATTATGGCTCTACCTGTCTCCTGTTCTGTGCGGGCGGCGCTCCCGTCGGCTGGTGCGGACCTGCCGCTCTGACCCACGGCGATGCGCACGACAACTATGGTCTTACTGAAGGAAGCGAGCGAAATGCGATCGAAATGTATCTGTTTGTAGTTGCCTTGTCCCCTAACGCATGTGCACATTCACATGTGCAAACTGAATCTATCAGACTGGATTCCGTGTGTCAAACCAGCGCTGAGTTCAGGTTAGATTTTATTTTATGCGCTGAAAAGGATTTGATGTGCGCACTGAACGTCTGGGCAGTGCGCAATTGCGCACGCGCGCACCTTAGAGGGAACAGTGCTTACCACTGTATTTATAATATTTAATTAAAGAAAAAAATGTATACTTTTTAACTCTGGCGTGTTTTCATTTTCTGTATAGATGCAACAAATCAATCATCATATGCTTGATGTGGTTACAAACATGATACAACACATGGAATGTCTTGGTGTGATGTTACCTATGCAGCTCTCTTCATCAGTGTTAGAAGCTTGAAAGTAGATTCATGGTTAGAATCAGTCCCATGAAGTGTATTGACAGTTGTAGATTTCTTGATCTATCCCGATGTAACTGGTCAGAATTCAGTGAATCTGGCCATTTTTCCCCCCGGGTGCAAACTGGAGGGAAAATCAACCCCCCCCTCCCCCCCCCTTCCTGACTTCCTGAGAAAGTATAGGTGTGATTAATTAGTTAGGAAGTGCTATCTGAATTAAAGGTTGATAACTGATAATTGTTTGAAGTTTATTGTAACAGAAAATCAAAAGATGAGAGGTTTTGAATTTGAGTTACTGAAAGGGTATATAAATTACCCCTGTCTGATATTTTCCTCATGTTTTACCTAGCTTTGGTGATGTTCAATACTGCTGTAAGTTCACTGCTGGATTACATTTACTTCTTTTGGATAACTTTGGATCCACTTTTCTTACAGGCAGCTGAGTGTATTTCATTTTGTTTTAATTTTGGAGTCTTGTATCAATAGCTAAAGTTTTGTAACAATGGGCGAAGGCTTGAAAGTTGGGTAAAGGAAGAATGCATATACTGCGTCAGGATATTTCTGTTGATGTGTAAAATTGCAGAATGCCACTACACATTTGGTCCTCCATCATGCCCTGGAAAAGAAATAAGATTTCATTAGGCTTTAGTGAGTTGAGTGAATGACCTGCGGAAATCATGCGATCAAGATCTTGAACACTCATAACTTGTATTACAACATGCATGCATTTTTTTCTTCAGATAAGTCTGGATGGCTAATGTAATCCTTTACCCTTTGTAAACCTTTACCCAACTTTCAAGCCTTCACCCATTGTTGGCCCCAGTCCATTCCTTGACAACAAAAAAGCAAAGAATTATTAATAGTAAGTATTTTTGGTAGAAGCCCATCTATTTTTCTTATATAGGTATGTGAGAATATGTACTACGTGAGATGTTAGTTGACATGTACATAAAACGCATTTTTATTCCACTCAAAGATAAAGCATGCACCTTTACATCATAATAGCTATGCCTTTATCGTGTATTGCTGTCAAATGAACACAAGAGGGCGTGCGCATCATGTTCACGATCCATCAAACTAACCAAGCGTCATCAGCCATGTAAGCACTATATTATTAAAATAACATCATTATATTGTGTGTATTGTGTATGTTATGCAATCCTATAGTTAAGAAAAGATACAAACAAAGCAAATTTTATGCCACTGAAAGGATAACTTTTCTTTGTTTAATAAACAACAGTAAATAATAATGTAGTAATACTTGTTTATAGACATAGTTCATAAAGTAAAGTGTGGATTTGCTTAACACTCAGGACATTTATTCATCTTACTCATAACTACTTCTGTAAATAATATCAAGCTGCAGACCCATTTATTGGCTCCATGTTAAATAATACCCTCCAATGAATTTAGAATCCAACAGCTGCTAGTTATATCTTCTTCCTGATATTAAAATGTCTGAACTGCAGCCAATTTATCATCACATTTCATTCACAGCGTGTACTGATACTACTAAAATAGCGATCTTTAGAGGGCAGCATTTGGTCACATTTGCCTGGGCTTGTCTCGCCACAGACAGCAGCAGCAGCTATCGCAAACAACAAGGAAGTGGCCAAGTGGCAGCCTGCAGTCGAGATGGCACCGAGTGGATTAAAAGCGGTGGTAGGCGAAAGTAAGTAACTAAACGATACATTAGCATGCGATACAATTATGAGTAGAAGTGGGTCATCATATAAAACCATTGAGCAGGTTTGCAGAAAGACTCGAGCCTTCTCTGAGGAGCCTGCGACATAAGGGAAACTCTTACTTCCTGTTACATCGCAGTTTTTAGACTTCCCAACAGTACACACACACAAGTAGAAACACGTTAAAACATCTTACTAAAGTAATTCCTCACCTTTATATGTTTATTATTAAGTTTAGGCCTTTACCGTGCTGTCAGAGTCAAAGTAAGTTGAAAGCTAATTACTTAAAAACTTTAACAATAGTCAATGACACGCAGGTGACACAGTCTTTGGTTTTAGATGCAACAATTCTATTTAGTTAATTCATATTTATTCATAATAAAGATAAAACTCTACAGAATAGACCGACATCCTGCAGGTGTGTCCCACTAACCAGTTTGTCCATCATGTGATCCCACCTGATGCAGCACTTTACTCCCTCACCCAAGATTTTCTCACGATTTATTTTTTATTGTTGGAATTTGTTTTATACATTAGATGACTTACTGCCTGAAATAAGATTATCAGATTAGAATTGTTCAAATCATCATTACTAAAATATGTAAAAGTGGGGAAAAAAGTTTATTCTTATACATTTAAACGTTTCTTCCTAGAAATCATTAATGGAGTTATCAAGAGTGTGAAGAAGGATGGTGAATGGAAGGTAAAAATCGTTGCATTATGAACTATAATTGAAAGCTCCTCTGGGCCTGACTGATGTTGTTCTTTAGGTTCTTATTGTTGACCACCTTAGCATGAGAATATTGTCCTCCTGTTGCAAGATGTCTGATATTCTGGCAGAGGGTGTTACAAGTAAGTTTGACTGTACCCCAATACGTAACTTTCAACAAAATAATAGTTTTAATGTTTACTCACACTCTTCACTTATAGTTGTGGAGGACATCAACAAGCGCAGGGAACCAATATCAAGTCTGGAGGCTATTTATTTGATCTCACCCATGGAGAAGGTCAGCTTTTGCTTGGTGTTTCTTATGACAATTATTTGGAATATTAGACAAAAACTTTATTTTTAATTATTATTATTTTCAGTCTGTTGAAGCCCTGATTAATGATTTTAAAGACACTGCCTTTACTTACAAAGCTGCACACATCTTCTTTACTGATGGTAACATTTATTTTGTTTATATGACCCACATAATATTGTATAAATAATTTCTAATGCTATCTTTTTAATTATAATTATTAATGACATGTTTTATTTGCATCACAGCCTGTCCAGATGCGCTGTTTGCTCAGATTGGGAAAGCCAGAGTTGCTAAAGTGATCAAAACTTTGAAAGAGATCAATGTAGCATTTCTGCCATATGAGTCCCAGGTTGTTAAGGTTTATAGTTAATAATTGTTGTTGTAACTTGTCCAGAACTAACCTTTTTTGTTTAGGTCTTTACCCTAGATGACCCAGGCTCAATGCACTCTTTCTACAGCTCAAAGCCTACTCTGGACAGGGACAAAATGATGGAGAATATTGCAGAGCAGATAGCTACTCTGTGTGACACACTGAAGGAATACCCTGCCATCCGTTATCGCAAGTAAGACACCTATAGCAACCACTGAAAAACCATTCTTGATTTTTCGGATTTTCATTTATTTGATTTTTCTGTATGCATTTTTTTATTGTCTTAAAGGGGACCTGAAGAGAATGCTCGACTGGCCAATGAAGTCTACCAGCGTCTCAATGCTCACAAGGCTGACAATCCAAGCATGGGAGAGGTTGGTTTGTAATAATAGCAACACATTGGACATATCTTGTTTCTTTTTCAAATTTAGTTTAAAATGGGCTTTGGGACTTCTGTAATTCTATTTTCTGTCTTCACTGTAAATTATGGCCTTTCTTCTTTCTCCTATCTTTCCTAACTTAGATTTCCTTGCTCCAGTGGTGTCTCAAAACAGGCATGTATGTCATAGGTTTTTGCTTTTCGTTCATCTAAGCTTAATCACTTGCTTACAATCAATGTGACACATCGTTTTTCAATATGTAGTACATTTGACGTCTTGTATCAGTGTGATTTTTATCCAACTTGCTTGAATGCATTTTTAGGGTGCAGACAAGGCAAGATCCCAGCTTCTGATTGTTGATCGTGGTTTTGATCCTATTTCACCCATCCTGCATGAGCTGACCTTTCAGGCTATGGCATATGACTTGTTAGAAATCAATCAGGACATCTACAGGTAACTACAAGCCTTAGTATGTTTTGTCAAATCAACTGATCCTATTTGTGTAGTTCAGTTCCATCAATTTCTTTCAGATATCAGACCACAGGTATTGGGGATGCAAAAGAGAGGGAGGTGTTACTGGATGAAGATGATGAACTTTGGGTTCAGCTCAGACATATGCACATAGCTGATGTCACCAAGTAAGTTAAAACATGTAAAGGACTCATGTAAACAAACACAATAATACTGTATTTTAAGATATTTTCCTTGAAGACTTTAAATGTCATTTATTTTTCATCATATAACATTGAATATTGATGTTGTTTTTGACACACAGGAAAGTGACAGAACTTTTACGGGGGTTTTGTGAGAGCAAGAGAATGTGCACTGATAATGTGAGTTTTGTTTTACTTTATTTTGTTCCGCTTTGTTCATTCTAAAAATGTAACTCAAATAATTTGTTTACTTTAGGCCAACATTAAAGATCTCTCCCAGATGTTGAAGAAGATGCCACAGTATCAGAAAGAACTCAGCATGGTAGGTGTTATTACAAATGTATCAGTTCATTTACAACAATTGCATCTTGATGACATTGACATTCTCTGCATTTTAGTACTCCACTCACCTGCACCTGGCTGAAGCTTGTATGAACAAATTTAAGGCCTCTCTTGATAAACTTTGTGAGGTAGAACAGGTAAGCAATGACAACATCTACTACAAACCTTTTTTTTTTTTTTATTAATGAAAGATAGAGGGACAGAGGGATTATCTGATATTATGGGATTACTCATCATTTCGCCACACTTTATGTCATTTAATCTCTATTTATAGCCACTCTTATCTACACTGACATTATGGAGGATCAGACTGCGTAACAAGCTGCAGACTGGACATGACCAGACTTACACATGTTTATGTAAATATTCATGGCCCTGTTATATCATCACTAAGTTCTGAGGGAAATATGTCTTAGTTGGTTATGTGTAAATCCATCATGCAGCTATTATTCAGTGAAAATATCCACTGTATGTATGAGACGCACATTGTCTCAGCAGAGCACTTTGTATCCATCTACATTTAGTCTTAGATTAGTCAAGGCACCCAGGAAATCTGTGCATTGGAAATCTGTGCTGTGCATTGCTAAGCCACAATGACATCCAAGTATTAATGGAACCATTTTGAAAGAGTAAACCACTGGCAACACTAATGGACTGTCTGCATGTCTACATGTTGTCTCTTAAATCCACTGGGCATTTTTGGCTCAAAGATAAAGCACATAGTCCAAAAGCCAGTGTCAGATGCCATCAGTTTGGACTGTTAGGTATTGTCATTATGCTTTTATAGTGAAGCTTGGAAGCTGGTGGGCTTCTCTAGTTTCAGATTTCTCTTATGCTGTTTATTTTATTTATTTTAATTGTTTTTGATGGGCTATTAACAGGGCTATGTTTGTGCCAGTGAAATTGTGATCTAGTTATTGTAAGTGCCTTAACTTTTTAGACTCTTCTGTCATGCAGCAATTAATCAAATATTGATGTGGTGTTTTAAACAGCTTGTAATGTCTTGACAGGATCTGGCTATGGGATCAAATGCAGAAGGGGAGCCTCTAAAAGATGCTATGAAAAGCATTGTCCCTGTGCTCCTCAACAATGAAATTGAAGCCTATGACAAAATACGCATCATACTGTTGTACATATTTCACAAGAAGAAGGGTATGCCACATCTAATTTCACTAGATTATAATGGAAACATCTGTTTACAATAAACCCTTTTACTTGTAGGCATTGGTGAGGAGAACCTTGCCAAGCTTATTCAACATGCCAACATACATGAGGATAGTAAGATCATCACTAACCTGCAGAATCTGGGCTGCAACATCATCACTGGGGTACTTGTCTTTATTGCACTGCTCTTAAAATGATATTTTATTCTTTCTATATAAATAGTTTTGTTATTCAGGGACGAAATGCTGGGAAAACTCTACCAGACCGAAAGGAGCGCACAGAGAGCACATACCAGCTTTCAAGATGGACACCCGCCATTAAAGACCTCATGGAGGTAGTAAAGATATTGATCATGACATATATTCCTAACCTTTACTTACAATATTGTACATCTATAAACTTTAAAAAAAAATATTTTGTTCAGAATACTGTAGATGACAAACTGGACAAAAGGCAATGGCCTTTTGTTGCTGACCCAGCTCCGATCAATACAACTACCACTGCTGTCAGGTATGGCCTACACTTTAATGTGACAACTATTATGAGGGTATTATTATGAAGTTTGAATTATTATCTCTGACCATGGGCTTGGCTATCTATACATCTTATTCAAGCATGCCTATTAATAGACACTGCTGTCTGTTGTTACATTATTATTCCTATAACTAAATTTAAGCCAAGCTTTGAGGGGTTCTGAAGGTGATATTAAGCCATTTTGTTTTGAATGCTCTCTGAATCCCTTGTGAAATTCCTGTCATGATGACGGTGCTTACACAAGTCCCTTTCCACTGAAGATCACACATAATCTGCGTAATGCTCACTGCTCATTTCACTTCCTCTTTAAGTGCAGAGATAAAAATGTGCATGCCATAACACTGACAACTGTGAGGAGGGGCACAGAGGGGGAAACAAGAAGCCCTCGATTGGGATCCAGAAAAATATAACAATAATATTAAATGTTAGCTTAGTTTGCCGTCATGGGGTCCATTTTTCTTTTCAAGCTTTTCAAGGGTGTTTGCCATGACTTGAGGCTAGCAGTGTAACTCTCATTATTGATATTCTTAAGAAGTAAATTAAGAAACAAGCAGCTCATGGCAGTTTGTAAGGTCTCTCACAAAAATGGAGCACACTGGAAAAGGTATATAAACCTAAATGATGAAAGCTGACCTAACCTTTGCACATCATTTGTTTATTTTGTCAAGGCAGTGCATGTTAATAAAGATACATGAGACCTTTGTAAACATCGTGCTATAGGCTAACTTCCATCCGCTGTCCCACATTCACTTTTACACTCTCATCCACATACCAGTGTACTCCAACACTCAAGGCAAGGTGGGGGAACTGACTCAACAACAGCATGCTCTCTGACCACTGAGCTACTGCCACCCATTGTAATATATTGTTCATAATATATATATTTTTTGCAACAATGAATTAAAATGTGTTTGTTTACATGTCTCATTTACAGTAGTGCACGTTTTGGGCACTGGCATAAGAACAAGTCTCCGACAGAATATCGCTCTGGCCCTCGTCTCATCATTTTTATTATTGGGGGCTTGTCCCACTCAGAAATTCGATCGGCTTACGAAGTCACTCGAGCTACTGATGGAAAGTGGGAAGTGATCATTGGTATGTAATTGTAAGAAAAAAAAGTATATAAGAATAAATTAAGTTTTTTTTTATGTTAATGTTTCGCTTTATTTCTAGGTTCATCTCACATATTGACTCCCACCATCTTTCTAAACGACCTGAAGAGTCTCGACCAAGTTCCGAACTCTGACTCTTAGAAATGTCTACCCTGAGACCTCACAGCATGCTTTGTTAGGAGTATATAATGTTTATAAATGACTAAATAAAGAAGTGATTATTTTAATGTTAATTAATAAATGGGTTGCCTAAATAGCCATGGTGAATAGTACAATACATGCACACTTAAGATAGTTTGTTCTGTCTTCTCTTATAATTTTATTTCCACATTCAGGTCACATTCTGTTAGGAATATACACTGAATTTGTTGTTGCTGAATGAATATATATATATATATATAAGTGCTGTCTTGTCTAAACTGCTGTATGAAGTATTTACCACTGTTGGTACTTGACTTGAAACAATTATGGTGAAAATTAAACAATGAAAGTCTAAAGTCTAAGTGCATTTATTAACCTAAACAAAACTAACAACATGCAATCAGTGTTTCAGAAAATAGCCAATATCTTAAATTTATAGAGGCACATTTTAAATCTTGCTGTGTTTGCTGATCGGTTCTGTTCATTGTATTTATGGACAGAATTTCTAGGCACAGTCAGGAGCCGGAGGGAATCTGGTTTGGGGACCACAGGATCTCATCTCTACTGTTTGCAGATGATGTGGTCCTGATGGCTTCATCGAACTGGGACCTCCAACGTGCACTGGGGTGGTTTGCAGCCGAGTGTGAAGCTACCCTCTGGGATGAGGATCCGCGCCTCTAAATCCGAGGCCATGGTTATTGACTGAAAAAAGGTGGCTTGCCCTCTCCGAGTGGGTGGAGAATTCCTGCCTCAAATGGAGGACTGAATGGACAAGATACAAGCGGCCGAAATGAGTTTCCTCCAGAGAGTGGCTGGGCGTGCACCCTTAGAGATAGGGTGAGGAGCTCAGTCACACGGGAGGGGCTTGGAGTAGAGCCGCTGCTCCTCAGGTGGCTCGGGCATCTGTTCCGGATGCCTCCTGGACAGCTCCCACGGGAGGTGTTCCGGGCATGTCCCACCGGGAGGAGGTCCCGGGGAAGACCCAGGACATGCTAGAGGGACTATGTCTCTCGGCTGGCCTGGGAATGCCTTGGGGTAGCCCCAGAGGAGCTGGAGGAAGGGTCCAGGGTGAAGGAAGTCTGGGAGTCCCTGCTTAGACTGTTGCCCCCGTGACTTGGCCCCGGATAAGCGGAAGAAAATGGATGGATGGATGGCTGTGTTTGCTGATCTTTGCAGTTCTTTGACTGTAAGTGAGTATCTTGTGAAGTTTTTTTTCACAGTCTCACATTAATTGCAAATGTGAACTTTTGTCTTTGTGGATCAAAGAGGAAAACATGCAGCCTACACCTATCAGTGAAAAAGATCATCTCTCTTGATGTAAGGGATTATGTTTTCATCTGAGATTACAGATGGTAATACTAGGAACAGTGCGCTGGCGCAGGTCTTAATGCCAATGGGTTAATACTCGCGATCTAACTCTAAAAGCCTTTTGCCCGGCTCCATCCTTTACAGTGTTGGGATAACATCAAACTGAATACTCTTATGGCACGGTCAGGTCTGCACTTTGATAAATCAATGGATGCTTTTGGTTTTTAGACAAGACCTTATAGCAATATATTTTCTTTAAAAGTCTTCATAGAATGCAGCAGCTGGTAAGACTTTTACAATTACTCTATAGTAACTTTTTATAAAGCATAATATTGACTTCATGTTTGTGTGTTTTTGTTTAATTGGTGTGTGCAGTCTTGTATAACAGATTTCTTTCAGAACAAGTACATCATTGAAATAAGTACATAGACCTCAACATGTCCACATCAGCAGGTCAGAAAAAACAGAACAGCTTCAGATTTACATGTGAATTTGTTGTGATGCCTGCTTTTCTTACAGAGCCATCTAAGGACACAGTACAGTTTGAAAACCAAATATCATTCCCGATGTTCAACTACCAGGTACAGAACAGAGAACTGACTGACGTAAGTTCAAAGATCAGTCAGAATAGTATAATTAAAATGTGTTTTTCTAGGAACCACAATTCAGTAATCACCATGACTCTGCACCTCAGATCTCTGTTACAGAGAGCAGCCCTGAAGCACAAAGGAAGTATGCACCATATCAACTACAGGCTCCCTCTGAGACTATGTGTTCGACTGATGACAAGGTTTATAAGACATTTGAATTTTAATATCATTCTTATACTATACACTAATATATCGTTTCTGTTTTTTCAGGAACAAATGCCTAATGAGGAAGACAAATTAATTAATACGATCCATTATGGCCAACGAGGACGTATGGAAGATCAGTGCTGTCACTTGGATCCAAGTAGAAGTGCTCCATGCTCACCACATAACACGCAGAGGAAGCCTACTCAAAACTTAGGTGAGATACAGTTATGTACTACTATTTGCATCAGCTATTAAATCAGCAAAATGGTATCAACCTTGGCTACTTGCGTTTCTAGGTTTGAAATAGACTGGGATTTCATGTTGTCTGAAAAATCCTCTGTAGCTTTTCAGAAACACCAGCCATGTAAGGAATAGTACTATTCTTTACATGGCTGGTGTTTCAGAAAAGCTACAGAGGATTTTCAGACACCTTGGCTACTTGTGTTTTTTTCTAGAATTGGAGAATGAGACTTTTCTGAATGTCTTGGCCAGTTCTCAGAGCAGACGGCTGGACGATCAAAGAGTTTCACTACCCTCATTACCTGGATTAAAAAAAGACACCTCTTCAAATCCAGACTCAAGCTATCTGTGTTATATGGTTTCAAAAGTGCAAGTAAATTATTTGGCCAAGCACCTGTGCTTTTATTTATCCTGTTACTTTGGGCATAATATTAAATGTCAACCATACTTTTTTTGTTTAAAGGGATCTAGGATGGATGACCAAAGATGCTCTCTGCCACAAATTACAACTGGTGATGTTTTATCCATAAATGGTTCTGAACGTACACGATCTGCCTCTTTTTGCACAAATGCAGACATGCTTCCATCCAACAAGAAATCTGTTAAAAAGGTATTTTATCTGGTTCCCATTTTGTCATCATATATGTTAAACAGTTTGCTTTTTCTTTTCTTATAGAGCGCCAATCTACTTGAACAGGATGCCTTCTTTAACATGATTAGTCAAGTACAACAGGAAAGAATGGAGGATCAGCGTTGTGAACTAAAAGATACACCAAAATCATCTTCCAAAAAAACACCTGATGGTCAGTGTTGCCTTTTAATTTTTTTCAGATATACATGTTTTTCTGACAGTTAATTGGTTTGTCATTTTATCAGATTCAGAAGCATTTTTCAGTCAGCTTGCCACTTCTCAAAGTCATCGCTTTGACGATCAGCGTGTGTCTCTCCCATCATTACCAGGGATTCAGAATGGAGGGGAAAAAAATAATAATGCTGAAAGTGATGCAAATTACCTCTGCTACATGGTGTCTAAAGTACAAGTGTGTTAGCAGTTTTTATTTTGTTCAGATCATTTGGATGTACATAACCTAACATACTAACTGTTGTTCCTCAGGGCTCCAGGATGGATGAGCAGAGATGTTCTGCACCTTTTATTTTTCAGAATATGAGTCCTTCTTTTCAACGCAAAGACTCTGATAAAGCTCTTCACAGATCTTCTTCTCTAAATCGGACAAAGAACAGCAAAAAGGTTTGCTGATGCTGAATAAGTTGCTGTAATGTGTATTATTTTGTAGAAAATATAAGGTAATGATCTGAATGAAATGTATAATCTTATTAACTATTCATTGATGTTTTTAGGAAATATCTGTAGCTCAACAAGAACAATTTTTTAAAATGATGAAGCATGCCCAGAAGGGACGTATGGAGGAGCAGCGTTGTTCTCTACCCTCCAGCACCCCTGCCACACCCACTCACAATGGCAGTGCTTTAAATAACACGGGCAGAGGTCAGAACAACATACAGGTCAAGGGTCTGGTAATATTTTCTTACTCTGATACACTGATACTCTGTAAACAGGTGCAGAGACCGACGCATTCTCTAGTAGTCCTGAAAGGCAGCTGAATAATCAGCATGCAGATCCCCGTGTCCTACCCAGGACAAGTGGGACATCAACTGATAAACGAAAGGCTGGTTACATAGAAGATGCATTACCTGTAAATTTACAGTTGTTTAGTTTCTATTGTATTTTTTAATTTTTTATTTTCTTTGGTGGAATCCCTTTTAATATTTTGGATGGCAAATTGATATGGTTCTAAATATGCATAATTTCATGTTTTTTGTTTGTTTGTATGGTTATTATTATTATTATTATTATTATTATTATTATTATTATTATTATTATTATTATTATTATTATTTATTTGTATTTATTTATTTTAGAAAAAAGCGCCACAGATAACTGTAACACAAAGTACACCAACCACATCAAAGAAGGAATTCTCAAGACCTCTACCCATGCAGAAGGAGCATGTTGAACCCACTTCATTGAGATCCCTTCCAAAATCTTCCTCATGCGGTCAAGAGGCATCACCAGCACGGGTACTATAATTTAATATACCTTATTATTCCCTGGGCTAGAAGAAAATAACATTGACGTTGACATTTAATAATAGTGTCTTATATGATCATGCGTTTTGCTCTTGTCTGGTACTCTGTACTCCGAGTAAACTACTGTATTTTGTTTTATTCTAGCTAACATTTAGAATGTCCTTGAGCTTTTCATCCTTACAGGTAAGAAAAGTGCTAAAATAACGTATATGACAACTGCATAATTATTAAATATTTGTTTAAAGGGACTGATGAACCCTGACCAAACCAGCAACTTCCCAGAGCTCTTCTTGACTCTTGGAGCACCTGGAGATAACCTAGTGATTCCTCTGAGCCCAGTCCCTGGACGACGCCTTTCCCTCAGCCTCAACCTTATCCCAAAAGAAGAGATGGATACGGAACAAACCCCTCCAAACCATCCAAGTCCCTGGAAATCTCACTCTGGACCACCATCTCCTACAGTCAGGATGCCCACTCATTTACCATCATGCCCCCAAGACAAATCCATGCTTGTGGCTATTACTCAAGCTGTGAAAAGTCAGACAGCTCCTGTTAGAAAGGGCAACAATCTAAAAGTAAAGAATAAGCCCACTCAAGATAAGGGGAAAAAGGTTATGAAGAAAGATAAATGGAAATAAACACAAAACAGGTTGAGCTATTTGTTATTATTAATTATATTATATTTGTCTATAGTATTATTATTATTATTATTATTATTATTATTAATAATAATAATAATAATAATAATAATAATAATAATAATAATAATAATAATAATAATAATAATAATAATAATAATAATAATAATTATTATTATTATTATTATTATTATTATTGTTATTATTATTGTTATTATTATTATTATTATTATTATTATTATTATTATTATTATTATTATTATTATTATTACAGATGAAATGGTAAGCCTTTTTATTTTAGCCACAAAGGTTGGAACAATAATGATGAATGCGCTCTGTTTAATCTGCTATTTAAAGCAAATAAATAAATATATAAATAAAATTCTTTCTGACACTAAAGTTTGGATAAATATTAAGCAATAATGTTGTTATTTAATTGTTATTGCAGATACCTGTATATATCATGCCAATCAGTAGAATATATCAACCCTCATTGTTATATTTTGGTCTTTAACATGCCAGATTGTAGCCATATATTCTCCTAACTTTTATTTGGCCATTTGTTGATTAATCAGGAAACCTTTTCCTCCCCAATGTAGCTATGTTAGTGTGTTGGCTTTGTTCATTGCCAAATTACCTAATTGTGTAGTTTAATGTGACTACAATGGCTTTTTTTGTCACATTACAATGGGAGGAGAAATGAGGAATTTGTTGTTACATAAATAAATAAATGAAAGATTTTAGATACAATAATAACAAGAAGAGAATGCGTTAATGTTATTTTTGTTTATTTATCATATACACAAGATTTTTCATTCCACAAGGCAAAAGATCTTCATTCTGCATCATTTCCCTGAAGAAAGACATAAAATATAATCAGCAAAAAATAACATATTCTGAATGTGTTTTTTCTGAGGTTTCTGTTTTGTATACAATTTAACAGCTTCTATTTTGTACACAATATAAGAGCTTTTGCTTATGATTGTGGGTAAATAACTTTTGCTTATGTGTTAAAAACAATAAAAAAAGAAATAGAGATTTACCTTTCCAACATCACGGCTCTTGGCTCTGAGCTTGTTGACCTGGGACTCTGCAATATCAGCACGCTCCTGAGCTTCTTCAAGTTCATGCTGAACTTTCCTAAGTCTGGACATATGAGTGTTAGCCTGCTCCTCCTATAAAACAATTTAATATTCCATTAACTTTATGAGATTACAATGATAAGAATAAGTATTATTTATAGGAATACATTTTAAAGTACATACAGCTTCCTCAGATTGCCTCTTATAAGCTTTCACTTTAAGCTGCAGTTTATCCACCAGATCCTGAAGTCTATTCACATTCTTCTTGTCCTCCTCAGTCTATAAAAGAAGCAATTGGTATGATTGACTAAGTGTATAATACTGGATTCACATTGTACAGCTAACAATAATTAGTAATAACTATTTGATAGTTAATATTCAATTAAATGCCTGATTTTTTTTGTATGAGTGCAAAAGTTCACTTACCTGGTAGGTCAGCTCTTTGACTCTACGCTCATATTTGCGGACTCCCTTCACAGCATCTGCTCCACGTCTCTGCTCAGCTTCAACTTCTGCCTCAAGCTCACGCACCTTTAAAATTAAAATGAATGTATGACTTGTCATCTTTGTTACAGTTATTTTCAATAAAAAATCTGTTGACACAAACCCTGGACTCCAGTTTCTGGAGCTGCTTCTTGCCGCCCTTCATGGCCAGGTTCTCAGCCTCATCCAGACGGTGCTGCAGGTCCTTGACAGTGACCTCCAGGTTCTTCTTCATCCTCTCAAGATGAGCACTGGTGTCCTGCTCCTTCTTCAGCTCCTCAGCCATCATGGCAGCCTGAAATATTGGTCACTGTAAATTTGTTCTGGTATAAACAGATTTTGGCACAACACACTGTTTAAATCAGTGAGCTCACATCAGTGATGGCCTTTTTGGCCTTCTCTTCAGCATTTCTTGCTTCTTGGACAGAATCATCTACTTCACCCTGAACCTGGACCAAGTCAGACTCCAGCTTCTTCTTGGTGTTCAGAAGACTAGTGTTCTGTTTCACAAGGACATATTTGGTTTATATTTTCCATTTTGCATTATCTACATTGCTGATTTCAAGAGCCAAACCTGAGAATGAAGCAGTCCAACACGCTCACTAGCATCCACCAACTCCTGCTCAGCCACTTTACGTGCTCTCTCTGTCTGCTCCAGAGCAGCTCTCAACTCCTCAATCTCAGCCAGCATCAGACCATTTCTGCGCTCAACCATGGCCACCTGCTCCTTCATGTCTTCCTGTCCTCTGACTGCATCATCAAGGTGCAGTTGGGCATCCTGGTAACAGAAAAAACATTGTATCATATACCTTAAAAATACAAATTAGAAGGATAAATTAGTATGGATAAATTAGATTTTTTTGTCTTTTTACCTTGAGCTGGCCCTGGACATTCCTGAGCTGTTTCTGGGCCTCAGCTGCCTGTCTGTTGGCATGGCTCAGCTGAATCTCCATTTCGTTCAGATCTCCCTCCATCTTCTTTTTGATTCTCAGGGCATCATTCCTGCTCCTGACCTCAGAATCCAGAGTGCTCTGCATGGAGTCAGTGATTCTCTGGCTGTTCCTCTTTATCTGCTCCATCTCCTCGTCCTTCTCTGCCAGCTTCCTGTCGATTTCACTTTTGACCTGGTTGAGCTCCAGCTGAACACGGAGAATCTTTGACTCTTCATGCTCCAGAGTTCCCTGTTAAACAAAGACTTGCTGTGTAAGCTTATCGCAGAATTGTGTGGGATGTTTTAGATAGTCTAGCATAAAATACCTCAGCTTCTTCTAGAGCAGTCTGGATTTCAGCTTTCTCGGTTTCCACGGCTTTCTTAGCTTTTTCCAGCTCATGAATACTCTTCCCTGTCTCACCAATCTGCTCAGTTAGGTCAGAGATTTCCTCTAAAAGATATTTAGTAAGACACATGTTACAAATGCATGTTTCATGTTGCAGAACTGGTATAATAGTAAAAAAAAAAAAAAAGATGTGACCATACGCTGCAGGTTCTTGTTCTCTCTCTTCATTGTCTCTAACTGATCCAGGGCCTCCTCATAAGAGTTCTTCATCTTAAAGAGTTCAGTGCTCATAGAACGAGCCTCCTTCTGAGCTCCCTCCAGTTCAGCTTGGCCCTCCTCATACTTCTGTTTCCACTCTGCCAGAACCTGAAGAATATTATGTTGACATAAAATGTGTTCTTTCCATTAACATTCTTGAATATATTTTTGTTTACCTTGTCAAAGTTCCTCTGCTTCTTGTCCAGATTGGCAGCCAAAGCATTAGCTCTTTCAACATCAATCATGAGGTCCTCCACCTCACCCTGCAGCCTCTGCTTAGTCTTCTCCAAAGAGGCACACTTGGAGTTCACAGCCTCAATGGATTCCTCAGCCTCCTGCAGACGCTGTGCCAGCTTTTTCCTGTGATAAAGGAATTGAAAAACAAAGTCACATACAAAATTCTCAATCTCTGAAATTCAGTATTCAGAAGAATTGTCCTACTTACTTGGCCTCCTCCAGTTCCTCAGTGCGTTGAATTGCATCAGTCTCATACTTGGATCTCCATTGGGCCACTTCACTGTTGGCCTTGGACATTCCTCTCTGCAGCTCAGCCTTTGCTTCCTGTTCCTCCTCAAACTGCTCTCTGAGCAGATCACAGTCATGACGGGCAGACTGAACAGCATGAGCCAGGGCATTTTTGGCCTGGAAATGTTGCATAATTATAACAAAATCTTAAAAAAAATATGCCAACAAAACTAGTAAAATAACCACAGTACCTTAACTTCTTCTTCAATGTGTCTCTTAAGTTCTTCAATTTGCTGAGTGTAAGCTTGTTTACCCCTGGTAAGTTGAGAAATAAGTGCCTCTTTTTCTTCCAGTTGGCGTGAAAACTCACCTGAAAAAGTAATGGTTACTCTTCTCATAATTTAATATATAGATAATTTCTTTCTAAACTCAAAAGACACTTGCCATTTTCTGTTTGTAGCCTGGCTCGTTGAGCGCTCATGTCATTCAGCTGACGAACGTTTTCATCATTTTTGCTCTTAATTTCACTCAGTTGGTCTTCAAGGGTTCTACACATTTTCTCAAGATTGGCCTGTACAATAAAGAAAAACACACAATTTAATTGTTGTTAAACTGTGCAGTATGGTGTCAAAATGCATTTTGAAAAGATGTTTGTTTGTTTTTTTTAATAATTATTTACCTTTGCTTTAGCCACAGACTCCATGTTGCTGGAGAGGTCATCAATCTCCATTTTGTACTCACTCTTCTCTTTCTCCAGCTTCTGCTTGACACGCTGAAGGTTGTCGATCTGTTCTCCCAGCTCAGCCACACTGTCAGCCTGCTTCTTGCGAAGGGCTGCGGCTGTTGCCTCATGCTGCAGAGTGGACTCCTCAAGGTCACGACGCAGCTTCTGGAACTCAGCCTCACGTTTCTTGTTCAACTCAATCTGAGCAGCGGTGGCTCCACCAGCTTCCTCCAGTCTCTCACTGATCTCCTCAAGCTCCCTGGAGAGGTCAGCTCTCTGCTTCTCCACCTTTGCACGAGCTGCTCTCTCAGCCTCAATCTCTTCTTCCAGCTCCTCAATACGAGCCTACATTTGATCATAGGAACAAAAAGACTTTTTATTTGAACTAAAACACTTGTCTGAAAGAGTCCCAGTAATTACCTGAAGCTCCTTGATCTTCTTCTGAAGCTGAGCACCAAGAGACTGCTCATCCTCAATCTTGCTGAGGAGCTGGCTCATCTCAAAGTCCTTCCTAAAATCACATTTTCAGGGTTACTTTTTATTGTGAAATTGTGTATTATAATAAATGATTAAGTATACTTTTTGATCTTCTCTTCAGATTGCTGCTTGTCATTCTCCAGGTCCATGATGGATTCCTGGGCCAGTTTCAGGTCTCCCTCCAGCTTCCTCTTGGCTCTCTCAAGGTCCATGCGGAGCTTCTTTTCTTGTTCCAAAGACCCTTCAAGCTATCAGTTGTAATTAGAGTTTAATGTAATTTTGTTGAGATACTGAAAAAGAATTGAGATTAATGACTATTACTGTACGGCCATACATCATCAACTTGTTGTTCCAGTTTGGTCTTGGCCTTGGTCAGAGTGTTGACTTTGTCTTCCTCTGCCTGGAGGTCATCCAGGGTTTGCTGATGGGCCTCTTGGAGGGCTTTCTTTTCTTTGGACAGCTTGGCAATAGCTTCATCTTGAGATGCCATCTCCTCTGTCAAGTTCTTCACCTGTACATTAATTAAGTTTGGAATATTATTAGCTTAGTTCTATCTCAGTAGTAAAATTTCATCTTCAGTTATTTTCACCTTGTTCTCAGTGGCATGTTTCTCTTTCTCCACTTTAGCCAAGGTGAGCTCCAAGTCATCAATGTCTTTCTTCAGCTCAGAGCATTCATCTTCCAGCTTCCTCTTCTTTGCTGTCAGTTCAGCATTGATTTCCTCCTCATCCTCCAGTCTCTCAGTTGTCTCTTTGAGTTTGGCCTCTAATTGGATTTTGCTTTTGATGAGTCCCTCACATCTCTCCTCTGCATCAGAGAGGTTTTCACTTTCCTAATAAAAATATTTGTAAAATTAACAGGTGTACTTTAAAGATTGTAAACATTTTATGATAATATGAATAAAAATAATGTATTTTTTTCTTTACTTACAGATGCCACTTGTAGTTGTAGGTCATTCTTCTCCTGTAACAGGGAAACCATTTTCTCCTCCAGCTCTTTCTTCTTGGCCAGAGCAGCTGCCAGATCAGACTGCATCTTCTCATAGTTCTCTTTCATTTGAGCCAGTTCTTTCTCAGTCTCAGCACTCTTCAGAAGGGGTTTGATTTTAAAGTATAAATGCATCCATGGCCAGTTTTTCACATTCATGAAGGAACGAATGTTGTACTGAACAGTGAAGATTGCATCTCTAAAACATACGCAAGCATATATGTGTTAGTCTGTGAAATTGAGACACTGAAGGTCAGACGTCATAATTATTTTACCTCCTCTCCATCATTTTGACAAATTCTTTTCTCATAAGGTATCCTCTGCACAAAGCCTGAGTCATGGTCACCAGCTCAGCCAGTTTCTCATCTCTCATCTCCTCAAGAGTACCCAGAAGACCAGCTTTGAAGAACACCTGTTTTACAGACAACAGATGGTTATAGCCAGTGTGTAGAAGATGTCCATACACAACACAAATTTGATACATTGTAACCCACCTTGGTGTGTCCAAACTTGTACTGAGTGTGATCCACATCAATGGAGCCAAGCAGCTTCTCTGAAGCTTTCTTGTTGTCAATGAATTGTCCCTCAGGGATGACACTTGCATTCAATACTTTGTATCTAGACAGAAGAAAATGTATCTTGAGTTTTATTGCATATGCCCACTTTTCTGTATTAGTATAATTATTCATTATTAAATGTCCTAAGATGTCCATATTTACAAACCTCTGCTTGAAGTCACCATAGAGGATTCTGCTGGGGAATCCCTTTCTGCAGATTCTGATGCCCTCCAGCACACCATTACACCTCAGCTGGTGGATGACCAGGAAGTTCTCCATAAGACCTGAAAACAAATGTTACAATGTTGATTACTAAATAATGGTATAATTCACACTGATATTCATTTGAAAGATGCTTACCTGGGGTCTTAGATTCATTGGGAATCAAGCAACGCACAAAGTGAGGGTGAGTGCTCCTCAAGTTGGTCATCAGCTTGCCCAAGTTTTCCTGTAGTTTATAATCAGATGGTAAATAATCACTTCTTAAAAATGTAGACGTACATAGAAAAAGAAAAATCAAACAAACCCTAAAAAGTGCAGACACAGTCTGGAAAGAGCCTCCCTTTTTCTTGCCACCTCCACCCTTCTTGCCACCACTTCCAGCATCTGATGGAGATAAAAGGGTTTGACATAAGGCCTTGTATTTACACAGTAGCAGAAATCAGTGAGAATATCTACTGTCCCAGTTAAGCTGTAACCTCATTTCATTACCATCAGCTGAAGCGTGGGTCGCATATAAGAGGGACAGAAGTTTGTTAGAAGACTTCTGGTAGAGTTGAACAACTGAGTCGTTCAGTGGGTCCTTGTTCTTGTCCAGCCAGCCACTGATATTGTAGTCTACTGTACCGGCATAGTGGACCAGAGAGAAGTGAGCCTCTGCCTTGCCCTTTGCAGGCTTTGGCTTTTCAAAGGCTTTAGTCTTGCCCAGATGTTGGTCATGCAACTTGTTTTTAAAAGATGTGTCTGTAGCCTTGGGGAACATGCACTCCTCTTCCAGGATGGAGAAGATGCCCATTGGCTATGAAAAATAAAAATATTTAAATCAGCAATTGGTGTAGCATTTTGTGTTATGGTTAACACAATTGTTTTACCTTCTCAATAAGCTCAATGCAGGCAGCCAAGTCCATACCAAAATCGATGAACTCCCATTCAATGCCCTCTTTCTTGTACTCTTCTTGCTCCAGGACAAACATGTGGTGGTTGAAAAACTGTTGCAGTTTCTCGTTGGTGAAGTTGATGCAGAGCTGCTCCAAACTGTTGAACTACAAATCAAAAGTAATTCACTATTCATCCCAATACTCATAATGAGCATGCTTTTTCAAAAAAGCGTTAAACTTACATCAAAGATCTCAAATCCAGCAATATCCAACACTCCAATGAAGAAGGATCTTGGCTGCTTAGTGTCCAACATCTCATTGATACGAACAACCATCCACAAGAACATTTTCTCATAGACAGACTTGCACAGAGCCATGACAGCGTTGCTGACCTGTGTATAAAACATGCAGATTTTAAAATAAATGCAATGTATTATTTTGATTAAATAATACAATTAATTCAAATACCTGTGGGACAGTTTGACCCTTTGTCACAAACTCATTTCCGACTTTGACTCTTGGGTAGCACAGAGCTTTCAGCATGTCAGCTGAGTTCAGACCCATGAGGTAAGCAATTTTATCAGCAACTAGGAAGATAGGCAAATTGATTAAATTATTATTAAATTATACATTTCCGGACAAGTAGCCATTCATTAGTCCATGACTGAAATATACTAATTAATCTCAAATAGTAATTACTCTCAGTGCTGTCAGGCTCTGCCTGCTCCTCGCGCTGCTTCTGCTTGAACTTCATGTTTCCATGGTGCATCACAGCTCCAGTCAGCTTGTAGATAGCTACTTTTTCCTCACCGCTAAAGCCCAAGATGTCAATAGCAGTCTACATGAACATAGAAAATCCATCGGAATTTGTTTAGCACCACACTGCATCACAATGGTTTGTTTAACTTACATCAGTTGCAATGAACTCCTCCACATCATTGATGCTCTTGACAGTGATTTCACCCTGGCTGATCATTGGGTAGTCATAGGGGTTAGTAGTGATCAGAAGAGCCTCTGTAATATAGAAAATTAGAAATTCTTGTTTAAGTACATTATTTTCACAAATGTTAACATTATGTGATATAACACACCAAGCAGCTCAGGCTTGTGGCCAGTCATGAGCTGGTAGAAGATGTGGTAACTCCTCTCAGCGGACAGCTGGAAGGTCACACGGGATTTCTCCAGCAGATCTCATGCACAGATGGAGAACAATGCAATTTTAGAATTATATAGAATATGTTGTATTTTGTTTAGGATAATTAATCATAAAGTGTTATAAAAAATGTTGTTATTATTTTCCCTTGACATTTCCACCAAGTAAAGAACACTTTAAAACTTACATGTTTCAATGTCAGCCGAAGCAAGCTTGCCACTAGTACCAAAGTGAATCCTGATAAATTTACCCTAAAGTTTCAAAATAAATATTACTGAAACATCTGAATAATAAATCATTCATATTTAGACATATTTACTCACAAAACGTGAAGAGTTGTCATTTCTCACAGTCTTGGCATTACCATAAGCCTCTAGCAAAGGGTTGGCAGCAATAATTTGATCTTCCAGTGAACCCTATACATTATTATACTAAATATCAATAAAATACAACAAATAAACTCAATAAAAAAAAAAAAAAAAAAACATTTAAAAAAGAAAACAAAATACCTGAATTTTTCCAGCAGTTTCCTTTTTTGACCCAGCCACTGCAATTGTTGCAAAGTACTGAATGACACGCTTGGTGTTCACAGTCTTTCCAGCACCGGATTCTCCACTGGAAAATGTAAGATGTGTGATGTTAGTGACTTGCATTTGCATCTGTATCCTATGTGCCATTTTCTGCACTTTTTATTACACTTACGTAATCAGGACAGACTGGTTTTCACGATCTAGGAAAAGATGATAATAAATTTAAGTATTTTTAAAAAATGCATATATTTCAAACACAAGTATATAATTCTCACCTGTGAGCATGAACTGATAGGCATTATCAGAGATGGAGAAGATGTGAGGTGGGGCCTCAATCCTCTTCTTGCCTCTGTAGGCCCCAACGACTTGAGCATCATATACAGGAAGCCACTTGTAGGGGTTCACCACGACGCAGAACAACCCAGAGTAGGTCTATGGGATTACAAACAAGTGATTAAATATTATGAATTTTAATAGCACATGCATGAGGTTGAAACAAGTTTTTCTTACGTAAATCATCCATGATGCAAAACGCTCTTTGAGATTATACAACACGGCAGGCTCGTTGAGGTGGGTCATCATGGCCATGTCCTCAATTTTATCAAACTTGGGAGGATTCATGGGATGAATGTCATCCTCTTTGACTGTTACAGTCTGTGGAAAAACAAGGTGCGTTCTGTAGTATTTCTAATAAGTAGTTTCATGCATTCTGTGGTTAGAACAATCCTTTAATCCTTGTAAATCATCTTGTAAAATATGAACATGAATTTAAAAAACATACCTTTCCAGCAAATGTCTCAACTGTTGCTTTTCCTCCTTCTCTTTTTACAAGTTTACCCTTGACATACATATCATCAGCATCTACCACAAAGTAAGCCGTTTTAGCATCAAAAGGTGCAGTTTGGGCCTCAATCCTCTCCTTCTCTGGCTTCCGAAGGAAAATGGCCGCTGGGCCATACTGCTCCATCTCTGCGTCTGTACTCATGGTGAATTTTTAGGAAGCTGAAAGATAAGCATCACATAGAGAACCAGGTAAGATCAAAGAGCGATTTCTCAAACAAATAACAGCATAATCTCTAGAAGACAGTACCTTCTTCACCCACAGAAAAAAAAAAAAAACAACTTCCTGATCCTGCATAGTTGACAAAAGATTTAATGTTATCATATCATCATGTATTACCCAGTAAACCTAAGTCAAGTTGTGCTTACCTGTGTTGGAAGCCTGTTGCTCATTGTCTCAGTCTGCAGCTGTCCCTTTTATAGCAGGATTGTCTCTTCAGTAGGTGGGCCCTGCTCATTTTGGTCATGTATTCTTGTCTGTTGTCACTAAACTTGTCTCATTGACATTCACAACTAATAAATTATCTTGAAGCAATTGCATCAGTACATTGTGACATTTTATATCAGAATTTGACTTACAAACCCAAACCCACTTATGTGATGTTCATGAAATGAACACATTTTGGGTTATCAACTGATAATTAATCAATCAATCAAACAAACTTTATAATACATTTTATTTATTGAGCCCTTTAGGACACTCAAGGTGCCCAAAGTGCTTTCCAATAAAGTGCAACACAATATTAAGTCTACCTTAATGAGCAACAAATTCATATCCTTTATACTGAGAAAATCTCAAAAGAAATAAGTTGACTCCAATTAAAGTATCTTTACTGCCACAATCTACAGTTAATTCATTAAAATTAAAATTAATGAACATTAGTGTAATTGTCAAGTGCAGATTCTGACAATAATTAATTTCAGTTATAGGTTTATTTATTAAACCATGTCCCTTTTTCTGGGTAGTGAGTTGCTGGAATAATCACTGTTACTTATAAAACAATTAATATGTCAGCAACATGTTTCAATTACAAACGTATTTGCTTAGTCCCTTTAGTCCTCTATGTATGCTGTGGCAAGTGTTGCGACTTTGGAGAAGCATGTAAATGTCACTGGTATATGGTTGCAGCATGACCACACAGCTCATATGTCTGTCTGGAATAAAACTGGGGGTGAAGGCCATTCCATCAAAGCTAAGGAGGGATTACATATCACCTTGGAATGAAATGGATGCACAGTTGCCATCTAGGCCTGGATAAGCCTCAAAATAAATCTAGGGCCAATAAACAAAATGTTATGAGTGCCACAACTGTAATAGATCCATGAATTAAAAAAAAAACAAAAAAAAACAAAAACAACTTTTCCTCTCCACATAAAATTTAATGTCAAGTTTTCTTTGATCTGAGAATAAGTTAATGGTGAGGTAATTGTATCTTTGCTATTTTTACACTAATGTATATATTTACTGGTCCTGAAAAGTAGGTGGGCTCTTGTGTGAACATGTGTTGCATGCTGTTTTTTTTTAGATCTCCTACAACAAATGTCTCCTAAGCCAAATGGCTAACCATTTGACAATGCAGTTCTTTGTGTCTGAGAAAAGCATTAAAAGCATTATTTGACACAGAAGACATTAATTATTATTAATCATTAGACCCGAGCCTTTGACCAGTCAAAACCACGTTTGGAGCGCAAAAACTGACAAAAAAAAGCAGTAAACAAGGATGAATACTATAGTGACTGGTATCAAAATTTAGAATCCAGTGAGTTCTAATTTTGAGCGAAGGCCAGAAAAAAACTAAAACTAAAAAAACTAAAAAAACTTAAAAAAAACTAAAAAAACTAAAAAAAAAAAAAAAAAAAAAAAGCTCAAAAAATAGAACATGTCAGGACACAACAAAAATAATAGTATGACCCTGCACGTCGCTTTTATAGTTTAGATGAAATATAATGGGTGGAAAATAAGTTTCCATTATTAGGGCAGAGCTGTGGGTTTTTGGAGGAGGACTGTGTTTGTCATAGACAACTGAAAGGGTGGTCGAGTTGCAGAGGCCGTCGCGATGTAGAGGCGGGATGAGAGGCTGGATCTTTGAAGGCCTTTAATGCTGCTTGCGGCTTTAATTATTCATTTATATTGAGTAAGCTGTCTGTTTAAATGGCAAAACAGAGGATCCTTACAGGAACTATTAGAGAACTTAAGAAGAGCTGGGTTACAGTAAGATTTACTGTATTTAAACTAAACTAAAAAAATCTTAGTCAAACTCTAGTTAAAGATTGTATGCATTATACATTTTATTACAGGCTTCAAAAAAGGAATGTATAGTCTCCAAATAATTTGACCTGTACAAAATGTAATGCAATAGCTGCAATTTGAGGCCAAATGTAACTACCCTGTGATTGTTGGTAATTAGCCACACCACATGCAATAAATCTCCACTTTAATTACCTTTTACAACAACAACAGCCTTTGTCTCCATTACCACTGCAGTTGTCTGTAAGACAACAAACCATACAGAAATAGCACCCAAACAGAAGACGCTCAAACCAAGTGACAGTGGGCTATCTATAGACAATAGACACCTGTGCCCTATAGGCTCCTGAGAGTTGGATATTAGCTGATTACTAGCCTGCAATTTTTGCTAAAATTGTCAAATAAATGAGGTATTGTGATTGTTTTCATGACAGCTTGAAGGTAAACATGTGGCAGTTTTGTAAAAATGTCAAATTTAACTAGTACTAGCACTAGCATATTACATACTATATAACTAGTGATCTATTGTATGTTTTGTTAAAATTACTTGGCAAATCGCTTATTTTACAAACCTGGACTGAAACATCATTACAGTGGTCCCTCGTTTATCGCGGGGGTTAGGTTCCAGAAATAACCCGCAATACGTGAAATCCGCGAAGTAGGACAACTTTATATTTATTAAATTATTCTATATGTTTTAAGGCTGTAAATGCCTCCCCACACACATTATACACTTTTCTCAGACTGGAATTAACATTTTCTCACATTTCTCTCACCTGTTCAAACACTCAAACTTTTGTTTCGTGGGGGGGGGGGGCACGGACACGCGTGGTCACGAAGCAAGGCAAAGAGCCGCAATTCTGGCTTAGACCTGGTCTAGTCCTGGGTTAGTCCAGGTTTAGACCTGGTTTAGACCTGGACTTCCTATGGATCCAGTGACTCATGTCTCCAGTCCTCGTGCATCCGGCCCCGGAGCCCGGTGCGGCTCGGACTGCTTCTCATTCAAACACAGTGTGAGCACAGAGGGACGAGCAGGGTGCACCGCGCTCATGCAACGGCACTACCACGTCCCGGGACGCGACGCGCACCAACCCCTTGGAGAAGTGCACGACACATGCACCACCGGGGCGAGGCCGCGCGTACACCGGGGCTGCGAGCATGAGATCGAACCGCGGCGCCCGGACCGCGTCCTCTCAGCCCAAGCCACAAACCAGCCGCACAAAACCAGCAAAGAGCGGCACGTGGTGGTTTAATCCCGGTTTAGTCCAGGTCTAGACCTGGTCCAGTCCTGGTTTAGTCTAACCTGGGAAATCCCAGGCTGCTTTCGTTCGTTAATCGTTCCGATCTGAATGACAGCCTGGTGACTATGGCAAGCGAGCTCTCTCGATTCTGGGAGCCAATCAGAGAGCGGGGAGGGGTGGCAAGACGGTGACGCGTACTACGTGACAAACAGAAGCTTGTAGTTTGAACTGACAACTGACATGATTGGCTATGGGCTACGTATACGCCAAATGATAGACATTCGTAAAGCCCAATAAATAATCATTTTCAGGCCACAAAGGTGACCTTATTGTATTCTAAGGCTGAAGTGCTGCTAACTATAGACCAGTTTCAAAGCTACGTCATCACTGAATGCGTGCGCAGTTCCGACTCAAAAAAAGCCACTGCTGCCATAAAACCCCCAGCTAAGATATACACTCAACAAAAATATAAACGCAACACTTTTGTTTTTTGATGGACTTAAAGATCTAAAATTCTTTCCAGATACACAATATTACCATTTCTCTCAAACATTGTTCACAAATCTGTCTAAATATGTGATAGTGAGCACTTCTGCTTTGCTGAGATAATCCATCCCACCTCACAGGTGTGCCACATCAAGATGCTGATCTGACATCATGATTAGTGCACAGGTGTGCCTTAGACTGCCCACAATAAAAGGCCACCCTGAAATGTGCATTTTTTATTTTTTATTTTTGCTTTATTGGGGGTCTGGGGACTCAGAACCAGTCAGTATCTTGTGTGACCACCATTTGCCTCATGCAGTGCAACACATCTTCGAGTTTATCAGATTGTCAATTGTGGCCTGTGGAATGTTGGTCCACTCCTCTTCAATGGCTGTGCGAAGTTGCTGGATATTAGTGGGAGCTGGTACACGCTGTCGTATACGCCGGTCAAGCACATCCCAAACATGCTCAATGGGTGACATGTCCGGTGAGTATGCTGGCCATGCAAGAACTGGGACATTTTCAGCTTCTAAGAATTGTGTACAGATCCTTGCAACATGGGGCCGTGCATTATCTTGCTGAAACATAAGGTGATATTCATGGATGTATGGCACAACAATGGGTCTCGGGATCTCATCAAGGTATCTCTGTGCATTCAAAATGCCATCAATAAAATGCACCTGTGTTCTTCGTCCATAACAGATGCCTGCCCATACCATAACCCCACCACCACCATGGGCCACTCGATCCACAACATTGACATCAGCAAAGCGCTCACCCACACGACGCCACACACGCTGTCTGCCATCTGCCCTGAACAATGTAAACCGAGATTCATCCGTGAAGAGAACACCTCTCCAACGTGCCAGACGCCATTGAATATGAACATTTGCCCACTCAAGTCTGTTACGGCAACAATCTGGAGTCAGGTTAAGACCCCGATGAGGACGACGAGCATGCAGTTGAGCTTCCCTGAGACGGTTTCTGACAGTTTGTGCAGAAATTGTTTGGTTATGCAAACCAATTGTTTCAGCAGCTGTCCGAGTGGCTGGTCTCAGACGATCTTGGAGGTGAACCTGCTGGATGTGGAGGTCCTGGGCTGGTGTGGTTACACATGGTCTGCGGTTGTGAGGCCGGTTGGATGTACTGCCATATTCTCTGAAACACCTTTGGAGACAGCTTATGGTGGAGAAATGAACATTCAATGCACGAGCAACAGATCTGGTTGACATTCCTGCTGTCAGCATGCCAATTGCACGCTCCCTCAATGCCTGTGACATCTGTGGCATTTTGCTGTGAGACAAAACTGCACATTTCAGAGTGGCCTTTTATTGTGGGCAGAATAAGGTACACCTGTGCACTAATCATGATGTCAGATCAGCATCTTGATGTGGCACACCTGTGAGGTGGGATGGATTATCTCAGCAAAGCAGAAGTGCTCACTATCACACATTTAGACAGATTTGTGAACAATGTTTGAGAGAAATGGCAATATTGTGTATCTGGAATGAATTTTAGATCTTTAAGTCCATGTCATGAAAAATGGGAGCAAAAACAAAAGTGTTGCGTTTATATTTTTGTTGAGTGTAGAAGAGAAGAACTCAAATAAAGAGAAACAGATGGAATAAATGATACCATTCAAGTGACATACACACAAGTGAATACCTGCTGCTTGTTTAGGGTAATTTGCTCAGGTGTTGAATGGTGTTTAATCATGCTGATTAACTAGCAAGCACAGGACATCGCAAAGACATTAACCGGGTAACCTCTACGACAGACACATATAAACAAACACGAATAACTTTGTTAAAATGCATGATAAGTTTTCGCATGACCACCATAAATGGCATTTGACATGACTGAGATCACATCTGTGACTCGTGAATTAAGTCGTAGTATGTTACTTACCCCGGAACGCAAGTGCAGTTGACGGTCAAAACGTAGCTTGTTGATGATAGCCCAAGCATTGTACACGGTTGTATGTGTGGTGAGCTCCCTAGGGCTGTCTTTGTTTGGTGGTTTTTTTAGTTTTTTCTTTGAACTTTTTAGATTATTTTGGCTTTTCCCCTCCTTTCGGTTGTTAGTTCACCTCCTCCCGGTATCCCGGCTGAGGGGGAGACTCTTTCTCTTTTCCCCGCGAGCTTTGCTCACCCCCGGGCAGACGGCGCAATGTCAGCCCCCACGGGGCTCCAGGCCGCGGCGGAGAAGCCGACTGGGAAAGCCGGTAGTAGGAAGGAAGATACTACGGAAAAAACTCCCCATCGATATCGTGGTATTTTACCTCCTGTACATGGCCACACACGGCAAACTGGTAGGCATCCATGGATTTGTATGCGCGCACTTTCTCTCTTGTATACATGCTGGGCTTCTTGACTAAATAACAGTGGATATCTGTCCACTGTAAATCTGGCCACTTACTGCGGTCGTACTGCCACTCCATGATCGCATAAGGATCTGGTAGTCGAACCCCGTTGCTCAACGTGAGCTCTTGAATGTAGCTTTCCCTATAGTTCAGATACTCCGCTATGGTCCACCATGGTTGCTTCTGAGTCGGGCATGCGCGTGCATGCCAGTGATGTCACATTTGTTTACTAACAGTAAAGGGGTCTATTGTGGCCTATTGTGGTCTATAAATTGGCGCCCCCTCTGGCTGCAAGCGCCCGCGCAATACATTCCCTTCCACGCGGGCCAATGCGCAGCGCAGAGACCTGCTGGCGCCTACACTGGCGTGAGAGGAAAAGGAAGAGAGAAAGAAAGAAAGAGAAGATAGAGAGAGGATTCACCCTCTCTGCGGCAGGTGTTCTGGCGAAACATCCTACCAGTCGAGAGATCCTGCCGAACATTACGTAATCCTTGAGAGTTCGTACTGCGCATGCGCAGAACTTTACGTCACTCTGTACTGCGTATGCGCAGAACATTAAGTCACTCTCAACTTTGCACTCAGCTGTGCTGAAAGAAAAGCAGTAAGTATTTCACGTTTTCTACACGTTTTCTACTTAATCTAACCCAATGCCGATTTCTAGCCTTTGTGTGAATCTTGTTTGAGTCTGTGACCGACCCAACTACTTCTTATTGGCTTCTTTTGAATAATAAAACTGTCCGTATGAACTGTCTAAACGTGGCGTAATTTTTGCGGACTTACAGCTGTCGTTTGATATTTATGGTTAAGTTATGTTTGGAACACTTATGTATTTCAGTCTTTTCAGTCTTTCAGTCATTTGAAACAACTAACTTATGCTGCTTAAGTGAGCGAATTTAGCCACTTATGAGAAGCAATTACATCGCCGTGTTCAAGCTCACATTTACACGTGCAGAAATTGTATTGTTTATATATATATATATATATATATATATATATATATATATATATATATATATATATATACAGTATATGTTTGTTTCTCTAGGTGCAGTGTCTTCGATGGGCCCATTTCGAATGTGTCAAATATACAGATACACACACAGATTATACTTGTAGTAAATGTTTGTAGTAAATTTATTGTAAATTCATGTAAAGAGTAGTGTAGTTTTGTTTTAAATATTTAGATTTTGAACATGGAAATAGTAGATTTTTAGTTTTTGAGAAATAGTTTAAATAGTGTAGAGGGTGTAAATGTTGTGTAATAACTAGATATATTTTTTAGAATTAGGTTTTTTTTAAAGAAATTTTGATAATGTGTAAATGTTTTGTTATAATAATAAATGTTTTAATGACCAACCCAAAAAATGCTTCATGTTTTTTTTTTACAAATTAAAATACTAATGTTTTTTGATTTTTAATTTGAGTACGTGTGTAAAAGCTTACTCAAGTGAGGTTCATTTGTATAACAGAACATGGTTACATAGCTATGCAGGTAGGACGTTCTGATGTGCAGGTAGGATGTTCTGCTGTACAGGTAGGACGTTCTAATATGCAGGTAGGATGTTCTGCCATGCAGGTAGAACGTTCTGCCATGCAGGTAGTACATTCTGCCGTGCAGGTAGGACGTTCTGCCGTGCAGGTAGGACGTTCTGCTATGCAGGTAGGACGTTCTAATATGCAGGTAGGACGTTCTGCTATGCAGGTATGACGTACTATCTGTACAGCAGAACGTCCTACCTGTACAGCAGAATGTCCTACCTGCACGGCAGAACGTCCTACCTGCACGGCAGAATGTACTACCTGCACGGCAGAACGTTCTACCTGCATGGCAGAAAGTCCTACCTGCATATTAGAACGTCCTACCTGCACAGCAGAACATCCTACCTGCACAGCAGAACGTCCTACCTGCATATTAGAACGTCCTACCTGCACAGCAGAACGTCCTACCTGCATATTAGAACATCCTACCTGCACAGCAGAACGTCCTACCTGCACAGCAGAATATCCTAACTGCATATTAGAACGTCCTACCTGCATATTAGAACGTCCTGCCTATATATCTCTGAAGGAGTGACATAGTACGAACTCTCAAGAAGTTACGTAATGTTCTGCGCATGCGCACGGCTTGGCAGCCGCTCATAACGGGGTAATTTTACCAGAACTTCATACCTGCACTTACTAATGTGGAAGCCGTGTTCTGATGGGGTAATTTTACCCCCAATCAGAATGTCCTAACTGCATAGAAACAAACATTAAAACAGCGATGACAAAAAAAAATGACATCGGAAGCACACGGCAGGATTTTCTGAGAGGGTAGGACGTTTCTCAAAGGTAGGACGTTTCGTCAGAACACCGGCTGCGAGTCGAGCTCACACTACCACGATTTGACCAATGTCACGGCACTAGTTGCTACCAGGAATTGACCAATGAGCGCCAACTAGCTCCTACCAAGAATCGCTAGCGCTCGCATCGGGAACACGGAAACTACAGAAGACAATAGTAAACGAAGTTAGTATCACGCAACATTTAATCACTTTTAAATCGATCGTTCACCCTCTGTGGTACTTACTATGAATACAACGTACAAAAACACACTTTACATGGGACTTTGTAGAGATACGCGATCTGCATTTTCAATAGATAGGCTATGTGAATTACTTATCCCGGACAACACTTCATCTGGGAGCTCTTTCGGATTTGCTGGACAGTATCTCATCTTTGCTTTTGGTAAGTCATGTCATGAAATGTGTGTTTGTCATATCACTATTCTATTTTAGCACTATTGTTTTATATTATATTGTATTAATTATATTAATTATATATGTTATATTATGTTATATTTATTATATTATATTATATTATATTATATTATATTATATTATATTATATTATATTATATTATATTATATTATATTATATTATATTATATTATATTATACTGAGGAGAAATCTGTGTGAGGAAAGTGAGGAGTAGTTGTGTGCGATAACTTTTTGTTTGTGTGTGTGCCTGTGCAATCTGTAGAATAAGACAGAAGAAGAATAAATGTTTAAGGGGAGAGTAGCCCACTTTGTGTGTGTGTGTGTGTGTGTGTGTGTGTCTGTATGTAGGTAGGGAATTTTGAAAAAATCGTTTGAATAATTGTGATTTCAATATTGACTGAGATAATCGTGATTATGATTTTTTCCATAATCGAGCAGCTGATGGTTCTATTTATATATCTGATTGTATATATTTTTGCCACTTTTATGTGTAGAGTTTATTTATTATTTTTTATTTATGTCATTTAAGTTATGATAACTTATATTTTTTTGAAAGTTGTGATAATGAGAACCACTCTATAGTGATAATTAAACATGGCTGCTTGTGGTAAAAAAATTTTTTTTTTTTTTTTTTTTTCATTCCTTGGGGGGGAGGGGGGGGGCTTGTGTGGGCTTGTGTTTTTTTTTTTTCAATGTAGAACCGCCCCTGACCATACTTCTACTCTTGAGTAGGCCAACTGACCTATATTTATTATGAAACAGGCCTACTCTTAGGTCCCCTTGAAAAATAGATGGTGGATCTCAGAGGGCTATCCTTAAGAAATAAAAACACTGTGAATAGGCATTGGTGACAGTGACAAAATGTTTTTGACATTGCCTATTGAATAATTACTTTTTTTGTATTTTGTACTGCTCCTTCAGATTTAGTTTAGCATTATTCTGGTCTATATGTGAAATATTATAGCCAAAGGAACTTATAATTATATAATAACAGTTTTCTTGAAGATGTGAGACAGGCGGTACGGGCTGTGTTTCTCAATGGGAAAGCTGATCAAATTTGACAGGGCGCGTTTAGCCACTTGTATCAGTTCTACAGTGAAACTAACCAGCTCATCAGGAACACATCAGGCTTGTATGTATGCACTGGCTGACCATGGCAAACACAAGGATTTCAAAAGTACATTGAAAAGCACTAATAATCTAATCACTTAATCTTTCTTTCTTTCTGAACCTGGGCTCTTTCAAATGATACCTAACTGTCCCAGGAACACGCTCTTCTAGTGGTAATTGCACAAATACAACAATATGTGCATGCTCTCTATGTAATTTTATGGGGATATGCGTCTATGCTTACGTAGAACCTCAAAAAATAAGATGAATCCTATTTTGCGCGCATGACGTGTTGCTACATACCTGTGCCTAGGGCATGGAGTGGAGCAGCTCTCATTCACTTTTAATGCATTCTTAAAATTACGTGTCCAAAAGTTGCAGTTTTTACACTTGCATAGGGTGAAATAAGTGTGCACACGCCTGCCTTCTGCGCGTATATGTCCTGCTGGAGCTGCTGGTGGAGCCACCCTCACGCAGCTGTGGTTTCGCGAGGTGTAGTTAACTTGTTGTTGAGATACTCAGTAGTGGGGGAACAAGAGATTAAATGAGATTTTACATAAATATTGTTCAATTGGACCTGATGTCTTTAGTGATTGATTGATTAATTGCATTTATATAGCGCTTTTCATGACACTCAAAGTGTTTTACAGTTCATTGTTCATTCACTCCACCCTTGGTGGTAAGCTACTATTGTGCCATCGGCTCCTCCGACCACCACCAACACTCACACCACTTTCATACTAGGCAATGTGGGTGAAGTGTCTTGCCTAAGGACACAGGTTTTTGTTTTTTTTTTTTTTTTTTGTGACTGGTGCCCCACTGTGGCACCTGGAATTCCCAGAGGTCTCCAATCCAAGTACTACCCAGGTCCGGCCTGCTTAGCTTCTGAGGTCTGATGAGATCAGACTTTGACAAGCTGGTATGGCCACGACCAGTAGGAGAACTATTCCTGGAACTATTCCTGTCTGCTCAGCCATAGTATTTTTCTTTAATTTTTCACAGGTCAGCTTGTGGGGAAGCTGGCCAATGTGGTCTAAGTAGGAGGCAGACTCTGAAAATACTTCTTTCATCCTGTAGATTTATTTCCAAAATTTCACCATGGCATTCGTGGCAATCAAAAATAATACATATTTACAAAAAAATAACTGTGCACAAACTTAGGCATAAGCAACATAAATTAACGAAACTAAGGAAAACCCCACATAAACACAGCTACACTGATGAGACCCTCCTGCAAGGCTCAGCTACCCTGCTTTTATAGTGGCTCCCACAGGAAGCCCCTCCCTCCAGGTAAGCCCACAGTCTCGATCAGGTTAGACATGCTAGAAGTGGACAGGGGTGGGCAATGCCCACCCAAAATGTTCTCCTGCTCACCCAATTGGTCAACTGTATTTGATGTAATTTCAACCTGCCAATCACGTCTTCTTGTTTACTCTGCCAAAATTCCACGACGTCTGATTCGCCAGTAGGACAATAAGTATAGAGAGTCCACTGTCAGAGAGTCACCAGTCGTATATCTCTACAGTAAAAAAGAAAAAAGGCGCGAGCGAAGCGAAGGCCGAGCGCAGTTCCTGTTCATGTTTCAGGCCCGAACAATGGTGCTTCAATCAAGGAACATTTGAAATCATCGCCAACACAGTGGTATCGGGGTATTTACTGCATAGATAATTGCTCCGAGAGTCACGGTCCCTGCGTGCAACACAAAGGCGATTGGGCATCCGCTGGAATGTTGGTCGGGCTCCCTCCGCCTCGTAGCGCGGTCCAAAACCAAGATGTATCCATTATAATCTTAGTTTTATCATCGAATCTGACTCGGATCGTGTTCTACATGCACGTATTCGCTTTAGCATCCCGTCCGCGGCGTACAAATCCACTTAAAAACACGTCACCTCACCATTGCTCCAGCACAACCCGAGACCGATATTGCATGTTTTTAAGCAACTGGACATTGTTCGCGAAATATTTACGAAGCGTGGCGCGCCCCGGCCTCAGCGCACCGCTTCCTCCCCGAGGCGCGGAGCAGAGACCGTGAAAGGAGCACAGCGGTGGGGCAGGATTTGTGAGCTCAGGCCTCGGTTCTTTCTCTGTCGCTCCGCCAGAGAGAAATGCAGTGGAACTGGCCCCGGTAAAATGCACTAGAATGCTGGAAATTGCATCTAAGAAATCCCAAATTTGGTCCCCCTCACCCCCCCTCTGGGCTAAGTTGTATGCCATGTGTATGTTCAGAACCTCTCCCTCCACCAGGACTGAACCAGGTCTAAACCAGGACTAAACCAGGTTCACACCAGGTCTAAACCAGGACTAAATCAGGTCTAAACCAGGACTAAACCAGGTCTACAATCACAAATTAAACAGAACCAGAACTGTACAATTTATAAACTAAACCAACTAAACTAGTGCCAAACATGGGCTTTTTTTTAGATTTGTAAAAACGTAAACCTTAAACATGTTAAACCTAATGTCAAAGTGAGTCAAATTACTCATTATTGGCAATGAAATAAAACTGTGCTAGCGTTAATCAAGTCATTTTGTTTGAATATATTTCGTCGTCTCATATAGTCTATAAGAATGACACTTTTTAAAATAACAATTCAAAATGGAAAATCCTATGTTAAAACTGTGCATTTCAGCTTTGTTTACTCATAAAACACGTTGTCTGGTTCAGTTCAGGCATTACTTCCGCATTTGTCAATACTTAATGGGCCCCAAGACCCTCTGCACTGGGAAAACTGGGCCTCAACGTCAAAAAGGTTAAGAACCCCTGCATTAGAAGAAAAATGTTCCACATGAAACTCCACACTATGCCCCACCAAAATTTTGAAATGCCCCCCCAATCTGTGCAGTCTAGATCCGGGCCTGATTCCTTCCACTGTCCGACAACATCCTCAGTCAAGATCAACAGCTCCCCTCCCGCGTTGTAAATAGTGTTGGTGAAGCACTGCTTCCCCCTCCTGAGGCGTCGGACGGTTTGCCAGAATTTCTCTGAGGCCATCCAATAGTCCTCCTCCATGGCCTCTCCAAACTCCTCCCAACCCCGAAATTTTGCCTCTGCGAGCCTGATGGTATCCTTTACTTCCGGTGTCCACCACTGGGTTTGGGGATTTCCTCTGCAACAGGCACCACAGACCTTACAACCACAGCTACGGACAGCCACATCGACAGTAGAGGCCAAGAACAAAGCCCACTCGGATTCCATGTCCCCAGCCTTCCCTGGAATCTGGGATAAGCTCTCCCGGAAGTTGAAGGTGTTCCTGACAGAGGGCTCTCCCAGATGTTTCCAACAGACGTTCACTATACGCTTGGGTCTGCCAGGTCTTTCCGGCTTCCTCCTCCGCCAGCAGACCCAACTCACAACCAGGTGGTGATTGGTTGACAACTCTGCCCCTCTCTTCTTCACCCAAGTGTCCAAGACACGTGGCTGGAGGTCAGATGACGCGACAACAAAGTTAATCATCGACCTCTGGCCTAGGGTATCCTGGTGCTGCGTGCACTGATGGACACCCTTGTACTTGAACATAATGTTCATTATGGACAAACCATGGCTAGTAGTGAAGTCCAATAACAGGACACCGCTTGGGTTCAAATCAGGGAGCCTGTGCCCATGTGGACACTGAAGTCCCCCAGTAGAACAATGTCCTCAGTCAGCCCACTGTCCAGTACCCCTCCCAGGGACTCCAAGAAGGTTGGGTACTTTGCACTGCTGTTCGGCTCGTAGGCTGAAACAGCAATGAGAGACCTGTCCCCAGGCACAGGGATGCGACCCTCTTGTTCAATACACGCCAGCTGAGCTGTGGGGCAAAGAGCAGGCCCACACCTGCCCACCGCTACTCCCCGCAGTCAACGCCAGAGAAATGGAAAATCCAACCCCCCTCAAGGAGTTGGGTTCCAGAGCCCAAGCTGTGCGTGGAGGAGGCCGATTATATCTAGTTGGGCTGGTCCCCATGCAGGTTACAAGCTGCAAGCCAAGTGAAATATGCAGCCAAGAATGGTAAATGAGCAGCAGAAACAAAGTTTGGAGTGAGCGAGACACTTGTGAGGGATTGGCGAATAGTGGAATGAAGCAGCGGAACTGCAATGAAGAAAACAAACAAACAAAAAAGCTCATCATGGGCTAACATCTAGATTTAGCTGAAGCTGGTCGAGTTGCTCAGAAGTGACACCGAGGATGAAGAATTCAATGGATTTAGTGATTTCAAGATTCAAGATTGTTTATTTGACATATGCAGAATCAACACAAGGTCAACAGTGCAATGAAATGCTTAGGATCAGAAGAACCGTTGACTCGCTAAGATAGTCAAGAAGTACTAATAGCATGCAATAATAGTACATGGTAAAAAAAAAAAGTGTTGCAAAAGTGCAGGGGAAGAAGTAAACAATATAATACAAAATATGTAATAAAATGTAAAAATACAAAGTACAATGTACAAGAGTACAGGTACGATTATATAAGGTGTAAATACAGTATTTCACAGCTTGCACATAATATGGTGTAGTATAAGTGTTGCATGTGGATTTCATATTGCACATTGTATAGTATAAGTATTGCACAGATCTTGCACAGGTAACAGTAGTTTACAGTGAGGTAGTGACAAACATGATACATTCATATAGAGCAGCAGCAGTAAACATATTATGCATAATGAAAAGTAGTTTAGTGCAGCATTATTGAGAGTTCAGTATTATTTAGAGTATTATCCAGAGTTCAGTAGTCTGACAGCTTGGGGGTAATAACTGTCTTTGAGTCTTTTTGTGCGTGCTGGCAGTCTCCGGCATCATCTACCAGAGGGTAGCAGATGGAAAAGTCCTTGTGCCGGATGAGTATGGTCCTTAGTGATGCTGCCTGCCTTACGCAGACCCCTGCTGTGGTAAATGTCCTGGATGGAGGGGAAACTGCTGCCAGTGATGTCCTCTGCCGCTTGTACCACCCTCTGTAGTGCTTTGTGGCTCTGAGCAGTGCAGTTCCCATACCACAGTGATGCAGCCCGTCAGCAGGCTCTCAATGGTGCACCTGTATAAGTTTGTGAGGATGCTGGAGTTCATACCAAACTTCCTTTGTCAGGCTTTCTTAACCACAGTGTCTGTATGTAGTGTCCAGGATAGATCCTCAGCAGTGTTGGGCAAGTTACTCAAAAACTGTAATGCACTACTTATTACTTATTACTTGTTACTGTCATTTTAAAGTAATGCCTTAGATTACAATATTACTCTAAATAAAAAGTAAGGTATTACACTACTTTTACATTACTTTAGTTACTCTCGCCAAAATGACTGGAAATAAGGATTTGGCAATCTACATGCTTACCTTGTCCTTGCTAGCAGCGACCAGGATATTGGAGATAATTTTTCTGAAAGCGGGTGACTCCACCGTGGAGAGTGGCAACATGTCTTCCACAATATACTCGGCAACGAGCCTTCTCACCTCTCGTGGCTGGAGATTCTCTGGTCGGGTCAACATCAGTTTCGGCTGCTTTGTTGGGATGGTATTGTTCCCTGCCCCATCCCCTCCTTTCCTGACTAATTTCATGGTGCTATGGCACCTCTGCAAGTGCTTCGTCAAATTGCTTGTACTGCATTTCGACGTGGAAAGAGGTTTGGGATTCACACACAGTGTGCATTTAACTAAAATGTTCTTGGAGTCGTTATTTTGAACGAAGTGAAAGTAGTGGGCGTATGCCCATCTTGAAAAGGAGCTAGCACTATCCGATTCTTCTGGTTCTGTCATCCTTTGTCAGTCTGCCAGTTCGAGACGAAATAAAAGGAAATGGAATGGTCTGCGCGGACTTTTATATCACTAGCTGATCTCGCGGAACTTTGTATGAAATGTAATGTTCTGCGCGGACTTACCAGATTCAGTAGCTGATCTTGCGGTGATCCACAAACTTTGTATGAAGAAAACGCAAAACCCACAAAAACAAAGCATGTTAAAAATGCATTGTAATGTGCGTTACTGGCATTGTAACGAGTAATATATTACCGATTTTGTTCCCTGTAATGCATTACATTACTGCGTTACACCAAAAAGTAATGCATTACAGTAATTAATTACTTTTGTAACGAGTTACTACCAACACTGATCCTCAGTGATCCTCAGTACCCCAAGGAATGCATTTGGAATGCATACAGTAGATCATGACAAGTCAAGTAAAAAAAATAGTATTATGGTAACACCGCGCGCTCCACCAGGGGTCAACTATATTGTATTAAACGTTGCAAAGCATTTCCCATAAATGTCGTACTTTTACAAACCAGTGTTGTATAAAGTACTGGAAAATCAAACTCAAGTAAAAGTATAGGTACCCCTCCCAAAAATGACTTTGGTAAAAGTCGAAGTCACTGACTGAAATGTTACTTGAGTAAAAGTCTTAAAGTATCTGGAACTTCTTGTACTTAAGTATGACAAGTAATGTAAAAATACATCTACTCAAGTAATGTAATTAAAAGTACAAGAAAAAGTATCAAGCAAAGGCAGTCTGAATTTATATCTGAACAGCCTACAGCTATGCCTTCCCTTGAGCCGAAAAAGCTAGGTAGCCTGTTAGCTCCAACATCATCAAATACGCTTTGTGAAACCGAAACAATGTCACACAAAGTTAATTTCTACATGTTATGCTCAAGGTTTCACAACAGTGTCTAGAATGTCCATGCTATGGTTACTGAAATTGGAATATAGACGCTAACAATTTTATTAATCTAGAACTTACCTCGATGTGTTTCTTGAGGTTGGACGGGGAGTTTCTGTAAGATAGGATTTCCACGTTTCTTGGAAGGCACAAGAGGCACTTCATTCGATAGGACGAATCCTTCATATCAGCGTAAGAGAACATTGTGTTTAAGTACGGCCAGGGATGCTCATTGTCAGGTCCCCCTTCATTTGTAGCCGACGTGGATGCTGTCTCCTCTTCCATCAGGGATGTTGATTGATTAAACTAGCTGCATGAAACCAGCAGGTGTAGGCTGATTGTCTTGCGCAAGTAGCGAACAAGCCCAGGCACGTCCTGACTTCCTTCAGTCAGTAGAGGTTTTTTTTGTAACAAGTAACTAAACGGCACATTGAAAATGTAACGGAGTAAAAGTATGCAATTAAATTCGGAAATGTAGTGAAGTAAAAGTAAAAGTTATCAATTTTTTAAAAACTCAAGTAAAGTACAAAGTCTCCCAAAATGTACTTAAGTACAGTAGTGAAGTATTATTACTTCGTTACTATACAACACTGTTACAAACTCTCGGCCATTCACCTGACCGGGCTCAAATTTGGTACTCATTATCTTAAAGGATGGGGCATCAAAAGTTATCCAAATTGATGACATTTTGCATCTATACAAATGGCTCCCATTTGGACATACTCCGATTTCAGTGAAAATGTAATCAGTTGTTAAATTCTCTGCCCTAAAGCTATTGAATTTGGCACTTTAGCGCCCCCTACAGATTAAGGACAAATGCAATATGGGGAGATATGTATTTCTGACAAAAGTCCATTTTGACATCCCAATCCAAAAAGTCACAGTGACACCCATGCCATATTTTTCACAGTGTAGCCATAGCAAAAGTTGCTGTTTTTATGTGAAATATGTATGCAGTGTGGCCAGGCCATTCGGGTATAAGAACAATGGCACTAAAAATATTATTACGCCAACACCATCCGCTCCACCAGGGGCCAGCAATAATGTATTAAACATGTTAAAACATTTTCTGTAAACATCGTACTTTTACAAACTCTTCCTTATCTCAAAGGGTGAAGCATCATGTGATCTAAGTTATTGACACGTCTTAATGTCTCTTAATGTCGTACTTTTACAAACTCATCCTCGGCCATTCACCTGAATGGGCTCAAATTTGGTACTCATTATCTTAAAGGATGGGGCATCAAAAGTTATCCAAATTGATGACATTTTGCATCTATACATATTGCTCCCATTTGTGCAGACAAACTCCGATTACAGTGAAAATTTGTGTTTGTGGGGTGCGGCAACGGCACATGCAAGGGCTGATTATTACCGCTTGGGGCCATATATACTCCACTAGGGGTCAGCAATATTGGATTAAAATTTGCCATGCATGACTCAGCATTTAAAAAAAAAAAAAAATTCATACTTTTACTCACTCCTGCTAGGGTGTTCGCCCAAACAGGCTCATATTTGGTACATATTATCTCAAGGGGTGGGACTCAAAAGTTAGTATGTGAGCAGTAAAGCAACAAAAAATGCACAAAATTTTGGAAATTTTGGATTTTTACATATTGCTCTCATTTGCACAACAAACTCAAACTTTCAGTAAAATTTTAAAAAGTTGTTAAACTCCCTGCCCTAAAGCTACTTAATGTGTAAAAGTTGAATTTGGTGCATTAACGTCCCCTACAGATTGAAATAAAATTTATTATGGAGGACAAAAATATAGTTTTTCAAAAAACGTCTGAAATTGTGCACAAAATTCCTTTTTGCCATCCCAATCCAAAAAGTCAATGACACCCATGCCATATTTTTTATGGCGTCGCCATAGTGATGACATAAACACTCCATGTTATTCTTTTGGTAAAATTGCCAAATTGCACAAACTGGCTGATTTCACTCAAACTTGAATTGTGGGTGCACACCCCGACCCTGAACAGATTGATAGAAAGAAATACAAAAATGGATGCAATAGTGCCCCCTAGGCAGTTTGTATGGAACAAGAACAAGAACAAAGAATATTTTCTTTGTCATAGATATACAAAATTTGGTACGCAAATTTGTGACATGGTCTCAATCAAACAACCTCATTTCATGTTGTGTTGCCATGGCTGCAAAGCAAAAATCTGTTAATGGGACATCCTTACACATACTTTGGCATAGCCAAACCGAATGTGGTAGCCAGATGCATCATGGCAATAGGAACAAAAAATTATATTATGACCACGCCCCTTTACAAACCGGAAGTCCGCCATCTTGGATTTAAAAAAAAAATCAACACATGCAAAAATTGAGAAAAATGTCACTGTTATGTTAAGATTACGGGCTAGGTTAGGGGTTTGGGTTAGCATAAGGGCTAGGGTAAGGCTACGGTTAGGATTTGGTTTGGAGTTAGGATTAGGGCTTGGGTTAAGGTTAAGTCTAGGGTTAGGACTTAAGGTTTTTTAGTTTGTTTAGGGTTAATTTAGAAGTTTGGACTAGGGGTTAGGTGCATTTGCAGGGCATGACCTGGCCAAGGTGGAGCGTGGGGTGGACGGGGCATTGCGTAGGCATGAGCTAGGGCCAATCATTGCCTCTTGCTGCTATATTTGGAATTATTTCACATAAAAAAGGTTAAATTGAATAGCAACTGTATACAAAATGTTCATTGTAGGACGATTTACATACATACAAAATGTTTTTGGATGATATGAATAGCAATATTATTAAAACATGTAAATACAATAGTATTTAACCAACATACTTGTTAATGGATTCTTATTACCTGAGTTAGGGGGTACTTGGAGTATGCCAGTGGAGTGTATGACAGTGGAGTGTGTGTGAGTGTTGGAGGTGGTCGGAGGGGCCGATGGCGCAGATTGGCAGCCTCGCTTCCGTCAGCCTGCCCCAGGGCAGCTGTGGCTATAGAAAGTAGCTTACCACCACCAAGTGTGGAGTGAATGAACAATGAACTGTAAAGCGCTTTGGGTGTCATGAAAGGCGCTATATAAATGCTATGAATTATTATTATTATTATTATTATTATTATTATTATTATTATTATTATTATTATTATTATTATTATTATGCCTTATTGTACCTAGACACAAGGCAATGCTGCTAAAACACTATACAGTATTTGTTGTAGCAAAAAATGTTGATTTAGTCCCACTTCAAATAGTGCTTATTTACTTAACAAGACGGTATTTTTCTGTTATTCCTATTGCATGTGAGACATCTTATAAAGTTCAGAGAAGAATCAGACAAATTCATTTGATCAGGTTTTTAATTTAGGTTTCAAAAACAATGTACAGAAAACATTCATATTTTATGAATGCTTAAAAAACCTTCAAATAGGAGGAGATTGTTACTCTGCAGAGTCACCCTAAAAATAAAAATATGTATTAAATTTGCCATTGTTATTATAAATTATTATAAATTATTACCTTTCCAGCATCACGGCTCTTGGCTCTGAGCTTGTTGACCTGGGACTCAGCGATATCAGCACGCTCTTGAGCTTCTTCAAGTTCATGCTGAATTTTCCTGAGCCTGGACATGTGACTGTTTGCTTGCTCCTCCTATGAATTTTAAAAATATTTTGTCAACTTGCTTATAATAAAATGTTAAATAGATTCTTTTTTTTTTTTTTTTTTTTAACTCACAGCCTCCTCAGCCTGTCTCTTGTAGCCTTTGACTTTGAGTTGAAGCTTGTCCACCAGATCCTGGAGTCTGGTCACATTCTTCTTGTCCTCTTCAGTCTACAAATATAGGTTAGGTTTCTTTATTCATACCATAGGTAAATTTGTTTTATTGATTTGAGAGGCTGGTCTTATTCATCCACACTATACACAATAGACTATATAAAAAACACAATTTCAATAAAGTGTTACAGTGCTTGAGTGCAGAATGGCTTTTTTCCACAAATCATTAATTCATTCATCATACTTGGCTCAAAATAACAATAAATATTGAATAAATAAAAAGCACAACTTTCCAATACTGGGTAATAAAATCGATAAATAAATAGATTAAAATGTATTCATTAGTGCAATAGCAGTTGGAATGAAGCTCCTTTTAAAATGATTGTTTTTGATCTTGAGACTAAAACCTCTAACCAGAGGGAAGCAGATGAAACTGCATGTCTTTTAGAATACTGCTGTAACTGTCTTGAGTACAGGGAGTAGGGCCTACTCAAGACAGTTGCTGTTCAGATGATGGCCAATCACCTTACTTGCCCATTTAACCAACTGATTAAAGAGGTTCTTGGCAGAGATGCGCCCAAACCATGTGACCAGTGAAAAAGTCCATAAAACTGATTCCATAAATGTTTAATAGAACAGCATCATCATGGTTTTATCTACACAGAAGAAAAACAATTTCCTTAACAATGAAGAAGCTGGTGGCCTCTTTTACACACAGCAAAAAAAGTTGTTGTCAAAGCTCAATTTAGAATCAGTGCTCAATTTAGAATCAATGAATGTTCCAATGTTCCAAGATACTCAAGTCAGTAATTGATGGTTTTCATTTTTCTGGATATAAGTAAAGTTATGAGAAAAAATTATATCAATTCTAGAATACTGAAAATTACATAAGAAAAGCAAATATTATAAGTGAATATAATGATGCTGATGATTAAATAGCTGTTGTGAACAGAGGGTCTTGTATTTGTACTTACCTGGTAGGTCAGCTCTTTGACTCTACGCTCATATTTGCGGACTCCCTTCACAGCATCTGCTCCACGTCTCTGCTCAGCTTCAACTTCTGCCTCAAGCTCACGCACCTTTAAAATTAAAAATGTATGTTTGCCTTGTCATCTTTGTTACAGTCAATTTCAATTAAAAATTCTGTAGACACACACCCTGGACTCGTCATCTTTGTTATTTCAATAAAATAATAAATGCAAAAAAATAACAACAAACAAACAAAACAAAGCAAAACAAGCAAAAAAAACCCCCAAAAAACAAAAAACAAATAGAAAAAAAAACACAAACCCTGGACTCCAGTTTCTGGAGCTGCTTCTTGCCGCCCTTCATGGCCAGGTTCTCAGCCTCATCCAGACGGTGCTGCAGGTCCTTGACAGTGACCTCCAGGTTCTTCTTCATCCTCTCAAGATGAGCACTGGTGTCCTGCTCCTTCTTTAGCTCCTCAGCCATCATGGCAGCCTGAAATATTGATTATTGTAAAGTTGTTCTGCTATAAACAGGTTTTGGCACAACACACTGTGTTTAAATCAGTGAGCTCACATCAGTGATGGCCTTTTTGGCCTTCTCTTCAGCATTTCTTGCTTCTTGGACAGAATCATCTACTTCACCCTGAACCTGGACCAAGTCAGACTCCAGCTTCTTCTTGGTGTTTATAAGACTGGTGTTCTGTTTGATAGAGATATATTTGGTTTATATTTTCTGTTTAGCCTTATCTATATTGCTGATTTCAAGAGCCAAACCTGAGAATGAAGCAGTCCAACACGCTCACTAGCATCCACCAACTCCTGCTCAGCCACTTTACGTCCTCTCTCTGTCTGCTCCAGAGCAGCTCTCAGCTCCTCAATCTCAGCCAGCATCAGACCATTTCTGCGCTCAACCATGGCCACCTGCTCCTTCATGTCTTCCTGTCCTCTGACTGCATCATCAAGGTGCAGTTGGGCATCCTGGTAACAGAAATAAAGATATAATATGGATGTAATTTTGAATGCAAGCTTCAATTGATCGTATGCTTGTTTTCTTACCTTGAGCTGGCCCTGGACATTCCTGAGCTGTTTCTGGGCCTCAGCTGCCTGTCTGTTGGCATGGCTCAGCTGAATCTCCATCTCGTTCAGATCTCCCTCCATCTTCTTCTTGACTCTCAAGGCGTCATTCCTGCTCCTGACCTCAGAATCCAGATTGCTCTGCATGGAGTCAATGACTCTCTGGCTGTTCCTCTTTATCTGCTCCATCTCCTCGTCCTTCTCTGCCAGCTTCCTGTCAACCTCACCTTTGACCTGGTTGAGCTCCAATTGGACACGGAGAATCTTGGCCTCTTCATGCTCTAGAGTGCCCTTGTGAATGAGGTTTTCCAATTATTAAAGTAATAAGAAAGTTTTATTTCAAAATGTATTTTATTAATACCTCAGCTTCTTCCAGGGCTGTTTGTATCTCAGCTTTTTCAGTCTCAACAGTCTTCTTGGCCTTCTCCAACTCGTGGATGCTCTTTCCAGACTCTCCAATTTGCTCAGTCAAATCAGAAATCTCCTCTGAGAAACAAAGGGAAGTTGGTTTATATATGTTATATATGTTATCTTATATAGAATTTTCCCTTAATTTTTTGTTCAGTGAGTAGACAGAACATACGCTGCAGGTTCTTGTTCTCTCTCTTCAAGGTTTCCAGCTGATCCAGGGCCTCCTCATAAGAGTTCTTCATCTTAAAGAGTTCAGTGCTCATAGAACGAGCCTCCTTCTGTGCCCCCTCCAGTTCAGCTTGGCCCTCCTCAAACTTCTGCTTCCACTCTGCCAGAACCTGAAGAATATTATGTTTACATATAATGTGTTCTCTCCATTAGCATTCTTGAATATGTTTTTTGTTTACCTTGTCAAAGTTCCTCTGCTTCTTGTCCAGATTGGCAGCCAAAGCATTAGCTCTTTCAACATCAATCATGAGGTCCTCCACCTCACCCTGCAGCCTCTGCTTAGTCTTCTCCAAAGAGGCACACTTGGAGTTCACAGCCTCAATGGATTCCTCAGCCTCTTGCAGACGCTGTGCCAGCTTTTTCCTGTGATAAAGGAATTAAAAAAAAATAATAATAAATAATAATAAATAAATAAATAAATAAATAAATAAACAGATACAAAATTCTCAGTCTCTGGAATTCAATATTCAGAAGAATTCTCTACTTACTTGGCCTCCTCCAGCTCTTCAGTGCGTTGAATAGCATCAGTCTCATACTTGGATCTCCATTGAGCCACTTCACTGTTGGCCTTGGACATTCCTCTCTGCAGCTCAGCCTTTGCTTCCTGCTCCTCCTCAAACTGCTCTCTGAGCAGATCACAGTCATGACGGGCAGACTGGACACCATGAGCCAGGGCATTCTTGGCCTGTGGAAATGTATTGTCAGTGTAGTGATCATTCATTTCTATACATAATTTTTTATTTTTTTCAATTTTATGTACCTTGACTTCTTCCTCAACATGTCGCTTCAGCTCTTCAATCTGCTGTGTGAAAGCCTGCTTGCCTCTGGTCAGCTGAGAAACAAGAGCTTCCTTCTCTTCAAGCTGACGAGCAAACTCACCTGAATTACATAGCATAATTTAGTCTTCACACACTGAAGAATAAACGTGAAAACATTTTCAGCTTTGAGACTGTTACCATTCTCTGTCTGGAGTCTTGCTTTCTGAGCATTCATGTCATTCAGCTGGCGAACATTCTCATCATTTTTGGCCTTGAGCTCACTCAGCTGGTCCTCAAGTGTCCTGCACATTTTCTCCAGGTTGCCCTAACAGGAAAAATTTCAAGGAGTCAGTATTTTGCATGTTTGTCAGCTGATGCCAACAAGGATGATTGTTGGTGTTTCTCAGTAACAGCTGTATTTACCTTTGATTTAGCCACAGACTCCATGTTGCTGGAGAGGTCATCAATCTCCATTTTGTACTCGCTCTTCTCTTTCTCCAGCTTCTGCTTGACACGCTGAAGGTTGTCGATCTGTTCTCCCAGCTCAGCCACACTGTCAGCCTGCTTCTTGCGAAGGGCTGCAGCTGTTGCCTCATGCTGCAGAGTGGACTCCTCAAGGTCACGACGCAGCTTCTGGAACTCAGCCTCACGTTTCTTGTTCATCTCAATCTGAGCAGCGGTGGCTCCACCAGCTTCCTCCAGTCTCTCACTGATCTCCTCAAGCTCCCTGGAGAGGTCAGCTCTCTGCTTCTCCACCTTTGCACGAGCTGCTCTCTCAGCCTCAATCTCTTCCTCCAGCTCCTCAATACGAGCCTACATTTGATCATAGGAACAGAAAGACTTTTTATTTGAACTAAAACACTTGTCTGAAAGAGTCCCAGTAATTACCTGAAGCTCCTTGATCTTCTTCTGAAGCTGAGCACCAAGAGACTGCTCATCCTCAATCTTGCTGAGGAGCTGGCTCATCTCAAAGTCCTTCCTAAAATCACATTTTCAGGGTTACTTTTTATTGCTAAATTGTGCATTACAATAAATGATTATAAAAGTATACTTTTTGATCTTCTCTTCAGATTGCTGCTTGTCATTCTCCAGGTCCATGACGGATTCCTGGGACAGTTTCAGGTCTCCCTCCAGCTTCCTCTTGGCTCTCTCAAGGTCCATGCGGAGCTTCTTTTCTTGTTCCAAAGACCCTTCAAGCTATCAATTGTGATTAGAGTTTAATGTCATTTTGTTGAGATACTGAAAAAGAATTGAGATTAATGACTATTACTGTATGGCCATACATCATCAACTTGTTGTTCCAGTTTGGTCTTGGCCTTGGTCAGAGTGTTGACTTTGTCTTCCTCTGCCTGGAGGTCATCCAGAGTTTGCTGGTGGGACTCTTGGAGGGCTTTTTTCTCTTTGGTCAGTTTGGCAATAGATTCATCTTGAGATGCCATCTCCTCTGTCAAGTTCTTCACCTGTATGTTAATTAATTATGTCATATTATTAGCATGTGTAATATTAATAGCTCACTCTATCACAATAGAATATTTTGATCTTAAAATATTTTCACCTTGTTCTCAGTGGCATGTTTCTCTTTCTCCACTTTAGCCAAGGTGAGCTCCAAATCATCAATGTCTTTCTTCAGCTCAGAGCATTCATCCTCCAGCTTCCTCTTCTTTGCTGTCAGTTCAGCATTGATTTCCTCCTCATCCTCCAGTCTCTCAGTTGTCTCTTTGAGTTTGGCCTCTAATTGGATTTTGCTTTTGATGAGTCCCTCACATCTCTCCTCTGCATCAGAGAGGTTTTCACCTTCCTAATAAAAATATGTGGAAACAATAAGTTATTCAAAAAAGGTTTAAAATCTCTCTCTCTCTCTCCCTCTCTCTCTCTCTCTCTTTCTCTCTCTCTCTCTCTCTCTCTCTCTCTCTCTCTATATATATATATATATATATATATATATATATATATATATATATATATTCTTTAACTGACCGCTGCCACTTGCAGCTGCAGATCATTCTTTTCCTGCAAGAGAGAAACCATTTTTTCTTCCAGCTCTTTTTTCTTGGCCAGAGCGGTTGCAAGATCAGTCTGCATCTTCTCATAGTTCTCTTTCATTTGCTGGAGCTCTTTCTCAGTCTCAGCACTCTTCAGCATGGGTTTGATCTTAAAGTACAGTTTCAGCCATGGCCAGTTTTTCACATTCATGAAGGAACGAATGTTGTACTGGATGGAGAAGATAGATTCTCTGCATGACAAAAATAAACATTTTTAAATATTGGGTTTGGTGAGACATTGTTATTTTTATTTTAAATGCATCTATACCTTCTCTGCATCATCTTGACAAACTCCTTCCTCATAACATATCCTCTGCAGAGAGCCTGAGTCATGGTCACCAGTGTAGCCAGTCTCTCATCTCTCATCTCCTCAAGCTGCCCCAACAGACCAGCTTTGAAGAACACCTGTTTTATTGTAATATAAGCAACAGTTTATGGTAATGCTTTATAAATAGGACCCAGTCTTCAGTAGATGTTTGCTATATAGACTAGACCCAGCACCTTGGTGTGTCCAAACTTGTACTGAGTGTGATCCACATCAATGGAGCCAAGCAGCTTCTCTGAAGCTTTCTTGTTGTCAATGAATTGTCCCTCAGGGATGACACTTGCATTCAATACTTTGTATCTAGACAGAAGTAAATTTATCTTCAGCTTCACTGCACATTTCCCACTTTTATGTATTACTATTATCAATTCATAAATATGTTAAGATCCATATTTACAAACCTCTGCTTGAAGTCACCATAGAGGATTCTGCTGGGGAATCCCTTTCTGCAGATTCTGATGCCCTCCAGCACACCATTACACCTCAGCTGGTGGATGACCAGGAAGTTCTCCATAAGACCTGAAAATTAATATTATGTTTATTAAAATAAATGGTGTATAATATAATTCACACTGATATTGATGGTATAATTCACGCTGATTAGAAATAAGATAGACGCTTACCTGGGGTCTTAGATTCATTGGGAATCAAGCAACGCACAAAGTGAGGGTGAGTGCTCCTCAGATTGGTCATCAGCTTGGCCAAGTTTTCCTAAAGATCAGGAGGTAATGACTCTTGACTCTTTTTGTAACATGGATCAATGGATGTACATTATATGAATAAACAAACAAACAAACAAACAAACAAAAAACATACTCTGAAAAGAGCAGACACAGTCTGGAAGGAACCACCCTTCTTCTTGCCACCCTTCTTGCCAGAGGCCTCAGCTTTAAACAAAGTATACATACATTTTTGGTAATCATTATTAATTAATCATTATTAATTATTCTGATAGACTCTCTTACCCTCCCCGCCATGGGTAACATACAGGAAGCCCAGCAATTTGTTTGCAGACTTCTGGTAGAGCTGAACAACTGAGTCGTTCAGTGGGTCCTTGTTCTTGTCCAGCCAGCCACTGATATTGTAGTCTACTGTACCGGCATAGTGGACCAGAGAGAAGTGAGCCTCTGCCTTGCCCTTGCCGGGCTTTGGTTTCTCAAAGGCTTTGGTCTTGCCCAGATGTTGGTCATGCAGCTTGTTCTTGAAGGTTGTGTCAGAGGCCTTGGGGAACATGCACTCCTCTTCAAGGATAGCAAAGATGCCCATTGGCTACGAAGAATTTGTTGTTGTTAGGAATTTAACAAAATGTATGACTGTGGAAAAAATGTACAGATTACCTTCTCAATAAGCTCAATGCAGGCAGCCAAGTCCATACCAAAATCGATGAATTCCCATTCAATGCCCTCTTTCTTGTACTCTTCTTGCTCCAGGACAAACATGTGGTGGTTGAAAAACTGTTGCAGTTTCTCGTTGGTGAAGTTGATGCAGAGCTGCTCCAAACTGTTGAACTACAAATCAAAAGTAATTCACTATTTAGCCTCATAGTCATCCTATGTGTGCTTTATACAAAATAGTGTTTAACTTACATCAAAGATTTCAAATCCAGCAATATCCAATACTCCAATGAAGTATGATCTTGGCTGCTTAGTGTCCAACATCTCATTAATTCGGATGACCATCCACAAGAACATTTTCTCATAGATAGACTTGCACAGAGCACTGACAGCATTGTTGACCTTTACATAAGAGCAACCACAATCAATCAGAGAAATAGGCGAGTTCATGTAATGCCATGACATTTTACAGGGCACATATACATTTTTATTTTCTGATGTAAAATTTTCCAAATATCATTTGTAATCCCTTTACTTATCATTGGCTTGGTTTATATTTAATATCAGTATTTACTTTGCATATGAAACACTGACACGTAGTTCATGTCTTCCCTTCAGAACAAATGCATTTAAGCTGGGTATACAATGCACAATTTTTCTCATTTATGACTAAAATTTCATAGGGAAAATCTTCAGTGTATGTCTCTTGTTACGTCTGTAGTCAATCTTTGTGACCATCAGCTCTCCTATGAGTAATAGTGGGAGAACTCTGTTGTGAAGAAACCCTCTCTCCCTGTTTTTCGTTCTTTCAGGTTTTACAAAGACGAAATCACTGCTAGCATGTAGTGCTAGCTTTAGCACTACATGCTAAGCCTTAGCCTAACTGATACAATTACTGAGAATTTACAACAGAGCCTTTACTGATATTTGCTCTGACGAACTTTGGTTGTAGCCACAACTGATGGTGAGAATTATCCACAGTATGCACATGTGCTTCATCCATCCCCTTTTCCTATGTGCAGGTTTGAAATAACTAACTGCTGTCATGGGAGAAGGAAAAATTCAATCTGTCAACTGGACAAAGTTTATTTGGTCCAATAGGTTCCGCAGCTCATCCAAGCTGCTTCTTCAGTTCTGGTCAGACACTGGTGGACACTGCCTTATATCTGCCTGAAAGGAGGAGCTAACTACAATGAAATTACTCTGAGACTAACACACCTATTTGTTTACAGTTTCTGTTAGTTATCTAACATAATGGGTGTTTTCACACCTCTGGACCTGACCTGGCCCTATTGTTTTCTTTGCTTGTTTTGATTTAGGTTTGAGGATAGAGTTATAAATGGGAGACAAATGATGTCTGAGTCAAACAGTTTGACTGGGATGAGACAATGGTTTCCTTTGATGTGACCTCTCTACACTCCCTACATCGGTAGGTCTACTCCATTCAGTGTAGTGAAGACTGCAGTGAGCGCTACATTGGAGAAACAAAACGGCCATTTCACAAGAGAATGTACTAACACAGATGAGAGAGCCATAGTGGACCATCTTCTGCCGTACATCTCCACCTAAAAGCCACAGGCCACTCCTTTGAGGACACTGAGGTACAGATCTTAGCTAGAGAAAATAACTGGTTTGAGAGGGGAGTTAAAGAGGCTATTTTGTCAAGAAAGAGAATCCTTCCTTGAACAGAAATGGAGGTCTCAGACATCATCTGTCATCATCATCTATCCTCAAACCTAAATCAAAACAAGCAAAGAAAACAATAAGGCAGCCAGGTCAGCTCCAGAGGTGTGAAAACACCCATTATGGTCCCGAATGGTTCTGCTAAGAAGACCCCACACTCACTGTATTTTCAATAGGCCTAATTAACTAACAGAAACTGTAAACAAATAGGTGTGGTGATTTCAGAGTAATTTCATTGTAGTTGGCTCCTAGCTTCAGGCAGATTTAAGGCAGCATTCTGGACAGCATTCTGTCCAGAACTGAAGAAGCAACTTGGATGAGCTGCGAAACATATTCAACCAAATAAACTTTTGTCCAGTTGACAAATTGAATTTCTCCTTCTGCAATGGATTCTATCTTGACAGCTTAGGGATTTTACACACAAAACTGCTGTCATATGATTTAAATTACTCACATGTAGTGTGACATCCAAAAAATAAATAAATAAATAAAATAAAATATAGTACATAAGAGTACATCAGGCATAAGACAATATTATTTTCAATATACTGTCACAGTGATATTATTCATTAATACTGCTTGTTTTAGAGAAGACTTTATGCCACAAGGTTAAGATTGTGGAGCTACTGACATGTACAATGATCGCTTTTAGGATTTTTGCTGTTTGTGCTTGGATAGTCAAATGCAGTTCTATTCAATTGAAAAGATAATCTTTACATAAACTACATTACCTGTGGGACGGTTTGGCCTTTGGTCACCATCTCATTTCCGACTTTGACTCTTGGGTAACAAAGAGCTTTCAGCATGTCAGCTGAATTCAGACCCAAGAGGTAGGCGATCTTGTCAGCCACTAAAGGAAAACAGTAGTTTACATTGATCATATTTACTTCAAGGAAGACAATGTATAAGTTAGATTGGTAGATTCTTGTAATTACCCTCAGTGCCGTCAGGCTCTGCCTGTTCCTCGCGCTGCTTCTGCTTGAATTTCATGTTGCCGTGATGCATCACAGCTCCAGTCAGCTTGTAGATGTTAATCTTCTCATCACCAGTGAACCCCAAGATGTCAATAGCAGTCTGAGAAATAATAAAACATGATATATATATATATATATATATATATATATATATATATATATATATATATATATATATATATATATATATATATATATATATATATATATATATATATTTACAGTATATATAAATTACAACTGATTTTACTTACATCAGTTGCAATGAACTCCTCAACATCATTGATGCTTTTGACTGTGATTTCACCCTGGCTGATCATTGGGTAATCATAAGGGTTAGTGGTGATCAGAAGAGCCTCTGTAGTAAAACAAAAAAAAAAAAAAAAAAAAAAAAAGAGAGAGAGAGAGAAATATGTGAGAAATATGTGATTTTTGTTGCATAACCAATTTTAACATTTTTACATTTGTGATGTAACATACCCAACAGCTCAGGCTTGTGGCCAGTCATGAGCTGGTAGAAGATGTGGTAGCTCCTCTCAGCGGACAGCTGGAAGGTCACACGGGATTTCTCCAGCAGATCTGTGATTAAAATAAAAAAATAAAAAATACATTTTAGGATTATATACATCCTTCTACCTAATATTAAAATGGCTAATGGTGATATTGTTACTTATTATTTCCAGTGAATGGCCTCTAAGTCATGCATACTTCAAATCAGTTATACTAAAAATTCTCTCAAGTGATGTCTTCCTTTCTACATCATGCCTTTGTTTGACATTTCCTCGTGCAAAACTGTAATACATTCAAACTTACATGTTTCAATGTCAGCTGAAGCGAGCTTGCCACTAGTCCCAAAATGAATCCTGATAAATTTACCCTAAAGTTTGAAGGGAAATATTATTAAAACATCTGGATAATGAATGGTATTCATATATAACCATACAGTATTTACTCACAAAACGAGAGGAGTTGTCATTTCTCACAGTCTTGGCATTACCATAAGCCTCTAGCAGAGGATTAGCAGCAACAATTTGATCCTCAAGAGAGCCCTGAAAAAGATTTTAAAGACTGTGTTGCTACTCTGCAAACAGATTTTGTGTCAGTTTTATATATGACAGTATTTACCTGCATTTTGCCAGCTGTGGCCTGAGCGTCCTTCTTTGCTCCAAGAGCTGCAATTGTTGCAAAGTATTGGATGACACGCTTGGTGTTGACAGTCTTGCCAGCACCGGATTCTCCGCTGGTTTAGGAAAGATAGATTCCTGAGCAGAGGAATATCATTTTATATGTTTTTTTGTTATTTGTTTCTTTTATACTTACGTAATCAGAATAGACTGGTTCTCACGATCTGAAATAGAGAGTTTATGGTCATGCTTAAATACATATGGTATTGTTTTGTTTTTTTTTGTCTCTTATTGACGTTTTCTATAGCACATTTTGTCTCACCTGTGAGCATGAACTGATAGGCATTGTCAGAGATGGAGAAGATGTGGGGTGGAGCCTCAATCCTCTTCTTGCCTCTGTAGGCTGCTACACAGATAGCATCGTATACAGGAAGCCACTTGTAGGGGTTCACCACGACGCAGAACAACCCAGAGTAGGTCTAGAATTGAAAAAAAAAGTGTTTTTGTACTAATTATGTGATATGTTTTTGAGTTTGCTTGGTGTACAGTTTGTACTCACATAGATCATCCATGATGCATAACGCTCTTTGAGGTTATACAACACAGAAGGCTCATTGAGGTGGGTCATCATGGCCATGTCCTCCATCTTGTCAAACTTTGGAGGGTTTCTAGGGTGGATGTCATCCTCTTTGACTGTTACTTTCTGAAGACAAATTGTAAGCAGTATACATAATTATACAATGTGACCATAATTAAGCAAATGTCTCAATAAAAGCTGTTTAAATAAGAAACAAATTTAAATGACAAAATAAATCTTGCCTTTCCACTGTCGGTCTCACATGTGGCTTTACCACCCTCTTTGCTGATGACTTTACATTTGACATACATGTCATCAGCATCTACCACAAAGTAAGCTGTTTTGGCGTCAAATGGGGAAGTTTGGGCCGCAATCCTCTCCCTCTCTGGCTTCCGGAGGTAAATGGCCGCCGCGCCATACTGCTCCATCTCTGCGTCCGAGCTCATGATGGCTCTTTAGTGTAGTCTATTTAAAAAATTCTTAAGTAAGTCAATGTCTTTCTTTGTTCACAAAAATACAAATTCTAAAAGTCATTACCTTGACTGCCACAGAAAAGTAGATGGATGCAGTATAGATGTCAAGTGGCTATGCAAAGTAAAAAATATAATAATAAAATAAAAATCTTATTAATGCTTGGATTTATATTGCACATTTAAAGCTTTACATGTCTCTCAAAACTGTACATTAGGTCTGTACTGTAGCCTCAGCTGCCCTGATTGATGGAAACATGCCACTCTGTGCCAATAGCTTGTCCAACCACCAATAACACTCACAAACCATTCTACCACCTGAGCCACTTTCACCCATTATTAAAGCTAAACAGAAAACACGCAAAAATACAAAATTTACAAATACTTCACTATATGTATATTAAAAGAATTAAAAAAACAACAAATGCAGAATTTCTAAGCTCATTAAGCTTGACAGTCACGTTCACTCACCTGTGTCTGATGTCTGTCAGTTAAGAGCTGAAGTCTAGCGCTGTGGTTTTATATACTCCTTATCTGACCCCCTCAGCATATGTGATCCTCTTAATTTGGTCAGGAATATTTGACACCTTGGTGCTTGATAGTGATATATATATATGCATCAAAATCAATAATCATGTTCCCTAAATCAGTCTATGTATCCAATTTTAACTCTGTATATTGTTTGTTACTTTGTGTTTATTTTTTTCTTCTGAATTTTTGAAAAACTTCATATTGGTTCTATAAACTCTTCATTCTAGAGATGTTTGTTATTGCATTATATTTTAATGTTGTTTTTGCTTGTAATGATTTTACAAGTCAAATAGTATCTCCAGTATGCTAAGTTGTAAAATGCAAAAGTGAACTCCATTGCCAAATATTACAGAGGACGTTAAAAGTTTTATCATTGTTAAGTATAAATTTGGCTTGTGGTCATTCTGATATTACTGCCAGCAATGTTTAAATGTAGATACAAATTAAAATGGCTTGGTGTAAAGTTGCATGACATGCAAATCTCAGATATCTGAAATCAAATTCAGTCTGATGTACTTTCCATCATGAGCACAAACAGGTGTTAGATTTCTCCTGGGAAATCACTTGCCAAATCAGGGATTGCCTGCAAACATAATGTAAGACAGGTTTCTCATATATTCTGTTATAAAATTTTGATTGAATGTATTGCTATCATAACCAGTAGTTCACAAGGTATCACTTAGTACTGAAATAAAGTGCCACTGTATGTGGCAGAGGCAGAAATGTATCTTTATGTGTTTTCTACACCAACATGTATGCATTTATATCAGTTTGGTATAGTTTGTAGTTGACAAATCTAAATTAAGGAACCAAAACCCCAAAACATCAAAACACTCAAGAAAGAAGAATGTCATAAAAGCAACTTAAACTTACAAGCTTTCCACGTGTAAGTTTATCAGATTTTTTGTCACAAGTACATGACAGATGTGAAACCTGCCCCCACCCCCCACTCTGCCTCTCCTCAACTGGCCTTACTATCAGACTGCAGTTACTGTTGATACGAATACAACATGGCTGGGTTGGCCTGTCTAATTATGGATGGTGTTTTAGAAAAAACCCTAAAATGTTTCAAAAAATTATACAATAAGTCCCTTTACAGAGATAGTTAAAGGTGTTGGCATATAGGGAAGCATGTATTATACGCACACACACACACACACACACACACACACACACACACACACACACACACACACACACACACACACACACACACACACACACACACACACACACTTTTATCTCTACTAAGATAGAAGCAGTTTAATGTTGCAATTCAAAGAGTGTGACATGATCATTTTTATAAAATCCAACTTTTCTAAAAGATTTTGAACAGATAATTATTAAACTCGCTCTCTACATGGCAAACATGGCAAATTTGTTATTATAATAATAATTATTATATAATACTTGGGAAAAGGTTTCCTTACAATTGTTGTAGAGTTGATTTGTTTTTACAATCATTAACAATCCTAAACCCTAACCTAATTCACCCATATCTTAACTCTTAACTACTACTAGACTGTTGAACTAATGATTTATGTTATCGGGACCTGATTTTTGTCCCCCATGACCTGTATACACGTGAAGTGTGTACAGATTTGAATTTTATACAATAAAGATTGCAGTTTCAGTTAATAAGTTAATAATGTTGCGGGAAATCACTTATATTTTGCAACGTAGTCAGCAGAAGATTCAGATATCTAAGTATGCACCTGGCTTAAATCCAACTCCACCCCTTGAAATAAATATAGTTCTAAATACTGTGACACAGTGGCTAGAGCAGTGGTCCCCCTACCCAGTTTAGAGGATGGATTCCAGCTCGGGACAAGTTCTTTCGTTGTGTCCTTAAGCAAGACACTTCACCCAGCTTGTGTAGTATGAAAGTGGTGTATGAGTGTGTTGGTGGTCAGAGGGGCCGATGGCACAGTCTGGGAACCTCACTTCTGTCAGTCTTCACCAGGGCAGTTATGGCTACTGTAGTAGCTTACAACCACTGAGTATGGAGTGGATGAATAATGACTACACTGGAGCTCTGTACAAGTGTAAGGTGATTACATAGTTACTAAATGCAAATGGGGTCATGAGAAATCAGAAGTATTCATTTCATTTAAATTCATTATTTACTGTGTGTTGTGCATGAATCAAAATGCTACTTTGAGCAGGTTAACACAGCTCTAACATGGCTGAAAGCTATAACATTTTTATTGTAAGGGCAGCAAACAGCAGCAGCGTGTTGAGAAATTGTAAATTGTCCCTGTATTTTTATGTACTTCTATGTGATATTCTTATGTTTTTAAGCTGGTGGCTACACCAGAATTGCCCCTGAGGGATCAAATAACAAAATCTAATTATCTAAATCAAAATGTTTATTCTACATAATACATTACCTTTAAATTGATTATTACCAAACCATGTTAAGTACCATGCCAATGCTACCTGCAATAAAATACATGGATAAATTAATATCTGGAGGTCCAACTAAGATAGATGAGGTGTCTTGCCTGGATACGACATCGTCTCCACCCCTTTTAGATATTTAAAAATACATCTCTTTCTAAATATATGATTTCAGCTTAATATGGTATGGTATGCACTGCATAAGAGATATCAGATGATTAACTTCTTAAGGTCTATTTGATTACTGTTCACATTTTAGTTTAATGTTTAAGTTTGAGTGTGATAGCTTATGTATAAATAGAAAGGCATTTGATGGTCTAGTTTCATGTGTCAGTAGCTAGATGGTGGTAGATTATTTAAGCACTTCTGTCTCTTACTTGATATCATTTTTGACTGCACCTTTGAATGTGCTGATTTTAAAGTAAAGTAAAGTAAAGTAAAGTTAAGTTAAGGTAACTTTCAAGTGTTGAAAAAAAGTTGAAAAATTAGGCATGTTTGCTTGTAAAATGAATACTTAAATACTAATAGCTGATTGAATGTAGTAAATAAATCAGTGAATTAAAGCATACCGCACATGGCACCATTGGCCAAAAATATATGCTAATTAAAGAATCTTTAAAATTATATAAATTCTTTCAATAAATAAGTTTGTTTTGGTTGTCTTTTATTTCTTGAGATATGGGAAAACAACGCTGATATGTTAGTCAATGACTAGTCCTGCATATTCTAAAATATAGATTGTGATAGATGGGAAGCCAGTGCATGGTTTTAAATCATGTACAAGTGACAAAAACAAGTAGATCTTTAATGAGATTTATTGGAATATAGAGAACAGTTCATATTTTATGAAATGACTCCAAAATGTCCAACTGTTGCCATTTACTCTGCCAAGTCGGACTGAAAAAGAAAAAAAGCACTTTAAATAAAACTCAACAACAGATTATATGGTTACATTTTACATTGCTATGATCATTATGTGTGTGTGTGTATATATATATGTATATATATATATATATATATATATATATATATATATATGTCTTCTTTATTGTTACCTTTCCAGTTTCACGGCTCTTGACTCTGAGCTTGTTGACCTGGGACTCAGCAATATCAGCACGCTCCTGAGCCTCCTCAAATTCATGCTGAATCCTTCTGAGCCTCGAGATATGACTGTTGGCCTGCTCCTCCTTTAAAATACAATAAATAATAATATATTTATTTAATTAATATAATAAAAAATCATTTAATATAATTGTATTCCATTTTTTTATTGACATACAGCCTCTTCAGCCTGTCTTTTGTATGATTTCACTTTAAGCTGCAGCTTATCCACCAGATCCTGGAGTCTGTTGACATTCTTCTTGTCTTCCTCAGTCTAAAAACAAAGCAATAGATTGGTATGAAGGTACGAGCTGGCAACTATATAATACATTCAACATAACATATCAATTAGTTAGTACTCTTAGTTGTCATGACATATTTTATGGTTGACATCCATTGTGATTTTGGTGTGTGTAATAGATAAATACCTGGTAGGTCAGCTCTTTGACTCTACGCTCATATTTGCGGACTCCCTTCACAGCATCTGCTCCACGTCTCTGCTCAGCTTCAACTTCTGCCTCAAGCTCACGCACCTTTAAAATTAAAAATGAATGCATGACTTGTCATCTTTGTTATTTAAAAAAAATAAAAAAAATATAATCAGTTGACACAAACCCTGGACTCCAGTTTCTGGAGCTGCTTCTTGCCGCCCTTCATGGCCAGGTTCTCAGCCTCATCCAGACGGTGCTGCAGGTCCTTGACAGTGACCTCCAGGTTCTTCTTCATCCTCTCAAGATGAGCACTGGTGTCCTGCTCCTTCTTCAGCTCCTCAGCCATCATGGCAGCCTGAAATATTGGTTATTGTAAATTTGTTCTGCTATAAAGAGATTTTGGCACAACACACTGTTTAAATCAGTGAGCTCACATCAGTGATGGCCTTTTTGGCCTTGTCTTCAGCATTTCTTGCTTCTTGAATGGTATCATCCACTTCACCCTGAATCTGGGCCAGATCAGACTCCAGCTTCTTCTTGGTGTTTATAAGACTGGTGTTCTGTTTGATAGAGATATATTTGGTTAATATTTTCTGTTTAGCCTTATCTATATTGCTGATTTCAAGAGCCAAACCTGAGAATGAAGCAGTCCAACACGCTCACTAGCATCCACCAACTCCTGCTCAGCCACTTTACGTCCTCTCTCTGACTGCTCCAGACCAGCTCTCAGCTCCTCAATCTCAGCCAGCATCAGACCATTTCTGCGCTCAACCATGGCCACCTGCTCCTTCAGGTCTTCCTGTCCTCTGACTGCATCATCAAGGTGCAGTTGGGCATCCTGGTAACAGAAATAAAGACATTGTATGGATTTTGAACACAAGCTTCAATTGAACTTCTGTCTCATTTCTTACCTTGAGCTGGCCCTGAACATTCCTGAGCTGTTTCTGGGCCTCAGCTGCCTGTCTGTTGGAATGGCTCAGCTGAATCTCCATCTCGTTCAGATCTCCCTCCATCTTCTTCTTGATTCTCAGGGCATCATTCCGGCTCCTGACCTCAGAATCCAGAGTGCTCTGCATGGAGTCAATGATCCTCTGGCTGTTCCTCTTTATCTGCTCCATCTCCTCGTCCTTCTCTGACAGCTTCCTGTCAACCTCACCTTTGACCTGGTTGAGCTCCAGTTGGACACGGAGAATCTTGGCCTCTTCATGCTCTAGAGTGCCCTTGTGAATGGGAATTTCCAATTATTGAAGTAATAAGAACATTTTATTTCAAAATGTATTTTATTAATACCTCAGCTTCTTCCAGGGCTGTTTGTATCTCAGATTTTTCAGTCTCAACAGTCTTCTTGGCCTTCTCCAACTCGTGGATGCTCTTTCCAGACTCTCCAATTTGCTCAGTCAAATCAGAAATCTCCTCTGAGGGAAAAACAACATTTGGTTTATAAACATTCCAATCTAGGTGCAATAAATAAGCTTAAGATTACTATAGTAAATTTGTTCATTATTCTTTGTCAAGTGAGTGAGTATATATACGCTGCAGGTTCTTGTTCTCTCTCTTCAAGGTTTCCAGATGATCCAGGGCCTCCTCATAAGAGTTCTTCATCTTAAAGAGTTCAGTGCTCATAGAACGAGCCTCCTTCTGAGCTCCCTCCAGTTCAGCTTGGCCCTCCTCATACTTCTGCTTCCACTCTGCCAGAACCTAAGGAATATTTTTTTTACATACAATGTGTTCTTTCCATTAACTTCCTTAAATATATTTTTGTTTACCTTGTCAAAGTTCCTCTGCTTCTTGTCCAGATTGGCAGCCAAAGAATTAGCTCTTTCAACATCAATCATGAGGTCCTCCACCTCACCCTGCAGCCTCTGCTTAGTCTTCTCCAAAGAGGCACACTTGGAGTTCACAGCCTCAATGGATTCCTCAGCCTCCTGCAGACGCTGTGCCAGCTTTTTCCTGTGATAAAGGAATTGAAAAACAAAGTGACATACAAAATTCTCAATCTTTGGATTTCAGTATTCAGAAGAATTGTCCTACTTACTTGGCCTCCTCCAGCTCTTCAGTGCGTTGAATAGCATCAGTCTCATACTTGGATCTCCATTGAGCCACTTCACTGTTGGCCTTGGACATTGCTCTCTGCAGCTCAGCCTTTGCTTCCTGCTCCTCCTCAAACTGCTCTCTGAGCAGATCACAGTCATGACGGGCAGACTGGACACCATGAGCCAGGGCATTCTTGGCCTGTGGAAATATATTGTCAGTGTAGTGATCATTAATTTTTTTTACATCATTAAAGAAAAAAAGAAAAGAAAAAATACCTTGAGTTCTTCCTCAACATGTCGCTTCAGCTCTTCAATCTGCTGTGTGTAAGCCTGCTTGCCTCTGGTCAGCTGAGAAACAAGAGCTTCCTTCTCTTCAAGCTGACGAGCAAACTCACCTGTTGTTATAGCATGAGTTAGTTTTCACTGAAGCATAAAATTGAATAAGTTTTGAAATGGACTGATACCATTCTCTGTCTGGAGTCTTGCTTTCTGAGCATTAATGTCATTCAGCTGGCGAACATTCTCATCATTTTTGGCCTTGAGCTCACTCAGCTGGTCCTCAAGTGTCCTGCACATTTTCTCCAGGTTGCCCTAACAGGAAAAATTTCAAGGAGTCAGTATTTTGCATGTTTGTCAGCTGATGCCAACAAGGATGATTCTTGGTGTTTCTCAGTAACAGCTGTATTTACCTTTGATTTAGCCACAGACTCCATGTTGCTGGAGAGATCATCAATCTCCATTTTGTACTCACTCTTCTCTTTCTCCAGCTTCTGCTTGACACGCTGAAGGTTGTCGATCTGTTCTCCCAGCTCAGCCACACTGTCAGCCTGCTTCTTGCGAAGAGTTGCGGCTGTCGCCTCATGCTGCAGAGTGGACTCCTCAAGATCACGACGCAGCTTCTGGAACTCAGCCTCACGTTTCTTGTTCATCTCAATCTGAGCAGCAGTGGCTCCACCAGCTTCCTCCAGTCTCTCACTGATCTCCTCAAGCTCCCTGGAGAGGTCAGCTCTCTGCTTCTCCACCTTTGCACGAGCTGCTCTCTCAGCCTCAATCTCTTCCTCCAGCTCCTCAATACGAGCCTACATTTGATCATAGGAACAGAAAAGCTTTTTTATTTGAACCAAAAAAAATGTCAGAATGAGTCCCAGTAATTACCTGAAGCTCCTTGATCTTCTTCTGAAGCTGAGCACCAAGAGACTGCTCATCCTCAATCTTGCTGAGGAGCTGGCTCATCTCAAAGTCCTTCCTAAAATCACATTTTCAGGGTTACTTTTTATTGTTAAATTGTGTAGTATAATAAATGATTAAAAAAGTATACTTTTTGATCTTCTCTTCAGATTGCTGCTTGTCATTCTCCAGGTCCATGACGGATTCCTGGGACAGTTTCAGGTCTCCCTCCAGCTTCCTCTTGGCTCTCTCAAGGTCCATGCGGAGCTTCTTTTCTTGTTCCAAAGACCCTTCAAGCTATCAATTGTGATTAGAGTTTAATGTAATTTTGTTGAGATACTGAAAAAGAATTTAGATTAATGACTATTACTGTATGGCCATACATCATCAACTTGTTGTTCCAGTTTGGTCTTGGCCTTGGTCAGAGTGTTGACTTTGTCTTCCTCTGCCTGGAGGTCATCCAGAGTTTGCTGGTGGGACTCTTGGAGGGCTTTTTTCTCTTTGGTCAGTTTGGCAATAGATTCATCTTGAGATGCCATCTCCTCTGTCAAGTTCTTCACCTGTATGTTAATTAATTATGTCATATTATTAGCATGTGTAATATTAATAGCTGACTCTATCACAATAGAATATTTTGATCTTAAATATTTTCACCTTGTTCTCAGTGGCATGTTTCTCTTTCTCCACTTTAGCCAAGGTGAGCTCCAAGTCGTCAATGTCTTTCTTCAGCTCAGAGCATTCATCCTCCAGCTTCCTCTTCTTTGCTGTCAGTTCACCATTGATTTCCTCCTCATCCTCCAGTCTCTCACTTATTTCTTTGAGTTTGGCCTCTAATTGGATTTTGCTTTTGATGAGTCCCTCACATCTCTCCTCTGCATCATTGAGGCTTTCCACTTCCTGTTTTCATACATAAACATAAACATACATTATATTAATACTATTACGTACTTATTTCTTTAATATGTACAAAGCATAATCATAACTAATTGTTACTTACACCTGCCACTTGCATCTGCAGATCATTCTTTTCCTGCAAGAGAGAAACCATTTTTTCTTCCAGCTCTTTTTTCTTGGCCAGAGCGGTTGCAAGATCAGTCTGCATCTTCTCATAGTTCTCTTTCATTTGCTGGAGCTCTTTCTCAGTCTCAGCACTCTTCAGCATGGGTTTGATCTTAAAGTACAGTTTCAGCCATGGCCAGTTTTTCACATTCATGAAGGAACGAATGTTGTACTGGATGGAGAAGATAGATTCTCTGCATGACAAAAATAAACATTTTTAAATATTGGGTTTGGTGAGACATTGTTATTTTTATTTTAAATGCATCTATACCTTCTCTGCATCATCTTGACAAACTCCTTCCTCATAACATATCCTCTGCAGAGAGCCTGAGTCATGGTCACCAGTGTAGCCAGTCTCTCATCTCTCATCTCCTCAAGCTGCCCCAACAGACCAGCTTTGAAGAACACCTGTTTTATTGTAATATAAGCAACAGTTTATGGTAATGCTTTATAAATAGGACCCAGTCTTCAGTAGATGTTTGCTATATAGACTAGACCCAGCACCTTGGTGTGTCCAAACTTGTACTGAGTGTGATCCACATCAATGGAGCCAAGCAGCTTCTCTGAAGCTTTCTTGTTGTCAATGAATTGTCCCTCAGGGATGACACTTGCATTCAATACTTTGTATCTAGACAGAAGTAAATTTATCTTCAGCTTCACTGCACATTTCCCACTTTTATGTATTACTATTATCAATTCATAAATATGTTAAGAGCCATATTTACAAACCTCTGCTTGAAGTCACCATAGAGGATTCTGCTGGGGAATCCCTTTCTGCAGATTCTGATGCCCTCCAGCACACCATTACACCTCAGCTGGTGGATGACCAGGAAGTTCTCCATAAGACCTGAAGATTATTATAGTCATAGTTTTAATTATTACTTACATTATGAGTAATTACAATACACTTCCAATATCCTCACCTGGGGTCTTAGTTTCATTGGGAATCAGGCAACGCACAAAGTGAGGGTGAGTGCTCCTTAGGTTGGTCATCAGCTTGCCCAAGTTTTCCTGTAGATAATTAGAGGATTAATAATAACACCTTATGCGCAATTACATATTAACCACAAAAACATACTCTGAAAAGGGCAGATACAGTTTGGAAGGAACCACCCTTCTTCTTGCCACCCTTCTTGCCACCACCTCCCTCAGCTTTTAACAAAATATACATTATTTTCAGTAGTCATTATTATTAATTATTTTTATAGATTCTCTTACCCTCAGTCCCAGCATGGGCAACATACAGGACGCACATCAATTTGTTTGCAGACTTCTGGTAGAGCTGAACAACTGAGTCGTTCAGTGGGTCCTTGTTCTTGTCCAGCCACCCACCGACATTGTAGTCTACTGTACCGGCATAGTGGACCAGAGAGAAGTGAGCCTCTGCCTTGCCCTTGCCGGGCTTTGGTTTCTCAAAGGCTTTGGTCTTGCCCAGATGTTGGTCATAGAGCTTGTTCTTGAAGGTTACGTCAGAGGCCTTGGGGAACATGCACTCCTCTTCAAGGATGGAGAAGATGCCCATGGGCTATTAAATATTCATATATGTTAGCTTAACTTTACCTAAAAATTTTACATAGTTCTTAATTATTTATTTATAAAAATTACCTTCTCAATAAGCTCAATGCAGGCAGCCAAGTCCATACCAAAATCGATGAATTCCCATTCAATGCCCTCTTTCTTGTACTCTTCTTGCTCCAGGACAAACATGTGGTGGTTGAAAAACTGTTGCAGTTTCTCGTTGGTGAAGTTGATGCAGAGCTGCTCCAAACTGTTGAACTACACATGGAATTGCATCTTTAGTTTGTATAATGGCTGTAGTGCTATTGATACATATTGGTATTGGTAAGTAACTAACGTCAAAGATCTCAAATCCAGCAATATCTAACACTCCAATGAAGTAGTTTCTTGGCTGCTTAGTGTCCAACATTTCATTGATTCTGACGACCATCCACAAGAACATTTTCTCATAGATAGATTTGCACAGAGCACTGACAGAGTTGTTAACCTTTACATAACAGAAAACACATAAATCAGGGAAGTTATTTGCAATCATGTCATCTCATAACATAGAACCATTTTATTCATAAGTACTAAAGGATTTTACCTGTGGGACGGTTTGACCTTTGGTCACCATCTCGTTTCCGACTTTGACCCTTGGGTAACAAAGAGCCTTCAACATGTCAGCTGAGTTCAGACCCAAGAGGTAGGCGATCTTGTCAGCCACTAAAGGAATAAAAATAAATATTATGTTTCCCTTAAACAGTAATTAATACAACGTCATTGTTAGTACCCTCAGTGCCGTCAGGCTCTGCCTGTTCCTCGCGCTGCTTCTGCTTGAATTTCATGCTGCCGTGATGCATCACAGCTCCAGTCAGCTTGAAGATGCTAATCTTCTCATCAGCAGTGAACCCCAAGATGTCAATCGCAGTCTGTTAGATGATACCAACATTAAGCTTAATGTCAATGCATTAACATCTAATATTGCTGTGTTTATTATAAAAAATACATAAAATACATATATAAATATATAAATATATATATACATCAGTTGCAATGAACTCCTCCACATCATTGATGCTCTTGACAGTGATTTCACCCTGGCTGATCATTGGGTAGTCGTAGGGGTTAGTAGTGATCAGAAGGGCCTCTGTAATTTAGAAATACATGTTTAAGTACATTAATTTAGGCATCACAAATGTTAACATTATGTGATATAACACACCAATCAGCTCAGGCTTGTGGCCAGTCATGAGCTGGTAGAAGATGTGGTAGCTCCTCTCAGCGGACAGCTGGAAGGTCACACGGGATTTCTCCAGCAGATCTGTTTAAATATAGTTCACATTAGCCTTCTCCCACTTTATCAATGTCAAACATCATTTAATGTTGGACAATGTTTGCCCAGTACATTTAAAACTTCCCCTTCAGTTTTATTACAACTTTGGTGTGAAGATAGCTAAGTTGATGTAAGCAAGTTACCTTATTCGAATAATTATTACAATTTTAAATACTTTTGGTGATTATGTTTAGAAAATGTCATTTCAGTAAAATGTTCATGTGTTGTTGACAAGGAACGCCATATTGCACTGATTTTTAACACTTAAATTAAGGTTAAACTTAAACTTACATGTTTCAATATCAGCTGAAGCAAGTTTTCCACTGGTACCGAAATGGATTCTGATGAATTTACCCTGAAATGAAAGATTATTTGAAAACAAGCACACATTTTCTGTAGTATTCATATATCATATATCTGCATACTCACAAAACGAGAGGAGTTGTCATTTCTCACAGTCTTGGCATTACCATAAGCCTCCAGCAGAGGGTTGGCAGCAACAATTTGGTCTTCAAGGGACCCCTGTATTACCAAATTTACAACATTTAACACTTCTTTTATAAATAATAATACTTTTAGATAGTAACTGTTACTTACCTGCATTTTGCCTTGTTGAGGCTGCGTATCCTTTTTACCTCCAAGGGCTGCAATTGTTGCAAAGTATTGGATGACACGTTTGGTGTTGACAGTCTTTCCAGCACCAGATTCTCCGCTGGTTTAAAGAAGGAGATTTAAGGAGATTTTAAAGACTTGAGTCGACTGTTACAACAATTATACACTGTATACTTACGTAATCAGAATAGACTGGTTGTCCCGATCTAAATGAATGCAAGTATTATTAGAAATTCATTAGCGTTTTTAAAATGTAATTAATTTGTTATAATTAAAAAGATTTAACATAGTTAATCTCACCTGTGAGCATGAACTGATAGGCATTATCAGAGATGGAGAAGATGTGGGGTGGGGCCTCAACCCTCTTCTTGCCTCTGTAGGCTGCTACACACACAGGATTGTATACAGGAAGCCACTTGTAGGGGTTCACCACGACGCAGAATAACCCAGAGTAGGTCTGGAATATGTACACATTTATAATAAACATATGGTGTTGATATTTCAAAGTAGGTAGTATAGTGAGTGAAAACTCACATAGATCATCCATGATGCATAACGCTCTTTGAGGTTATACAAAACGCAAGGCTCGTTGAGGTGGGTCATCATGGCCATGTCCTCAATTTTATCAAACTTGGGAGGATTCCTTGGGTGGATGTCATCCTCTTTGACTGTTACAGTCTAAGGAAAAAAGTGTACACAGCAATATATTATAATGTAGAGGACTTGACTGCAATATAATAATAATTAATAATTATATATTATTATTATGTATTAGTCTTATAAAGTACTTTTCCAGATGCTCAAAGTTGATTTATGGTTTTGGTAATTAGATCGAATGCCTGTAATTGCCATTTTCATGTTTTGAAAACAACTTACCTTTCCAGTATCGGTCTCACATGTGGCTTTGCCACCCTCTCTCTTCGTAACTTTGCATTTGAGATACATCTCATCAGCATCCACCACAAAGTAAGCAGTTTTGGCATCAAATGGGGAAGTTTGGGCCTCAAGCCTCTCCCTCTCTTTCTTGCGGAGGAATATGGCCGCCTCGCCAAACTGCTCCATCTCCGCGTCCGTACTCATGATGGCACTTGTGTGGTGTCTAAACAATAATATAAATGTAATTTTACAATTTGAACAATATTTAAAAATGCAGTCATGCTGTACTTTCTCTTTGTACCTTTTCTCCTAGTAAGTTATGTTTCGTTGAAGAGGATGGAAGATGCTAAAACATATTGAATTGATTACTGTCTAGACTAACCATTTTCAGTTGGGATTTTGCTTGTACTGACTTATTAGCACAACAATGATAGATTATTGAAATGGCCAAACAGAAGTGTACTCACCTGTACCAGGAGCCTACCAGTTAACTTACAAGTCCAGAGCTGCCTCTTTTATAGAGGGTGGGAGTGCCTGGTCAGCACTACTCTCTTTCTCTCTTTGGGCATGTATTCTTGCTATCCTGTTGCTTATTTGTGGATGTGATCAAATACATAGCAAACTACTTATTTACTTACTATCCCACACTCTGGGAAAAGTAGATTGAACATATTTATTATAGTTTGTACTCAATATTTAAATGGGTTACCTTTTTTAGTTGTTGTAATTTTTAGATAAAATTGACCTACAAAATGTATTTACTTACAAAATACATTACCATACTAAAGACATACTATGATTGGCTTTGGGGCATTCAATGAAATAACCATCAAAATTTATTAGCAAGAAAATGTTCAGTCAAAATATTATAATTTATAGGTGTCAATTTAATTTTATTGTCATTCAAAGAAAAATATTAGTGCATAACATGGCAGTTTGAAACTAGAGTTAGAAATGCATTTTTATAATATATAAATATAAATCACATATTTATGTTTTAATTTGCCTTGTCAGGTGCTTCCAAGTGATTGGTTTTCTGTTACAGGGCAAGACTAATCTCATATGCCTGTAATAAAATTAAATCTAGTACTATCCATATAAATGAATTCTCTATCTCCTTAGATGGGCATGATAAGTGATGGAAACTCATATGAGATCAAGCCCAAAATAAATGTATCACACTGCATAAAATTAACTTCATCCAAGAGGTACATTTGATACAAAGACTTTCATACAAAGACTTGTAATATTTTATTGTGTATTTTACTCAACTAATGTTAATAAGTTAGTATTAGTTATAATTGTAATGTATTGTGTATTCTTTATTGTGTGGGCACCTGCCCGGGAACTGCAGATGAAAAGTAGCAGTGGCTAAAGCTGGCTTGGGTCATCTTTCCTTTTGTGAGGTTCATGAATCTCTGACAAATATAAAATAATACAATGAAGTGTTAACATAATGTATCAAATTTGTGGTATATTATCACTTGACTGCATTTGGTACTTTGATATTTTGTTATGGACATTTAAGCGACAGAAATACTTTAACTTAGAAGGTATGTTTGTTAACTACTTATGGCCCATACAGTCCCTTGAGCAGCATACCAAGTGGGCACAAATGTGATGTGAGAGCCAAGTATTCACTAAAAACCCATTGGGGTTGCAACTGAAGAGTCATCAAAAGCTTTAGGAGAGACTTAAGTCTGTTCCAACATTCCAAATCAAGCTTTGATTTCTTTTTGGAGACTTAGTGCAGTGGGTTGCATAGCTTGGCACCCTCAATATTTCTCGTTTTGGGCATCTCAAATGAGACATTGCAAGGATGCAGGGCAAGTCCTCTAAAGATCTGGAGAGTGATGGGTCCAAGCGAGGATTGAGTCAGCATTTGTGGGAGCAATTATTGTGCTACTATATATAGAAAATTCTTCCCTTCTTTACTTCAGGAGTGACCAGGAGTTAGAGCATTAGCTAAACTAATCTTCTGTCTTCTCAATTCTCTGTTCAAGTTATTGTATTGTTCGAAATGCCGTGTTTCGTAGTGGCATTTAAGATTACATTCCTTGAGGACCGCCGCTTGTTGCAAACACACCGAGCATACAGATTTCCCATTCACCTCTGTGAACAAATAGGAATTAGTCAATTTCTCTTGGAAAATCCTGCACTCAGCTTCCACTTTTCTCATTTTTGACATTTTGCTGATGAGGGTGTCACGGTCAACAGTCAAAACAATAGTCCTTTAAGAGCGTTTGGAAAGAGGCAAGTCTTAATTTGTGCTGCTCTGGTGAGAGGCGGCCATGCACAGAGGCACTGAAGACGCTGTTATGCTAAGCTGCACAGAAAAGAAGCACAGAAAATTACCAACATTTTAATAGAAGATTAAAATATAATTAAAATATTTTAATAGAAAGCTGAGGGCCAGATTAAAGGCCGGATTAAAAGACAGATTAAAGGCTGGATCCGGCCACCGGGCTGCATGTTTGAGACCCCCGCTCTACACTCTTCTCCCTAATAAGCAATTCCTCACTGTGATGCACCGGGTTGGAATTCTCTAAATGGTCCCTCTTTAAGATGTGCATTATGAAGGCCATGGTTTTGGTTCTTTTCAATTTGTAGAGGAAGTAGAACTACTACTATTATTTGTTGACCAGTGTTTTACTTTGCTTACAATACCTCAAGTTAATCAATTGAAAACTATCTTGCAAAATTCTTTTCACTGTAAAAAGTTTAATAGTGATTTTCTACTGCATGTAAGCTTGGGTAGGTCCCCACTAATATACATTTAAAATACAGGCAAATCTGGCAAAACAAAGGACATAAGCAGTATATAGTAGAATTGTACATCTTTTTATTTAATCTATCATACTAAAAAGATGTGTGTGTGTAGAATCCCTCAGGTAGAATCCATGGCAAAAAGAGAAATTCAATTTGTCAGCTGTTTCGCAGCACATCCAAGCTGCTTCTTCAGTTCTGGTCAGACACTGGTAGACACTGCCTTATATTTGTCTGCAGGGAGGAGCTAACTACAATGAAATTACTTAGAAACTACTACACCTACTTGTTTTTCAGTTTGTTAGTTAGGTGAGCCTATTAAATATGCAGTAGGGGTGGAGTAGGGGGTCTTCTTAGCATAGCCATTCAGGGTCATAATGGCCACCTCTGGACCTGAGCCCTATTGTTTTCTTTGTTTGTTTTGATTTAGGTCTGAGGATACAGTTATAGATGGGAGACAAATGATGTCTGAGACCTCCATTTCTGTTCAAGGAAGGATTCTCTTTCTTGACAAAAATAGCCTCTTTAACTCCCCTCTCAAACCTCCTAGCTGTCATGAGGAGCAGACGCACTTTTCTCTTCCTCATTCATCTTTGCTCTGTCTGATGTTTTATTTCTCTCATGTCGTCTCTTTTTTTCTCCTGTTGGATCAGATTTTTCAAATCCTAAATTATTAATTGGATAAAGCTGGTCCCTACGCTTTTTTTCCCCACGGAGGAGCGCCGGTCTGGAGAGCCGGTCAGCCCTACGGGAACATGCTGCCTGATACATGAAGGACGCGTCGCCTGGCACCGCTGTTACCGGAGGATACGGAGCGATTACTATTGGAATTTTGATGGCAGGACATCTGGGATTGGCCTGGGGGATGTTTTCTGACCCATCACTAATTGGAGCCGAGCGGATAAAAGAGCCCCGATCTGCCGGTCAGTACGGGGAACTGCAAACTCGGGGGAGGGGCAACATCAGAAGGAAAAACACAGGTGAACGTATCATCCATCTGTGGGATCCACCGGGCACTAGATAACATCACGGATAAATGGATTTGGAACTGTGGGGAACAGCGGCTCAGTCCATATTCACTATCATACGTGTGGGGGGAGGATTGTGAATCGCACAGACCTGCAGGAAGTGGGGACCTGACAGAAACCAGAGTTCTGTTCAATTCTGCAAATTGTCTGTTCGCCTGGGTTCTAAAATGTATCGATTATGTTAAATTCCCCTTTTTGTAATCAATTCTCCTGGAAAAATGTGATTCAGTGGACTCTTTGTTTTGACTGCATCTTCTGCACAAACACGTCCAAGGCCGCCAGCTGCCGCTTATCTCAGACTCTACAAAAACATTGACACACACTATTGGACTCACACTCACATGTATTAAGTAATACTGCCCTGTCTATTTTTAGGATGTCTGCTTCTTTTTCAGTTTTCAATCAATTTAATTGATTTCTGATCTTTTCCCTTGCCCCATATCCTTCCCTCTTGTCGCCAAAGAAAAAGACACCGTATGTTATCTATCCAATTGTTTTCTGTCATTACATGTTGTGTATAATTGTATTGATTGTATTGCATCTTTTCTGCTCTGCATCTCCCAGTCGGCGGTGCGCGCAAGCGCAGCGGCCCCTCCCCTAGCCACTCTATACCGTCCTGCCTGGTTAGTGGAAAACTAAATTTCGAATTCATTCTATGTACATGTACATATGATTGTTTTTCGACAATAAAGCAACTATGACCTATGACCTATGACCTAAAACCAGTTATTTTTTCTGGCCAAGAGCTGGTTAGCTCAACTGGTAAGTCACTGACTTTCCCTGGGGGGACCTGAGTTCAAATCCCCCCTGGCAATGAGCAAGCCAGTGTGGGTCCTTGGGCAAGACCCTTCACGGTACTGCCCCCCGGGCGCTGAAAGATGGCTGCCCACTGCTCTTGAAAAGGATGGGTCAAATGCAGAGGTCAAATTTCTCCCATGTGTGTGAGACCAATAAAGGCTTAATCTTTAGCTGTACCTCACTGTCCTCAAAGGAGTGGCGCGTGCAAAATGATAATTTACATGTAATGTTTCAGTGTTTTCTTTTTTTGTTTTGATTTTTGTACTATTTGATATTTAATTTACATCAGTTGCAACAAACTCCTCCACATCATTCATGCTCTTCACTGTGATTTTACCCTGACTGATCATTGGGTAATCATAGGGGATAGTGGCGATCAGAAGAGCCTCTGGAATATAGAAAAACATACATAGTTTAAGTACATTATTTTGGACATCCTTTTATTTTATATTTTCTGTATTATACTGAAATATTATAGTAATATTGATTAGATAAAAATAATTTTGTTATAAAATATTTTTATTAGGCTATATAAAAATAAGGCATTTAAAGCTACCATCTGCAAGATAATTTTTTTCACCAGATGGCAGAAACCTGTTCCTCCCTCCCCTCACCTGGCCTTTGTTCAGCCTCCCCTGTTGTCTCTGGTTTTCTGTCAGGGCAAAGCTGACACATTATCAGACTGCAGTAAAGTAAATAGCATCTAGTAACGATATATAAAAATACATAGGGCTGGGTCACCAAATCTAAGTACAGATGATTGCTTTAAAGGTAATAATGCCCCAAATTCAATGTCCATTAGGATGTAAATTTATACTGGTTTGATCTTGGTTTGATTACTTATTACTTACTTATTTAAAAAAAAAAAATTTGCCTGTAGTGTCTTGCCATAACATTGAAATAATGTGAAATAACACAGCTGCAAGGTCACATGGGACTTCTCCAGCAGATCTGCAGTTGGAAATTACATTTTCATTTAATTTACAATAATGTAAAAGTTATATTTGCCAAAATGTCCTCCAGTACTTCTTTCAGGCTTATTTAGACTTTAGATTATACTGGCTGTTTGAAGACTGATTTTATACTCACATGTTTCAATATCAGCTGATGCAAGTTTGTCAGTGGTGCCAAAATGAATCCTGATGTATCCTGATAAATTTAGAGGAGTTGTCATTTCTCACAGTCTTGGCATTAGGATTAGGCATAAGTCTCAAGCAGAGGGTTGGCAGCAACAATTTGAACCTCTAGAGACCCCTATTTTGATCAAATTTACATAATTTATTTATTTGTTGTTGTTGTTATTGTTGTTTTCGTTAGCAAAATGTATTTTTAATTTACCCCCATTTTGCATGCAGAAATCTCAGTCTTTTTAGATCCACTAGCTGCAACTGTTGCAAAGTATTGGATGACATGTTTGGTGTTGACAGTATTTCCAGCACCAGATTCTCTGCTGGAATTGAATATTGAGATTCAGGTATTATTATAACATTTAGATATACTAAGTTAAAGCTATTACTACACTTACGTAATTAAAACATGTGATTCTCTTAATCTAAAATAATGTACAAATTACTATTAGATTTTTGCTTTTTTGTTTATTTTTGTCATATTTTCTTAGGATTATATTAAGAAAAAACACATTTAACCTCACCAGTGTGCATGAACTGATAGGCATTATCAGAGATGGAGAAGATGTCCTCCAATGCCACAGGAGCTTTGCCATCCTCTCTCTTGATGAGTTTACATTTGAGATTTACATTTGATATTCTCACCAGGATCTGCTACAATGTAAGCTGACTTGGCATCAAAAGGAGCAGTTTGGGCCTCAATCCTCTCCTTCTCTGACTTCCATCTCAGCATCTGTGCTCATGATGGCACTATAGGGGTGGTTAAAAGAAGATACATTTTAGTAAATTTAAATTAATTTATAAATAAATTAATTTGTGTTTGTTGGGTTAAAACTATTTTAAATTGGCCATTTAAATCGGCAGGTTTAGTTTGAAGTGGATAAGATGGTAAATGTCTTTAGCCGTGTCCCAATTCCCAGAGTGCACGGTTCGAAGCGTGGTTTCAAGGGCATGTGCGTCACATCCTGTGCGAGGACTGCTGTCTCATTTCTTTTTTGTCCCATGCAGTTAACACGCAGTTCGAAGACCGCAGTCGTTTCCATGGAAATCAGGGCGTGGACCAAGCGCGTGAAAAAGCCCACTTCGCGCACTCATATATCCCAGCATGCACTGCTACTTCTTCTACGGGACTTGACTGCACAGACTTGACTGCAGTCTGGGCCCCCTTCAAACCACGCTCCGAACCGTGCACTCTGGGAATTGGGACGTGGCTATGATGTGTGCTCTCCTCCCTCCCCCTGTGTGTGTGGGCGGAGTCTCCCGGGGACCTGTGATTCCCTTCACCTGGGTGCAATCAAGACTCCTGGGTATTTAAGCCCTGCTCACCAGACAGACTTTGTCAGACTGTTCTGTTTGTGTGTTTTCTGTTTTGGTCCATGTTATCTGAACCCCTTGTCTCATGAGTTTTTGTTCATTCTCTGGAGATCCCTGCCTGTTCCAGCCTGGTCTGTTAATAAATTTACTTTTTCCTTTTTCCTTCTGGTCCATGTCCATTTTTTGGGTCCCTCCTTTGTTGAGGCATATTTAAGTCATTAAAAGACATCAGTACAAAATGATGACAGTGCACATGTTGCATTATTGGTCAAACAGGAAGGGAGTAGAAAGGCAACATCTATGGAGCAGGGCATTTAAGTGTAAGAAGACTGAATATTATTTACAATAAAGACAATAAATAGACAGTGAGACAACAGACAAAGCAGGTAGCGCAAATAAAAAGTGTAACAGTGCAGTTTCAGGCAATAAATAAAATAAAATAAGTAGGCCTAATACAATAAATAAAGACAATGAATAGAAAGTGAGACAACAGACAATAAAGTTGCAGTTACACAGTAACAGTAACAATGTAATAGTAATAACAATGGGAAGAATCAATATGATGGAAGTATAAATAGTATAAAACAGTAAAACACTTAAGAATAAATAGTATATAAATACTTATAATAAAATACTTAATAACAACAACATGGTGGTAACAGAGTAGAAACTGTTACAAAAAATAACAATAAATATACAATATGTACATAGTCTGCTCAGACAGACTCAGAGGCCTGTTCTTGGAGTTCGTCCACTGCCTTCTTAAAATCTGCAAAGGTGTCAAAAGTTTTTCCAGAAAGTCCCTTTGATGTAGACGATTTGGACATGTCACAGTATGTTTTTTTCTTATATTTTTTGTGGCCTTGTGTGGGTTGGGCACAGAGTGTACAAAGTTGCACCTTGGGGTTATCCTGTACAGTTCCAGAAAGCTCTGCTCTCTTTCTGTTGGGGGGGCTGGCATCACCGGACACTGTCAGCGGAACTTGGCTGAACAGGAGTGTGGCATGGAGCTGTGGTGTAGGTTATAATAGCTGACCCAGTTGGGGTTGCTGTGATCAGCAGCTGGCATTTCCTTTTAGCTGAAGGCAAAAATAAGAAAAAAGTTGCAGTACTGTGCATTAGGTTATCATGCCTGGACAGTAGTAAACACAGAATGGGCACGCATCTGTGACTCCAGCTATTACCTTCTTCATAAGCTTGGGGTCTCTCAGCCTGCTGTCGATCTGTGCGGGCTTAGGTGTCCTGGCCTCCTTGTTTGCCTTCATGATGCACTGTTGCCTGTCTTTGGGCACACTTGGGTCCAGAATGCACAGAACAGGCATCAAAGGATCCATTCTCTTCTGGGAAGACAAAGACTGTAAGCTCACTTCAATGTTTGGATAGAAATCCCTCCATGCCCCAGGATTATATTATAACTATACTACTATATCATAATAACTTATGATAAACACGTGTATTATATATTATTATATATTATAACATATTATGACTATTATAACTATAATACTATATCATAAGCTGTATTATTACTCCCAGACCGATCCACAGGTCGCGATACATAACCTTAGACAACTGTCTATCGTATTTACGTCTGTGAGCTCTCCTATCCCTCTACGTAAAAAAACAAAGTACCTTTTGTGTCACAAAGCGGTCCGTTTTAAATTATCACGCTATCCGAACATACGCTTCTTACCTTAAACAGTCGAATCAATCGCTCCTCTTGTCCTCTCCTCTCCGTGGTAAACGCCAGCGCTGGGGCCGTTTAGACGAGGACGATTGCGACTGAAAACGACAAAATATTCTATCGGAAGTGTCTTTCGTTTACACGGCGGCGGCGCCGTCGGGCTCTGAAACCGCAAAAATCTGAAGACTCCTTCCAGAGTGTGGAGTTCTGAAGACGGCCCGGGTCGCGTCTCCGTCTAAACGGCAAGAAGCGCAAAGCATGTTCACGTCGCATACAGCTGACTGGATGCGCCAAGCCGGTAAAAACAATAACAATATGTCGCAGGTGACAGAGGCGAGTTTGGACAAGACCGGGCAGAACCAGTCAGCGGTGGGACAATTTTGAGAATGGATTAGTTGATTACAGTGCTTGGGTGGAAAACTTCAGAATGACTAAACAAGCTCTTGTTGGCACTTCTGGGCAGTTCTGCGCACTTCTGTGCTGGCATATTGTGAACTAAAGCCATAACTGATGCTGGGTTAGTGTTGGCTCTTTGGGCATTATTCTGCGCAGTTATCTGGCATATTGTGGAAACATACACGCGCGCGCGCTCGCAACACACACACACACAGCTCTGATAAAACTGCAGGCATATTCCCATACTTTCCTCTGTCCGAGCACCACCAAGTGCACTTGTCTGTGTTCTGTGTTTCTCATAGTGCTTTAGCACTTTAGCAGTTTAAGTTGCATTACCACCGACTACCGAGGTGCTCTTCTTGTGCATTTTATGCTGTGTGGCTCTGTGCTGGTTGACATGACTGAGATACGCATTACGTGCCTGTCCGTGTATAATGTAGCCTATAGGCTATGCATTATGTTCGACCAAACATTTCGGTGACACCCTCTTGCGATTGTGGCCCCCCCCTAGTTCAAATGCGTTCCGCGGTCTATGCTCTTGTATTAAGCGAAGAGCTCCGACCCTACATCGAGGGCGAAACAACCGTGATGAGAGCCCCTGTGGTGTCCTGAAAAAGGTAGCTCTGACATTATATTAGCGGCCTGGCATGCATATTCAATCGAATTCCCCCACTTTTGCGTCTTTGTATAAACAAACATTTCCTGTTGAGAACGCTCGTCTAAACGATTGAAGACGAGACGCCACTTTTGCGTCTTCTGTTTTGATCGTCGCCGTATAAACGTAGAGGTTTCTCATTTCGCAGGTCCCGGCACGGGGGGCCCCGCCCAGCTCGCGTCCGATTGGCCGGAGGCGCAAGTCGCCGCGGAGAACGCTAGACGGTCCCGAGCCGCGATTGGCCGGGAAGGATAGACGGGATAGACGAGGGGATGCTCCCATTGGACGAGCGTCTAAGGTCTACATTGCGCGATTGCACTTCCTACTGCTCGGGTTCTGCGAACAGCGAACACTGCATCACTGGCGAAGAAAGCTCAGAGGTGCCTCTATTTCCTCCACAAACTGAGGAGAGCTGGAGGCTCCCCACTGATCATGACCACCTTCTACTGAGGCACCATTGAGAGCGTTCTGACCAGCTGCATCACTGTGTGGTACGGGAGCTGCACTGAACAGAACAGGAAAGCCCTGCAGCGCATAGTGAATGCAGCTGGGAGGATCACTGGTGCCTCTCTCCCCTCCTTCCTGGACATTTTCAACACCCGCCTCACCCACAGAGCGTCCAGCATTGTGGGTGACCCGAGCCACCCCTCACACAGCCTCTTCAGCCTCCTGCCCTCGGGGAGAAGGTACCGGAGTCTCCGGTCCGACTCCACCAGACTGTCAAACAGCTTCATCCACCAGGCCGTCAGGAAGCTGAACTCTCACCTTACCCGTCTCCCACTCCCCCCATAAGAGACATAATCTCTAGACACTTTAAATACTGCTGCTAAGGACTACTGTTGCACATTTATTTTATCTGTATTTTCAAGGCACATCCTATTGCACATTTTTTACTGTACATTTTCATTGCTGCATCTTCCCCTGCACATTTTGATGCACAGTGCACATTTTGGACATCTGTAAAAAGGTATTTATTTATTCTTTGCACTGCTTTAGATTTTAGATATCAGATTTTGTCTTAGATAGTTTTTGTATTGTCTTCATACTGTATTTTGTACACTGTCTTTTTGCACTGCTTGGCCAGAGAGAAACAGAATTTCGATTCACTGTATATTGAACACATATGGCAGAATTGACAATAAAGCTGACTTAAGCTCCTGTAGTTCAAAGTTCAATCAGGTCATGCACAAGTAACAGAGCTGCCTCTTATAAAGGGTGGGATTGCATGGTCAGCTCCACTTCCTTTCTCTGTTTGGTCATGAACTGGCAGCATCCAGCATCCATTTTTTTTCCTTTTTTAAATAAAGTTTAAGCTCACTTATTTCAATATCTTCTCACAAAACAAATGATCGATTTATGTTTTAAAAGGTTTAAAGGTTAGATTTAACGATTATCTATATATTTGTAAGTTATAAATCAATAAATCAGTATATATTCATATTTATATATTTATTTAATTAAGAATTTGACTGATGTATTTAAAAATACATGTTGATAGTAGTCAAATCAAAGCAAGTGTGCAAGTGTTACACACTTGTCAAGAAAAATAGAACTGGTATATTTAAGTTTTAAGTTAGTTTAGTTGATGTAAGGTGCAACCAAGTGTTTGTCGGTTTCAATTACAGACCATGGCTTATCTCATATTCCTGTAATAAAATATATGGTACCATTTATATAAATTACATAGCCTGTTCCATATGTCCTTAGATGGCCATGATAAATGATGGAAACTCAAGTGACATCTAGATCAAAATAAATGAAGTACCACACAGCATAAAGGGAACTTCCAGATGGTAAGTTGCAAAGAAGCTAACATTAAATTATGTATAACAATTGTTTTTACTAATGTAAATCATGTAAATCAAGACTTGAGGTGTCAGGAAGGACCAGAGTTATATACAGTCACTGACAACAACTCATATGATAATGGTGGTGGTGGTAATGATGATGATGATGATGATGATGGTGATGATTGGAAATATGATTACTAGTTGTGGCTGGGGTATTATTGTTGTTGCTATTATTCATTTAATATTTTATACCATGTTTTATGATGTCCTATCTTTAGACTCCATCTAGTCTTTTACATTTTAATATTGATATTCTAGTGCTATAAAACAAATAATTCACAGAGCCCACTGCAACAGCAACTGAAGGATCATCATTAGCATTAGGGGACACTTTAATCTGCTCCAAAAAGTTCAGCTTTAATTTATTTTTGGAGACAGTGCAAAGGGCTTCATAGCCTTAGTCTATTTGTTGCCTTGCCTAGTCTCAAATTGGCTAGGATGCGGGGTTACTGATAATCTGAGAAAGAGTTATGGGTCAGTCCTTGTGAGAGCAATTATAATGCATGTTTACTTAAAAAAAAAGAAAATCCTTTCCTTTATTTATCTATTAGGCAACTACCAGCTGGTTGGTGGTTGTTTTTTTACTTGTTTCATTCATGAAAGATGAATATAAAATTATGTTTCATGCATCAGTGTGAATGAAAAGGAGTAGAACTAAATATTGTAATATCTGCCCCCTTTTCACACTAAAAACATTTTCCAATATTTCAAGAGTCTGTATTCTGTATCAGCTATAAACAACTTATTTATGTAACATACACAATATTAAATACTTGTTAATTAACAGAAAAGAACAATTACTCAGCCATCTCATACTTGTTTAGCATATCACGTTTGACATTTCTTTTAAACACCTCAATAGATTTTGAAACTTTGATTTTTTTTTTTCATTTAGACTGTTCCATAGGCTGACACCTTTGATTGAAACACATTTTCCATTGTTGTTCTAAACCTTTTCTGAATATTTAAATTTCTTTCAAATTATAATGCCTTTCTCTCTTTGTAAATTTTCTCTGGAGATTGGTGAGCAAGATCTGCTGATTTGCTTTATACTTTTTTTTTTTTTTTAAATATGAAGTTCTACCAATTAGTTGAATTTCAGTATCTTTAATTGTAGAAATATTGGGTTTGTTGAGTCTCTGTATACACTTTCGCTGACGATTCTTACAGCTCTTTTCTGTAAAAGGAAAATTGGATTAACATAAATTTTACAAGCACTTCCCCAGACTTCAATAGGTTAAATATGAAACAATAATATGACAAATACAATGCACTCCTATTTAATGACTCTTTTACTTTATGTAACTTGTGATAATTTACTTTACTTGATGCTTGTGATAATTTAATTATGACATAACCTATATGGGATGTCCATGTCAGATTTTCATTGATCGTGACACCCAAAAACTTCTATTTTTCTTCATCTCCAATAAATAATGTGGCATGGACATTTTTTCCCTCCTACTAAATACAATGAATTTTGTTTTACTGATACTTAAGGGCACTCTATTAAATATAAATATTAATATTAATAAATAATATAAAACCGGTTTATTTATTTATTTTTAATTCGATCTCTACAACCTCTAGAACAGGGGTCGGCAACCTTTACCACTCAAAGAGCCATTTGGACCTGTTTCACACAGTAAAGAAAACACTGGGAGCCACAAAACCCTTTTAAAAATTGAAATGAAATAACACGGCATATAACGGCTTTTTTGCCTTTGTGCCATAGAATTACATTTTGAAAATGAATGAACTAAAATAAAATATTTTTTTATTAAATACAGGGGTTGCTCGCTATATCGTGGTTCACTTTTCTTGGCCTCGCTGTTTCGCGGATTTGTTATTCAATTTTTTTTTAAATAGCGTATCAACGCGCATTTCTGCATCCTGATTGGCTAAGGGACTGTAGACCTTTGCTGATTTGTCAGTCATTCTCCTCCGTGTCTCCTGTACAGAATGCATTCAGTTTGCCAGATTTATATAAACGTTCGATCACAGTGTGACTCTGAAGTGCTGTATGTTTTCTCCCCGACAAAACCTGCCACAGCGAAGCGGTGCCAGGACCAAAGAGGCTCGTCATAAGAACTGTGAAATACATGCGAAATACACTTTGGTTTCGTTCTATAATACTGTGCTTTTTTGTTGAAAATCTACAAAAGTTTGAGTGTTTAAACAAGAGAGAAATGTGAGAAAACGTTAATTCCAGTCTGAGAAAAGTGTAGAATGTGTGTGGTGAGGCGTTTACAGCCTTAAAACATGGAGAATAATTGTAAAATATAAAGCTGACGACTTTGCGGATTTCGCTTATTGTGGGTTATTTTTGGAACCTAACCCCCGTGATAAACGAGGGACCACTGTACTGATCAGAGAGATCAAAGAGTCGCATGTGGCTCCGGAGCTGCAGGTTGCCGACCCCTGCTCTAGAACATCCTTAATGTTTTGTCCTGAGTAAAAGAGAGTGGTGTCGTCTGCAAATAAAATACACTTTAATAATGAAGACACGGATGTAATATCGTTAACATAAATTAGAAAAAGTAAAGGCCCAAAGACCAAACCTTGGGGACTCCACAACCAATTTGACGAACATCTGACTTAATATTGTCTGTTTCAATAAACTGATATCTATCTTTTACTATTAACCAACTTGTAAGCTATACCTCTAATGCTACACGTATATAATAATAACCTATCAAACTCTTTTTGAAGATGTACAAATATGCTAACTAAATAATGTTTTTCATCAATGGCATTTGAAATTTCCTCAGTTGTCAGTTGTAGCACTAGAACGATTAGAACAAAATCCATACTGGCTTTTTGACATAATGTTATATTTGTTGATGAATTTATTGAGCCTGGCAGCAAAATGTTTTTCCGGGACTTTAGAGAATTGTGGAATATGGGTATATAATTGGAGAACTTTATTGGCTTTTTTGAAGAGTGAAATTATTTTGGCTATTTTCATTTTGTCTGGAAATACTCCTTTTGTCAATGACAAATTACAGATATAAACAAATGATTGAACAACTACATAAATCATTTTACTTAATAAGTAACATGTTTATATCTGTGAATTTATCATTAGGGTGGTAGTAGCTCAGTTAGTAAAGCCTTTGTCCACAGGTTGGTGGAGCGATTCTAGCTCCCACAGATGAATGCTGTCGTTGTGTCCTTGGGAAAGACACTTAACCCACCTTGCCCCAAGTGTCTGCGAACACTGTGTGTGTGAATGGGTGAGTGGTTCCTTGTTGTACAGTGCTTTGAGGGCCTTGAAGGTGGAAAAGCGCTATATAAAATGTGACCATTTACCAGTTCATTCGATTTTTGTTTTGACATTGTTGCACAATAGTTAATATCTCATTCTTATGAATTTTTTCCATGAAAAATACTAATAACATTATTCAGTAGGTAGGTAGGTAGTTAGAGTGGTGACACCCATGTGTCTATTGTGCTAATAAATTACTGAAATTGTCTTTTTTTGTTTTGTTATAATGCCTACCAGTTTATTTTTTGTAAAAGCATCCTCTCACCAACCTAAAGGTCTGGGGTTCAAATCCTGTACCCCCCCTCGCGCGGCTCGCACTTTGCAGATATATATAAAAAAAAAAAGACCCAGCGGCTGAATAAAAAGCGGAGATTCGCTAAAAGCCCTTTCATCCCTGATTTACAGTGTGCTGCATAGGTTTTCTTGTGCGCTGAGAATGTGCGAGCAGTGCACATTCTCAGCGCACATTCTTTGTTTTCCCCGAGGGAAAACAAAAAAAACAAGGTGTCCTCACTTTAGGGCCTTTGTCCTCCCTTTTGGACACAAGTCTCCTCCTTTCCTGTTTCATGCCGGTGGTCACCCTACACCGGGACCGGAGTCTCAGGGGAGACGTGGCACCGGGACTGAGGCTCAGGACATGCCCGGGGAACGGCGCGTCTGCTCCGGCCTCCGCTCGGACCGTGCGCCCGGAGCAGGGGGAGTTTTTTTCGCTGAAAACGCGCGGAGCCTGCATGAACTAAGCCACACAGACCGATTTTCTGGGCACAAAAAAAAAAAAGAAAAAAAAAAAGAAATCAGCGTGAGAAATGCCATGTGTGGCGTGTGAGCGTCAAATTGCGTGTGTCACACTCTCAATGCGTGAGACTTGAGACACATAGGCAGTGTCGCTCCATCAGGACTGTAGACCATATATAAACGTACAATCTATGGTCTAACCCAGAGCACCTGCTGCACAGGATCTTACAGTATCTTACTACAATCGATTGTGGAGTGAATGAATAATGATAGCATTTTCAGTGGTTTTGTCAAGTCTGTAAAGGACTATACAAGTGAAACAAGTGCTTAGTTGCCCAAAACAAACAAATAAATAAAAAACTAAAAGTCCTCGTGTCCTTGGGAAAAACAAAACTCACCCACGAGGCTGCTAGTGTGGTGGGGAGCTTTTTAGCAGCCATGGTTCTAAATTCAGCAAAATCAAGATCTTGAATACATTTAAATTGTGTTTATAAATCCATGGATTTATACCATGCACTGTTTCTGTTAAGGAGGGGCAAGAATAGATAGAGATGATATGTGAGGAAGGATGCGCTTCCAAACTCAATTTACTTATTGGATCGTTAAAGGTGGAACCCACAGCAGGTGATCGGTCAGAATCACTGCGATGCTTCCCTTGGATGAAAGAATCTTTATTAAATGCTGTCTGATTGAATATGTGCTTGTGTGTGGTTGGACATAATCTGCGGTGGCCGAGGGGTGCAAACGCGTAGCAAAACCGAAAACGCGCACAAGGTTCCAAAGCTGAAGAGGGTGCTCTCAGTGTAACATTGATCAAGTCAGCTTTGTTGTTATTGTACAAATGATATACAACACCGAAAGGACAAAATGGGATACAGTCCGTCACCATGCTATAATTATGTCCGCACAAAGATCCAGAAGATGGCGGTAGTGCACCTAAAGGAATGACGGCCATGTTCAAACTCTATAGAAGAAGAAGGTGTTTCCGCCGAGCTCTGTGTGGCGCAAACACGCCTTTGGCCAAGAACAAATTCACTCAACTTTAGACAACTTTAGAGCTGAAGAGATCGCGCCTGCCTTCTTAAGATATATTTTTTCGGGAGAAAATCATTTGTAATGTTAAAGAGCATGCCTTCGTTTAACGGAAAAGCTGACGTGACGTTTGTAAGTTTAATTTTCTAAAATATTATGCTTTAGCATGCCCCGATAGCTTAACGTTCTGAGAACATTTAACGCTCGTTTTATTTTATTATCTATAATAATAATAAAAAAAAAAACATATTAATGTTAATGTTATCTGATTGCGGTTCGCGTTGTGTTTAACTGGTTTCACACTCTTGGTCAGTATGAATGAATTGTAATTTGTTGTAACTATCTTTTATAATCGACTATAAGCAGTACAGTGTGTTTTATGAATCGTTGAATCGTTTTGCATCCCTTTATAGGAAGATGACGATCTACCATATGAAGAGGAAATAATCAGGAACCCCTACTCTGTAAAGTGCTGGATGCGCTACATCGAGTTCAAGCAAAATGGACCCAAAACAACTCTGAACATGATTTATGAACGTGCTTTGAAAGAGCTCCCGGGCAGGTAAGCTTAATTTAAGTGCCACCTTCTTTGATTTAATATCGGCTAATTTGTTTGATTCTTAATTCATCTGTTATATAGTTACAAGCTCTGGTACAATTATCTAAAGGAGAGACGTAAACAGGTCAAAGGGAAATGTGTAACGGAGCCAGTCTATGAAGAAGTCAACAACTGCCACGAAAGAGCACTTGTTTTCATGCACAAGGTCATTATATATATATATTTTTATATACATAACCAAGGTTATATGTATATCCTGCTCAATTTGTCCTGCTCAATTTGTATTGTTATTTTTTTTCCACATAGATGCCAAGAATTTGGCTTGACTACTGCCAGTTCCTTGTTTCCCAATGTAAAATCACAAGAAGTCGGAGGACATTTGACCGTGCCCTGAGAGCTCTGCCAGTTACTCAGCACCCACGAATCTGGCCTTTGTATCTGAAATTTGTCCGCAACCTACCCCTCCCAGAAACAGCAATTCGGGTGTACCGGAGATACCTAAAGGTAAACCACTCAAAACTATTTTGCAACATTGCTCTTAAGTAAATTTGTTGAGACAGCAAAATTTCTTCAAACTAATCCTGTTGTCCATAAGCTATCTCCAGAGAATGCAGAGGAATACATAGATTATTTGCGCTCTGTGGGGCGCTTGGATGAAGCTGCTTTGCGACTTGCTGACATTGTCAATGATGAAAGCTTTGTATCCAAGGACGGCAAGTCAAACTATCAAGTATGCTGTACTCTTTATGCAAGGGATTTCTTTACAGCTCTTTTGTTAATCTTGTTCAAATGTATTTATTTTTTTCAGCTGTGGCATGAACTGTGTGACCTGATCTCCCAGAATCCTGAAAAAGTTACATCTCTGAATGTTGGAGCGATTATCCGAGGGGGACTTACACGATTCACTGACCAACTAGGAAAACTTTGGTGCTCCTTGGCAGATTATTATATTAGGAGTGGACACTTTGAAAAGGTTAATTTATATCTAAATACATTGGTTTTCAAAAAACATGCATCTGATTTGATACTTAATTTACTTTTTACAGGCTCGTGATGTGTATGAAGAGGCCATTCTTACTGTGGTAACAGTTAGAGATTTTACACAAGTATTTGACAGTTATTCTCAGTTTGAAGAGAGCATGATTGCAGCCAAGATGGAAACCACTGTTGAAATGGGCCAGGATGACGAGGGTAAGATGGACACATTTATTAGTAATTTGTAGTAAAAGGCATAGATAAGATCATTTGGTTGTTTTTATAAATGACTAATAACCGAATAACCACTGACAGGCATATCAAATTACCACTTAATTAGCAATTAATGGGTGGTTCCTCAAGTATAATATTAATATTAATTATTATTAAACTGAACTGGTAATTCTGGTTTGTGCACATGGGATTACATACCGAGTTCTTTTTTTCCCCCCCAGATGATATTGATTTAGAGCTTAGATTAGCTCGTTTTGAACAACTTATTGCTCGCCGTCCTCTTCTTCTGAACAGTGTTCTACTTCGTCAAAATCCACACCATGTTCATGAGTGGCACAAACGAGTGAAGCTTTGTGAAGGCAATCCACGGCAGGTAACACTGGGACAAAATTTGATTTGTTTTATTTTTGTTGTTTTAAATATAATATAAAAACTTGCAGATTATTAACACCTACACTGAGGCTGTACAGACAGTTGATCCAATAAAAGCCACTGGAAAGCCTCATTCACTTTGGGTTTCATTCGCAAAGTTCTATGAAGAAAATGAGCAATTGGATGATGTAAGACATTTTCTTTTTTCTACAAGGACATTAATTACACTAACATTAATGCCTGCACATGTTACTCAGGCCAGAACAATCTTTGAAAAAGCTACTAAAGTGAACTATAAGCAAGTGGATGACCTGGCAGCAGTATGGTGTGAATATGGAGAAATGGAGCTGCGTCATGAAAACTATGAGCAGGCCCTGCGCATACTGAGGGTTAGATTATACACTATACTTGTGATTTTGTCCTGATGATTGGAAGTCTATTATAAAAAATAAATAAATAAATAACATATTTGAACATTTTTGACATGTAGAAAGCGACAGCAATTCCATCCAAGAAAGCAGAATACTTTGATGCCTCTGAGCCTGTCCAAAACAGAGTCTATAAGTCCTTGAAAGTTTGGTCTATGCTGGCTGACCTTGAAGAGAGTCTGGGAACATTTCAGGTTTGATTCATTTCAACATGCATTTAAAGTGCTTATTTTAATTGATTGGTCTTCGATCTTATTGTCTTCCCTTTTTCTTTAGTCCACAAAAGCTGTATATGACCGCATTATTGACCTCCGCATTGCAACACCACAGATCATAATCAATTATGCCATGTTTCTTGAAGAACACAACTACTTTGAAGAAAGCTTTAAAGTAATGCTTATTGTATTGAGAGGTTTTACAACTAGTGTGCTTTTATCTCAAAATTCTTTTTTTTTGTTTTTTTTAGGCATATGAGCGTGGCATTGCCTTGTTTAAGTGGCCAAATGTTTATGACATTTGGAACACCTACCTTACCAAGTTTATTGAACGGTATGGCGGGAAGAAACTGGAGAGGGCAAGAGATTTATTTGAACAGGCCCTTGATGGCTGCCCAGCAAAGTTTGCAAAAAGTGTGCTTTGTTTAGTTTTAAAAATGTTTTTCTTTTTCCATCATCTACTTTCATTTCATTATTATTATTATTTTTTAATGTTACAGCCATTTACCTACTTTATGCCAAATTGGAGGAGGAGTATGGGTTGGCTCGTCATGCCATGGCTGTTTATGAAAGGGCTACAGAGGCAGTAGAAATTGAGGAGAGACACCACATGTTCAATATCTACATTAAGAGAGCCGCTGAAATTTATGGAGTCACCTATACAAGAGCAATCTATCAGAAAGCTATTGAGGTACTGGTACTTTAGTCTGTGTTATTCAAAATTTTAAAAACATCTGAATGCTGTGAAATTTGTGTAATAATTCTGAAAAATATTTAAGGTCTTGCCTGATGAACATGCAAGAGACATGTGTCTTCGTTTTGCTGATATGGAGAGTAAACTGGGTGAAATTGATAGAGCTAGGGCAATCTTCTCCTATTGCTCACAGATTTGTGATCCCAGGGTATGTTGAGACACTTTTTAATATTTTTAGAAAAGGAATTTGAAACTAATCTTATTGTCTTTTCAGGTGACTGCTAATTTCTGGCAAATGTGGAAGGAGTTTGAAATTCGTCATGGAAATGAGGATACAATTAGAGAAATGTTAAGAATCAAACGCAGTGTACAGGCCACCTACAATACTCAGGTCAATTTTATGTCCTCTCAAATGTTGAAAGCCACTACAAGCTCTACGGGCACAGGTATTGTATAGATTATAACAGTATAATTATTTACACAAGTTACAGAATTGAATATACATATTTAATGAAAACTTTGTCTCTAGTATCTGATCTTGCTCCAGGCCAAATGGGTATTGATGACATGAAAATGCTGGAACAAAAGGCACAACAGCTAGCAGCAGAGGCTGAGCGGGATAAACCTAAACCTAAAGAGAAGATTCTCTTTGTCAGGTTTGTTTCTCTGCTTGTTGAAGGGAAAACAAGGAAATCCATTAACCATGAACAAGCTTCAGCCTTTGTTAATGCATAAATATTAAGAATTTACATTAAGTTGTAGGTATGACAGCCACAAATTAGGGGTTTCTAAGATAGAAAAAAAATAATCTGCATGTCAGTTAGACCTCACGTTTCTTATAAAACGTTATCACGTTTTCGCATGTTACCAACCTCATTAATCCACACAACCCACTCATTCAAGATGTCCATAAATTAAGTGTGCAGTAGTGTGAAAGTCACCATGGAAAAAGTATTGGACATGTGGAGAAAGGGTGATGCAAAATTGTATAAAACACAGTCTGAAATGTATCTGCATGGATTACAGAAGGCTTTCTTCCAGAAATAATTTTACCATAAAAAGATGCACCTGAGATTTCTGACTGAGAGAAAACACCTGTAATACATATGACAGTTTTGCAGCTGTATTGCAGCATTTGTGAGCTTGAACACAATTGAAAACTACATATAGTTAGTTATTTATGATACAAGTCCTATGTACTGCAATGCCTTTGACTCATGGCACTTTACAACTGCTTACAAATCATAAATCACTACAACTCCCCTCTAAGCTGCTTGAGTAGACAACTTTTAATTATCTTCCTGCTGCAATAGATTTGACATCCATGACTATGGTTGCTAGAATTTAGAAGTTGTACATAAATGATAATGAAATGATATATACACTTTTTGTGTAGGAGTGATACTTCACGTAGTGAGCTAGCAGAACTTTCCAAACAAGTCAATCCAGATGAAATTGACATAGATGATGAAGACGATGATGACGATAATCAAGGTCCAGATGGTAAGAAATGCATGCATTGTTTTCATGAGCACTAGCTGCTTTGTTTTGATGAAATGCCACTTATGGTATTGTAATGTCTTCACTGTCCCTATTCTACTGCCACAGAAGTGCAACTTGAACAGAAGAGCGTCCCGACAGCTGTCTTTGGTGGGCTTAAAGATGATTAAGATGAACAAGTGATACAGTACTGTCTGTAACCTTTTAATTGTATTTGAATTGTATTTTTTCCTACAATTAATATTACACTTCAAGTCTAAGTTGGAGATGTTAAATTCTGTATAGATGGGATGTTGATGCAGTGAGAAAATGGCTTGTAAAAATGTTTTCGTTCCCTTTTCTCAAGAGTTTGTGGAAGTTTAAAATGTGCACCAGAAGTGAGATCTTTCACAAAAGTAGATTAGGTCATCATAGTTTTGTTTAAGTGAAAGTGTCCAGGAGATGAAAGATTATCTAAAATAATTAGTTCCAATCTTGTAACTTAACCTGGGATAAGTTATACAAACCTGTTTCTCATTCTCAATAAACTAATTTGTTTTTGTATAAATGTTTGTTTTTGTATAAATCAACTTTTCATTATCAACATACATTTGATTTGATTTGATTAGGACAAATTTTAAACATTCATTCAACATACTATATATATTTTGTGTTCCATAAATTTAGATCATGTAACCAGTAGGGCTGGGTGAAATGGCCATAAAATTAAATCAATTGGTTTTGCACATGCTGGATGATTACATTTTGAATCGATTCGAATCAAAGTCAGAGCAGTGAGTGCTAGTATTCCAAACGGGGAGCACTTTACATTTCCATTCTTATATCTTATTTAAGCAATCATAAAATGCCTTCAGTTAGGTTTGCATAGATAAGTAATCTAATTTAAATGAGAATGGCAATTTGTTGCACTATAATCCTGCTTTCAAGAGTAAACCTGTTTCATAATAATCAAAAATAATTAGATTAATATGCCAGTCTTTATGTGACCTTTACCTTATATCTTATTTTGTAATTTACAGTCAGGGCTGCAGAGGGCTAATTGCTAAGAGGTTGTGGTCTGAATGTATGATGGATATGGCAAAATAATACCAATATATGAAATGTCATGTTAAACATGCAAATATACTGCTGGTATCTCCTTAAATAAAAGCAAAAATAAAGTAAGAGAATAATTTTTTTTATTTTCTGTTTCACCTCAAATGGTTCACATTTTAAGAACTTTGAGGGGAGAATCACTTTTACTCCGACTCCGCCTGTGGAATACAAAATGTATGTTTACAAATGTATAGTGGGATTAATCTAGTATTTAGTAGTTAACAGTGGCTGTTTCTCAAATGCAAGGTGTGTGGGTTATGTAAGACGGACAGGCCATCATTCACTGCCCAAGACGTTCCAAATGTTCATGTCCTTCTCAGGCATGTCTTCCATTTGGTTAGCATGCAGCTGCTTTACCAAGGATATAGTGTATCCCTTGTTTCCTTGCACTGGTAAATTACCCATAATGCACCAAGATAATTAGGGAGATGGATCTTAAATGCTTTTAAATTAATATAAATAAATAACTAAAATAATTACTATCTCACATATTCCCCCAAAAGTGTAGGGATCATTTTATATTTCTTAGAATGCTCCCATTGACCATTTCACAAAGTCCTATTGTTAACATTTTATTTTGTGTGACTCTGGTGCTGCTGCTCATTCTCTCTGAAGCATGTTCTATTAGCTGTTTGGAAGGAACTGACTACAGAGGGAAGGTATGGTACCTTGCATTTGAAAAGCAGCCTCTATCATTAATCGAGTTTCAAACAAGGTCTGGCAAAATATATTACCTTTCCAACATCGCGGCTCTTGGCCCTAAGCTTGTTGACCTGGGTCTCCGCAATATCAGCACGCTCCTGAGCCTCTTCAAGTTCATGTTGAACCTTCCTGAGTCTGGACATGTGACCATTGGCCTGCTCCTCCTGGTAATGCAAGGTGCATTGATTAAGAGGTCCATAGAAATTTTATTTTAATTGCCTAATGTGTGTTGGTTTTTACTTACAGCCTCCTCAGCCTGTCTCTTGTAGGCTTTAACTTTGAGCTGAAGTTTGTCTACCAGATCCTGAAGTCTGGTCACGTTTTTCTTGTCCTCTTCAGTCTAAGCAATTGTGTGAAAAAGTCAATGCATGCTCCTATCATTTCAGCTTCATAATAAGTGGTACTTCATTAGCCATTTACAGCACATTTCCAAGTGTACACTGACAATGTAAATTTACCCGGAGAACTACAATAATTACCTGGTAAGTTAGCTCTTTTACTTTCCTCTCATATTTGCGGACTCCCTTAACAGCATCAGCTCCGCGCCTCTGCTCAGCTTCAACTTCTGCCTCAAGCTCACGCACCTTTTTAAAAGAAAAAAAAAATCTATTACTTGTCATCTTTGCTACAGTAAAGTTCAATAAAAATTCAGTACACACACCCTGGTCTCCAGTTTCTGGAGCTGCTTCTTGCCGCCCTTCATGGCCAGGTTCTCCGCCTCATCCAGACGGTGCTGCAGGTCCTTGACAGTGACCTCCAGGTTCTTCTTCATCCTCTCAAGATGAGCACTGGTGTCCTGCTCCTTCTTCAGCTCCTCAGCCATCATGGCAGCCTGAAATATTGGTTATTGTAAATTTGTTCTGCTATAAAGAGATTTTGGCACAACACACTGTTTAAATCAGTGAGCTCACATCAGTGATGGCCTTTTTGGCCTTGTCTTCAGCATTTCTTGCTTCTTGAACGGTATCATCCACTTCACTCTGAACCTGGACCAGATCAGACTCCAGCTTCTTCTTGGTGTTCAGAAGACTAGTGTTCTGTTTCACAGGGACATATTTGGTTTATATTTTCCATTTTGCATTATCTACATTGCTGATTTCAAGAGCCAAACCTGAGAATGAAGCAGTCCAACACGCTCACTAGCATCCACCAACTCCTGCTCAGCCACTTTACGTCCTCTCTCTGTCTGCTCCAGAGCAGCTCTCAACTCCTCAATCTCAGCCAGCATCAGACCATTTCTGCGCTCAACCATGGCCACCTGCTCCTTCATGTCTTCCTGTCCTCTGACTGCATCATCAAGGTGCAGTTGGGCATCCTGGTAACAGAAATAAAGATATAATATGGATGTAATTTTGAATACAAGCTTCAATTGATCGTATGCTTGTTTTCTTACCTTGAGCTGGCCCTGGACATTCCTGAGCTGTTTCTGGGCCTCAGCTGCCTGTCTGTTGGAATGGCTCAGCTGAATCTCCATCTCGTTCAGATCTCCCTCCATCTTCTTCTTGACTCTCAAGGCGTCATTCCTGCTCCTGACCTCAGAATCCAGGGTGCTCTGCATGGAGTCAATGACTCTCTGGCTGTTCCTCTTTATTTGCTCCATCTCCTCGTCCTTCTCTGCCAGCTTCCTGTCAACCTCACCTTTGACCTGGTTGAGCTCCAGTTGGACACGGAGAATCTTGGCCTCTTCATGCTCCAGTGTTCCCTAGATATAGTATTTTGATATTGTAATAAATTTACTTTCCATGCAAAAACTGATATTTTTACCTCAGCTTCTTCAAGAGCGGTCTGGATTTCTGCCTTTTCAGTCTCAACTGTCTTTTTGGCCTTCTCCAGCTCATGAATGCTTTTTCCAGTTTCACCAATCTGCTCAGTCAGATCAGAAATCTCCTCTAGAAGGTAACAAAATAGCTTAGCAATTAGCTTAGCAATAGTGTTATTATGTTGTTTTATTTTAAGTTGAGTAAAAGTAATGGAGTAAGAATAAGCCATTAGATTTTTATGTTTCAATCAATATATTATTTTTTTCACTTTTCAAGACCCCTGCTTAAGGGTCATAAATCTTTGTTTTGTCATGTAATGCCAGTTTAGCCACAGTATGTTATAGATTACAAAAACAAACTTTTGGGTGGTTCCCAAACCAAATAACATCAGAATGTAGCTGTGAAAGTTTTTTTTTTTTTTTTTTTTTTTTTTTTACACATAATTGTATTTAATATTAAAAAGGGTTTGCAGGGTACATACGCTGCAGGTTCTTGTTCTCTCTCTTCATGGTCTCTAACTGATCCAGGGCCTCCTCATAAGAGTTCTTCATCTTAAAGAGTTCAGTGCTCATAGATCGAGCCTCCTTCTGTGCTCCCTCCAGTTCAGCTTGGCCCTCCTCATACTTCTGCTTCCACTCTGACAGGACCTGGGAATTGTTGCTTTGAGTAACACATGTTGTATGTATACAAAAAATATGCAATTTACAAATATGTTTTAACTTGTTTTTACCTTGTCAAAGTTCCTCTGCTTCTTGTCCAGATTGGCAGCCAAAGCATTAGCTCTTTCAACATCAATCATGAGGTCCTCCACCTCACCCTGCAGCCTCTGCTTAGTCTTCTCCAAAGAGGCACACTTGGAGTTCACAGCCTCAATGGATTCCTCAGCCTCCTGCAGACGCTGTGCCAGCTTTTTCCTGTGATAAAGGAATTGAAAAACAAAGTGACATACAAAATTCTCAATCTTTGGATTTCAGTATTCAGAAGAATTGTCCTACTTACTTGGCCTCCTCCAGCTCTTCAGTGCGTTGAATTGCATCAGTCTCATACTTGGATCTCCATTGAGCCACTTCACTGTTGGCCTTGGACATTCCTCTCTGCAGCTCAGCCTTTGCTTCCTGCTCCTCCTCAAACTGCTCTCTGAGCAGATCACAGTCATGACGGGCAGATTGGACACCATGAGCCAGGGCATTCTTGGCCTGTGGAAATGTATTGTCTGTGTAGTGATCATTCATTTCTATACATCTTTTTTTTATTTTTTATTTTTTTATTTAATGTACCTTGACTTCTTCCTCAACATGTCGCTTCAGCTCTTCAATCTGCTGTGTGAAAGCCTGCTTGCCTCTGGTCAGCTGAGAAACAAGAGCTTCCTTCTCTTCAATCTGACGAGCAAACTCACCTGTATTACATAGCATAATTTAGTCTTCACACACTGAAGAATAAACGTGAAAACATTTTCAGCTTTGAGACTGTTACCATTCTCTGTCTGGAGTCTTGCTTTCTGAGCATTCATGTCATTCAGCTGGCGAACATTCTCATCATTTTTGGCCTTGAGCTCACTCAGCTGGTCCTCAAGTGTCCTGCACATTTTCTCCAGGTTGCCCTAACAGGAAAAATTTCAAGGAGTCAGTATTTTGCATGTTTGTCAGCTGATGCCAACAAGGATGATTGTTGGTGTTTCTCAGTAACAGCTGTATTTACCTTTGATTTAGCCACAGACTCCATGTTGCTGGAGAGGTCATCAATCTCCATTTTGTACTCGCTCTTCTCTTTCTCCAGCTTCTGCTTGACACGCTGAAGGTTGTCGATCTGTTCTCCCAGCTCAGCCACACTGTCAGCCTGCTTCTTGCGAAGGGCTGCAGCTGTTGCCTCATGCTGCAGAGTGGACTCCTCAAGGTCACGACGCAGCTTCTGGAACTCAGCCTCACGTTTCTTGTTCATCTCAATCTGAGCAGCGGTGGCTCCACCAGCTTCCTCCAGTCTCTCACTGATCTCCTCAAGCTCCCTGGAGAGGTCAGCTCTCTGCTTCTCCACCTTTGCACGAGCTGCTCTCTCAGCCTCAATCTCTTCCTCCAGCTCCTCAATACGAGCCTATGTTTGATCATAGGAACAGAAAGACTTTTTGTTTGAACTAAAACACTTGTCTGAAAGAGTCCCAGTAATTACCTGAAGCTCCTTGATCTTCTTCTGAAGCTGAGCACCAAGAGACTGCTCATCCTCAATCTTGCTGAGGAGCTGGCTCATCTCAAAGTCCTTCCTAAAATCACATTTTCAGGGTTACTTTTTATTGTTAAATTGTGTATTATAATAAATGATTATAAAAGTATACTTTTTGATCTTCTCTTCAGATTGCTGCTTGTCATTCTCCAGGTCCATGATGGATTCCTGGGCCAGTTTCAGGTCTCCCTCCAGCTTCCTCTTGGCTCTCTCAAGGTCCATGCGGAGCTTCTTTTCTTGTTCCAAAGACCCTTCAAGCTATCAATTGTAATTAGAGTTTAATGTCATTTTGTTGACATACTGAAAAAGAATTGAGATTAATCACTGTATGGCCATACATCATCAACTTGTTGTTCCAGTTTGGTCTTGGCCTTGGTCAGAGTGTTGACTTTGTCTTCCTCTGCCTGGAGGTCATCCAGAGTTTGCTGGTGGGACTCTTGGAGGGCTTTTTTCTCTTTGGTCAGTTTGGCAATAGCTTCATCTTGAGATGCCATCTCCTCTGTCAAGTTCTTCACCTGTACATTAATTAAGTTTGGAATATTATTAGGTTAGTTCTATCTCAGTAGTGAAATTTCATCTTCAGTTATTTTCACCTTGTTCTCAGTGGCATGTTTCTCTTTCTCCACTTTAGCCAAGGTGAGCTCCAAATCATCAATGTCTTTCTTCAGCTCAGAGCATTCATCTTCCAGCTTCCTCTTCTTTGCTGTCAGTTCAGCATTGATTTCCTCCTCATCCTCCAGTCGCTCAGTTGTCTCTTTGAGTTTGGCCTCTAATTGGATTTTGCTTTTGATGAGTCCCTCACATCTCTCCTCTGCATCAGAGAGGTTTTCACTTTCCTAATAAAAATATTTGTAAAATTAACAGATGTACTTCAAAGACTGTAAATATTTAATAAATATAAATCGCATTTTTTTTAATTTACAGATGCCACTTGTAGCTGTAGGTCATTCTTCTCCTGCAGAAGAGAAACCATTTTCTCCTCCAGCTCTTTCTTCTTGGCCAGAGCAGCTGCCAGATCAGACTGCATCTTCTCATAGTTCTCTTTCATTTGAGCCAGTTCCTTCTCAGTCTCAGCACTCTTCAGAAGGGGTTTGATTTTGAAGTACAGATTCATCCATGGCCAGTTTTTCACATTCATGAAGGAACGAATGTTGTACTGGATGGAGAAGATAGCTTCTCTACATGACAAAAAAGTATAAGTATGATATTTGAATTATGGATCACTATATACATAGATAAATAATTGGATAAATAGATATAAACAATACCTTCTTGCCATCATTTTGACAAACTCCTTCCTCATAACATATCCTCTGCACAGAGCCTGAGTCATGGTCACCAGCTCAGCCAGTTTCTCGTCTCTCATCTCCTCAAGAGTACCCAGAAGACCAGCTTTGAAGAACACCTGTTTTTCAACATAAAAAAGGTTGAATTTCCAGGAATAATGATATCTGTTACAGATTAATGTAACTTAATATTACCTTGGTGTGTCCAAACTTGTACTGAGTGTGATCCACATCAATGGAGCCAAGCAGCTTCTCTGAAGCTTTCTTGTTGTCAATGAATTGTCCCTCAGGGATGACACTTGCATTCAATACTTTGTATCTAAAGTACACATGAGAAAATTTATCCTGAGCATTACTGCATATTTTCCACATTTATGTACAAGTATTAATAATATATCAATACCCTTGACGTGTTAAATTTGTTAAAATATATTTGACAAACCTCTGCTTGAAGTCACCATAGAGGATTCTGCTGGGGAATCCCTTTCTGCAGATTCTGATGCCCTCCAGCACACCATTACACCTCAGCTGGTGGATGACCAGGAAGTTCTCCATAAGACCTGAAAATTAATTTCATGTTGATTATTTAAATTATGTTGCTCAATCACAGTGATATACTTTTGTTCTAAAAAGGAGATGCTTACCTGGGGTCTTAGATTCATTGGGAATCAAGCAACGCACAAAGTGAGGGTGAGTGCTCCTTAGGTTGGTCATCAGCTTGCCCAAGTTTTCCTGAGGATCAGCAGATAATGATTGACATATTTTATAATGTGGATAAATGGATGTACATAATAATAATAATAATAATAATAATAATAATAATAATAATAATATACATACTCTGAAAAGAGCAGACACTGTCTGGAAAGAACCACCCTTCTTCTTTCCACCCTTCTTGCCACCACCAGAGGCCTCAGCTTTAAACAAAATACACATTCTTATTATTATCTCATATTATGTCATTATTATTATTAATTATTTTTATAGACTCTCTTACCCTCCCCGCCATGGGTCGCATACAGGAAGCACAGTAATTTGTTTGCAGACTTCTGGTAGAGCTGAACAACTGAGTCGTTCAGTGGGTCCTTGTTCTTGTCCAGCCAGCCACTGATATTGTAGTCTACTGTACCGGCATAGTGGACCAGAGAGAAGTGAGCCTCTGCCTTGCCCTTGCCGGGCTTTGGTTTCTCAAAGGCTTTGGTCTTGCCCAGATGTTGGTCATGCAGCTTGTTCTTGAAGGTTGTGTCAGAGGCCTTGGGGAACATGCACTCCTCTTCAAGGATGGCAAAGATGCCCATTGGCTACGAAGAATTTGTTGTTGTTAGGAATTGAACATCAAAATATATAACTGTATTCTTTCCCTTCAAAAAAAAAAAAAAAAAGGCAGATTACCTTCTCAATAAGCTCAATGCAGGCAGCCAAGTCCATACCAAAATCGATGAATTCCCATTCAATGCCCTCTTTCTTGTACTCTTCTTGCTCCAGGACAAACATGTGGTGGTTGAAAAACTGTTGCAGTTTCTCGTTGGTGAAGTTGATGCAGAGCTGCTCCAAACTGTTGAACTACAAATCAAAAGTAATTCACTATTTAGCCTCATAGTCATCCTGTGTGTGCTTTATACAAAATAGTGTTTAACTTACATCAAAGATTTCAAATCCAGCAATATCCAACACTCCAATGAAGTATGATCTTGACTGCTTAGTGTCCAACATCTCATTGATACGAACAACCATCCACAAGAACATTTTCTCATAGACAGACTTGCACAGAGCACTGACAGCATTGTTGACCTTGAGGACATTAAATAAAATCAGAATGATGCATTTGAAAGAATAATGCATTCAAGTTAATTAGTTTATTCAAAACCACACACTTACCTGTGGGACAGTTTGACCTTTGGTCACCATCTCATTTCCAACTTTGACCCTTGGGTAGCACAGAGCTTTCAGCATGTCAGCTGAGTTCAGACCCATAAGGTAGGCAATTTTGTCAGCCTCTGGTGAAAAGATAAGAAAAATAATTTTCTATGTGAGTGTTCATTGGTAAGAAAAAAATCATACACATGCAATTTCTAGTTTGAATGAAATTTAAAAAATAAATAATGACACCTTCAGTGCCATCAGGCTCTGCCTGTTCCTCGCGCTGCTTCTGCTTGAACTTCATATTCCCATGGTGCATCACAGCTCCAGTCAGCTTGTAGATGCCTAATTTCTCCTCAGCAGTGAAGCCCAAGATGTCAATGGCTGTCTGCATGAACATTTAAAATAATTTGCAGTTTTTGTTTTATCACCACACTGTTCAGCTATTGTTGCTTTAACTTACATCAGTTGCAATGAACTCCTCCACATCATTGATGCTTTTGACAGTGATTTCACCCTGACTGATCATTGGGTAGTCATAGGGGTTAGTAGTGATCAGAAGGGCCTCTAGAGTAAAAAAAAAAGTAAAGTATATATTTTAGGCACAAATGTTAACATTAGGTGACATAACAAACCCAGCAGCTCAGGCTTGTGGCCAGTCATGAGCTGGTAGAAGATGTGGTAGCTCCTCTCAGCGGACAGCTGAAAGGTCACACGGGATTTTTCCAGCAGATCTGACAATAAAGAAAAGTTGTTTTTTTGTAAAGAAAAATGACAGTACATAAAATATATTCCCAGCCACAGTGGCTCTCACATAAAGTAGACAACACTGAACCATACAGCCTTACATGTTTCAATATCAGCTGAAGCCAGTTTTCCAGAAGTTCCAAAATGGATCCTAATGAATTTACCCTAAAAATTAATCAAAGTTAGTATTGTGTTAATTATACTGTGCTACCATTTTACTTTACTAAATACTACTCACAAAACGAGAGGAGTTGTCATTTCTCACAGTCTTGGCATTACCATAAGCCTCCAGCAGAGGGTTGGCAGCAATAATTTGATCTTCCAGTGAACCCTAAAATAATATATATTTATGAATATTAAGTAAGTCCTGCCAGGAGTAGTGTATGTAATTTTGACACCATACCTGCATTTTGCCAGGGCCTGGTTCTGCCTTCTTACCACCCAGTGCTGCAGCAATTGTTGCAAAGTACTGAATGACACGCTTGGTGTTGACAGTCTTTCCAGCACCGGATTCTCCGCTGTTGTTGGAATTGTATACTCATTTCAGTAAAATTGTAATCTGATTTACAGTGGATGTGGATATATATATATATATATATATATATATATATATATATATATATATATATATATATATATATATATATATATATATATATATATATATATATATATATATATATATATACACACACACACACACACACACACACTGGTAGACCTAGAAAAACAACATTTTACACTTTGTGCGTTTATCTTTGATCACAGTAGTAGAATGGTGAGACCTGAATTGGATATGCGGTGATTGGTATAGTGGTGGCATTGCTTTAATGAAAAATATGGCATTAATACTGTACTTACGTAATCAGGACAGACTGGTTCTCACGATCTGAAAAGGGCAAAGAATGCTCAAAATAATACTACAGAAAAATAAAGGTAAAAAACAAAACAAAAGCCACTGTCTCACCTGTGAGCATGAACTGATAGGCATTGTCAGAGATGGAGAAGATGTGGGGTGGGGCCTCAATCCTCTTCTTGCCTCTGTAGGCCCCAACGACTTGAGCATCATATACAGGAAGCCACTTGTAGGGGTTCACCACGACACAGAACAACCCAGAGTAGGTCTATTAAATGAGATTTAGATTTCATGATATGCTGTAAATGGATTGTAAATCCATTTCTGTTTCCATATTTGTTTACATAGATCATCCATGATGCAAAACGCTCTTTGAGGTTATACAAAACGCAAGGCTCGTTGAGGTGGGTCATCATGGCCATGTCCTCAATTTTATCAAACTTGGGAGGATTCCTTGGGTGGATGTCATCCTCTTTGACTGTTACAGTCTAAAAACAAGCATCTAGTCAATATCATGATGCAATAAAATAAAACCATGAAAATATTTTTTAATTTAACTTGATCAGTGAAAAACAAACCACTTGCCTTTCCAGTATCAGTTTCCACTGTGCCTTTACCCCCTTCTTTCTTGATGAGTTTGCCTTTGAGGTACATCTCATCTGGATCAGCCACAAAAACAGCTGTTTTGGCATCAAATGGGGTATTTTGGGCTTCAATCCGCTCCTTCTCTGGCTTCCGGAGGTAAATGGCCGCCGGACCATACTGCTCCATCTCCGCGTCCGAGCTCATGATGGCAACTTTGATGTGAAGGGGAAGATATGTTCATTTTGTTTGATTAGTAAAATAAACAAGGTATTATTGTCCTAGATTAGTTAAATTTGTGTTAATATCTTACTTTAGCTCAATTCAACTGTTAGGCAGAATATATTTTCCACAGAGGGATCTTGAAAGAAAAGAGAAGAATTAAATAGATTAACCTTAAAGACATAAATCAATCAATCAATGAATATTTCTAGCCCTCAAAAGGGCCTTGTTTTATTTAAAAATTGTAATCAATCAACATTTGCAAGAGGTAGATGTTAGACCAGATACACTAACCTGTATGGGTCGCCTGTCAGTTCTCACACATGTGTCACGCTGCTTCTTTTAAAGGCGATGGGAGTGTCTTGTCAGTGGGAGTTAACTACTCGATTTGGTCAAGCATCTTGGACATCCCTGTCATCTTGAAACCCAGCTTAAGTGGTTCCTTTTAGGAGGATTTTTTGTTTCAAATGTCAATGGTATTAAGTGACCATGTGACCACATCTCCATAAAGCAGTCCAATCTGAAAATATATATTTTCTATGTAATTTTAATTTTCATTAATTAAAATTTCACAATTTCAGCTTGGTATCAATTGAACACAACTGAACAAGTTTTCATCAATTACAATGCAATATCTTTCACAGAAGATATATTTATTGTACTCAATTAATATGGATGATTATGGGATATGACCATTAAAGGAGAAAGAACAGCAAAAAAACAAACAAAAAAAAACTGCTGTACTTTAGACCAGTGTGTTGTAGCCAGTAGCATGAAGGGTGTTGGAGAAGCAGCTATGTTGCGCTGGTATATATGGTTATGGTTATAAATAGTGTGCTGTGTCATCTCGTATTCCACTAATAAAACTGAATGTAAACCCTTTCCATAAAGTTCAAGTGGTATTACATGTTCCCTAGAAGGGCTTCCTGAAGGAGATTATCTATATTAAGTGCTACTCAAATATCAAAAATATTTGTCCCTATGTTTTGCACATGCTTGGCTGCATTAATTGCATGCTCTCTTCCATCATACATTGTTGACTTGCATGTGAACATTATATTTGTTTTAAACAAAGAGACTGCATCCTATTTGGGTCAGATATGCAGCTGTTCCCAAAGATTCCTATAAAGAGGTCCAAAGACAAGATTACTGCTTCCAGTACATCGATGCTACTTCACCACACATATAACCACTATTTCTAAAACTAGATCAGCTGCTGCTTCTTTTTGGTACAACTACTACTAATGCTTTGTTTGTTTTACAACTTCTACCATTACTGTAACTATGAACCTATACGTGCTGCAAACACTTCTACTAGTGGTACATCTGCTCTGGCTACTCTTACCACCACTATTTACACTTACAAAGGCTGATAAATTGCTGTTGCTACTTACTCTACATCATCAATAACAGCAAGAGTAGCAGTAAACATGCTTCTAGGAGTAGGGTTCAAAGTAGTAGAACACAATTTTCCCCATCATTCATTTTAATCAAATTGCATTTGCATACATTATTTTTGTTCATATGAAATATTTTGTTAGCTTTAACAGCTGACTCGCTGTTAGCAGAAATTATTCTGATTCTATTAGATGTAATAGGCAGCGGCTAGAAGCTAGAATAGAGGTAACTTTAGCATTCATTCTGACTTGAGCCCCTGAGAGAGTGGCAGGAGGTCACAGTACCTCCTGCTACAAGGAACTGGGTGTTCACATTAACAACAGGCTGAACAGGCTTCTCCTTACCCACCTCTTATCAGTTATATTTTGCATTACTCTATTTCTGTATTTTATTTGTACTTGTACATATACATTTGTATCAGTGTTGTATAAAGTACTGGAAAATCAAACTCAAGTAAAAGTATAGGTTCCCCTCCCAAAAATGACTTTGGTAAAAGTCGAAGTCACTGACTGAAATGTTACTTGAGTAAAAGTGTTAAAGTATCTGGAACTTCTTGTACTTAAGTATTACAAGTAATGTAAAAATAAATGTACTCAAGTAATGTAATTAAAAGTACAAGTAAAAGTATGAAGCAAAGGCAGTCTGAAGCTAACCCTCGCTTTGTTACTTAGATAGCACAAACACACAGCGCTTGTTTACATTTTTAAAAGTAGGCACATGTTAATGTTGTTTTTTGTCCTTTTGAACTCGTGTGCCCTTTCTCATTCGTTACACTTCGCCTACAGCTATGCCTTCCCTTGAGCCGAAAAAGCTAGGTAGCCTGTTAGCTCCAACATCATCAAATACGCTTTGTGTAACCGAAACAATGTCACACATGCTCATCGTCAGGTCCCCCTTCATTTGTAGCCGACGTGGATGCTGTCTCCTCTTCCATCAGGGATGTTGATTGATTAAACTAGCTGCATGAAACCAACAGGTGTAGTAGTGAACAAGCCCAGGCACGTCCTGACTTCCTTGCAGTCAGTAGAGGTTTTTTTGTAACAAGTAACTAAACGGCACATTGAAAATGTATTGGAGTAAAAGTATGCAATTAAATTCGGAAATGTAGTGAAGTAAAAGTTATAATTTTTTTTAAAAACTCAAGTAAAGTACAAAGTATCCCAAAATGTACTTAAGTACAGTAGTGAAGTATTATTACTTCGTTACTATACAGCACTGATTTGTATACAGTAATTATATATTTGACCAAGTCTCTTGCTATTTTTGTTGCTTGGTTTAAATGTATTTTTAACATTTACATTTATTGCACTTTATTATTATATTATATTGTGACGTGTGAGCTACTGTGTCCAAATAATTCCCCTTGTGGATCAATAAAATCTGTCTAGTGGTGGCGTATGTAGCTGCATTATTAGCAGACGTACTACTAATAGAAGGCTTAATTTGTGGCATTATTGGTAGAAACTGCAATATAGCCACAGAATGTGTTGGTTTTACTTGGCATACTTTTATCGTAACCATTAAGATTGTCCTTGTCTGTGAAGCGCTATTGCCCCCAAGTGGACAAACTGGATTCAAGATTGCACGATTGGTGTCAGTCAAACAATGATATGCTGTGAGCAAAATAAGAAAAAAAAAATAATAATAATAATAATAATAAAAAAAATCCCATAGCGTAGACTAATACGCAATGCTGAGTCAGAGTGCATAACATGCTATTTGTGCTTCCACCTCCAACTATTTGTAACCACTCAAAAAGTCTACTAACCACAACTGTCACTTGACTTTTTTTTACTATTACATTTTGACAATATCAGAGTGTTACAACTAAATTAAGAGGAAACCCACAGTGCTGTTGAAATGTGCGTTCATAATTCAATTAAAATAGCAGAACTTTAATCCTCTTAGGTAGAGCAAAGGGGCAAAAAGGGTGCCTGAGTAGCTCTGAGAAACATCATGTGACTTCTGGCATTTTGCAGTGTTTTATTGTCCATGAAGGAAATAATTCAAAAAAGATAAAACATTTTACTTCATCTTACTTAATTTCTTTCAAATTAACTTGAATGATCCATGTTTTTACTTAGCTTTGATAATTGTTTAACTTGTATGTAGTAAGTATACAGGTTGCTTGCTATCCTTATGCATTTAATTATTTGCTTAAGTCAGTGTCTGTCCCAAATGAACTACAACTAGATTGTAACCGACATATATGTGGGACCCTATTTTGGTTGTAAGCTTTATCCATCAAATGACTATGCAACAGGAGTCAAAGAAAATACTGATGTTGGGTTGGGTTGTCACCCAATATGCCACTTTTGGAGTCTAAACAGGTCGGTGAATATGGCTCAGGTACTAGAGCTGCCAGTTTAAATCTCTAACCGTTATTGTGTCCTTGGGCAACACACTTCACCCATCCTGATTGATGGTGGTTAGAGAGGCCAGTGGCATATTGGCTGACATGTTTTCATCTGGCAGATTCAAGGCAACAGTGCCTACAGCAGAAACATAAACAATAGTGTTGAGTCTAGACATAAGCCTACATAATTTTCCACTAAAGCTTGTATATAATTTAAATCCAAGCCAAGCTGTTAGGCTATATCTGCAAATCATTGTGCAAGTGGAGTCTAGACAAAAAGGGAGCAACCTGAAAGAAGAAACATTGACATTTTAATGACACTAAACTGAATATGATCTTGGAAAATCAGGAAATACACATAATTAAAACGCTACTCTAACAAGACTAGCCAAGACAAAGAAAACACACATAGTTAACTGATTATTTGTGAAGAGACACTGACTGTCCTGGCTGTAGGGTATCCATCTAACTGCAGAAAAATGTTAAAAAAAAGTGCCTATATGAAAATGTGGTACCAAAGATATGCACACACGGTACACTGAAGTCTACTGTAAAACACTTTTACTCTTGTTATCCATAGTAGACTGATAGTTAAGTCGAAGCGCTGCCTGGGTGCTTCTGGTGGTGCCCATTGTTAGACCTGGTTTGATGCAGCCTAATCAGAAGTCTAAACATGATCCATTGCCGTTCTAATGAGATAACGAGATTCTTGGGTCGTGTTTCCAAGAACATGCAGGTATCGAAGCTGTATTTCTGCAGATGCACCTGTAAGTTATCGCCTCAACCTGCTCGTCTGTGCGTTCATACAGAGAAGGCCCGCCCCTGTGCTCCAGGCGCAAATGTGATTGGCCAACGGGAATATTGAGTGATGCCAGTATGGAGCACCTGGGAGTCAGTCATCTGCAGGGCTGCGCAGCGCACAGCGAGCCGATAGCAATGCGGAGGAAGAAAGGCAAAAACGATTGGGATTCGTTTTGTTTTTTGTGATTTGAGAGTTAATTGCGCATTTTGACACTACAAAACGGAACTTCTGAAATAATCCCCGTCCTTGAATCGCCAGACACGGGGCTTAAACTGGTTTGAATGCTGCTCCGGGGCGGAAATTTTCCTCATAAACCCATACCAACCCACATCCGTATTCCCTCGACGTTGGACTATTCAACTCCAAGGATGACTGCTTGATATTTGTGTACTAAAGCGTCTACTAAAGGTTTTTGCCGGATTTTGCAGTTTTATACTCACTATGGGGGACTCGCCTACTATGAGGAAGACGTTTGTGGTCCCAGACATGAAGCCGTTGGATTTGTATGACTGCTCTAAAGCTAAAATATGCGCAAGTGTCGGATGGCTTCTGGCGAAGTCGTACGGCAGTGCAGGTAGGTTTTACTTTTAATACTGACCGATTATTGCCAAGTTTAAGGATGCCCCGTTATTGTCTAATTTTGGCAAGGGAGCGATCTAACAAAAACTAAGTTACGTGTAGCCTATGTCGGGCAACCTCAGAGTGTAGCTCAGCGGTTTTACGCACAAAGAGCAGCACCCGAAAGGGGCACCGAGCATTTTACTGACACATGTCATTTGTTCAATGACTGATCACGTTACGGGCTTTGTGACTGAAACAGGGATTCAAACAAGGCCTTATCATGCTAACCTATTTTGCGTTTTCTAGCCGCTGGGTTTAACCTGAAATCGCTTGCTACTGGCTATGCGTTAATCCGGGCTCCACCACCAGACGTGTGCATGGGATGGCTAAAGTGGACAGTCGTTTTTCCCCAGCCAGAGTGGACAGTATAGGCCTAGTTAATCTCATTCTCTGCTACCTTCTGGTGACACTGAATTTGTAGTTTGTTTTTTAATGTATTCGTTTTTTTTAATGAAAGGCTTTGGCCCATTAGGCTTAGGCACACACATTTATCTGATAAACATTGCATACACGTTCTGTTTCTAGCTGATTACTTAACTTAATAAAAACAGAATATTGTTAAAATGTCTTTGTTTACAAAATACACACACTTGTTGTATCCCATGCCCTCCCCGCTTTTCTGTAGTAGCACTCAGTTCATTACAGTATTTCACAACCCCAAACAGACCTTGGGCCAATGACACTATGTTCTGTTTGGCACCTGGACCACGCCCTCGGGCCGAAGTCACTCCACGCAGTAGTGTATCAGGAAATGCAACCATTCATGCGATTAAAGGGCTTTTCAGCATATCTTTTTCAGCTGTCTGTAAAGTCAAAACTACATCATACTCAACTAAAGTCATTTATTTTACAGTCAGCAGATAATATTTTAATAAATGCTAGTATTTGGCCATTGACAAGCTAAAACTTTTGTTAAAATGAGTATGGCCAAACTTATTTTGAAGAGAGCATTTATTGATCTATCCATTCTGTGAGGATAACAACATTTACCTTTTTGGCTTTCTTTGTTTGCCATGGGACCTGAAAGTCTGGATTCACCAGTTTTAAAGGCCACGTTTCATCTTCGGTCACTTGGCTTTTGAATGTTCATCTTGAGCTAATGCATGTGCCATTGTCATCTATTTCTCACTAAAGGGCCCATGTAATGCTGTTTTCTGGTCTAGGTTATAATGTTTCCTCATCAAAAACGTCGTCGGAGTTGTGTTTTGTTTCGTTCACATATTTTTAACACACAAATCCTTCATATTTAGGCTGAGCTTCTCTCTCAAACAGAAAATACTCTGCTCCCGCCTTGTGATGTCATTTGGCAATACAGGAAGTGCTCCACTGTGTTTTTAAATTCCATACACCTTTTCTAGTAGGACCGTATTGATAATTTCATCCCAGGAATTGCCAATCTTTACTGAATAAAAGGTAAAAATTAACCGTTAACTTAACCTACTGCCTCTTGACATCACAAGGTGCAACAGAGTATTTTTAGTATTGGAGATGTAGACAGACTACTAATAAAAGACGGCTCAAACATGTATGAATGACACAAAACACAATACCATGAGGTAACAACATTCAATTTGGAGTAAATCTTGTGTAATATAGGACCTTTGAGTGTAATAGTTGTCACATAGCTCAATGCCAGTATAAGCATAGGTATTAAAACAAAACAAACTTGTACAGGTGCAATACTATGGTAGCTCCACCTAGTAACAAAGCATTTTGACTCATACATGCAGTAGCTTCTTTCCTCCCAGCCTTTGCAGCTATGGTGAGTCAACAGGGGACGAGGTCACGGACAAGGATGTGATATGCCGTTTGTGTTTACAGAAATGTTCAACTCCCTTAAGAATTGATGGCTAATACACATGGTACATAAAATATAATACTTTTTTTAATGATAGAGGGAAATGCCGCTCTCTATATGAACGTCAAGGTTAGTTTTGGATTTTAGTTTTCCATGTTTGCTTTTTATAGACACCTGGCCATCATATGTTAGGTGTTAAGTAGAAAAACACTACCTCCTTTGTGATTGAAATAACACTGATCTACTCTCTTAGATCCATTACACCACATGACAAGCCTGAATACAGCTTACCAACTTCTAAGACCAAGAAAGTAAATGTTTCAACCCCTAATATGTGCCAATCTCAGTGCAAGCCCTGTACTCTAATAGCACAATGATTAGGCCTACACATTTTTATTGTTGCTTTCGTGGTAAGGAAATACTTCATAAAGTCTTTTCCTGCTTGCTTATTTTAGAGATTGTTTAATTTGTTTCCTCTTATCTTTATAGTAGCCAGACTCAGGCATATCTTAAATGTATTCGCTTGTCCAGGAAAAAGCCACGTGTTAAGAGTCACTCGATAACTACAGTTTAAATAAAGCTTGACAATAGCTTTAGTATCCTCCACACGGGCCACTAAAACTATCAAACACAGGGCTGTGATCTTTGTAACTCGTTAATGTGTTGGGAGTTTTAGCAAAGTGAAACTTGATGAGTGAAAGTTATCCTCTTACCTTGTGTGGTCCACGGTAGAATGACATCAGGGGAGTTGGACATTTTGGATAATGTGTGTTGTTGCTGCTTTATTGTTTTATACATTTTATAAATACAAGTACAATATACAAATGCAATAATAAAGTACAAACTTCTTGTCTACTGTTTACTTTAGCAATGGTCTCATTGTGTTGTAGCATTTGCATCCTACTTTGCCTCCTGTATCAACTCTCACAGACTCTTGTATTTGACAGCACAATATAACTTACCGCAGTGGAATTTATTTAAAATTGAAAATGAGTGTTTTATCATACCATATATGTTTTTTTAAGTAAAATATCTACAATATTTGTTTAGACTTTCATATAAACAGTGATATATTCCTGTCCATTTAAAACTATCTCAACACCTAGCATATTTACGCGCTATTTTCTGCTAGCTGGCTTTGGATGTGGAAGAACCAGTTCTACAAAAGGAGCGATTTCAGAAAATGCCTGTTGTAATCTTGTTGACACACAACGTCATGTTTGCTGTACTACACCCTTTTAACCTTTTTATAGGTACAAAGGTTTTGGGGTTTCACATCTTTTGTATCTTTTTAAGTGCTGAGGCTTTATATTTGCTTTTGCAACATGGGTCATTGTCTTGTAATCTTATGACGTCATCTTTCCTTAATCTCACACTGACCTTGATGTATTACCAAACTGATTTAAGTTTATAGTGTGTAGATCATGTATAATGAATTCCAGTTGGTTGCCTTGAAGTACAGCTTAGGGCCATATAACAGGCAAAGTAATGTGATGTGTAAGGGGTGGAAGAAGTACTGAATTGTGTTACTTAAGTAAAAGTACAGATACCAGAGCAAAAAAAATACTCAAGTAGAAATATCACATTAAAAAAAATCAACTTAAGTCAAATTAAGTTAAAGTTCCTGTCTAAAATGTACTTCAAGAGTAAAATGTAAAACTCTTGTGCTGAATTTTGTTCAACAGTAACAATAGTTTTTTTCCCCCTGTATAAGTCAGTACATTATTTTTTTATCAAACTAAGAATTTGTTTAAAAAAATAAACCCGTGGCCTTTTCAGCAGGTCTCACGCAGTAATAAAAAATACTTTTACTTTTCAATCCAGTTAAAAAATATAATGGAGTAGAAAGTACAGATACCTGCTCTCAAATGAAGTGAAGTAAAAGTAAAAAGTATCAATTTTAAAATCTACTTAAGTACTTTAAATGCATACTACATAAGTACTATACTTTGCTACTTTTACTTCGTTACTTTCCACCACTGGTTATGGTCTACTATGAAAATTAAAATGAACAAAACTTGCTATGTAACAAACATTGTGTATACCTAGTGTCAATTTAAGATCAAAGATCAATGTCAGCTTTATTGTCAATTCTGCCATATGTGTTCAACATGCAGTGAATCGAAATTTCGTTTCTCTCTGGCCAAGTAGGGCACATGTACAGGATATTCAATACATGTACACAAGACGTTACTCCACTGTCTATGTGAAAGTGTGTGCTTTTATCAGTAAGAGTGTTCCTGAGATGGGGGAGGACTTATCTAACTTTGAATGTTTTGACTGTTGGCAGAGAATGTCCCAGTGGAGCTTCGTGACCCTTTCTACTGTGACCAGTATGAACAGGAACACCTTAAACCACCAGTCGTGCGCCTCCTCCAGTCCTCTGAGCTCTACTGTCGCACCTATGGCCTGATCATGGGGGCGAACCAGGCCAACTCACAGCCAAAAGACAATGTGGCCCTCTTTCAGCTTTGTGCTCAGAAAGGAATCGCCTGCAAAGACAAAGATGTTCCAGTGACTGACATGGACCTGCGGCAAAAACCTATCAAAATGGTAAAGTGTTGCTGGGTTTCAGATGATGTCACAATATTCTATGGAACAATATTTTTTAATACAGATGAGGGGTAGTTAAAATTAATATTGTTAAAATGCAGATTGTTGTTGACATATAGTGAGTTCTTGGGTTTAGTCACTTGGGGACAGGGCCTAAAACAAATGATCAGGTGAATGTATTTTTCTTGTCATGGTAATGTACAGTGTAATTAATTAATAGGATATCATTATCACATTCTAGAATGTGAGAACTACCAATTACAGCTAGGGTTGTCAAAAGTATACTCAGTCACTAATTGATAGTAACACTGGTATCAAAACTAGTCATTTCAGCAGGTATCGTTACTGAAGAAAAAAAACAAAAACATAAAATTTGACTTGTGCCCTGGTCCATTCTGACCCTTTTACAGCTCTAATTATATCGCAATTCCCCCCTCAATTTATGGCCATTGATCAATATGTTCAGAGATTAATTTTAATTTATGACTAACATAATTGCCTCACGTCATGTAATTTTTAAGTTAATCTTCTCTGACATCAGTAAGAGGAAATTCAAGCATCTCAACTACAGACTTGTGCAGGATGATATCACTTAAAACAAGCATTTACGCAAGGCTTCATTTTTTCCCCCTAGTGTCCATTTTACATAAATGTTTGTGTATTTTCCCCAGAACATTCTAGATGGAGTTGTGGTACACACGATTAAATGTTCCCTTTCAATAGGACAATAATGTGATGGAGATTTACTGGTTATATAACTTTGTTTATGTGTTGATTTAAAGGATTAAATGACATAAATAAATAAAAAAAATATACTAAATTCAGTAAAATTAAAGTAACTCTTACTACACTGATCCTAAGAGCTGAGTGGATCCAGCTGCTAAGGCTGAGAGCCACTGCACAAGGAACGCCTTCTTTAATTTCAGGGCGTGAGGGGAACTCTGAGCTGGGGCATAATAGATGCTCCAGATCACTGGAAGAACAATGGCGGGACAGTCCTAGTGAAACTTTAGATGCTCTGAGAGAGTAGAGGAACAGGTTTGTCCTCTTTGGAAAGCAACATCATGCTCTCACTTTCTGTGGAGTTTTATTTACTCCTCAGTATATTTAGACCTACTACAGACAGTCAGGTTGTTTTGAATATGTGCCAAATGTAAATATTGACTATATGGTTTATAATAAAAGGCAAAAATGTACATAGTATTTTTTGCAAATATTGCCTGCCCCAGTATCAATGCTTCTTCATCCAAGTTACTTTTAAATGTTTGAAGATGTTTGCTACATTCTCTGTATTCTCTGGCGAGCTGCAGCCACAGTGTTATGCTGTTGTCAGGTGAGATGGTTTGCTCCACTGTGCTGTCTCTGTTCACTGCAGCGCAACTGCAGCTGTAGTTGGTCCTGTCATGTACTCTGTATGGCTTTACTTCTGGTTCCTCATGGAAAACTAAAATACTTTAATTTTAATCTTTACTGCTGGAGTTTTATCTTTTCATGCTTTGGTTTTTAGGTGGCAGCTCCAGTAGCATCTGATCTCTGGTTTTGGCTGACACAATTATTGCTGCATTGCTGTGTGCTAGTTATTCCGTAGTATGTGAGCCTCCAGTCGCCTTTGGCCCTGGTGGCTTTCGGAGATTGTGAGCAGTGAAAAGGGGTCATTCTACTGCAGCATTGGGATCAGTGGTTTTCCATCTTTCCAGTTTGCAAAACATGATGTCTCTTAGTTAAAGCTAATGTAATTTTAACATCTCAAACATAACTTCCCTTTAACCCCTGAAAGCTCAGCCTCTCTTCTGTGACCTGGGGGAGCCCAGCCCCAGTCCCTCTTCAGATTGGGGATAAAGATCTGGAAAGATTAGAGATAATCTGTGATGCAGACTGTACATCATCATTTAGCACTGGATGTTATTACTTGTCCTGTACTAGATTCATTGGTAGATCATAACCATTATATTTGTTAGTCCACATTACATATTTTTAATTATGCTGCTGTTGGTTTTATGGGTCATGATGCTGTTGGCAGGTTTTATGCATTTATTGGGTTCAGTGAGCAATCACTTGGATTAAAATGAAAAGCAATGTTTATCTGTAATTTCTGCATTATAAAGTAAATAGTTAGTCACCTGTTTGTTCAATTATAGTGGTTTGCTCTGCATTATTAGTTCAGGACCTCTGTTCTTTGTGCATGTTCATAAACATGTGTTATAGTAGGATTTTGCTGAAATCCAGTGCAAGGGCCCCAGACCTGCCTGATCCCAGTGTTTGCCCCCCTCTATGCATAAGTCAGCATGGGGGAGGGGGTTAAGTAATATTTCAGACATAATCAGATTTTGTCTTCATCATAATACTCTCATCTAATGATTGTGTGTAAGATGTAACAGTGTTGTGTAGGTGAAAGGATATTATGTTTCTATTAGTTATTCTTAAGAATGTATGGATTAATTTTGTATTCATATGAACGTTCTGCTGTGTAATGTTTGACGGAGCTGTGCTAGTGCTAACTCAGGAGCATGCAGCACTGCTGCAGTCCGTGCTGTGTGCAGATGCATTATGGGTCGGCTGGTTGGTTGTTATGGAGACCTGGCAGGCTGAGTGGCCTGTGCTCGAACTGCTCCTCATTCTCCTCTCATTAGGTAGACTTGTGATTTAGCTTAAGGAGCTCTCCTGGGCCAGCTATGAACATGCCCCTCTACCCTTGGTATCTCAACTATTGCTCACTTTCACCAGTGCTTTTGTTCTTCTTTGTTTAACTTAGTGTGAATATGTCAACAAAAGAGTTTTATATATTTTTCCAACTTATGTTTCTGAAATTATTTGTTATGTAAATTTAACTTAGTTTATTCAATTATTAAAACATTGCTTAGAACTTGACACACAATGAAGGTATCATGTGTCATGCCAGCCTCTTTAATTGCTACAGTTCTGGTGCACAGGGGTCACAGAGCGCTTTGGTTCTGATGGCAGCATATCCAGACCACTGGCCCAATACTATCTGACAGCAGCGCCCACTGGCCTGTCCCAGCAGCGTGTCTGCTCGGGTCAGCACTTCACTTCAGGGTCGAGTAGGCAGACTCATAGACACGCAGAAGGGCCTAATACACACAGCTGGATCATTACAGTCCCCAACTGAGACAACACCAGAGGTTAGAGTAAGAATGTTTGGCCTCTAAAGTAGGTAGCAAAGGGAACAGGCACTGATTTGTACAGATTAACTTAATGCTTTGGACATGAATTTTCTCAAAGAAGGGGATTAGTATGTGTGCATGTTGTTTATTCCCTTTTCTTGCCAACAAGTGTTATTAAAAACATGCATACAAAACCTCAGTACCTTCAATGATGGGCGATGTAAAAGACTGTGTAGCAGAAAACAGTGAGCACTGAAGGACAACATGAGCTGCTTGACTGCACAGAACAAGCAACAGCCATCCCAAGTTCTAATGAGCTAACTGGTTAATAGAGTTAAAGTGCTTGTGTAGACCAACTTCATGAAGTTGTTGGTGGATTTTAATGTGCTTAGGCCTGTTAAAATCATGAACTCTCAAACTCCTCAGCAAATGCAATTTCAGTTTGCTTTTCCTAAATCAATCTACTGCAATAGTAGGCATATGACAATCATTTTTCATAAAGCCCCTGAATGGTAATATCCTCCTGGGACCTGAAGAAAAAAGTGTATCTAAATTATTATTATTATTATTTTAATTTTCTATTTGGAGGTAAATGAACACCTTGGCATTTACATTTTGTTAATTTTATTTTTATTCATAATGTTGTAACACGTCCTCTGTAATGGACTGTAATGGTGTTAAAATGTGATGTTAACAACCTAACAAAAACATTTTTTTGTTTTGTTTTGATGACGAACATCTCCGACAGGTTTCTACAGTCACCTCAACATTTTTTAGATTCCCTTTTAATTTCTTATTTATTTATTTAATTTTTATGCATTTTTTATTTTATTTATATTTTTATATTTTTTATTTATAATTTATTTGTTTACTTATTTATGCATGCTTTTTATTTTTTTTATTATTTATATTTGTATTTATTATTTATTATTTTATTTACTTATTTATGTATTTATGCATTTTTATGTATTTTTTAAATTGTATTTATATTTTTATTTATAATTTATTTATTTGTTTACTTATTTATGCATAGTTATTTATTATTTGTATTTATATTTGTATTTATTTATTATTATTATTATTTATTTTTTTTTATTTTGTTTTTTTATCATAGTGCAGCCACAAACTAGAGTCTATCTCTAAACACTTAAAAGATAAACTGGTTAACTCGATGTCCACTATAAAGGACACAAATGAATGGGCCGGGTCTCAGGAGGATATTGTTATTGCTGAGAAAATCATAGTGACAGACCACGCATTACCATCTCAAGTATATTGTCACTTGACTTCTTAATGGTTGCATAAACAAGGGTCCAAAGTTCAAGCACATGTACTGATAGCATGTTTGCTTTGTGAGAAATCTTGCAAATGGTTACGGTTATAAATGGCTTTTGCTGCCACCCGGAGGACATTTTTTAGTAATGCTGCCTTCTTCAGAATATATACAAAAAACAGCTTATTATATTAACTGTAACGGATACTGTCTGAAGTCTTAGAATAGCCCTCTTATGAATGTGCTGTCTGTCTCGTATTATTTGTTCCAGAGTGCGCACCTTGCAGTGATAGATGCCCTGATGTCTGTGGCAGCCATGGAGACACTAGCAGCAGTGAAGTCGTGCGATACTGTGGATTTGCAGAACAGTTGGGAGGAGACTGTACTTCAGTGGGTGAACAAGGTAAGGAATGGAACATACAGATTTGGAAATGCATAAGTATTATATAAGTAGTAATTTTTATTCACATTTTTGTTATCTTAGTTAAATCAGAAACTCAGAGATCGCACAGACGATGACAAAAATGACACATCTCAATCCATCACAGAACCTCAAAATGTCCAGCCTTCTGTGAGTATATCATATAATACAGCTCTCTCAACTCCAATTCTGACTCTTTCCTATGTAAGGAGAACAACCTAACGAGAACATATTGCCCTATTGTGTGGTATATAGTTTTTACATTCATAGAATTCTATACTCTTATTACAGTAATCCCTCATTTATCGCGGGGGTTAGGTTCCAGAAATAAGCCGCAATAAGAGAAATCCGCGAAGTAGGACAATTTTATATTTTACAATTAATTATTCTACATGTTTTAAGGCTGTAAATGCCTCACCACACACATTATACACTTTTCTCAGACTGGTATTAACATTTTCTCACATTTGTCTCTAGTTTAAACACTCAAACTTTCATAGATTTTCAACAAAATGTATTAATAGTGACGCGTGGGGGGAGACACGGCTCCGGGAGCCCCGCCGGACGCGCAGACGCGACGCGCACCAACCCCTTGGAGAACTGCGCGACACATGCTGCTCTGTCATGGATTTGTCCACGATGAGGGGTTCATCATGGACAAATCCGTGACAGAGCAGCACATGTCGCGCGTACACCGGGGCTGCGAGCACAAGATAGAACCGCGTGCTCTCAGCCCGAGCCACAAACCGAACACGCACAAACGAACGCAAGAGCCGCACGGAGTGATTTAATCCTGGTTTAGTCCAGGTCTAGACCTGGTCCAGTCCTAGTTTAGTCCAGGGCCAGTCCAGGTTTGGACCTGGTTTAGACCTGGTCTAGACCTGGTTTAGTTCTGGTCTAGACCTGGTTTAGTTCTGGTCTAGACCTGGTTTAGTCCACGTTTAGTCCTGGTCTAGTCTCTTAGCCAATCAGGACGCAGAACACAATGTTACACTATAAAAAAAAATGCTACACTATAAAAAAAACTGAAAAAAAAAAAAATTGAAAAAAAAAAAATCTGCGAAACAGCAAGGCCGCGAACAGTGAACCGCGATAGAGCGAGGGTTCACTGTATACAGTTCTGGACAAAAATAAGAGACCACTGCAAAATTATCAGTTTTTCTGATTTTACTACTGATAAGTATGTGTTTGGGCAAAAAGAACATTTTTGTTTAAGTCTATAAACTACTGACAACATTTCCCCAAAATTCCAAATAAAAATATTATCGTTTAGAGCATTTGTTTACAGAAAATGACAAATGGTCAAAATAACAAAAACATATTTTCAGACCTCAAACAATGCAAAGAAACAAGATCAAATTCATTTTAGAACAACATAATACTAATGTTTACACTTAAGAAGAGTTCAGAAATCAATATTTGGTGCAATAACCCTTATTTTTAATCACAGCTTTCATGCATCTTGGCATGCTCTCCACAAGTCTTTCACATTGTTCTTGGGAGACTTTATTCCACTCCTGGTGCAAGAACTGAAGTAGCTCAGCTTTGTGTTTGTGTTGGAATTCAGCAGACGCTGGAATGGAATGGCTGTAATACACGTAGAGATGCTGATTTCAGAAAAAAATGCAGTGGTCTCTTATTTTTTTCCAGAGCTGTATGTTGTCTCAAGACAATTATCCAATATCAATACCCAATATCATTTGGGTTGCCAGTTCTTATGACTAAATCCAAGGACTCTCTCTGAACAGAATACTCAGTCTGTGCCCCTGCAGGCCTGCAGCTGAGACCTGGCCTGTCCTTATACTGACACTGAGAAAAACTTGTTTTCAACCTGCAGATTTTGTCTCTGGCAACCCAGGTTCTGTCGTCATTATAGTTCCTTTTCTATACCAGGAATAACCTTATTTTATTACAGAAGGAGATGCAGATTTCTATTGAAATAAACATAGCAAGTTCAAGAATCTAGTCACAATTTTAAAGCATCATGTTGAACAATTGTGAATTGATACTCGGTATATTAAGGCTGTGCTATCTGTGTTGTATATCCTTCTTTTGTCAACTCTTATCTCCTCTGGGCTCAGTTCCTATTCTGTGTCTGTGTGCTGTGTTCTGCTGTCCCCTCTGATTTCTCTCTCACAGTGTCCCACACGCTGGTACTGGAAACTTGTTCCTGTAAGTTCTACTCTCCTTTTCCCTCTGCTTCTTGCCTTTACCCCTCCATTCCTCCAGAGCCACACCAAATATATCAACTATACCTACTGGTCAGGTGTGTTCCTCATGCATTTGCTGGTGTGAGAACACAAGTGCATCTTATTATAGACTGTGTGTTAACTTGCACTCTTTAGTAAACATCCAGATTGGGACAAAACAAACTTGTGGCTCGTGATGCATGAATACTGACAACAAAAAAACTGGTTTCTCTATTTCTTGGTAAGATGTTGAATGCACTTAAAACAGCTGACAGTGTGGTTATTTAAATCGGCATATCTCAAATGGTAATCACTTTTTTATATTAGTTTTTTATATATATATATAAACCAACCACTTGGCCATTTTAGGCCTGTCATGATAACACATTTTGAACAGTGATATACTGCTTCAAAATATCTTGTAATAAATAATAATACACACTTGTTGTTCTAATGACTGATAGAAGTTACTTATTTGACCCTGCAAAGCTCAGATATTATAGTATACTAGTTGCTACTATTGCAAAGAAAAGTTATATGCAATAAATATTGAGCTAATAAAATATTGTTCAATCTAATGCTTATTGAACAATAAGATAATGTTGTAATTATTGTGACAGGCCTTTCATTACTGTCCATTACATACTGCATGGATTTGAATGTGACTTCTACAGTGTCGTGATAAAAGGCATTTGGTCAGTTTTAACTTCATGACTTTGGTTTTAAGATAAAATTAATTTGATTTTCATATACTTATTTGGATATTTTCATGTATTTCTGTCCAGCTTCGGTACAGGAAAGATAAAGTCCAGTCCAGACAGAAGCCTGTATTCCCAGTGGTTAAGGACGTCAGAGACTTGTCCAGTGGCTGTGCCATTGTTGCTGTTATTCATTACTATTGTCCCGACCTGTTAAGACTTGAAGGTGCAGACACAGATTTTTAGTTAAAAACATATTTCTGGGCACTTTAAACTAATTATTATCCATGTGTCTCTATTAGATGTATGTATGAAAGAATCTATGTCTGTAGCAGACAGTGTATACAACCTACAGTTCATCCTAGAGTTTTGTGACAGTTGTCTGAAGAGCTGCTGCCACTTGACACTGGAGGACATGTTGTACATGTCCCAAGAACTACAGGTATATTTGGTTATTGTTTTCTTTTTAACCTTAGTTTGTCATTGTTATTTGGATTAAAATGTATCTTTATTTTATTAAGGTAAATGTGCTAAGTTTCTTAGCAGAGCTGCTAAACTGGTTTGAAGTACAAAGACCTGACTTTGTTCAACCAATTGACCCATCAGGTAAGACAAACTCTTGCATGAGTCAAAGTTCAAATAATTCCAGTTTACTGAATGTCTTTGTGTGTGTTTTTAGATGGCACCCTGGTAAAGTCAAATAGCAGTATCAGGTAAAGGGTTTGTTTGTATTAAACATTTATATTGCTCATTATAAATGTGACTGTTGTTGACTAGCAGCTTTCTTTGCAGTACTTCCCCTTCTATTTTTAAGAAGCCCTTCCTTCCTATATCCACATCTGCGACAGGTAAGATTAACAACTTGATTTGTTTGGTTTGGTCTTGTTTGTGAACAGCCCTTTTGTTATTGGTCTCCCTTCTTCTTAAATCATTCATTGTATTACGTTCATTGTCTTTCATTGTATTCATTTAAATCCTGATGTTGTCTGCATGCTTTTTCATTTTGTGTGTGTGTTCCCACGCACTCAGGATCTTTGTCTCAGTCTACCTCAATGTCTCATATAGAAGGAGTGGGAAAAACGTGGAGCAAGAAATCTCTCAGGTAAACTTCATATTTGTAATATGAATATAGACCACCATTCATACAGTTTGTGTGTGTTGAAGTGCTGACAATGATTCTGTTTTCACTCAGCCAACCACTGTCAGCAGTGTCCTTTAGCATTCCCTTTGGCCTGGACAGTGATGTAGACATTGTGATGGGAAATCCAGTAATAACGCGCTCTGTGAGTTCAGACCAGCTAAATCCAGGAGTCCAGACAAGAGAACCCTACACTCCTCCTGAAGACATCAGCCATGTAGTCAACAAACCTGGACCCCAGAGGGCATCATGGGTAACCCAGTCTGTAAATATTCCTAAAATGGCAGAAGAAAATGGCCTTGATGCCAGCGAAGCAGGTGAACTGCCCTCAATCGAGGAGGCTCTTCAGATCATCCACAACGAGAGCAAAATGGAGCAGCGACTCCACCCTGATGGTGCCCCAGATGGCTTCTACCTCCACTCCCCTGATGACCCTGCCAGCTCCCGATACACCAACAGCTTGTCCACTGTCAGCTCTTCTGCTCCTTCACGCTCAGGAATGATGTTCAAACCCACTGGGCCCAAAGATCTCAAACGCACGAGAAACGCCTCTGAATGTTCACGAGATGATGACTCTGTTTTAAGAGATGGTAGTGTAGACTCTGATGCCTCAGAGGACCTGCCTAAGACCCAGTCCACTCCAGCCACACCCGCCAACTCTGTTAGAAGCAAAGAAGCGCCCGACAGTGGTGTTAAAATGACCAGTTTTGCAGAACGCAAGAAACAACAGTTATTAGATTCTCCCAAGTCTAGTGAACCATCATCTCCTCAGATGACTTCATGGGCACAAAAATCTGAAGAAAGTCCAAGCAAAAGCCCGCAGCTAAATAATGAAATGTCAGAGCTCGGAGTTCGACTTGAGGAAAAACGCAAAGCCATTGAAGCTCAAAAGAAACGCATAGAGGCCATTTTTGCAAAGCACCGGCAAAGATTGGGGAAAAGTGCCTTTTTACAATTGAAGAAGGAGCAGGAAGAGGATGGTACAGGTGAAGGTGGCCAAGTAACCGCTTCATCTACAGAGGATGATCTTTCACATCTGGAGGACAGACTGAACAACAAAGATGTTGAGGATCAAGGACAAGGCAATGCACAAGGAGGACAAGCACTTAATAAACAAGTCCTTCTGTCCAAAGAAAAGCCAAGCACCCCAGCAGAGAACACTTCAGGACAATCTAATGAAAAAATGGCAGCTCCTCTTGGAGACTATAACAACGCTGTTTCCAAGCTGACGGCAGCACTAAGCTCTTTACAAAGTGACATGCAGCGATTGACTGAACAACAAAACCAATTTATGAAAAAACCTGCTTCACCAAGTAACAAGTCATGGACAATACCGGCTAGCCCTAAAACCTCTACCCCAGCACCTCCCTCCTCTCGCCTGTCCAGAGAGTCTACTCGAGACTTCAGTTCATCTCCCAGTGCTCCATCTCCATCACATAGGATCATAAATCACAACACCCCCCCCAAATCTCCTAAAATGGTACAGCGGAGAGCTCAGTCCGTGCCCCCCAAGAGTCCCAAACACAACCAATATAGTCGCCAGCCGGATATAAAGGTCCCAACGACGTCACGGTTTCTTAATCCACCCCAAAATGTAGACTGCATCCCTCATCGTCGCCGGGTCAACCCTTCACAAACTCAGGTCCAGACTTCTTCCTCGTTTTCCATTGGTGATGCAGAAAACCTTGATGATTTGCGCTCATTTGGTCCAACCCCTGTGGCCACACCTGCTCTGTCCCCATCATCTAGCCCAGCGCCACAACTCACGACAGAAGACGCCCTGTCCGAAGTGGGGTCCACAGACGATCAGAGTATTTTTAGTGTGGACTTTGAGCCAAGGCACTCGTCTTTGCCTAAAAAGGACAGGTTAACTGGTGGTGGCTGTAGCTCAGGGGCTCCTTCAGAGTACTCCTTTGAGAGTGACACACCTGCAACAGGACTGAATGGAAAACGTGGTAGCCTGATTGAGATCTCCCTTTCGGGTCTGAGAGTAGATGGAGAGGAGGAGGAAACAGGAGCTGATCGTTTATCTGATTCAGTAAGTGAGCAGGCCGAGTCGGAGCTCAGAGGAGGCGTGGGGTTCTTTTTTAAGGTAAATAATAATAATAATAATAAAAAACATAACACAGAATATTTAAATGTCTGTTTATAAAGTGGACAAATAAACCATTAATGAATAAACCACTGATTTCTTATTAGGATGATAAAGAGCGAACAGAAGATGAAATGGCTCAACGTAAAGCTGCACTTCTTGAAAAACAACAGAAAAGAGCAGAAGAGATTAAACGGCGCAAACTGGAGCAGGAAAAAGAAAGAGAGTCCAAGTAAATTTAACTTTAATTTATATGTATTTCAGAGGGTGGAGGGTCCGCTACCCGTGAAGCTATTGCTTTACATGGAATGTTTCACAGTATGATATTACACCCAGCCATCTCCATAGAGATAAGTAGGTGATGCTACCAGCTCAAGTTACTGGTTAGATTTGTAGAGGTGAGCCCTGCTTGCAACAAAAAAGCATGTTTTTCAAGATGTTTTTTACAGCAACACACATTTATTTTGAATAAATGCAAGATAATGCAAGATAATACATTTAATACCATACTGTAGAAAGCAATAATAAATATCTCAATATATTATCTCACAATAATAATATTATTATGTAACAAAGAGGGGGCAGACTCTCCACTAGTAAAGTTCATCTTTAAATTAATATATAATATTTTATTATCATCTTGTTTTTAGCAAGCCACAGTGGATGATCATTGAGGGTTGGGGAAGCAAACCTGATGAGCAGCCCCAGACTCCTGGCACACCTACCACTCCACGCACCCCGCCAGCAGAGGGCACCCCACAGCGCAGAGGGGACTTCACAAGGCAGGAGTATGAGAGGCGACACCAGCTGAAGATCATGGAAGACCTGGACAAAGTGCTCAAGCAGAAACCCACCACCGTCCGCGGAGTCAAGAAACAGAGACCCAAGACTGTCTTCAGGGATGACACTGTCCTGTCCAACAGTCCTGCTAAAGGCTTGATGGGTAATTTTTTGAAGCATTTTTTTCTCCCTACACCTTGTCATTACTATTATTTTATATTTCAGTGTTTCTTTCCTTTCATAGGCAACAAACTGACCAAGGTATACTCTCACTCCAGCATGAATTTGTCTTCAATGGCGAATGACACAGGAGGGCTTGCTGTCAGAAAGTCTCCCAGGTAAATTAAGGATCTTTAGAAATTATTTAATTGTATATGACCTTTTTACTGAGCTACAATGAACAGACATACACAGCATAACATGAAGTGTTGAAACATATCCATAAACTTTACTTCCTCTTTGCTTCCTTCAGCCGCTCTCACTCTCCTGCGCGTCATCGGTCACCAGGACGACGAGGCTCCCAAAATGACTGGGAAAATGGCTCCAATATTTCATCACCTGCTTCAATCCCAGAATATACAGGTGAGTCATTTTCCATGCTTAGTCACACCACTATCTGCAGATGTTCCCTTCAGCGGTCACCATAGCAACATCTTCAGCATCCTAATCACACACAACATCAAACTTCATTACTATATTCAGAGTACTCATGTTTTTATTTAAATTTGGGAAAATAATAATTTATTGTTTTTTTGTTTGTTTGTTTGTTTGTTTTTACAGGACCAAAGCTGTACAAAGAGCCAAGCTTTAAATCCAACAAGTTCATTATCCATAATGCAATCACTCGCTGTTGCCTGGCCGGGAAAGTCAATGAACCACAGAAAAACAAGATTGTGGAGGTAATCTATGTCACTGTGCCAGAGTCCACCTAAGAAAAATAATCAGTTTTATCAAGTGCATTGACCTATCTCTTTATTTTGTCTGTAGGAAATGGAAAAGAGCACAGCCAACCACTTCCTCATACTGTTCAGAGACTCCAGCTGCCAGTTCAGAGCCATTTACACCATGAACCCAGAGACAGAGGAGATGGAGCGGCTCACTGGCATAGGACCTCGAATCATTTCTCCTGAAATGGTGGAGTCTATTTACAAATACAGCTCTGATCGCAAACAATTCACTGTCATACCGTCCAAAACTATGTCTATGAGTGTGGATGCCATCACCATACCCGGCCACTTTTGGCAAAAACGACCAGGGACTCCGAAGAAGTTTGGGACCCCAAAATGAAGTCTACTTAAGATAATCTGTCCTTATTCAGGACCATTCATAAAGTGTATGGCCAGTGTGGCACTTGTGGTACCTCCTTAATGAAGCTGCTGACTGTGTAATTTTAAACGGCTTTCAGTGTGAGAATTATTTGGTAAGATGCCAAGAGACAAGGCCAAATACTATAGTTACAATAGTTGGACTTTTAAAAGCTTATGATTGGAGCCTCTGAAGGTCATTATTGATTGTAAAATGTTTAAAAAAAGAGAAAAAAAAAAGATTTTGCCTTTGCCCACAAAATTTGGGAATAGAAAGGAGAAAGGTGACCTTTGATTTTTTGCTGGCTCTCCTCTCGCTGCCTTTACCTCTTCCAGAGCTCCTAGCTAATGTGTCTCATGGGTGTGGCTAATGGGTTTGTGAATGTAAGGTCCACAGTGACCACTCTCTTTGGTGAAGGGCCAGGAGCTGTGTTAGGGCTGCACTGCGCTGCTGCCGTCGTCAGTAGACATAACTGCCCATGCTTCAGCTTCGCAAATTTTGCTTGACGATTCATAGTATGTTTGAAACTGAGTGAAGAATGGAATAAAGGAATAAATGAATGAATGAATTCATCCTACATTGCGATTACAATGCTAGCATGTAATCCTAATCTTATTTTGAAACAAAACTAAAACATGAAGGAATTGAATGCATTTTTCCTGACGGTAATTTGTATGAACTTATAAGTTGATTTTTTTTTTTTAAGCTGCCAGTAAGCTATAGCTGCTTGAAGCATTGCAAGGTGTATGATTTAAGAATGAGTGAGTAAGAATGGTTGTTAAATCTTTGAAAGCTTTTGTTTAGGGATCAATAAATCCTTGAGGTCACTTGTCTGGTCCCTATTTCTGTTTTGTTGAAGCAAGCTAGAAGGAGCCTTGTAAGCAGCCCCTCTCTTGTGTTCCAGACCCACTTAATGTAATTTATTCCTTCTCATTGAGCCAGTTTGTCCACACAGTAATGAGCACAACAGGATTCTGCAGAGGATGGTGGTTAGTGCCATATCACTACACATTACCAGAAGGACACTGGACCACTCCTCTTTCTCCAGTCTTAAGCACTACAGTAGCGGCTTTGGTGGCACTGCCTTTCCTCAAATAGTGTAGATAATAATTATAAAGTAGCATTTATGAATGATGGTGAAATAATCTAAAAGAGTGACTGGATAATTGTTGTATGATTTTTTTTTTTTAATTATTTATATATTTGTGAAAAAAGAAAAAAGGTAGTAGAACAATATATATTTTGTTTCTGTGCAATGTTGCCCTCGAAGTTCCCATGTCACACACAGGTATATATTTATTTAGTCTTAGCCTTAGAAAGTTAATTTAATGTTAAGTTCTGATTCATTTCTGCTTTGGTTAAGGTTTTGTTATGTCATTCATTTCATGTCAGCCATTCATGTCCTTGTTCCTTAGTTTTGTTCAAAGATTGAACTTTGCAATCATGTATTCATTTCATAAAGTGTCATTGATAACTGGAACAGGCAAATAAAATACTTTTTAATCATTTAATTTCTTATCATGTCTTTATTTCTTATTTTACCACATCTTGTTTCAGTTGTGTTACAGTGTGAAAAAGCTTTTGAAGTGTCAATTCCATCTTGATGAAAACCTCATAAATGTGGGGTTTTCATATATATAATTTTTTGTTCCTTTTTTTTTTTTACACAACTAGGCCTAATGCAATATTTAGCTTAACATTTCCATATTTTCGACAGCAACACAGTCTGGAATAATCAATAATTATCATCAATAATGATATGGGGGCACTTTCAGCTGTGTTTAGTGTGCAGCATTTCCGTGAGTAGTGAGTTACAGGGCAGGTCTCCCAGCAGGTGGCGCTGGTACAAATACTCCTCCACTTGTAAACTGATGCTGCGCACTTCGGGCAGCCGGAGCAGGAGCTGCCCAAACTTATCGGAGTGTCCCGGGTGTGACTGCTGGGTGTGCTCCATCAGCGCCCTGTTTATGCGCTCCTGCGTCTGCTCCACCTGTCTGCGGTTCACCACGGGCTTCACATCTGGGCACAGGGAAGTAAACACAAATGCAAACTGAAGCCTTGACTAATTTCTTAATTCGTAGCCTAGCCTCTCAATGAGTTTTAAGTGAGCACAAGTGAATAAATAAGCTCATTGTGAATGGTAAAAATGTGGGTGAAAAGTCCTCAAAATGGCGTTCATTAAAAATGGTCATGTGACTGAAACGGTGCGTTTCACTCTTTAAAGGTCCCATGACATGGTACTTCTTGATGCTTTTATATGGCTCCTTAATGGTTCCCTAATACTGTACTGTAAATGAATCCTTCTTCAAAATCAACACTCACTGCATGAGATATGACTCTGACAGTCTTCATGAGGCTAGATATGTGTCTAAAATGCTTTATTCTGAGTGTTGCTGCTTCAATGCAAATGAGAAGGACAGAGAGATTGGCTAAGGAGCGGGGGGGGGGGGTTCCAGCTCTGCACCGCTGTCTGCTCGCTTCCGTGTTTAACACAGGAAGACAGATGGGAGACTTTGCAATGAAAAAAAGCATATTTACACAGAAAATAAAATTAACCCACTGGTATTTCAGAGGTCCAGAGGGTCGGGTAAGGGACCTGCGAGCCTAGAAACACTCGGACGTGCCTCCAAGCAAATAAAAAAACGCATTTCGCATTGCGTAGCGCATTCACAGTCCAAACTCTATGGGCGGGATATACAGGGACGCTGAGCGGAGACAGAGGGAGGGGCTGGAGCTGCATTTGCCGATCTGACGTCAAAAAGGTGCCTTGTCCGAACTCGCCCGTTTCAACACTGGTTTTGTGTAACGCAGAAAAGGACCGCAAATGCTCAGTTTAGACATTTTGCAACTTTTAGCCATGGGGGGAGGGGCTAAACAGGGTAGGGGAGCTCACATTAATGTTCAAAAACCTCAGAAAGTGAAAATTTCATGCCATGGGACCTTTAAATAGAAGTGTATAAAATTTTGAATTTTATAAAACCCTTATTTCCTAAAATCCAAGTCCTATTGTTATGTCTATTTTTTTTTTACATAGGTCTGCAGAACTTACCGGGGTTAAATAATACTAGGTACTTGAGGCAGAGAAACTCTTTTCTGTCAAACTTGAGCTCTTTTAACTTGGTCACCAGGTCCTGCGCTCTGGACACGAGGCTGCTCAGTGTCACTCCAGCCTGTGAGATGATGGTGGAGACCTCAATCTGCGCTTCAATGACAGAAGATAATGGATGAGGAGAAGATTATTACCAAAACAAGTTCTTAAAAGAAATGATTTACTACCTGTTGTCCTGTGACTAGATATATGCAGCCCTCTTTCCCATAGGTCACCTGCCTGCAGAGATGGTCCAACACCAGCAGTTCACTCCAGCAGTTCTGCAGCAGCTGCATTTGGTCTTCTACCTAGAACAGGTACATTTGTCTTTATCCAATTCTGCCACATGTGGTAGGTTTATACATGCACAAATACTAATGTGCATGAATACTGAAAGAGCATTATTATTTTCCTTTTTACCTTGAGCTCCTTGAAAAGTGCACTGTTTCTGGCCCATTCAACAAGCCCAAAAAGTGTCTGGTCAGCCATTTTGCACATGATGCTGAAAGTGTTGAGGCAGTCGTGCTTGCCTCGGTTGGCTTGTTCTCGTTGCAGACTGGAAAGGACTTTTGAACATAACTGGTCTTCATCTTGTTCTGACTCAAGAAGTGAATCTAAAAAGTTGGATGGAAGTGAGCTGGAGGAAGGGCCTTGGCCTGGAGGTGACGTGTGGTCCAAACTGGGGTCTGTGTTTACATTTGAAGAAGCCATTTGAGCATTTCTTGGGTTGTTAGATTGACTATTCAGTTTGTCCAGTGTGTGGCTAGTAGAAGCTGCATGGTACTCAAAAGACATATGAGATTTTTCCAGGGGGTATGCTGCTAAATTTTGAAGAGGGCGTTCTGCGTAGGGCAGTGATGGACAAGTGATTCCTCTATCAGGGTTCACACTACAGTCCCAGTGAGCAGATACTTCTGGATGAGAAATATCTGTGTGGTACATGTGACTATGTTGAAAAGTAGTAGAAGACAATGCATTATTTAAGCTCCAGTCAGGAGGATAAAGGTCATTTGGAGTCACAGATTGGTGTAGTATTGCACTTTCCACTTTAATCCGGTAGGGGGCGGCATTTGTCTGTTGATAAGACTTTTGCAGTTTTATCTGTCTGTCCTGACGATATAAAGGACCAAATCTGTTTCTTCCACCTCTCATACGGTCGGCTCGTACAGCTGTCGACACAGAGGAAGACTACTCATTATAGGTCTCAAGTAAAAATGGTTTTGCATGCCAGTGAAGTAAGACACTTGTAGCAGATTGCTCAAGATTGTGTAGTGGAGAGTGGTACCTTCTTTCTTCATGCCCACTGCTAAACATTTCTGGAAGCGGCAATAAGGACAGCGCTTTCTCTGAGTGAGGTTCATGGGGCAGTTCTGTTGTTCTGTACAGGTGTATTGTTTGTTGTTTTGCACTGACCGTTTAAAAAAGCCCTGTAGATAAAGAAATGGCGAGAAAATAAAAAACCTAATCTACATTGTACATTGCAGAAATGGATGTGTTGTACTCTGGTGTACTTGAGGTTACCTTGCAGCTCTCACAGGTGAGGAGGCCATAGTGGTATCCAGACACTTTATCTCCACAAATTGGACAGCTCTCCTGTGATTCAGGTCTGGTGTCAGTGTTTAACTCTGGGGCTGTACACAGAAACAAAAACAAAAAGACATAAACATGTAAATATGTACACAAAGGCAAGTTAGTTTGTATTACTGATTGATTCCCTAGAGTCTCGGTCTCAGTGTCTTATCGCAGTGTGGTGTAAGGGTAGATAGAATTCTTACATAATTTTGCAACAATAGCTGATCTTTAGTAAGTACGTTTGAAAACAGAAAATTCACCAAAAGTTTTCAGTGACTGATGTAAACTCCTCAGATCACATACACTTGTTAAATGCCACACCATGTCTTTTGTCCTGTACTCACATATGGGTGCTGCCTCTGCCTGTACGCCCTCCTTCATATGGGCCACAGATGGTCCTGCCCGGGAGGCACTGTGCAGTGAGGGGAAACACGGTGGGTCCATTCTGGCTGTAGCTCCACAGTCACTCAGGTCTGGCCCTCATTGTGGAGACTGGAGACCAGACACTGTGCCGAGGCCAGCCGGAAGGCCAAAGGGCCCAGCTGAGCCCATGCTTATTGTGTGAGACACAAGAGTGGACTTCGCTCCATTCTGGGGCTCATAAACTTCTCCTGACTGGCACTCCTCTGTCCTCCAGCAGGACAGCCTATTGCCCAGTGTCTAGTGACAGAACGAAAACTATCATGGCAGCATCTTGGTGCACAGCTGATAAGATAAGAGTCCACAGAAAGAAAGAAAAAAAACTTTCTCAGTTGTAATAAATACATGATTAATGCATGTTTATCAAACATAATAATATTAAACATAGTTAATGTTATGTAAAAGGAAATACAGGGTTATAAAACAACCTGTGTCTGTTGTGATTATTTGGAGGACTGGCGTTAATAGAGTATAGACCGGAGAAAGCCTAGACTAGGGGAGGTCCACTCTTCAAGGTCATATGACGCAGATGAAACAAAGATTATTAACAATTATGTTTTAATGACCACTGGAAAGCACTCTGGCTGAACTGCATTTTTTTTTTTTTTTTTACAATTTTACAGGTATAATGTAGATACTGCTGATATTTTTTCTACTTTAGATTTGAAGGTGTGAATCAGAAGGTTAGTTTGAATCCCGCTCTCGACATCATTGGTTAAGCGGTCAGACCCACTGACCCACAGGTTGGTGGTTTGATTTCAGCTCCCACAGATGAATGCTGTCGTTGTGTCCTTGGGCAAGACACTTAACCAACCTTGCCTCTGTGTGTCTGCGTACATTGGTGTATGAATGTGTGTGTGAATGAGTGAGTGGTTCCTTGATGTTAAGTATAAAAAAGTGACCATTTTTGGTTGGGGTCCATCACCTACTTGTTTCTGTGGAGATGTCATTGCTCTGCCTGGAATGTTCCACAGTATGATATTAAACAGCTCTACTTTACATTAATTCAATAACAGGTGGTTTTATAGCTCAAAAATACCCATTCTGACTGTCAGCAGGGTCGCTGCTCCACAGATCTGACCTGAAATCTGGTCTGGTTTCGTCTCCATGAAGATCCCACATACTGTGGACCATTACAGACAAAGCAATGACCTCCATGGAGAAAACGCATTTGACAGACCCTCTACCAGAAACGTTACACAATGCACCTTTAACACATATATTTTTTTTTATTAAAAAATAATACATGTTAAAGACATGTTTGCCACAGTGTGACTGCCAGACGTTGGTCACCAACTTCACTTTTAATTAATCTGTAAAATCAGTAGTGTTAATATATAGGATAAAAGGAAGGATCTTCTTTTCTATAGACAAATGTTGTTTACTTGGTGGGTCAGTATTGTATTCAATTTAAAATACAAAATAATATTAACTGTATTTTAAAATACAGTTAACTTCATTATTTGTATTATTACATGTATTTCTCAAAATCGGACACCTCACAGAATGTTTAATAAAGGCTTCCTTCAAGTTATCAGTCATACATATCATGGATCCATATAAAGAGTGGGTTTTGTGGTTTAAAAATAATTAATTATAGTGTGTACAGTTATCCATTCTTTTCAAAACAAGTAACAATATTGAATACATTTTTTTTTCATATTGTAACTGAAGATTTTTTTGGCTATTTCTCTCATTATCTAAGACAGTGTTTCCCAACCAGGGGTACAAGTACTCCGAGGGGTACGTGAGCACACTGCAGGGGGTACTTGGCAGTGTCGCTGCCAGGCGCAGGGGGAGATTTTTTGGAATATTTTAATTCTAATTTGAGTAAATTTGAGTTAAAGAAAAGAGAGAAAATGCCTGAGAATTAAATTTTCAAATTAAGGAGATGAAATAAAATGATTTTCATTTAATAATCTTTTGTCTCACGTTTTACTTTTGGAGAATTATCAACATGTATGAGTCAGGGGGTACTCGAGGTATGACAAAAAGGCTCAGGGGGTACACAAGGCAAAAAAGGTTGGGAAACACTGATCTAAGACAGCCTGATGGTCTTCTCTTGCTTCAACACTGTGGCTCACCGTCCACTACAACCCACACTTCTGCATATAGTTTGAAGTACATTGGACTGCAGGAGACATTAAGTGCACATGAGTAATTAGGTTTAGTGATTTAGACAATAATATTTTGTAAAGTTATAGTCTCCCCTATTATACCCAATGGGTATTTTCTTTGCTGGACATATTGATACACTTGAATAATGGTTTAGCTTGAATTTTGTCTTTGGTCACCCAGGCCATGTAACCCCTGACATACACATACGGTACATTTCTCCAGTTTCCACAATCTTCACCTGCAACAATAATTTAGGTGCCACTTCACTTGGGATTGACTTTTAATGCATGTGGAATATATGTTTTTCATTACCCTACTATTTGTTGGCTGAGGAGCGTCGCTCTGATGCTCACTTGGCAATAGAAAACTCATTGTGTATTTGTGCTTGGTGAACATCCTAAAAATTGCATTCTGTTGTGGAAGATCTTCAGGACTTTTGACAGTTTTTGACAGTGACAGGAGCTGTCTCCATCGCTATGTCATTATCTGATTGACAAATGAATACACAGAAAAAACAGCCATGCATTAAACTAGAGCTCAGCTACTAACAGTTGTATCGGCCTACTTACCATCTACATATCCTTTCAGATCCCAAAATGCAGATAATTCCCCTCTCCACCAGAAGGCTGGGGTGTATATAACATTTTTGGAAGATACCAAGAGCATCTAAATGTATATGAATAGCTATTTACTGGAAATGGGTTTATAAATCTATGGAAATTATTTAAAGGCAAATGTAAAATTGTCCCAAACTCACCATCCTGTCAACCATTCCCAAAGTCAGTCAAAGCCCTGTGACTGCTGTGTCATCTGCAAATTTGACTCTTACTGGATATGTGGCAGGCAGTCTAGTCCTGTGTATGCCAATGTATACAGAAAGGGGCTCACCCATATGGTGGGGAGATGTTGAAGAAGTTGATGGTTTGGGACCTAGTGGTCAAGAAGACTTACAGTTACAGATAGGCATTGTACTGAAAATAATGTAATGTGTGAAAGATTTGATTTAATTTTGCGTTGTGAATTCATTACACTACTTTTTGTAGTCCTTTTGCTGCTTGGTATTGAGCAGGTCGTCATTGTAAATGACCTATCAACCTACCTTTTTCAATAAAGATGAAATAAAATAGGTTTAATAAACTTTAAATTCATCAGTAAATTTGAAGTACAGTATAGATTCATGGACAATGTTATGATGTATTGACCTTTGTCATGTGTGGGGCATTGTCAAACATGATTTCACAGAACAAAATATCACCGACTTCTCTGCTGTGAGCGGATGGATGTTTTTGATGCAATGTAGGTTATTTTTAGTTTAATTGTGTTGATCAGAATCAGACAGTTTAGAGGTAATTCACAAACACAGCCTTTATTGCAGTTATCGTAGTCATAGACATATCAATGTCGACTATACATATGATAATTTGTGTAGCCTATAAAAAAGCAATGACATTTTAGACAAGATCAAACAGCACTACATCTTTGTGCATTTCTAATTACAGCTAATGCAATGAATTAAATGTGTCTTTACAAATATTGAATTATATATTCATTGATCAGGTATATTGAGGTATTTTTTGAGGTATATCTTTTCCTTGCTTGAGTATATTATAACTTCACTTTCTTCAGCAGTGAGGCACACCATCAGCCGCAACCCACACTTCTGAATATGGATTGGGGTTCATTGGACTGTAGAGAAATGATGCACACATGAGTAGGGCCATTGACACTTTACTAATACATATAAAATCATATTATATAAAATTACATGCGTCTCACCTGTTGTAGCCAACAGCAAAGTGGGACTTTTCATAGCTGGTCATATTGATACTATTGAATAGGACTTGAGCTTCAGCAGCATCCCCTTTCACCCAGTCATTGTAGGGCCTGACGTACATGTATCTCTCCCCAGTCTCCACAATCTTCACCTGCAACATGTATGATGAGTTTTGGATTTGCCAATAATTATCTTCTCAATTATTCTTTTTTTTTTTTGTTTGGTTGTTTTTGGCCATTATTTTTGTGATCCTGATATTAAGATCTTAAAGTCCATTTGCAAGGGCCATGAATTTATGTTAGAGTTAAATTCATTTAAATTAAAGTATTGCTTTTGGAAAAATAATAACATGTATTTATCTAGGACATAATATCATGAATGCGGATAAACAAACTTGGACAAACTTGGAATAACTCATGCATGCAGAGATTTTTGGCATCTTAGAAAAAATATCGACTATATTTCAGTATTGAACCATAGATATTATATGGGAAACCCCTCCGATACTGGAACCAATAAATCGCCCATCCCTAGTAATTTCCTTTGTGGATCAATAGACTTTCCAAAATGCCTCTATTAAATGAGTGAATGTATAATTTTCTTATTACCTTGGGGTTGGTAGGCTGCGGAGGGTTGCTCTGATTCTCCATTGGGAGCAGAAAGCAGATTTTGTACTCGCGCATTTTCGGAAGCAACTTTGAAAGGTTCTTGAGTTTATCAACCCAAGAAGACTGGGAATTCTGTGCCTGTGGAGGATCGTCTGGTGGCATTTCAATAAAGCCAGGAGCTGTCTTCCAGCCAATTTGATTTTCTGAGTGTCAATTAAATACACAAACAAAATTTATATCTTAAGGATAAGAAAAGGCATGCTTCTTATATAAATAATTCGTAACTCACAGTTTAATTTACTGGGATACTTACCATCTAGGTAATTTTTCATACGCCAAAAAGCAGGCCCTACTCCAAGCATCCAAGTGGGGCTGCTGAATGAAGTGCACACCCATTTCACAGGATCATAGTGACGGACCTGACAGAAGGCAGTAGGGATGGCAGAAATACATTTTTCAAGATGTCGCCACATTTTTTTAAATCCAAAAGTTCATAATAGATGCTGGTCTTTTAAGTAATGGAAACTAAAGTCAATTGCAGCTTTCAGTACATCGCCAATAATTGTAAAAATGACAAAGTTTCTCATAAATGTGGCAATAAAAAGTAACCAGGGGCGGACTGGCAAGCTGTGTGTTCTGGAAAAGCACGGTCCTCAGTTTCCATGCTGGGCCTGTTTGTGGAAAAAAATCGAGGGCTGTTTTTTGGTCCCAGTCCACCCCTGAAAGTAACATTGTGCTACATCCTATATTGCCTAATCTCAGTTAATTCATGTGAGTGTTTAGAAAGAGGGCTGCAAAAATGTATTATTTTTTAGACCACAGTGCATCCAATAACAAGAAAAAGAAAGAAAACAAAAACGACTAGTCGAAGTTGAAATTAAGTTGAAAACGCTGACTAATCGACTTCTAAAATACTTTGTGTCGCAGCGCTAGTCATTAATACATGCCAGAGGATGTGGCAGGCTCACCTCAAAGTTTTGGGTTTTACAAATAGGCTTGAACAGAAGACATTGTGGTGTCTCATTACAGACGGACCCCTCTGAGCTCCTGTGGGTTAAAGCATGAAAAATCTGTTATTTGTAATTTATTTCAACGTATTTACATTCTGATTAGAAGATTTTGTCTGAAGGCGGAATATGAATACAGCAAACACATACCCCACACCAGCTTCAGCTCTCAGAACCAACAAAAAGCCAAGAAGTGCAGCAAAGCAGATCCTAAAACAGAATTAGTTTCTATTTAGACTTCCTTTAATAAAGCTAAAGTGTTAAATACTCACATTATGATTGTTGTTTGGACTCCTCTCCTTCTTCTGACTTGGGGTCCGAGCACCTCTTTATTTAAACCTTTCAACTGCCACACCCTGAATGTGTTACTCAACCAAAACAATAGAGCTTATCAAAGCAAATGAACAAAAGAAAAGTGTAGGTATCCATATTTGTGAGGACATGATGGCCACACAATTAGTCCCAGAAGAATGGAATAATTATTTGTACACATTTTGTTAAAGATGACATGTTATTAAATATACTAAAGTAAATTTTATTGAGTTTGCATCTTATTGTTTCTACCCAGATGCACCTCCCCTAGCTGTAGGTTTGTTCTTATATTTTCTATAGACTTAAACAACAAAAGCAGAAATGCTTTGTGGAGGGTCAGGTTAACACATAGTCCTAATTCTCATGAAACATTATATGCAGTACAAAATGTTCCAAAAGACTACACTTGTGAGTCCAGTCTATACACAGTGATAATAATATAGTTTTGTCTTTCCCAGCTCTAATGGGACTGAGGATCTTGTCTACTATTACACTGTGTTTGGTGGATAAGAATGGACTTCCTGTAAGCCTCCTGTAAGTCTCACATTTAAGTTTAAGCTCTTGATCTGTTCAGTTTCACTCACACATTCCACAAAACCCAGGCCCATCTGTGTTATAAAGTAATATGTAATATCACTAAGAATTCACACAGGGCAAAGTATCAGGGTTAGATAGTGTCTGGCATTAAATAAATGAAACCTCTGGGACGATGATCTGTGGTCTCATTTCCAGTTGTGGAACGTAACAAAATAAAAGTAGTAAAGTACTGTACTTATGTAAAATGTTTAGGTATCTGTGCTTTACTGGAAGCATGAGGGGTCTATTATAAACATGTTCATAGTTTGAGCCAACAAAAATATACAAACAAAAGAAAGAAAATCACAAACAAAATTCAAAACAAATTTGTATCAAAATCAGTACATCAAAGCTTTATTAGATCTCAAAATCTATGGGAATTACTTTTACTTTCTACTCGTTCAGTACATTTTTAAATGGGAACTTAAATAGGCCTACTTTTACTTATGTAGATTTTTTCATGTTATACTTTTGCTTGAGATTTTGTTCCTGTATCTGTACTTAACTAACGAAATTAAGTACTTCTTCCACCCCTGCTCATTTTTATGGAGTGCATATGTACAAAAATGTTACATAAAAGACTATGTAAAGACTATAAAAAGACAATGAGCAGTTTGGTCCAAACAAACCTTTGTATCTCGGTGCACGAGAAGTTGATCTGTGTGTAAGAATCCCCCCCTGTCCCGTAGCTTTTTTTCCTTTTCTTTTTTTTTTTTAAGGATATGACATTACCCAATTTCAACATAAACACATATAGCCTTTCACCATTTATCTGTTTATTAATTTTTAACAAATAAAGAGAAACACACAAGACAACAGATAACATTACATAGATTACATTATATAATTAGGTTACATAATGACTTTTAAACTTATTGAGATAGAAAAGTAAAGATGGTTGTTATTGCTATTTTGACACTGAGCTTTTAATGCAACACACTCAAATCACAAATTTATCATAATTAATGGTATAACTAGCTTTATAATAGGCTAACAGAACCTCACACACTCACTAAATTGTAATATGTGTCTCTGTCTCCCCCATGTGGAAATAGTGTGAAAAAATATGTATATAATTGACCATGGTGTGCTAATACATACTGTATTTAGTTTATAAGAAACTTATTTAGTGTCAACAACTTTACAAATTATGAGAAATGACGCATAGAAGCAATGCATCAAGTGACATCAAACCAAAATATTATTTCTGTCCTGTCCTGTGATTTTTAGCCAAACATGATGAATTATTTAATTTTTTGTGGAACAAAACCATTCTGCAATGGAACACTGTAAAACTTTATTTTAAGTGTGTTTTTTATATGTGTCTAGTGTGGATGAATAAGATGTGAAATGTAGGACGAGCCTCTCAAATCAGCGAAACAAATTTACCTATGGGTATGAAAGTAACTTAACCTAACCTAACTTGGTCTAATTTTCATTGCAGTGGCTTTCAATGAATATTCATACCCTTTCCAAGAGGACCAGTTGATTCCTTGGCCATAGGCAGAGCTGCCCCAGAGGTACATCCCATTAAGATTGCAGTTGTGGCACTTTCCATACCACCATGCTCCTATGTAGGCCTGTGCACAGTTTCCATTGTAAGCATCTTGATCCTTGTCAAATGTGGAAAACAGTAAGCCAGTATGGCCAGTCAGAGAATCTCCTGAAAAGATAAGAGGTTAAGAGCTGAAGCTTAACTGGTGACTGTGTTTCTGTTCCAAAAACTCACCAGCTCCACCGTCCTCAAATCCACTCACAGTGAGCTTGTAGCCCTCCTCCTCTGGACCTATCGAGAAGGACTGGTAGTGAGCGAAGACTTTGGCTCCTGTAAAGTCCTCCATCTCTACTCTCAGTTCATAGTTCTTCCTCGTGGTGAGAGTGTGAATGGTCTCCAGACCTTCAGATGGACATTTAAAGCAAGTTTCTTAGGTAAAAAGATTCAAAGAAAAATGTCCACTGGAACTTTATTTTCTATAACTGCAGTTTTTCTATGGTTGTTGAATTTGAAACAGTAGAATTTTATCATTTTAATCGTTTTGAATACAGAATTTGTATATGAATTATTTTGGGCTTCATGTAGGCTTAGAAGATTGAACAGAAGTTTTACCTAACCAGTATTCTCCAGATGCCTGTCCAAAACCAGCTTTATACTGGTCCCAGCCTCTGTAAAAGTTAAGTGTGCCATCTTTTCTTCTCTGAATGACCTGAAAAAGACAGAACTTGTAGTAACTTTAAATTGTAACTCCCAACACTGCCACTCCTGATTTTGTTTTAAGCTAATTAGACTGCTTTAAACATATAACTAGATTGCTTTAAACATATAGTAGAGAATCTTGTTTTTATGCAGGGGTGGAAAGAAACCAATCACGAAAAGTCATGTTACTGTAACTGAGTAGATATTGGGGGCAGTTATATTTTTTAAATAGATTTGTAAAGTCTAAAATTGTCCCGTTTGATGGTTGTTAACATGCACAACAAAACCATTGCATGCCATTGGTCAGAGAATATTTGGAATTGTGAACACAACTGTTTGGAGCAATAGCTCACTGATTGACAGGATAAACATAGCCAATACATACTGTCCATTTTTTGCCTTCATTCCCCTCATCCATGTCACAGTAGACTTGTATAGGAGACAGTGGCCCTGCTGGGTAGATTTTGTACACTCCACTGTGTCCATAGCCTTTTTCATACATCTCACTGCAGTCCACAGGGTTAGAGGTTGGGGTGCCAGCAGCCACTGAGATCAGCAGGAACAAGGCTAGAAAATGCTACCAGTACCAAGGAAAAAGCTGCAGTTACTTAATCTTAAGAGTGAAAAATTGCTAATACTTTCATCTTACCATGTTTGTCCTCTGTGAGATTTGATTCCCAATGATATGTAGAAAATAGAGGAACTGGACCTTGTACCGATGAGCTAAATAAGCAAAATAACCTATTAATGATTACCACCACCATGTGTGTAAATTAGATATGTTGAAATGAATTGGACAGGCATGGAACAGTAATACATATTATCTGTATGTACAAATATATGGGCCCCATTCATAAGCTAAGGGCGTGTCCTGTTTACAGACTGTATTTTCTTAACTCTACTTAATGTTTTTTTTTTTACTGGATATTTTGTAATAAACTAAACTAAAATGAAACTAAAACTGTTAGGTGTGTGAAACCAACCATGTGATATTAACACATTATACAAACCACACTTTTATAGCCTTAGCATGGATTCACACTTAATTAACATTAAATACTAACCCTTGAATAGCCTGAATCATTCTTGATAAACTATTTTTACATTATTAAGTTATTGTTTATGCTTTATTAAGGCTAATTATGGTGTAGCTATTATAAAGTGGTACTGGTATTGCAGACTTACATTTGATTTAAACAAATAAAATAAAAATACACTGACTGACTGAGTTGATCAAGTGATAATTATATTGAAACTAAAACATCATAAACATTCAAATAGTAACTAATCGCAAGAACATAGAAATACATGACCTCACTAACTTTTTAATTTGTGTGTACATTACTAATACTACCTGTAGTGATTGTAGTAACATGACAAAGTATACAAGGTTAAATAAATCATCAGTCACAGTGTCAAATAATGCTAAAAGAAGTACATTTTATTTTTGTTCTTATTAGTACATAATCATTTTAGAGGCATAAGACTTCTTAAGCAAAGAACTACCCAGAACAATCATATTTACAACAGAAATGGGTTGTTGAAATGTACAAAAAACATAAACAAAAACATAACCACTCAGAGTGCACAGTCTGCAATGAAATGTGAACAACAACAACATACAGTGTGGTTCCCAGGTCGGACAGTCTAGTGCAGGGTGAAATAAAACTATGACACTTACAGGTTGTGATAGCAGGTTGCCACATCAGTAATGTGCTTCTATATATTTAGAAATCTATCAAGAAAAACTACTCTCAGGTTATGGTAGCAGGGAAACAAGTGCTCTCCCAAACTTTGTTAAAGCCAAAGGATACAGCGCTACATAGCAGCGTTGTGCCCTTCACTAACTTGAAAGTTTAGGAGCAGACTTTATGGCCCTGGACTGCTGCTGTAGATGCAGAGTGCGCGCCCTGCATGCCATAAAAGACCTCCCTGAGGAGTGACTGGGCACAAGCAGACAGCGACCAGCAGCCATCACCCCACTGCCACCTACCCAAGACCACCTCAGCAACAGGAACCTAGGAATGTTAGTTTTAGTCCATAGAGGGACATGACATGAGCCTAAAATGATGTTGCCATTTGACAGACTCAGCCTTTAGGCAGGAAAATGATATAAAATAGCAGCTGTATAAGTTTAGCTTAGTACATCTGAGTATGTTATAATGTATCCACAGATTTCACAAATATACAAGTATAAAAAATGAAAACAAAAACCAAAAAGGCAATGACAAGCTGACTCTGTAAGCTGACCAATGCTAAGTGAATAACCACACACTTAAAGATGGCTGGGCTGGCTGTAGAGTATGTTAGAAAGCCCTCAGTGAGATGCTACATTTTGTTGTTGGAAATCTTACAAAAGTCAAAAAGAAAATGATAACTTCAGTGCCACTCTTTTATGATAAATATGCATTGAAGAATATTGTTGGACCCACACAGACCCCACAAGCTGGTCATTTGAAGTGCTTTAGACACTGATGTACATTCTTACTCATAATACTCATATGGAAAGTAAATAATTACCACAGTTCAATTAAGTCAGAAAGTATCACTAATGCTTGGCTACTTTTATATATTTGCTAGAACCTGGTTAAAATTTCGACCAAGTTTGAAGGCCTAAATAAATAAAATCAGGTGGATATTCTCTTTCAATTAACTGGTCTAAATAAATGTTATGGAAGCCTGTTTGTTCAGAAATGTAGTCAGTCTGTATCAAAGGAGTTTATGCACATTTGAATTGTTACCAGGACAGAAAGAAAGTTTTCCACCTAAAATGTTCAAAAAGAAAATAAAAACAATAAATAAAAATAAATGAATTCCCTTCAACATTTTTTCTTTCTACTTGTAAATGTTAGTTTCAGGAAAACATTCCTAAGTCTTTGAAATTAAAGACTTAAGTTTCTTCATATATTTTTTATAATAAAAAAACAAGTCCATCTGTGACAGAATTACTTCATTAATTGCCTGTTACTTTACCAGGCAACACTTTTCCCTTTACGTTTTTCTCTGCAGTCATCATTAGCAGACGGTCCTCACAATACAGTCAATCCAAATCCAATGAAAATCTTGGAAACAGGCTGACACATATAAACACGGACGGGTCAAAAGCCAGTCATACATTTTAGCCAGTGTCCTTTTACGCAGGAGCTGTGGAGCTTCACGCAAACACCTGCATCTTCCCATTGGCCTCTGGGAGTTGGGAAATTTGGGTTTGAGCAGCACCAGCAACCGCCGGACTGGGGGTAGAATCTGACCAATCAGAAACACACTGAGGAGAGGGGCTGGACCAGGGCTCGGGGGACTCGGGAGAGGGGGTCAGGTAGGGGTGCTCACTGGGCAAGCGGAGGTAATGCTTGGGTGTTGTATCCAGTGCAGAAGTGTAGCTATGTTGAGACGGTGGGGTGGGGTAGTCCTCTGTCCCGGCAGTACTCGCACTGGGCTGTGGGGGCAGTGGCTGTGGGGTCTGTGTTATTGGAGTGGATGTTTGTGCCGGCTGAGTCTGTGGCTGCTGTTGTGCGGGCGTCTGGGACATCTGCTGTGACTGCTGTTGGAAGAAGGAGGGGGCAGGCTGAGAGCTCTGGGGTGTGGGGGGTGTGGATGTGGTCAGACTGATCAGCTGCTGCTGGTGCTCTGCGATGGAGGGCAGTTTGACTGGACTGATGGAGGGAGCAGCACTGACCGGTGTGGGTTGTAGCATGGTGCTGCGATACATCTGCTGGTGGAGCATCATGTTCTGTTGCTGCAGTGCAGGGCTCTGCGGGTGCATGCCTGCCTGACTGCTATGGACCAGATTCACAACCTGCTGACCACACTGAGAGGACGGAGGCATCCGACTGTGCCAGTCAAAAGGCACACTGACTGGACTGACCATGCCCATGTTGAGCCCCATCTGACCTGAACTCAGCACAAAGCCATGGTTAACATCAGAGGGCATGGACACACGGCCCTGCAGAGACATGCCCCCAGTACCCAGGTCATTGAGCTGTGCCAGAGATACCGCAAATGGACCAGCTCCGTCCATTAAGCTACTGTGCACCATCGGGGTGGTAGGGACAGACATAGATGAGTGGAAGAGGCCTGGAGAAGGCATAGCCACTGGTGAAGTGGGGTTGGTGATGTAGCCAGCGTTGCTTGTTCCTCCATGTGGCGAGTCCAAAGAGTCGACAGGGGACAGAGTGACTGAGCTCTCCAGTAATGCACTCTGCATGTCTAAGGTTAACTTCTTATTGCGTGCTTTGACAGACTCCTTCAGACTGCTATGTTGGCCTCCGAGGCCTGAGCCCTTTGACCCGGGTCGGCGGTTCTTCTTTCCTTGAGGAGTGGTTTTCAGACTTGGGAGGAAGGCACTCGGAGGGCACATGAGAGGAGAGAGTGTGTGTGCACCAGGCAGGTGGTGTCCAGCCCCGCCATGGCCCTGAGGACTTCTCACTGTGTTGTACTCGTCCAGAAGCTGTACTATGTCGTGGTGCATGCGTTCCTGTGCGATGTCCCGGGGCAGTCTGTCCATGTGATCTGTGATTTCCCGATTAGCAAAGTGAGCCAGGAGCACCTTCACAGCCTCACAGCTTCCCTCACGTGCAGCCAGGAACAGAGGGGTCTCCTCCTGAAGGGTAGAAGAGACAAACAATGAGACCAGACTGCAATTGTACTAACACAGTTAGTCATAATTACAGGCCTTACCTTGAGATCTTGCATATCTTTATTTGCGCCATTTTTCAGCAAAGCGACAGTGGCATCTACATTGTTCACTGCTGCTGCCCAGTGAAGTGCAGATTTACCTAAAATAGAGCATTTGTTTTAATCGTCTATTTTATGTGAAAGTCCTTCATCTCTATGTCAGAGCAGATTAAACATGCTTACCTAATTCATCGACCGCATTGACATCAGCATGGCATGTGATAAGTTCCTCTACCATGCCCTCTACTGCTAACCTGGCAGCTAAGATGAGTGCAGTGGAGCCATCGTACATGCGAGAGTCCAGATCAGTAGCTCGGTTTCGAATTAAAATCTGTAAAGGATACATACATTGTAAGTTATATTGTAGGATACATATGCGTAACTTATAACAGAGTCATGTTAGACAAATTAATATATTCTAGACAGATTACCTGGAAGACTCCCTGTGCATCTGCAGCCACTGCTGCATGGAGAGGAGTCCGCCCAGTGTTGTCCTGAGCATTGGCATCTGCTCCAGCATCCAGGAGCCTCTTAGCAGCATCAGCGCGGGCGTAGCGAGCAGCCAGGTGCAGTGCTGTCTCACCTGTGCGATCAGTTTGAGCAGCGAGGGACGCACCCTGATAGATGAGGTCAGAGATGATGTTGGCCGAACACTCTTCGTTTTCCTCTTCTTCTGCCACTTCCGACTCAAGGCCTCCTCCACAGAATGATGCCAACATCAGAGGGGTGAAGCCATCTAGTGACAATGCCAAACAAGCTCAGTTTAGTCCTTGTTGAACATGAATATTAGAGATATAGCCATGAACATGAGCACACATCATTTACTCACCTGGTCCTCGCACATTAACATCCATACAGTCAGTTTCAAATTCTCCTTGAGGCGGAGTTAGGGCCATAGTTGGAGGCACTCGGATGTCTGCAGCTGCAAGGTGGTGTTGGGTCCATTGTCTGCTGTCTACTGCATCTTCACTGTCTGAGAGCATACTTGGCTCCTCAACCTGACCAAAACAATTCCCATGTCAGGTTTTCGTATTAAGCAGAAGTTGTTTATAATGTCTCCAAGTAACTGACCTTAAGTCTTTTTGCTTCTGGACAGTCTGAGTCCATCCACTGCTCACTGTGATCTCCAAGGAGAGATTCTTCCACTGTTTTGGGAATGTGTCTGTTTTTTTCATTTGAGAGTAAAGACACAAAATTAATATATACTTGTACACCGAATTATATGGTAAATAAACTTAATGTTAACATGCAAAACAGCTTACTTCAATCCCAAGGCATCCTGGCCAACAGGTTCCCTCCGATTCTTGTTGCTGCTTGGTTCTTTCTTAAGGAAAAATCCTTCTGGAAACCATAGAGTGCTGTGCTCCCTCTTTCTACGGGCAATCAACATGCCAATGACCAGAATCACCAAGAGGAAGAGGGAGGCTGAACCAACCAGCATCAACTTGACCCACTGCGGTATGTCATCACTGATAGATGTCTTTTTTACTGGAGAAATAGGAAAATTAGTTATTTTCACTGTCACACTATAGAACGTGACGCAAAATGCACATTTTGTTACTCACCACTGACTTCTTTGAGGGGGTAAGGAAACGGGAGCATATCTGTTGCACTAAGTGCCCCTAAGTATTCTGCAGCACTGTCAGCTGATTTGATACAATCTTCATTTTCCTTTGGACACAGACGAATGTCTATTTCTAGGTACACAATCGAGCTATAAGAATAAAGAAGACAGCAGATTAACTTAGATTCAAATTTTGATGAACAGAATTTGCATTTTATTTGAATGCCTGACTCACCCAATGACTTCCTCCTGTGGTTGTAATTCTCGCTTGAGACGGGACTTCCACCGAGTGTAAGGACGAATCATGGCTTCACCGTTGTCATCCACTTGGAAGCGCAAAGTAGTGTGCAGAATGGCACTCAGTTTTTGTAGGAAAGCTGTTTGTGTGCGCATGAGTTGCTCAGGAGGGAGGAGGACGATCAAGACCAATACACCATCAGCTGTCTGCATAGGCACTGTCTGTGCACAGTCCATGCCGTCCCAGCCACACTCCTCCATGTTGCAGCCCTGGTCGCACTGACCGTCAGCGTAGTGGGCAATACAGTAAGACTCGTACAAGGGGCTGGAACAATTCAACAATGTCGTTAAGTCACTTTTCTCGAATCTCTTGGTACGTAGAAAAACAAAACAAAATATTTGTATTAAACTTACTTGCACACTTTTTCCTTTCTGCAGTCAAAGTTGTCAAAAAGGCAGTCAGCGTTGTTGCAGAATTCATCACACTGACTGTTGTTGAAAAGCCGCCAGCAGCGAGGATCCGGACAGCGCGCCCAGGGGTTCATTCTGAGAGAGCAGTCCCCTCCATCCCACTGGCACGCATGGGAATTACACTCTTTATCACAGACGCCGTCATTGGCTTTGCTGTGACAGTCGGTCAGAGGGCATGAAGGTACTGGGGGCTCGGCCACAGTGCTGACCTGCTCACAGCGTTTCCCTTTAAACCCACTGCGGCACTGACAGTGGAAGTAGGGGAAGCTGGTCTCCTCTGTGCACAGCCCATCGTTTTGGCAGGGTTTAGAAGAGCAGCCTTCATTGGTGCGATGCTGACACTGGGGTCCCCCGTAACCTGACAAACATGTACAACGTGCTCCTCTTGTGGTCAGGGCACAACTTCCACCATTGTAGCAAGACAGCTCTCGACAAGACATGCTTCTCTCACAGTTAGGACCAGTGTAACCCTGCACATTGAATTATCACACTTAGAACACTATTATAAGTAGAAGTATCAGCACAAAATGTAAAGAGTGTCCAGTTTACTAGCTTACTCACCAGTTGACAAGTGCATGTGTATCCTAATGCAGAGCTGCCTGACACAGAACAAGCCCCTCCATTCTGACAAGGGTGAGACTCACACACACTAAATCTGTTCTGACATCTCCGACCTAAAAACAACAAAGTATATTTATCTTGATTGCACATTTAGAAATGATATGACAGTAACTTCATAAAGTCTGTGGTCTCATCTACCTGTGTATCCTGGCTTGCAGACACAGAGGTAGTCATTGGGCAGTTGGATGCAGTCCAGACTGTTAGAGGGACTGCAGGGATTGGAGAGACACTCGTTTATGTCGCCCTCACACCTCTCTCCAGTGAATCCCGGGGGGCAGTTACAGCGATAGCCCCCCACTCGGTCCACACAGGTGCCATTGTTCAAACACTTTGGAGGGGCATTGCGCAGCCTCAGGGGTGGGGCACAGTCATCTTCATTGATCTCACAGAGCACACCTAAGGAAAAGGGGATTATTATATTATTATAGTTTACTGTACATATATTTTAGGTTTATTTTAGATTGACTTTGGATATAAAGCTTCTTTTGCTTTTTGATATGCTTACCTAATGTCCCAGGAGGGCAGGAGCAAATGTAATGTCCCACCAGGTCAATGCAGGTGCCTCCGTTTTGGCATGGATGAGACTGGCACTCATTGATCTCAATCTCACAGTTCTGTCCAGTGTAGCCCGGCATACACTACAATAACAACCACATAGGCCAATTAATTAATGTCACTAAATCACTTGGAATATTGTTTAAGTTGTGATACCATGGCAAACTTACATCACACTGATATCCTCCCACATATCCCCTACAGGTGGCGCCATTGTGGCAGGGTTTGTCCTCACAGTGGTCCACTTGGCTTTCACAGTAGCTGCCAGTGTAGTCAGCGGGACATTTACAGAAGTGAGCGATACCTGTGTTGACGCAGTGACCTCCATGGTGGCAAAGTTCATCTGTTTGAATACCTAAAAACAATTATTATAGTTATTATCTTTTAGTTGTAAAAACATAAGGAAACCACGGATATTTATTTGTAAATAAAAAGTACCTCTTTGACGTGCCGCTGTCTCACAGGAGACTTTAGGGATGTCACAGTAACGTCCAGACCAACCACCTGTGCAGTCACAACTGAATGTAGCATCTCTTTGTCGGCAGCGGCCTCCATTTTGACAGGGATTGGATCGTCTACACCAGTCGACTGGGGTCTAAGTGGAAAGGATGGCAAAACAATGACAGCTTTATTTGTATTTTTACAGCAAATCATTTAAAAAACAAACTGCTTTTATATTAACTTTATTTAAACTTTATTTTTATTTAAACTTTATTTTTGTATTTGTATTTGTACCTGGCAGCGGTTGCCGGCGTAGCCCTTGGGACAAGAGCAGCGGAAGGACTCAAGTGCGTCCTGGCAGATCCCTCCGTTCAGACAGGGCTGAGAGTCGCACTCATTCACCTCATACTGACAGTGAGAGCCAGTGAACCCAGAGCGGCAAGTGCAGGCGTAACCATTGATTTTGTCTGTGCATGTCCCTCCATTAAAGCACGAGCTATAAACCAGAACAGAAAGATGAGTTGTATAATTGATGACAGTTACATTTGAAAGGACTGAACTGGTGAAGAACAATAGTCAGTCTTACCTTTCCGTGCAGTCGGGAATGTTCGTTTCACAGTGAATTCCGGTAAAACCAGGCCTGCATGTGCAAGTATAAGAGTTAACGTAGTCTTTGCATGTGGCTCCATTTTTGCAAGGGGAGCTTTGACATTCGTTGATCTCCAAGGCACAGCGAGGGCCTGTGAAGCCGGGCAGGCAACTGCAGTGGTAAGAATTGACCCCATCCGTGCAGGAACCTCCATTCAAACAGGGGTCTGATACAGCAAAAATAAATTATGTTTAAGGTTTTTGCAAATGTTTGTATGTTGTCATGCATGAGATAGTTTAGGTCACTTACTCGGAGAACAGTCGTTGATGTCTGTTTCACAGTTTGGCCCTGTGAATCCACCTCTACACGAACACATGAAGCCACCAAGTGTATTTGTGCAAGTTCCACGGTTCTTACAGGGGTTGCTGACACACTCATTGATATCGTTGTTACACAGTTGGCCTATAAACAACATGGCACATCAATAAAAATATTCTTACTTAACATAATGCATTCAATAACAAAATGATAAACTTACCTTGCCATCCTTGCTGGCATTTACACTGATAGCCCAAGTAGTCAGCAGTATGGGTACATATGGCATTGTTGGCACAGGGGTTTGGAGAGCAAGGAGTGAGGACTTCAGCACAAGTAGGGCCACTGTACGGGGGCTCACAGATGCAGGTGAAACTGGCCACACCATCCACACAAGTCCCTTTGTTTAGACATGGGCTGGACGCACACTCATTGATATTCACCTGGCAAAGATTACCTGTCGAAAGAAACAAAGTATGTTAAATATCCACCCCAAAGAGGATAGAAAGCAAATATATTTTTCAGTGATACAAGCATACTGATCTAAGATACCTCTAAAGCCTTGTCGACATTTGCAGCTAAAACCATTGAGTTGATCAATGCAGGTACCAGCGTTCTGACAAGGACTGGGCAAGCAATCGTTCCGGTCTAGATCGCAGTTCTTTCCCACCCAGCCAGGTTCACAATCACATCGATAACTGAAACAAAAACAAATATTGTTATTATTACTGCTGATATACATTACATTTATTCATGTGTGGTAAAAAGACCTTAAAAGCTGAAAGAGACGCTGAAGAGTCTGGTTTACACAACTTTTAGTTAATTTGTTATGAAAAGTAAAATAATATTAAATAAAGTGAGATGGTATGGAAACAAGGGGCAGTGCTGAGCAGTACTCAAAAGGGCTGAATGATTCGATATTTCTGAGACAATTAACTTTATTTGAACAGCTTGTTAATCCAAGCATACAACATATACTATTCCCAGTGTTTTCTTACCCATTGATGTCATCCCTGCAGGTACCATGGACACAAGGGCTACTTCCACACTCATCCACTTGGGAGTAACAGTATGGGGGCTTGAACCCTTCTGGGCACTGGCAGTGGAACCCATTCTCCTCATCCACACATGTGCCTCCATTTCTGCATGGGCTAGAGGCACATTCGTCTATCTCCACATTGCATTTGGGACCTGGAAGTGGAAATGTTAAGTCATTTTTATACCGCTGCTGGTTCAAATTTTTTTTTTCTATAATAATCAGGGAGGTTCAGTGGTTCCTACCTGTGAAACCAGGTTTGCAAACACAGTCATAACGATTAATGCCATCTTTGCAAATCCCATAATCACACGGATTACTGGCACAGTCGTCAAAGTTAATTTCACAGTTTGTGCCTAAAAATAATAATAATTACAAGATTTACATTTGTTGATGTTAAATGCTTATGGTGTTCTTAATAGTTCATCTGAATGTGACTTACCTGAGGTCCCATGTTGACACTGGCAGATGTACTTGTTGACCAGGTCCACACATTTGCCTCCGTTTTGACAGGGGTTGCTGTGGCACTCATTGAGCTGGTTCTCACAGCGGTACCCAGTATAACCTGCATCACAGTTGCAGGTGTAGCTGGCAATGCCATCGATGCATGTCCCATGATGGCAGGGGTCAGGCTGGCAGTTGTTAATGTTACTCTCACACAGTGTGCCTTCATAACCTACATGAAATAAAGAAAAGAAAACAGATCATTTACATTTTATTCATTAAAATTTGCAGAATACTTTTGTAAGTTCAGCCTCTTGTGTCTGTCTCACACTTTATAAAGGTCCTACAGTTTGGACCCTAATCACACCGGTTGCCCAGACAACAGTGTCTGAGCTAGACAGTGTTGGTTTGTGTAGCGTGTGTTTAGAGCACTGCTGAGTTTGGCAAAGCACTAAAGAAGGGCCCTGCACAGGCCTCCCAGTCCTGCTTTTGTTCAGTGTGGTGGAGGGAACAATGGACTGCACCACGTCAAACAGGAGCACTGCACTCAACAGAAGGGGCCCACAAACACAGGGAATACCAAGCAGCTGGCCACTGAAACAATGACATCCTCCACTGCTCCAAACTAACAGGCTAAATATCATTGTAAATATACATAAGTCTCACTGACAAGCTCAAACTAAACATTCTGAAGTTTAATTTTACAGAGACTTAAAAAAATATATCAAATATGAAGGAATGCACATGGTAGCATAATGTGACAGGTGTGAGATGAACAGATGTAGGGGTGATGACCAATGGTCTTTTCAAAACAAATGCCTATGCTCAGTGACCCCATGATCCTGACATTCAGAGAAGGAGAGGTGGGCCTCAAGTTACCAGGTTTACATGCCAGACATCCAGAGAAACTGCTGATTCAACAAACCCTGGCATTTTAACAAAACCTTAACAATGCCACATATGCTTATTTGTCTGCTCAAGAGCTGAGAAAAAAGAAACAGAACATACCTTCAGCACAGCGGCACTCAAAGCCATTGGGTCGGTCGTAGCATTTGGCTCCATTCTGGCATGGTGTACTCGCACACTCATCGATGTCGATCTGACACATGGTGCCAGTGAAGCCTGGGACATGCAAACACAGAGGGGAGAGGTTAGAGGGCAGGTCCAGTAAAGGCATCCAGCCTGGGGCAGAGGGCAGTGCTCATTAAGGCCAGAGGTCTCTGGTCTCTGAAAATGTATTCACTTGAAAAATACAGTCTCTGACCTTGACAATACAGTCTCTTAACAGCAACATAAGAGAATGTAATTTTTGTATGGCAAACTATGAGAAAGGGCCTTAAAATGTATATTATGATCACCAATAACAGTATAATAAATAAAACAGAAATGCCCTGTTCAAAAGGATGAGTCGTGGGCTGCAGAGAGTGGGGGCAAGAGGAGACGGTGGGATTGTTTTCTCTTTGGGAACCCCCACAATCTTCCTGCATCAGCTCCACAGACTGAATAGCAGGCTGGGGGTTTAAGGGGGTACGTCTGTCCCAGATGTAAATTGCGGAGTTGGAAAAGAATCTCATTAAATGACTGCTGTTCCCTTCAGCAGCGGGCAGGACTAGGGAGACTGCTGTCCTGTCCACATTCCACAGAGGAGGGAGCGGGTCACAATGGGGTCTTTGTTCTGGCAGCAGGACAGGCAGCTTTCTCGATCTGTCTTTTAAACAAGTGGGAGCTCTGAACAGTGGCAAGCCTAGAGTTTCCTCTTAAGGGCCATTTAAACTTTGGCTTTTTATTCCATCAGACACTGACATAAAGACAGATTTCGGCCAGGACAGGCAGAAAACTTACCTGGCTGACAGGTGCATGTGAAGCCATTAACCATGTCTCGACAGATGCCCTCATTCACACATGGGTTGCTCTCACAGTCATCTATGTCAATTTCGCAATATGTTCCCATGTATCCTGTAAGACATGTTTAAGTTTAGTTTTTGTCTACAGACAGCAGAGTGTTTATATAATCATTTCTGAGCATCCATTCTGTGTCAGATCCTCTTCTTGAACACCAAACCTTATTAAGTGCTTTATGTGAGAAGTCTAAAGCTGTACTACTCTGGTATCTGTAAAACTCAGCTCTCAGCTTTGCCAGGGCTGATGATGATGAGGATGGTGAAGAGGAAGGACTTGTCTCTAGAAAGGCAGGGGGAGGGGCATGGGCTCTGGGAAAAAGCCTCTCTCCCTCTCTGTGTGTATGAGGGGTGCAAAGTTGAGCACAGAGGGCCCCTATTGTTCAGCTCGATTCCCACAACTCTACAACTCATTAGTATGCACAGCACACTCCTCCCCCTAACTGCTCTCCCTCTTGCACATCCAGTCCTATAGACCCGACTCACAACTCTTAATTTGTATAGTTCCCAAAACCCCAGGATGCATGTTGGACTGTGTGTGAGAGTTTCGCTGTTTGTGTCTCAGACTAAAACTTTACTAAGGCCAGACTAATGACCTGTCTGCTGCACCAGAGGCCTGACAGCAGAGAGGTGCACTAAGGTGTTATGCAACAATCTGCAAGGGTCGCCACTGTATTGTCCAATGACAAGGTCAAGTTTAAACATGCACTTGCTGAGGGAAGAAATGTATATTATAAACAATGTACCTGGCATACAGATGCAGGTGAACTCTCCAATGCGATCTAGACAAGTTGCATCATTTTGGCAGGGCATAGAAAGACATTCATTAATATCTATTTCACAGCGAGGTCCTGCATATCCACGGCCACACTGACACTGGAAAGACCCTTCTGTGTTCACACATTTCCCAAAATGCTCACAGGGGTTTGCTCCTGCAAACAAAAAATACATTTAAATATCTTTTAAAATATCAAACATGATTGAAAGATTCTGATTTTAAAATAGCACATATACCGATAGAACACTCGTCCATGTCCTGGTTGCAGGCTCCTCCCACAAAGCCAGCAGGACAGGTGCAAATAGCTCGACCGTTCAGTGGGTTAGTGTCACAAACAGCACCTTCATTACACGGGTTACTGACACATGCATCGTCAAGGTGACACAGCAAACCTGTCGGACAAAGCATACATTAAGAACTTCTCATCTATATTTCCTTTACATTTAACCAAAATAAGCTCTCATACCGGTTTTCCCCACTGGGCACTCGCAGAAGAAGGAGGCCACGCGGTCGTGGCAGGTAGCTCCATTGAAGCACACGGCTGTGGCACAGTCGTCGATGTTCTCACTGCAGTCGTCTCCAGTCCAGCCATTCACACATACACAGGTGTGTCCTCCAATGATGTTGAAGCAGGTGCCACCGTTGTGACAGGCATTGGGCTGCATCAGACATTCATTTACGTCCTCCGCACAATATTGTCCTATCATAATGAAGAAACATAAAGGCATTAAAACACTTAAATTTACATTTGTTTTTAAGAGAAATCTGCCAAACAACAGTATACCTGTCCATTCGGGTGGGCATTGACAGTTGTAGGTGTTGACTCCATCCACGCATTTGCCCCCATTCATGCACTTATGGCCTGGGCAATCGTCCACATTATTCTCACAGTTGTGTCCCTCAAAGCCTGAGAGACAGCGAGAGAGATGATGATACACAGATACACTGGCTCATGGAGCCTGAGGCCCCTTCCACTGCACACACAAACTTCCCACACTCGCGAAGGTGAACGTGGGCAGTGGAGTGTTCACAGGGTGTCTGACTGTTTACATGGTTTCATGATGGTTCCCACACAATGCCAGCAAATGTCATGGCTTCTCCCTGCTCCAGAGGCCACTGCTCCCAGCAGTGTTTGCTTGTTTTATAATCTCTCACAGTTTCAATGACTTCCTTTCTGGCAGGAGCCATTTCCTGTACGCACCCCAGTGGAAACCAGAAAGCTCATAAATACATTTTTCTGTTGTGAACAGGGCAGAGTGCAAAAGGACTGCTGTTTCAGCTCTCCCACCCTCCACACTCCCATCCCCAGCTATTATTAGCACTTGGGACCTGGAATTGAGAAGTAGTAATACTACTACTCACTATGCCATGAGTCTGGAAAATCACTACTGGGAATGAGGCAGTTTATATATCACAGTTTAAATAATTGAACTTATTAAGATCATATTAATAATGGAAAGACCATTGACGTGACAACATAACAGAACTGCTTACCTGGCAAACATGCACACTCATAAGAGTGGTCACTGGTTTGTCGACATGTGCCGCCGTTGAGGCACTGGGATGGGGAGCAGGGGATGATGGGTATTTCACATGTGCGCCCGTTGTAACCCGGTGGACACTGACAACGGAATGACCCATGGGTGTTCATGCAGAGGCCTCCATTAAGGCAGGCACCAGGCTTCCTGCACTCATCTATATCAAGGCGACAGTTCTTTCCTTGAAAGCCAGGTGGACAGGAGCAGTTGTAGTGATTATTCCAATTGACACAGCGTGCCCCATTGGCACAGGGACTCGTGGCACAGGCATCTATTAAAGAGCAGTCTTGCCCTATGGATGAAATGAGAAGTACAGTTTGTCACATTTCATACTTTTTTCTTAAATAAATGCTCAAAGCTTAAGATGTACCTCTGAAGCCCCTCTGGCACACACAGCTGTATTGTGTGATACCACTGACCACTTGGCTCTTGCACGCTCCCCCGTTGAGACACTGAGTTCGATGACAAGGATCCACAAATTGACAAAGAGGGCCTATATATCCGGGACGGCATCTAGATAGAACATAGAGTTTTGTAAGCCATTAAGCCATTGTATTAATGGAAGTGTTGCTGCAAGAGAAGTAGTTCATTAGAAATACAGGCCAAGTAACACCCATGCTAACAAAGAATAATACACATTTATGTTGGTGCAAAGCTTTACAAAACCTACCGTGTTATATTTGAATAAGATAATACTAACTGACACTAACGGAAGACAAATATGTTTAGTTAAGACTCCCCGGTGACCATATAACTCAATTATCTCCATGTTAAGTTCAAATTTGTGTCCAAAGAAAACATATAGCCCCCCTTTGGGACATTTGTCTTCTTTTTGGGGACTAATAAAATGCAGTAACTCTACACCCACCGAGTCTTTGCTATGGACTAACCCCCATACCCCTTCAAACAGATTGTTTAATGCTGATGAATGGTGAAGCTGATGGTCAGTAATCTCTGGGCCCTGCCTTCGGGCTGTACTTTCTTTTACTGGAGAGGAGCCCTAGGCAGGATCAACAGTTAGTCTTCTCTTATTCATCACCAGGTATTATATAAGCTTTTGGTGACTTCTGGACAATTAGGTCAAATAGAGACATGTTTACTATACACACATGTAAGTGAATTTCTACTTCCTTCCACAACATCAAAAAATTCCAATAGGGCTCTCGCACAAGTGCGCTCATTTTGGCAACTTGTTTTAAAGGTGCACTCCTACATACTATGCCACTTTTCTGGTGAAAGTTCCACCACCGTTTTGTCTCTATGGAGATGTTATTGCTTTGCATAAAATTTTCCAAAACACATACAACCAGGTGATGCTGCCAGGCCTGTGGAGAAGCAAGCTATCTCACAGTCAGAGTGTCTGTTCTAAAGGTAACTTTGAGCAATAAAAACTATGCATTTATTAAATGCACTTTAAATTCAGAAAAGCCAGTGGTGGATTCCTCACCAGAAAAGCTAGTACACCTTTAAATTCAGTGACACACTTCTTTGAACCATCCACAGCATGCCAGCCTATTTTCTACAGTTACCCACTCCAAAATCCCATGAAAAACATTTCCCCCTCCGCCTCCTCCCACATGGAGAGAGGTCAGATGTCAGAGGTGCCCGACTGATTGTGATGATAATGTCAGTGGATCCGCAGATGGGGGGAGGGGCTGCTCGGCAGGAGAGACTGTGGGATTGGTTCAAGAGGACAACACAGAGGAGAGAGGAGTGGTCTACTCAGCAAGAATGTCATGTCATATCCTGTAATGCCATGTCCACTGCCCACTAGAATCCAATTCAATTCCTCTACTCTGATTCAAAGTGCTTGTCTGTTTAGTTATTATGTATTTTTTTCTTGCTAGTTTCTTTTAAAAGTTAAAGTTTCTTTTATTAACAGATAATTTGACCTGCAATGAAAATTTTCTAAAATTGTGTGCAAACTAGGGCAGAATGATTTAACGATTAGATTTTAAATTTATGTACTGGCATTTAATAGTAGAATGATGTATGTGAAAGTTAACATTTTAAACACTCCAATTCTCCAGGTGCATTAACATTTGAGAGAAGGATGAAATACAAACAGCTTAACTAATAAAAGAATCCCATGCATTTCAGAACATGTTTGTAGAGGATTAAACTGCGGCGTTAGCAGGTTTTATTCAATATACGTTGGGATATTTTATCATTTGCAGTTGCATGATTTGCTAATTGTGACACTTCAATTTAATGATTTAGTATCATAATCTTTATTTTTAATGCCCCCTTATGGAAATTTGCCACCACTACCACTACCACATCCTACATAGATAATGCTATCAGACCTTTATAGACAAAGTGTGGTCCATATCTGATGTCATACAATGATTTATAGAGGTGTGTCCAAATAGTGTCCCATCATGGAGTGTAAATATGGAAGCATCATGTGCATAGTGCATTGGTTGAAAGTGACTGATTCTCCCAGCAAATAAAATGCTTTGGGCTTTCCAACCACAGCACTCATAGCTGAGAAAGCCCAAACACATTCTTTTGTCTAGACCTGACTCAGTGCCAGCGTTCTACTCCCATAACACACAAATCAGGCTGGACTCATATCAATGCAGAACACTGTGAGAAATGTGCTACTTTGTCTTCGTGCACCTGAGTATCCCTTATCAGGCTATTTACAACCTTGTGGATTCCTTCAGCTCTGGGAAAAGCAGACCAAGCCTTGCTAATGTTGTGTGTGTGAGGCAGGTGCAAACGCATGTTGCGCAATAGGCCCCTGATTCATACTTTGTGACTTATGACCTTTGGTGGAAGAGGGGTAGTAGTGGATGAGGCAAAGGTCTCTTAGGACACAGGAGGCATGCCTATAGTCGGTAATCTCCTGGTGTCACCGCATATTAAGCTTTCGAGCAGCTGCAACTTTTAGGAACCATGCATCTGTCCACATCTGTCAGGGCAAGGCCAAGTTGTCTTTGCTAGCCAGACAGTAAGCCATCTTGTTTTGGAAGACCACAGCCAAATATTCTCATTATTAGCAAATTCACATCAATCATAAATGAGATATGCATGCAATAGCAAATTCTGTTTACACACTTCTTCACAAGAGTTAAGCAAAATCAACACTGCAACTAATGATGCAAACACATGCAGCCACTACACACCCATAACACACTGAAGAAACTTACAGTCAGTCTTAGCACCTGCAAACTTCTATAACAGCTGAGGAAATATCAAAAATAAATACTTAATTTTTTAAAATAACAGTTGATTTTTTTTTTTATTTAATTTATTTTTTTTTTTTTGAGTTTTAAACCCACGAAACCCAAATGAAAACTAATGCCAAATTTCCTGCTTTCTGGGTCATTGAAGCTGAGTAACCTGAGCCCATCTTCTTGTATACAATAGCAGTAACCCTGCCAGAGGTCATAGGCGAGCTCACCTGTGAACAAAGAGCCTGTAATCTGTGCCACGGTTCATATACCACGTCATGCTCTACAAAGCAACAAGTATAAAAGACTGCTAAGGTCTCTAAGGGTATTTCCTGGATAACTGGATAATAACAGAAACAACAGAAGTGGCCCTTCTCTGGCTTAAGGCGAGATTTAAACACCAACATAACAAAGGCCTGTCATTTTATATACTTGGTTTTGGACAACTTTTCGCAGTATATCTGTAAGTCAAACCGTGTATTCTTTCTTTATTTTTTCCTTTTAAAAATTCTCAAAAAACTAGGTCCTCTCTTTCATTAAAGTCTTTTCTGACATCATATTGGCAACAGCAGGCCCTCAGCAGCCCCCCTCTCTCGTCCTCTCTGCCTCCTCTGCTTCAGCTCAGCTCGGCCAAGGCTTTCTCAGGAGAAAAAAGCCTGGGGGGGTGGGGGAGCATTTTGTGGTCCAAATAAAGGAGCTAAAGTAGTTCGAACTCTTTTGTGTGATCTTGTTGGGCAGTGGGGGTGCTGTGAAGAGAGAGAGAGAGAGGGAGAGGGTGAGAGAGAGAAGAGGAGAGAGAGAGGAGGGGGTGCAGTGACCCAAACAAACAGCTTGTCTTTCAGCAGGCCTGAGCTTACATGGACCAACAGGCCTGGGCTGTAGCCTGGCAACAGTAACCCATGGTGAGAGCGAGCCGGACTGAGGCAGAGGGTCCGAAGGGTTTCATAAGGACAGTTTGGGAAGAATCGCTCCAATTTAGAAAACAGTGGGGTGTGCAGGAGGGACATATGCAGACTTTAATCTAGAACAAAGTATATGTTAAAAAAAAATTCTCCTGTTTCAAATAGCAAAGGACATGTCCATGACCACAGTGGTTTTGGGGTTTTTAATCTTGACTCAAGTTTAAAAACTCCACCCTGCCGACTAAATGAAACAAAATTTTTGACCAGAACAATTCCAAATCCACTGATCCATCTTAACAAAAACATACAACTAATAGATGTAGATCCAAGCAACTACTGTGTCAATAAATGTCCAAATTCATCAGAAGATTTAAGGGCTTACATACATTGAATTAAATGTCAAAATGTATTCTGCTTAGGAGACAGAAAAAAATCAGAGAAGACAGAGAATGCTAATTATTTAAAATCTGGCCTCTACTCGTCAGTGTAACATAAGGAAAAGTCTAGTTTTTCCTAAACCACAGCTCATTCTGTAAAAACAATGTAAAATTGTTAAGTGTGGTTGAAGCATCTGTGTAATCAAAGGGCCAGTGTATTTCCTTTGATGAAAAACCAAGCTCTTTTGTCTCTGTAAGCACAGAGAATATTGGAAAACGCCGCTTGCAGACATGACTTCAATCAGAGCCGCTTTAAAGTCCTCATCTCCTGGAGGCCGCGGAATGAGACTTCACAGAGGGGCTTGTGGTTGAGGCAGAGAATATTACAAAATGGATGCTCCAAATGTCTACAAATCACCAAAAAAATACTGCAAACTAGTTCATGGACCTAATCTTGATTTGAAATGTTCACTTATGACAAAATTGAGAAATAAATCAGGATTACAGGAGTCACTTAAACTGGGCCAATAAGACAGGGACATGCGTAACTGACAGGTCAAAAGCCACAACTTCCTGTGATGGGGCCTGGGAACCATAGCTTCCAGTTCTCCCTAATGACTCAAAATAAGGGCACCAAAATCCAGCAACGTTTTTTTTTTTCGTACTAGTTGTCTGGATCTCACCAGAGAGATTTTTCGTGATAGATGATGGCATTACAATAGCTCCATTTGACTGTCAGAAGACTATGAAGTATATGGAAACATAAAGGCTCAACGTTGGCCAAGTCAACTTAAGAGCAAGTCAAACAAGTCAATCTAAACGTCATGTGTTGAATGACAGTGGGCTAACAGTATTGTTGAGGGGCATTCCTCACAGGGCTACCGGGGTGAAGGATGGGAGCTGTAGACAATAGTCAGCGCGCTGGTGGGATAGCAGGAATCTTAGTAAGCATTCCTTTCTAATCCACCGTAAAGATGCCAAAGAAAACACTAGCCTCGAGGTGTAGCCTAAGCCAACAAAATAATCTGCTTCTCTTCGCTATTGTCTGATTAAAATAATTGGCAAATGTGTTTATTTTCACTCCACTGCAAATATTGAACATTACTTTAAAATTAATAAAGCTACATTGGAGTGACAATATACTTCACTCTTTTTACATGGTCAAAAATTGCATTAAAACAAAGAATTTCACCTCTCTAGGTTTCAGTTAATTATATGCAGCTACATATATGCAGCTACACATATGAGTAAAATAGGCCATAATTATTCAAAGATAATAGGTAATATGGTATTTTACTATTTACTATTTTGCATAGAGCTGTCTCATTACAACTACAGTCTGCTCCTGATCAAACTCAGAGATGGGCCATTTTATCATGTCCTTGGAGGCAGGGAGGAACACACAACCCAAACATTACACTCAGTTTTCTGCTACTGAGGCCAAGGGCAGAGCATCCTTACTCCATAATAGATCTGTTTTTAGTCACATAGGCCATGCTTTCTTACAGTATTTAACATCTTTCATTGGGTTTGTAGGGTTTGGTCTTTTGTGTTGAAAACCGGTGGCTGAGACGCTTTCCGCTGGTATGTGAGAGTACAACATATGTTAAAGGGAAAGAGCTACAGCCTCATTCCTCCACTGGCTTGTCTCACACAGTATGGGGGCAGAAGACCTCTCAATGGAAGCACCTGGCCCTATGCTTTCCCCCATTGTCCAGATCTGACTTCACTGGATTACCATCACAACATCCACCAGCTGTCCCGTGCTACACCCCCACACCCTCCAATCCCCCCTCCATCAGCACCTCAACCCCCGCCTCCTCTCCTCGCCCGGACGGATCCCTCCAGCTGGATGCGCTCTGAATGACACCCTCTCAATCTGGCTAATTATCTCTCCTGAGGCTTATAGGCCTATAGGCTCGTAGACAGCGCATTCCACTTGAGGGGTGGGATGGTGGGTGCTGGGGGGGCTCGCCTCACTCCACCCGGACTTCCTGATAGCTCACCTTGAAAACTTTGAAAGACACACGTTCACTTTTCACTGTCAGGTATAACAACTTCAACTAGTGGACAGTGAGGTAAAAACGCATATTAGTAAATATTGGAAGTAAGTCTGGAATTTCTTTTTAAATGCAAAAAATATATTTCTTTATCAAGTAATATCTTTTTCCACCCACCATGTTTGTCACATAAAGTCTGCACACTTACTCCCTAATGGTTTTTAATGAATGACAACATTTTGATCAGTGGATCTTCGTCAGGTCATGATCCACTGATCGAAACACTGGCTTTGTGTCACTTTCTGTGTTCACTATCGTAGCCTTGCACCAATGATGTGCGTATACCTATGCCTTTTATGTCACATAAAGTCACCAACTTGTTTGCACTTTGATTTGACATAGGTTTTTAAGATGGTGCAACCCTAATCATTTATCAACACTTGGAAGTAGATCAAAGAATATTTGATTTGTGGCTTTCCAAATTGTTATCATAAATCCATGCACAGTAATTGATAAAATCATAGTGAAGTTTTGCCAAAGAAGTAATTAAATATTACAATAGTAGTTATATTTGCCATGGTACTTGTTTACAACAGGCAATATCAAATGAAGGGAAGGGAATGCAGTGCTTTTCAATGATCTCATGAGTAATGTTGTACTGAGACTGAACCAGGTCTCCCAGGAAAGGATAGAGCAAGCATCGAAACTGCCACGAAGAATACAGCAGCTATATTATAATATGATAGCATTGTTAGCTAAGGCACAGGATACTAGTAACTGGGACAGCAACAATGTATGCTGTCTTACATACTGTTACCTGAGAAGATGTTAGCTTGGAGAAAAATTTACCAAGTATTAAGAAAACAGTAGATTGAACATAACCATGCTGCTTGTACAAATTCCAACCAAATGCCGAAACATGCTTCTCAGTTAATGCTGTCCCTTTCTCTTTGTTGAGTACCGGCTTTGGCCTTTCTAGTCACCTCACTGGACCAGGCTAGGTTTCACCCAGGTATCTAATGGAAGAAAGGGCCTTTTCTGCTGCTTTGGAGGGATCTCTAATTTCGGTGGGTTCCCAGGGGAAGGGGTGGAGTGGCTGTAGAGTTTACCTTGGGCCCGGACTGCTCTAGCCAATCCTGAGCCAGCATGATGTCTTGGGTTAGAAATTTGATGTATGTCACAATAATTTCTATATTGAGTGATTCAGTGATAATATTTTTTCAGATGCAGTAATGATTAAGTATACCTTCTTTTTCATTAGTAGTAATTTTTCTTCATTTTTGTACTATTGAGCCTTTATGATGAGCTACAGTTGTTCACATAATTAACATCTATGAGACATTACTGATACCAGAACTAACTACTAAAGTGTTTAATTGTGCTGTTTATTTACTGTTGGATACATTTTTCACAACTTAGAAAAGGGTTCACTACTATAGGGTTATTATGTCAGTGGTATAAATCAATATTTCAATATTATCAATTATCGTGATAGGGATATATATATTGTATTTCAATATTTGGGTGACCCTGCCAGGCCTATGTGGAAGGATTACACATGGACAACCCCACTAACGTATGTACAATTCTATAGATATGCCTACTACACAAAAGGACAGGGCTAAACAAAAGATTAATGAATGGCACTTACAAAACCAGACACATGCTAGTAGTGTAATTAAGGAGAACTTTTGAACTCAGCTGCTATACACATGGGATTTTAAAAGTAACCACTCATATACTCACATTGTAGGACTCAAATTCAGATCTTGGAACATTTTAAATGTTGTCAGTACCAACCAAATATCCCCTGGAACTGTTAAACTTTCCTTAAGGGCAAAAACAACCCTAGTAGCAAGAAGGTTGTACTTAACATTTTTCTATATCCTCCCAAGGAAAACTCACTGGCCTAAAAATTACAAATTAACTCACGTAATAGCAGCCAGGCATCTTGACAGACTTGCTTGGCTAATGATTTAAAAAACGCAGAGGGGATACCAAGAACACACAAGTAATTTTTTTCATATCTAGGTTTCATTTAGGCTGTAAAGTTGTAAAAGTCTATATGATGAGCCAATTTTTATTATGTTCTGTGTGCCAATCAAATGCACACTGGCAAGACTCTAGACTCTGGTCAATTACAAACCAACTAATGAGTCAGTTTGGTTTTGGAGGGAAGCAGCTGCAACTTAAGAAACTCTTCTCCCTGAAGACTGTACCTCTCCATGTTAAATACTCTGCATCCATGGCCCTTAGCAGGTTTACAAAGAAACAATCACCCCGAGCAACATGCCATTTAATTGGAAATAGGCCCTGTAACCCCCACCTCTCAAGATTCGAAAAACAAAAGCCATATCTTCACAGAAAGAATCTCTAAATGCCAAAGAGTGGATGTAAATGTTCCAGAAAAGCTACTCTAAAATCTAAAATGCACATAATTAAGGAGAGAGCTTACAAACAAAGCAAAAATGAAGTAATATGATGTGGGCTATGTGTGAGTAATGCAGTGCAGTGATTGACAAAGCTCTTGAACAGGTGTACTGAGCCAGGGAGTTCTGCTTGTTGTGACTTGATCCACTCTTGCCTAATTAATTTGATGTTCAACCTGTTTTGTGTTATTCTTCAAATCCCTTTCTTTCATGTTTTGTTCAGTCTGACATGGAGAAAGCTCCTCACTGTTTATTTCATATCATATTCCCATCATTGGCTTTGTGTTGGAGTTTGATGCTGTGTTATGTGCACAAAACGTCAGACTTACATGCATTTGGAAGATGATTCTATACACGTTCCTCCGTTCTCACACGGCCTGTTTTTATCCATGCAGCGGAAACCTGTGGACATGGGACACAGTGAATAGAGCAGCAGACAGACGGGGCCAATGCACAGCGCTTCAGATGCCTAACAATGGCCTCCTCATTATTATCCATGCATCTTCAATGGCTCCCTTAGCATAGCATTAGTTTGTGTAGAACCTGGTTTAGAGGTTTTGATCCAAAAAGCCACAGATTGCATATAAACAAAATAGTATTGTTTAGTTCATTATCACAGAGTTTTCAATACAAACATAACCAAGCATTTAAACAGTAGTACTAAGTTATATCTACATCAGGTGCTGACTTTACACTTTTAATTCTTTCATAGAATATTTGCAAACCTTCACACTATTATACAGAATGTTATAAAATACATATTGGATCATTGATCTGCTATACATTTTCTTAGCAGTTTGAGAAACCACTTCACTTAGGCACCTGATGCTTCAGCTGCAACACGGACTTATCACTACATGTTCACTTTTTGTTACACTTTTATAACGATGAAGGTCTCCTATGCCAGAAAAACCCTTGGGTGAAGTTTCTAAGTTTTAACAGCTTTTCTTTCTACAACTTTGGGCCCCGTAACAAGTTTAAACGTGCCCACCAGCCCCAGAGACCCCCGCGTGATAAAGAAGCGCTCAAGGGAAAGTTGTCCAAACATGTCCCTTTGGTCAAACTAAACTGTGGATTCTAGGTATAAATAATTCAGCTTTACCTTCACACAGATGTATAAACAACAAAAACGCCAAAATAATCCATGGGGTATTCCCTTCCATTTCGATGGAAACGTTTCCAACGCCTGAAGATGGTCTTTAACAAAAATACATCCTTTACAAAGGCGAAAAATGGACAATGGCTCCGGAACCGAAGAAGTTTTCTGTGAATAAACGTAGCCTCAAAAATCGGTGTTACGTCCCAAACGCGTTTGTATTATCCAGCGCAGCTCGGCCACGGCTGCTGGGCTTCTTTCTCCTCCTGAAACTTTAGAGAAACTTTTTTTCCCCAGAGTGTCCCACCGTCTGCCCTGACTCCGCCCCGCGCCCTGTCTCACTCCCCCGCACCCCTCCCGCGCGCAACAGGAGCTCCACAACTTTTACGCACAGCCTTCTCCCACTCCCCCACCGATATCTGATTTGTTTAGGCCATTCATAAAATATTATGTAGAGATAACTATTATGGACAAGAGAGCTACTATTTTTTTAAACCTTACTTTAACGCATGCCTTTATTTTAATTTCATCATAGTTTATATTATTATTCTTTGTTTAATATTGCACACTGACGCAAAAGCAAAGTCCTAGTTTATGAATTTTTTTCACTGACAAAGGCAATAAAACTCATTCTGGTTCTGATTATTGTTAGTGTATAGACCAGTGTTTCCCAACCTTTTTTGTCTTGTGTACCCCCTGAGCCTTTTTGTCATACCTCGAGTACCCCCTGACTCATACATGTTTATAATTCTCCAAAAGTAGAACGTGAGACAACAGATTATTAAATGAAAATAATTTTATTTCATCTCCTTAATTTGAAAATTAAATTCTCAGGCATTTTCTCTCTTTTCTTTAACTCAAATTTACTCAAATTAGAATTTAAAAATTCCAAAAAATCTCCCCCTGCTCCTGGCAGCGACACTGCCGAGTACCCCCTGCAGTGTGCTCGCGTACCCCTCGGAGTACTTGTACCCCTGGTTGGGAAGCACTGGTATAGACCATAGTGATTGTGTTAGAATGACTTTGTCTTGGTAATATTTTAAGTTGTCCTGTTATCATTGTCTGGTTTATCACTCTTTTAAGTTCACTTTTTGAACAGTTTTGGCTTCTGATCAATATAAAACACACCAGATGCCCATTTACAGTATTGTAGCTAAATATAAAGCATTTGCTCAGTGCAATTTCTTATGTGTCAGACTGTTTTAACAAATATACCTCAATACAATCTGGATTAGATGCTGCTTTGGATGTCGTTTTTATGTGCATCTTCTCAGCCGACGGCAGTGCACTGAGCCAGCATATAGAGCCTTAGTTGTTCTGGTACACAGAGTGGAGCCAGTCGCTTACAGAAACAATAGGCTTTATTTGAATCATAAAAGGGGTCCGGTATTATGACACAGTTTCTCTCGGCAGGGGTGGGCAGTGCACTAATATTCAAACACAAGGCCCTTGCACCAGCCATTGCCCCCCTATCCCTCCATACCCCTCCTCTCATCTCGCTTTCTACCCCGTCTCCCCCCTCTCTCTCCATTGCACTCCTGGTCCATGCTGGCCTTGAATAAATTACTTCCTTGCGTTGTGTCGGAGGCTGGTTTGTAGTGCAGTTCGTTAGTGTGCGTGATGTCATCTATAGGGGTCAGTGAAAAGAGCTTGTTAGGCCCCCAACAAACACCTGCTTATTCAGCATCTATTGTGTTGATAAAACTCGTCATTGGGTGTTTTCTGTACAAAATAACACAGCCACTTTGTCTTTAATGAACATTTAATCGTTACTATTCCATGACGATTTTGTAATAGCATTCTATAGTCCTATAATATCAGAATTATAATGACCAATCAGTATAGACAAAAGAACGTTTTTGCATGCAAGAAGTCATTTTCATCTTGCTATGATAAGTCTGTTATGAGGTTGGGAAGTAGACACTTGTTGCACGATCTTGCTGCATGGTGTTGGCAGGTTTTTGATTTCATGCCAGTTGGAGAATGTCCCAGACTTTATTTTGCATTTACAGGATCCTTTTGTAAACCATACTTTGATTTTTCCATTCCGTTTCGCTTTTATACAGCAGCTCATTTTTCTTTTTACACCCAAACAATGGTAAAGTTTAAATTACTATACATCTGTGGCATTATGAAATAAAAATCTATCACTACATTTTATCACTAGAAATATAGATTCATGTTTGTTGTCATGGATACTAGTAAAAGGGATGATGATGTCCATTGTTATAGCGCTGTTATTCAGTCTTTTTATTCTGCACTTTTCCATTTAATGTTAATTTTATGATGATTATTTGTGTTTTGCTTTGTTTTATTTTGATTTTAAAGTCTTTCTTATTCTGTAAAGCACTTTGAATTACTTTGTGTAAGAATTGTACTACAAATACACTCGCCTTGCCTTGTTTTTAGCAGGATTTGAACGCTATCTTCAGACATTTTAATAATCTTTTACGTTTTTATATAAGAAAGACTGCATAAATCATGGCCAATACTTTGGAACTATATAGAAAATCTGACTTCTTGATCCCTTAATAAAAAATAAAATAAAATAAAATAAAAAACAGTGTGGAAAAAATAGTTACTGTACATTTTAATCTTGTTATAAGGGCAACTTTAACTATTGCAATGTTGCATTGCCATGTCTCATTATCTTGCGTGCCTCTCGTCTGCAGAGCTCCGTAAACACTGTAAACACAAATGAAAGAAGACTTGTGTTTGTTCTGGAGGGAAAGTGTGAGATGTAGAGGCACCCGTGACTAGGTTCTCGCAAAGCACTCAGCTGTAATCTGCAATCAGAACAACAACACTGCGCCAGTTTAAATGTATACCTCTGCCAACATTATTTATGGTTTTATCTACTAACAACAACTTTGAAATTCTTAGAAAATTCTTTTTATTTATTGGCCTTTTTATTTACTGACATGTAGAATAACTCAAAAAGAGCTGGACTTTTTAATAGGGACAACTCTTACTGAAAAATGTTAAAGTTTATTGTCATTGTGAGTTAACAGAAACTAAAATAAAAGGCCTGGATAGATTTTAGATTTTGACAGGATATAAATACAAAAAAAATACAAAAAATATGGGCAGAATATATGGTTAGGCTAATAAAACTCATTGATGAGGACCACCCATGTGTTAGTGTCGAATAGTTACTTTTTACTGTTCCTTGTGACCTAATATCCTTGCGCCACATCTTGAAATGATTGTTATTTGTTATGCAAGTCAGGCCTTTTCCCAGTCTTGTTAATCATAAAAATAGCACATTTGGTGACTAAAGTTTAGCTTTGGTGTTGCCTAGCACACTCCTGTAATGGTAGTGCTAACAGGCAGTGTAAGTGGACACAGTGGCGATGACTTTACCACCAGACTGATTTATGTGGGAAAAGCGCTACGAGCACCCACCGAGAGTGTGGAAAGGATTAGAATAACCCTCTACAAAACAGAGCACGGCCAATCAGGATCCAAGACCCCCTACGGACAGAAAATGTGGCCAATTACAAAGCAGCATTTAAAACTACTATTGTCCGCTTTCTTTTTTCTGCCCATCATATTTGTATGATGTCTTTATCATGGTTAGCGTTAGTGTGTACAGTCATTCTGTGGAGAGCTTTGCAGATAAAATAGACTTAGACAAACTTAATTCACAAGGGAAGTTATTTGGACACAGCAACTCACATATCACAATATATCATAATAACAAAGAGTAAAAATATAAATGGTATTAATCAATTGAAAACAAGTAGGAATAATAACAAGATACTGGTGTAAGGTGTAATTAGGCATAATTATATAAATGTATACATACAAGTAAAAATAAAACATGTAGAAATACAGTAATACTAATATATCTCTCAGCTATATACAAGCTGTTAAAAGGTAGATATTCACTATTCACTAATCACAAGTTTTATTTGTGCAGGAAATAAATGTTTACTTTTATATGGAAAAAAAAATCATACAATATAATTCTGAAGTTCTGAAGTATCTATTTCCTCATAAGTCCAAGCATGTTGTTAGTATATCCATTGCCACCATTCAAAATGATGTATTAATTTGTCATGTCCGAGCAGTAAAGTCACACTAAAAGCAGTCCTCTGACACTAATTTTTCTTGTTTCCTCGTACTAATCACCCAACACACACACACTGAGAGGAGAGCTGGGCTGAGGCTTTTTCAGTCTAAAGTAAACACATGTGAATGATGGATCATTCTTTAGATTGTGGGAAAAGTGTTTGACTTTCACACAAGCTCTCTAAACGCCCATTAAATCCTCTATGTGTACACACACATCTTGTTCCTGCACAGGACCTGAACAAAGGGAACTAGAGGAAACTGTAATTTTAAGATTTTTAAACAGTTTGTCTTTTATGGTATGATGCCTGACTGCTCAACATATTTTAAAGATGACAGGATTTATATACTTAGTGAAGAAACTAATATTGGTGTCAATGGTATACCCACCACAGCTTTGAACCCCTTTTCTCTGTTAGAGCCATGTGCGAAGCTATTGAAAAGACGCATTTGCATTGGATAGAGGTCAGAGAGTACACCTCTGAGCTCAGACTGGTCAGCTGGAGGAATTCAGAAAAGCATGGTGTTGTTTCTGTGTGAAATGTCTCTTTAAAAGCAGCGTGAACAGCTGCCGGACAGTGCCCCTCCTCTGCTCTGTGACACCCCCACCATCCTGTTCTCCTCCTCTGCTCATCCACTGCTCCCCTGATCTCTGCTACTCCTCTGCCCCTCCTCTGTGCTCCTCCTCGGCTCTGTGCTCCTCCTCTGTACACCTTCTCTGTGCTCCTCTGTACTCCTCCTCTGCTCCTCTTCTATGCTCCTCCTCTGTGCTCCTTTGTGCTCCTCCTTTGCTACTCCTCTGTGCGCCTTCTCTACTCTGTGCCCTGTGCTTCTCCTCTGTTTCCTCCTCTGCTTTCTGCCCCTCCTCTGTGCTCCTCCTCTGCTCTGTGCTCCTCCTCCTCTGTACACCTCCTCTGAGTTTCTTCTCTCTGCTCCTCTGTGCTCCTCCTCTGCTCTGAGCTCCTCCTCTGTGCACCTCCTCTGTGCTCCTCTGTGCTCCTCCTCTGCTCTGTGCTCCTCCTCTGTGCACCTCCTCTGTGCTCCTCCTCTGAGCTCCTCCTCTCTGCTCCTCTGTGCTCCTCCTCTGCTCCTCTTCTATGCTCCCCCTCAGTGCTCCTTTGTGCTCCTCCTCTGCTCCCCCTCTATGCTCCTTCTCTACTCTGTGCCCTGTGCTCCTCCTCTATTTCCTCCTCTCCTCTGTGCTCCTCCTCTGCTCTGTGCTCTTCCTCTGTACTCCTCCTCTGATCCTCTTCTATGCTCCTCCTCTGTGCTCCTTCTCTACTCTGTGCCCTGTGCTCCTCCTCTATTTCCTCCTCTCCTCTGTGCTCCTCCTCTGCTCTGTGCTCTTCCTCTGTATTCCTCCTCTGATCCTCTTCTATCCTCCTCTGTGTTCCTTCTCTACTCTGTGCCCAGTGCTCCTCCTCTATTTCCTCCTCTCCTCTCTGCTTCTCCTCTGTGCTCCTCCTCTGCTCTGTGCTCTTCCTCTGTGACCATACTCTGCTCCTCCTCTGTGCTTCTCCTGTGCCCCACCTCTGACCTGGCCTCTGGGGCTGTAAATCTGAGCAGGATGGAGGTGCAGAGACATGCTGAAAGGGACGCAGAGCTTCTTGTGGTCTCTGAGCTGAAGGTCAGATGTGTGGCTCTTGTGCTCATGATCTGACCTGGTTTGAGATGACCAGACGCACGCTTATGTCCAGGGCATAGAGGAGCAAAGAGGACCACGAATGTGCCTGACCCTGACAGCAATAACCCAATGATTTGGAGGAGAGGGCATGAAGGCCCACTGCTACAACAGGGTGTATGTTAGCCTGTGCCACAGGGTCATTCTGACATGTGACAGAACCATGTTCAGGCCAATGTAATCTGACTATAGTGCACCCACATCTCTGATTATCTCTGTGTGAATACATGACCCTGGTTCACTAAACCTCAGACAATTCACTAAAAGACTCACCGATAAAACATTATGAAAAAATTATTCAATTAAAACTATGAGAGATTGCATATTTTCTTCAAACCCGAGCAGAAAAGCTCTGAGGGGAGAGCAGCTCTCTGTTTGGCCTCTGTCCCTCCTGAGTCAATTGTTGGGGAAGCATGGTGTCAGGCCTGCGCCATCAATCACCCCCTTTGAGAGCAGGGCAGACAAGGCGGGACCCGCCCCCCAGGACAGGGGGGTGGAAGTTCTCATGCCCTCCCCGCCTTCCGAAGCCCTGCGCCCTACAGACACAACTCCGACAGCTGGTGCAGCCATTAGGCCTCAGCCGGGACCCGAGGGCCCCTCACAGCAGCAACAGCTGCCAGCCTACTGCCCCTGCCTCCCACCAACAGCTCTATAAAATCTTTATTATAGCGCCAATTTATTGTCATTCCTCCACATGACTGAAAAGGATGGACTTCCACGTCATAACCAGCCTGTAGAAGTTGGGCTTTTTTTGTTCAGACCCAAGTGTAAAATATTTGTTTGTGAAGCTTAACTCACTGATGCTGTTGCTTCATTGGTTAAACAAGGGTTTGTGAGGTTTATTCTAAGTGGGTGGCTTTGTTTCAGTTATTTTCATGACATATTTTAGGAATGCTCACAGGTCTGAGGTTTGTCTGCTCTAAAAAAACAAAAAAAACAACAATAATATGTCATCTTGGATGTGAAAAGTTAGAATCTTTAGAAATTCTCACATTTGTGCACATTTAAAGTGGTGATCACCAAATGTTCTGACAGAAGCCAATTTAAATATAATGTGCCATTTTCAAATGATTATTTTTTCTTTCATAAATAATCAAGGGAAAATTGCATGTCATAATTTGCTAATGAGAAGACATGGAAGTCAAGGCTCTGCAAATTCATTCATTTGTAACAAACTCTGGAATCGGTCCAGTCTGCTGTGTTTGTGACTATATTTAAAACCCAAAACATCTAAAGTGATTTTCTCAAGATCTGATTGGCTGATTGCTGTTTACAGGTGACTTGAGTTAACCGTGTTGTGTGTGTACGTGTGTGTTCCTCTGGAGAGGTGGAGATTACACCATACTTCCCTCCGGCCTCGTGTTACTCATGCACCAGTGGCAGCACCCAGGTTCCCACACTGCACCCACAGCCCCACCTGCGCCTCTGCATGTCCCAGCACAGCCTAACTGAGCAGGAGTCTTCCTTCAGAAAAGAACAGGGAAAAAACACTAAATCTGTGTAGTGTGCAATCTAAACAACAACCAGCTACGTACACGCTGCTCGACCACTAAGGTGTAATTACGACTAAAGCAACAGCAATGGAACGATGAGCTCTCCCTGTGTGTGCTGCCACCTCACACTGAAACCAACATTTGTTTGATTTCTTATTTGATCATATATTGTGTTATTTCTATTGATTATTACAATGTTACAGATTCACAGAAAGTACAGAGATTTTCAAATCAGATCTCATCATTCTTCCTTAGTTAAGGTTGCCTGTAAACACTGCAACTCTGTGTCTTTATAGGTTTCAGCAAATCTATTCTGCAATATGTTGCACAGTTATCTCTGGACATGAGAAGAATAAGCTTCTTTTTCCAGAGAGCTTCTTTAAACAAAAAGTCACATATACACTGTAAATGAAAACACTTTCACCTTAATTTATTTCACTGATGAACTGCTATGAGACTGGAGACTGGAAACTAAAGGAACTGGTCTCTATAGGACAATTTAAAATCTTGCTCAAAGGTTTGGAATTGAAATCTATGGTTTGTAAATGTTTTTAATTCTGAAACATTTTATTGCTTTTATTGCTTGTAATCGCTTAAATTGTTTTTGAAATGGTTTTGTAATTGTATTGATCTGTGCCGCTGTCTTGGCCAGGACTCCCTTGAAAAAGAGATTATTAATCTCAATGGGACTTTCCTGGTTAAATAAAGGTTAATACAATATTTTGGTGTATAAATGTCTCTTATTACCTCTACTGAACAAAAAAAGCACTCATTACAGATTTAAAATGGTTTCTTCTATATGTTTATGACACTACAAGCACAAAGTATGCTGTATGTTGCATGTTGCATGTTATAACAGTTTAATTTTACAACTTCTTTCTGGTGCTGTAAGGCCACTTTTGGATTGGAAAGCCTAAGTGTAATTAAGGAAATTAAACCACTTGATGTAAATTGAAAGGTAGGGGACACACAATCTTTCAGCTGGAGGCAGAGTCTGGCTCGGAGGCATGTGTAGTGATAAGAAGGGTCGTAATGGAATAAGAAAAGGGTGGGGCCACAGGGAAGTGTTTGGGGTTGGTATGGCTTAAGTGCCCTCTGCCCTAAGGGACGGATACTTTAACTGGAGATGAAAGAATGCTGACCCCTCAAAAGTAGTCACTTTTGTTTGATTTTCACTTGTTAATCAAATGTCATTGGGTTTTGAATGCTTTACCGGTAATGTTGGGTTTGAGGGTGTGTTCAACTAAACTTAGACTAGTTAAACTAGGACTAAGACCAAAACACTCTGAGTCAAGTGATTAGTATGATGTGATTCATTAAGTGATTGAAAGGATTAAAGGTCCTATATTATGCAAAATTGATTCTTGTGAGCTTTTAGCCATGTTAGGATGTTGCTACCTCCGTAAAACATACCTGGAGTTGAGTTTTATTTCATTCACACATTTGAGCATTATTGGGCTTTCTACATCTCCAAAGCTCATAGTGCCCAGTTCAAACTTGTGATGTCATGAAGGCGTAGTTTACAGCTACCTTTTATCTTTAGTTCCATAGAGAGAGGCAATTCCAGGTGTTAAATCATCCTACTGATGGTGTGTGGAGTTTAAAAACTCAGTGGAGCAAGGTGGAACCAAGTGCTTTCTGTTTGAGAGAACTCTGCCTAGATATGCAGGATTTGTGTATTAAATGTGTGTGTGTTTTTCAAATGTTTTTCATGAGAATACAATTATAATTATACAATTATAATAGATCAAAAATAGCATAATATTGGTCCTTTAAATCAAATGCTAAAAGAGGGAAATAGAGCAGTGAATATAAATGCACTTTATCTACAATAGACATTCCTGACCCCCATGCCCTGCACAGGAGCAGAGAGGAGCCGTGACAGTAATTCCTCTTTTATTAAAATATATCAAAGAACATCAACTTTCCAGGCCTAGAAGGAAGAAAGAATCTCCATGGCATCTGAGACATGCCTTCCTGCACAGGCTCAAGACATTCAATGAAGTATCCAGACACTAGTTCTTTTAAATTCCTTCATGCAAGCATCCCACTTCCACATTATCCATCTTTTCCTGCTTGTATGCTCTTATCTGTGTAGCACCACCCTTTGTAATTCCCCTCCAATGTCTTGAAACAAAAGTTTAGCTGTGAAAATTTGTAAAGCTCCTCCTTGCTGATTGTCACCACTTGTGTTTTTGTTTTCTGTGTCTTTATAGGGCTTTTATTACCTGGGTGGGTAGCAAAAGGCTGCTAATCTTTCCTGAATGACTACTACACCAACTATTGAAACTAGCAGTATTGTCACGGTAACTTTATAACCCTGTCTTTAGCTGGTCTGACCTCTCCGACCTGGTCACTGTCTCCATGGTAACTAATGAAGGAAGTGTGATAATGTCTGAGGTAGACGAGACACCCCTGACCCCAAAACTATCTGACCATTCTCCCTCCCTGCTGTTATTTTTTTTATTAATATTACCTTTTTTGTACACTAGGATGGACTTACTGGGGAATGTAAGGCAGTGCTTCTCAAACCGAGGTGCAGGTACCTGTGGTGTTTAGCAGGTCTGTACTTGCAGTAATAACAATTTTGTTTTTAATTACAATTGAATTCTTATAATGGGTGATTTACGTTAGACCTCTTCTGCTATGCAGGCCTGATTCTTGGTTAGTCCCATAGACTGTATAAAGAAATGGACTAAGGAGTGTGACATCACCCATAGCGTTCGGTTCCAGTCAGATGAAGCTCACAAGGCTAGCAGTTATAGAATTTAGAGCCTAGTTCCATATTAGCAATAGCAAAATCAAAATCTCAAAATCATGGTAGAACATGTTAATATGACCATTTTAAATCCAAAATGATCCTGACAGGGGCTCATCATGTGACGTTTTCCAGTATAAAGTGAATTGGAACTGGAATTGATGGAGCTGGAAATGCGCTCATGCTCACTTCCTGTTTGGATTACGGCTGCTAGGTTGTTAGTTATGTCCATTTATATATTTATATATAGTCTATGGTCTATGGTCCTAATTTTGGGCCCAGTTCATGCAGTAATACTGTATGTTATATGATGAGAACAATGTGTCAGCACTGCTTTTGCTGAATAGTTGACTTCTGCTTGATTAGTATTATGGATTAGTTCTTTTGTACTTTGTGTATATATTTATTATAATCTCATTTCACTCAGTAATTCTACTTTATTTATCTTCCGCATGTACATACTGATTTACCAAGGAATGTTTAGGCTATAATGGAAGGAATGTATGGTGCTTGGATGCAGCGCGCTGGCTTCTTCAGCATACACATACACTTAGATTTATCTTCTCTGTCTTCCCAGGATTTGGCGGAAGAGACGGGCAGTCCAGACAATCCTCACATTCCTGTCCTGTTGAGCTCTGTCCTTCTCTCTAATTTGGGAGCAGCTGTTTGGACCCTCCAGACTGCGACCGTCAAAGATCACGAGGAGGTGCGAGTGAGGAGCACTTTCCTACAGGCTCCAGACTCCAACACCTGTGCAAGGGAAGATAAAGGTCAGATTATAGGCTGTAGAAAACACACTAAACAATGGTGTAAAACAAAAGCATACATAGCCTACTTTTCTGGCTATATTGTTAAATAGACTAATATATATATTAAAAGGGACATATTGAAATTGAGTAGACTGATTCATTTTTTGAGTAATCCTGTATTCTCCAACAATCAAGGCTTGAGTGTGGAGAAAATTGATGTTTTCACCTACATCTTTACCAAATAAAAAGTAATATAAATATCTACACGTACAATCTAATTTTATACTAAATACCTGAAAATCATAATAGATACTATTTTCCAAAGTCTCATCTTTGTAGCTTCCTTCCTCTACAGGTGTTTGTGGTGATAAGTGACCTGGATATTAATTTAGTAAATATTTTTCTTTAAAAATAATCATAATATTGACTGAAAATATTGACTTGTAAATCTCCATCCCTACTGCAGTTTTTTTAATGACCTGTATTGCTGATTGAACAGCCCCATGCAAGTCTTATCTCCTGTTCCTTTGATTCATTCATATCTAGGACTCCTCCAAGTCAGTACACACGATCATTTTTTGTCTCTCCAGATTCTCGCTATACAAAACACTGGTAACTTGAATCATTTGACCACAAAGACACTGCATATCACACCATACCATCTTAATGTGGTGATAATGGTAAGTGTGGCACAGCGCTGTGTTTATTGTACAAACGGACGGAGGTTCTCACACTTCGCTGAACAAGTCGAGACCTGGAATCTCCAGAGAATCCCAGATGTGGTCCACTCTCCACACAGCGCAAACCTTTAATTACACTATTGGCTCAGCTATAGGGTGTAATTACTGTGATTTAAGCATGGCAAATACCAATTGATTTATTTTCCTCTTACAACAAAATGCACTCTCACATGTATACAACTATGAAACAACACACTATACAACAAATCTGGATTTTGCTCAAAGTAGCGTATCAAGTTTAAAGTAGAAAATACTTTTTTCATTGTTCCATTGTTCCCTCAGCTACTATTATTTCTACATCCTACTGCTACTATTCCTAAATTTACTGCTACTTCGACTACTACTGTTACTACTACCAATTCTTCTGCTACTTTTAGTCATATTTTAATATACATTTAAAGAGCCTATTTTATGATCTATGTTGTTTCCTCATTAAAATCATCCCTGGAGTTGTGTTTTGTATTTTGCACGTGTAACACACAAACCCTGCACATTTAGGTTGAGCGCTTTTCTCAAACAGAAAACACTCTGATCCACCTTGTGATGTCACGTGGCAATACAGGAAATGCTTCATTGTGTTTTTAAACTCCATACACCTTCACTAGAATCATTTGGATCATTTCAGCCCTGGAATTTCCGATGTCTACTGAAGAAAAGGTAAAAGGTAAATTGAAAACTACAACTTCATGACATCATAAGGTGGAATAGAGTGTTTTGTGTTTGAGAGAAAAACCCAGCCTTAATATACAGGGTATGTGTGTTAAACTTGTGGGAATTAAACAAAACACAACTTGAGGTATTTTTGTGATGAGGAAACAACATTATAAAATAGATCAGAAAACTGTCTAAATGTAACTTAATTTGCTAATTTGTTCATACAGTTGAGCATTTCTGAATAATATTAGCTTCACTGCATTTTTGTAAACTGGTTTCATGCATTAACGTATATCTTGATTAAATTATCTCTAAATGAAAAAAAGCTTTTAGACATTTCCCATGTATATGAGAAAGTCTCCGGAGTGACCTGGGCTCTTCGGATGTTGTTGCGACAGCTTGTTTCAATTGGCCGCTCTCTGTAAGCTCCCATAGCACAAACATAGACGAGGAAACAGTCAAAACCCACACTGCTACAAAGAGGGCAGCCTCAGGGGCACCGGGAGGAAGAGGGTCAATCAAATCACACTGGCCCCAGGCTGATGAGCTCGGGTCAGAATATACGCTGCCGCAAATCCTTGAGACTTCACTTGGGAACGTCTTCAAATTGAGTCTGTTGAATGCTACTTTTCAGTTGGAGATCCGTACTGAGAATTAGATGTGACTGATGTGGTTATGGGGCAAAGTAACTGCATAATAACAAAAAAAAAAAAATCTTACTTTTACTCACTGGTGCACTGGTACTGGTGTTTATCTTTAGCAGTAGCAGTGAAACCAATAGAAATTATAATTGTGATGTTTGCACTTCTAGTAGAATTAAAAACAGCATTTGTTGCCAAGTTACCAGAATTACTCTTAGCACAAAAAGACGCACTATGTAACTTTTCTGTTGTAAGGTATGCAACTTGCTTTCTCCATGTAGGCCTATGTATATGTCATTGCTTTGCATTTTGCTTTTGACTGCACAGTATGTACAGTTCAAAAAAAGCTTAATGGTATAATGATGAACATTCCAGGCAAAGCAATTAAAATTTCAGTGGAGACAAGATAATGGTAGACCCCCACCAGAAAAGTTACACAGAGCACCTTTAAGAAGCAACTTTATTGATCTCACACTGGAGAAATTCTTCTCTGCATTTAACCCATCCTGTTATTAGGAGCAGTGGGTGGCACATTACTGCGCCCGGGGACCATCTCCATGATCTTCTTGCTTCGGCTTGGTCAGGACTTAAGCTGGAGGATTTTACCTATTGTGCATGTTTTGGGTTGATGGGGGAAACCGGAGTGCCCGGAGGAAACCCACCCAGACAGGGGGAGAACATGCAAACTCCACACAGTTTGCATGTTTAAGGCAAGGAAAGGATTAGAAGTGATAAGCCTATGGGGAAGTAGAACATCAAATCTTCTCTGATGATTTTGTAAATCAAGACCAAATGTGTAAACTTGTGGTCCTGTTTGGATGGAGACTGGTTGGGCAACAGGGCAAACATATCAAACAACACTAACCTCAACTTTTCCTTTGCGATCATTACATTTTCAGAAAGTCCCCTTTTTGTCACTGTTACAGCTGCCAGAATGACTCATGCCTGGATTTCCTGGACATCAGAGCTGCTCTTTTAAAGTACATTTTCCATTTCACTATGTCTTGAATGGAAGAAACTTTAATTACAAGTTTTAATTTGGACATGAAAAACGGACTATGTACAAAAACAACCGTAATTGGGACTAACTGCAGCACTCTTCCACTATTAAAAGAACACCATACTGCAGCCGCACCTACTGTTATTTAATGAGAATTTGACATTATACTGGCAGTTTTGACTGGACAGCGCAGAGTGAAGCATTGACGCAGGTGGGCTTTCAGGAGTTATTTGGTCTTTCCTCAACTCCAGAGTGGCTTACAGCTCTCTGACCTTACTTTAACAAGGCCAAAGCTGTTTCATCTGAGCTTTTTTGATGGAAGCTGTGAGCAGAAGAAATGTTTGGTTCAAAGTAGTGAAAAGACCTAAGTGTCATGAGCAGAGGGTATACAATCCTCCTGATGACTGAAACATGTGCACTGTGTGAGGGCAGCACTGGCTTTATGGACTCAGCTGAATAACACTGCCATCTCTAAAGGTATGCACATACAAACAGTGTTGGGCAAGTTACTCAAAAATTGTAATGCACTACTTATTACTTGTTACTGTCATATTAAAGTAATGCCTTACATTACAATATTACTCTAAATAAAAAGTAAGGCATTACACTACTTTTGCATTACTTTAGTTACTCTCGCCCAAATGACTGGAAGTAAGGATTTGGCAATCTACAGTGCAAATCTCTCATGTGTCATGACTTTCACCTGCCATCCAGGAGGTTTTGGGAGCCGGCTGCAGACTGAAAACCAACATGTTCATTAATTGCTTCTTACCCACTTACAATACCAAAAGATAAATCGTCCTTTCCCTTCTTGCCACACCTTACCATGCACTCCAGCACCTGTTCACTGCCATCCTCTTCAATTCTGTTGCAAATGGCATTTTCACATTTGGTATACACATCTGTGAATATAGCCCATATGTATAGTTATTAAGATAGTTCCAGCTGTATTGTCCTCTAGGAGCTAGCACTATCCGATTCTTCTGGTTCTGTCATCCTTTGTCAGTCTGCCAGTTCGAGACGAAGTAAAAGGAAATGGAATGGTCTGCGCAGACTTTTATATCACTAGCTGATCTCGCGGAACTTTGTATGAAATGTAATGTTCTATGCGGACTTATCAGATTCAGTAGCTGATCTCGCGGTGATCCGCGAACTTTGTATGAAGAAAACGCAAAACCCACAAAAACAAAGCAGGTTAAAAATGCATTGTAATGTGCGTTACTGGCATTGTAACGAGTAATATATTACAGATTTTCTTCCCTGTAATGCATTACATTACTGCGTTACACCAAAAAGTAATGCATTACAGTAATTAATTACTTTTGTAACGAGTTACTCCCAACACTGCATACAAACCCATCCATTGTCAGGCTGCAGGGTTTGTGTGTTAAACTTGTGAGAATTAAACAAAACACAACTTCAGGAATGTTTTTGATGAGGAAACAACATATCATAGATCAGAAAATAACCTAATATAGAGGTAGAATGTGCATGCAAACCTATCCTGGTGTTAGCTTCCTGTATACATGACATTTTGACTTAAAGATTTTTTGTTTTGTTTTAAATTGTTAACTGGAACGCAGTGATGTTAAAGTTTCCATATTACACAAAATTGCCTCTTGTGGGCTTTAAACCATGTTACAATGTTGTTACCTCATCAAAAATATATCTGGAGTTGTGTTTTGTTTCATTAACACATTTTTGTTTTTTAGAGTGTGATAACACAGGAAGTGCTCTACTATGTTTTTAAACTCCATACATCTTCACTAGAATCATTTAGATGATTTCCCTGGAATTGTCAATCTCTACTAAACTAAAGGTAAAATGAGCTGTTAACTTGAAAACTATCATTTCATGACAACACAAGGTGGAACGGAGCATTTTGAGTATGCAGACAGACTAATAATAAAGGATTACTCAAACATGTGTGAATGAATCAAAACACCACTCTGGGTTTGGTTTTGATGATGTAACAGCATTCTAAAATGGCTTAAAGATCATAAAAGTACATTCTGTGAAATATAGGACCTTTAAGTAGACTACTCCAGGTGGCCATGCCTGGGGTAAGGTTGAGCTCCACGTGCACTGTGGCCTTCTTCATGTTTATGCTGTGAGACCAGGAACTGTGTGGGAAAACGCCTCTCCACGGTTGGGATCGATGCACACTAGATAAGACTGCTCTTTGGCCTTGGCTGAGGGCGCATGAAAATTCTTGTTCTTGTGTGTGAAAGTGCCTCTTGGTAGAAGTTATTTAAATTATCCCAAAGCTGTCTGTGTGATTTTCTGTATTGCAATGTCATGAGAACTAAAACTGCATATTAATGTTCATTGCAGAATATGTTTTGAAAGTTTGAAACACAGACCCCGTTAGCAGATTACTCACCATTTGTGTATGGAGTGTATATTTTATGTTCTTTGTTGTGAAGTTGTGGCTCTTTCAGGAATTATTTGACTGAGCACCAAAATATTTTTCTTGGCGGATGGTCTTTCCAAAAATACAATATTGAAAATACTTCACTTGTTAATTGTTAATAGACCATTTATCACTATGTGCACAAGATATTTATTTTGACTTGGCAATCGTCCCTCAACTGGAGTAGCCAAATAGCTTTATTCAGATGCGCTGAAGTAGTCCAGGTTTACCTTCACATGGAACGGAGAATGTGGGAAAAAATCCTTCCTTTATGTTCATTTAAAGAGGACGTACATCTTTGTCAATCAAACTCTTGTTCTGCACAGGTGTCAGCTACGAGTACCGAAACTCACTAAAATACAAGTTTAGATAAGATTCCGACCTGCCCGAGCCTGATCTACCAATTACGCTGTACTACACTGATCCAAATCTTACACTTCGTCATGTTGTCTTGCTAACTCTCTGCTGCAGGGCTGTGCTATGCGATTTACTACACAGATTTGTATCATGGTTCTTGGACTTGTGCTGAATGATACCTCTGGGAACCAGAGCTCAACCTTGAACTCAACTTCTATCTGTATCTCGCAATAATTAAGGTTTTCTCTCTCTCTCTTTGCCCAATGGCAAATACACAGTATATCACCATGTACAGACACACATTCCACTGTTAGCACTATGGGAAACAAAGCAGGAAAGGGATAGCGATAGAGCAAGCCTGGGATTGGTTTGAGAGAGGACAAGTGAGACAGAAAAGCTATGATCTTTTTAAATGCAAAAGTAAAGATCTGGAGGATTTTAACTAATTGAGATGCGTTTGAATTAGTGGGACAAGTCGTAAAGACAAACAGCTAGTGTGATTGTCAGCATTTGCCTTGGTTTGCTTTTGTGCAGCTTAAATCTGCCTTGTGTGTGGTCTGAGAAGTTCCCGTCTTCAGGAGAGAGCAGATCTCAGACACTTGAGTTTGTGGTGAGGCAGACACAAGCACAGCTCCAATAAACAACACCCGTTTGAAGCAGCCGCTGCCCTGCGCCTGCCAACAGCTCTTTGTCTCGGAGCGAACACCACAGTGCAGTACCAACCTGTCTCTGAGTGATCACTGCACTGCACTCTGAGTATTTTATTAGTGAAGACTAATCTGAAGTCTGAAGTGGTCAACTAAAGTAATGCACAAAATAATGTGTGTCAAGTACTCCTTCTTTTTCTCTAATAAGAGTCTGTCCCTGCTGCATTTACAGAAAGAAAAAACAACTTCAAAATACTTAAAAATACTGTGTAAAAGTATGTGAAACATTGATGTATTACTTACTAACCCTCCATGAGTTCCTGAGTGTATTGAGCAACATGCAGGTGACTGTGAGCACACACACACATGTTCTTAATCGCTCTGTGGCTCCAGTGCTGGGGATACACCACAGAAATGCTTCCAGACTTTGTTGCACCATACAAGAGATGATAGAGAGAGAAGAGCAGGCCAGGTTCGGTAACTCTTTCAAGATACAAAACAGAAATCTGAATATGCCATTGTTCTCCAACACACCCACATAGGTTCCTTTTGTTTAAAGAATGTTTTGGCCCAGTTCTTTTGGCCCATAGCCTTTGGACAGGACAGTAAGCAGCGAGAGATGGGAGTATAGAGGGGGAGAGACTTTTTTTTATCCACAGTGGCTCAGTGGTTGGAGCACTCGTCTATAAACCGATCTCTACTCAGACCATGTTGTTGTGTCCTTGGGCAAGACACTTCACCCACCTAGCTATGGATATTTGAGATGCTACAAGCTTTTTACACCACATGTGGCAGCAAATGTGGCAGAAGACCTTCCAGAGGAAACATTCAGAGACCTGCCAGATGAAATACATTGAGAGAATGAACCATTTGATCATCAACTGAAACAACAGAGTGGAGTGAGGTCTTTCCTGTTGTGTTCTCCTGGCTCCCCCTGGACACTGCTGTGATGCTGCAGGGCACAGATGAGCGACACCTTTGGCTCTTCCTCTCCTCAAACTGCCCTGACATAGGATCTGCTGGTCCTGCCTGACCTTCTGCCTGTCCTTCTGATAAAGTGCACTGAGACCTTTGATTGAGACACAAAGGTAACAGAGATGTGCAATGTAAATGTTGCTGCAGCAAAACTTGAATTTCCCTCAGGATCAATTAAGTCTCACCTTGCCAGTGTGTGTATGTATGAGTGATTGGTAGTGGTCTGAAGAACCAGTGGGCAAGTGGGCATTTTTGTTAGTGCCAATTTAATGAAGGTTTGACAGGATATAATAATACCTATTGATAATTTTGTATTAGAAAAATACCCCAGGCTTCTCTGGCATACCCCCTGTTGTTTGCATTGAGTGTGAGAAACAGCAAATTGATGCTCTCACAATTCACACACAACCAAACCCCCTCAGCTTCAGTGCACAACTATGTTTGACTGTAATCTGCTTGCTAGTCTCATACATTTTCTTTCCAAGTATGCATAAGGTAGGGCATCTGGTCAAAGACACATTGTTTTTTTGTCTCTGTTATTGCGCTAGGAGAATTGCTTGGAGTAGACTGAAAGGAGTACTTAATGAAATGTCCCATTCGTAGTCAATCTTCATGTCGACCATTGTGAATCAAAGATCTCTGCATCCTTGATAGAAAAGAGGAAACTTTAAACTGAGCCCTGGATCAGGTGCAACCAGAAAGACTATTTCCCACAGTCAGAGCCTTGGCAGCTCCAGGCCGATATCTGACACTAATCACCCATTAAAAGAGTAATGCTGCCAGCCCACAGAGCGACAATGACAGCTGCTGCTACTACTTCCAAATGAGGGATTCGAGGAAAACAAAACCCCTTTGAAACCTGGGTTTTCTTGTTTTGAGTTTTAAAAAAATTGGAAAAAACCCCAAAACAAAACAAAAAAAAAACAGGAGGGAGGACAGAAATCTGATCTTTGATGGACTAAGATAAGATAAGATAAGATAAGATAAGACTTTATTGATCTCACACAGGAGAAATTTACTCGCCACTAAAATAAACCAGTATTGTTAAAAGTTCTGTTGGATTTCGGTACTCTAATTATAGTCAAATTTTAATTGTATTATTATCTCCATGTTTAGTTTGCTTTTCAACATCAAATATGGCCCTTTTCCTCTTTTCCTCTCCCAATGTTAGTGTGGAGACCTCTGTAAACCCAGTTCCTTTCAGGCCTGTCACACTCTGGCATAAGGTTTAACAACATGCCAGGGAATGTGCCATTCCATAGGCGTCTGCGCGAGGGGATCAAGTCTAAGACAAACAGAGTGGTTTTCGGGACACTTTTAATGCCCCACCTGTCGCGACTAAACTCCTGGATCTTATAGAATCCGGCCAGCACAGCTGTGGGTCTGGACCTCCTCTCTCTTCTCTGGACAAGGATCTATCAGCCCATTCAACAATGTAGCTTCTCAGTGCTGCTCTGACCTCAGCAGCCTGTAATCTAATGACATGGAGAGTGGCTGTGCTGATCTAGGGCTCCGTGGAATGTGACTTGCACAAGAACATTTGGAAACGATAGTGAGTTATGAAGCTCTCTCGTCCAAAATTATGTTTCACTTTCAGAGGCTTACAGAATACACATTGTTCTACTCTTCTGAGATGTGAAAGTGCAAAACTTTCCCATTAATGTTGAATCTATGGTTCATTTGAGGTTTCAGTTGACGCACAATGAGCATAATATTGTATTTTATTCTAAGATTGATATTGTGGATAGTGGGCTTAGGGCAGGAGTGAGCAATTATTTTTTCCATATTCCATATAAAACCCAGACATGTAGTGGAGGGCCAGACCAGTATGATCTTTGGCTGCCCAGGTTTGGCTCAGGGGATGCTCTAGGAGAGATGAGTGAACCATCTGTAAACCTCTAGAAGTTGTGACTTTTCAATGTATTTACTAGGCAACAAAATTAAATAGTTTTGTCTAATGAAAGCAATGGAGTACCCAAATCTTCTACCTTAAATCAGTATTTTTGACTTGGTTTTAAATTAATAGTAGTTTTCTCCTTTGTATATTAATATGTATACAATACTTACTATGCTAACAGTGAGCTATCCATGGGGGTCTGAGTAGGGTGACCACCGGCATGAAACAGGAAAGGAGGACACTTGTGTCCAAAAAGGAGGACAAAGGCCCTAAAGTGAAGACACCTTGTTTTTTTTTTTTTTTTCAGGGTTCTCTACAAAAGCGAATGGTAAGTCACTCATTGCGATCATTTGTGCTCCTGGCTGTGTTCTCCTGGGCCGTCGCACTGTCAAGGGGCATTTTTTTGTCTCCTTTTCAAACTCTCCTGCAGCGTGAGCTGACTCGTCTTTGGCTGGGTTGCCTGTAACTCGCTGTCTTGTGTCGGATGTTTGTTTTTGAGGTGTCGTATCGGTTTGTTGTGTTAAATATCGCCCTTTCCTTTCCACCCCTTGCAATCCCAAGTTTACATATCCCACCGTTTGCTATGGCAATGTTGTTGTCATCAACTTTATAGTATTTTCAGACCGCAGACATACTCGTCAAACATTATAGCGTTCTTATAGCGCTCATTATAGCGCTCATTGTAGCGCTCATTGTAGCGCTCATTGTAGCGCTCATTGTAGCGCTCATTGTAGCGCTCATTGTAGCGCTCTTCTTATCTCTTCTCTGTACTCGTGTATTTAATCAATAGCGTGTCATGCTGCACGCATTGATGTTTCTCTGAAGTCTCACTCTGTGCCACCGCATAACCATAGATCTCATCTAGGATATGTTAAAAAAATAATAAGAATACTTGCTACTAGCAAGTGTAAATAATGGGTGGGGATTTATGACGATTTATGCAACGGTGGGCGACGAGGGTCCGAAAGGAGGACAAAATGTAAAAAAGGAGGACACGTGACAGACGGCCGGACAGACAGCTCTAAAACCGGACTGTCCGGACGAAATCCGGACAAATGGTCACCCTAGGTCTGAGTGATGAAAATGTGGTAGAGTTGTCATACCAATTACCAGTTGAGAAGACTTTTGAATGGTCCTCAAAATGGCACCCATGATTTCTGTACTGTACTATGTCTTGGCTGGTATCTGACTAGTCCCAATGTTGATACCATGTATTCCTCCACCAGCCTACAGTTAATGTAACAGTGTAAACAATTCCAATGCCCTGAAACATTCCAGTTTTTGTTTAGTTTTCGTTTGAGTGGAAAATGTTTGACCCCTGTTGCTCCTGTCTTCATCCTCTTGAGACTTGAGTTTATTAAGTAGACTAATGTGACTGCCTGTCTGTGAATGTCCATTTAAAACAGTTGGGTTTGAATAAGCAGGGTATGCATGAGCTACACTTTCCCACAGTATAGCAGCTGTACACCAGCACACTTACTCTTTATAGTAGATGACTGCATGGAAACTCCTATCCCACCAAGGTCTATGGGTGGACTGGTGGACCGTGGCAACTCAGATAACAGCACTGACCAGGCAATGAAACCGATTAGGCACCAGATAAGGCATTGTGCATCCAGGGGCACAGGGAGATAGATTTGTGAAAAGATCCCAGCCTTAAAATTAGTTTCCCACCACACATTTACGATGGCAACAAGATTAGGCTTATTTTCTAGTCTGCAACATGTTTGTTTAGACTTGCCTAATGGAAGTCCAAATCACTGACTGTAAGTTTGTTTATATTTACAAGAGGTGACTGTGGGGTTTTGTGCCAGTCCCAAGCCAGAATGGAGAGAGTTATACTAAGCTATGATTTGGAACCTGTCCAACTGAATATCTGAATCTAAAGATAGGGAGTGTGACTTAATATGTTTTCTTCTTCTTTATCTTCTATGTGAAATGTACTTTAAATGTACTGAGTACATGTATACTTTTTTCATTAATTTGCTCAAAATAAATAAAATACATATCAATGATTTTTATTTTTACTTACTGACTGTTTTCTGATAGATTTTGAATCTCAGGCCCCAGGGGGTTCCCTATTGAACACGCTTTTTATAATTTCTATAGTTTACTGAAAAGGGAAATAAAACACATTTTACGGAGGAAACTTCCTATACTAGCAAGGATTTGAGTCTTAATCAACAATATAGAAGTGAATTCTGGGTGTCCATTTTTTAGATTTTTTGATATTTGTGTCTATTATCCACACTGCAAAAAAGCTTGTCCAAAATGTAAGATATAAACATTTAAATCTATCAGAAAATGGCTTAGTGAAAAAAAGTAGTGAAATTATCTGTCCATGCATCAAGATAATCTTACTTGACAAGTTATCTTAAAATAAACTACCTCTAGACTAGAATTAAGCAGTCTCAGAACTAGTAAAACTAGAATTTGCAGTGCAAGTGTTGTGTATTGCAGTTTAGTTGAAATAATTAAAATATTATGTTTTGCCAAGAACTGATGTGAGTGACTTTTACATTTTCTGTGCATTTTTTGTCATGTTTTGTTAAATATTAATTAAAAATAAATAAATAAAAAAAGAAAGAAAAAATTAAAATATTCATCATGTGTCATCCATCTAAGTCCCATAGTTGCCATAGTGAACAACATTACCAAAAGGAGCGAGCAAAGACAAATGAATGGATACTATCTGCTATGCTTCAAAACACTAGATATGGTTATTGTCTTGATGGCTACAACTGCTTTGGGTAACACAATCTGGTTGCCACCTGCTATCTCTCCATTCTGACCTCCACTTTAGAGTCCCGTGCTCCACAAGAGACTAGACGCCTCATCTGCCTCCACGCATCTTTCAAACCCTTTTTGTATTTTTTTTTTTTTACACAGCAGGTCCGGGTGCTGCGTATCTCCTTTCTTTTGGTCCAGCATGGGGCCAGAGTCTGCAGTGTGACGTTTTCGTTATGCTTTTTAAAACTTCTGTAGCCGAGGTCATGACCTTTGCATGCAGGAAGAACTGCCGTCTTTAAAGAGGATTTACTGTGAATTAGCACGCCGATTTGATGCTCTTTTTCATCGTGATCCGTTCCCCCAAGAGCAGATTGCTATGGCTACATACAGATCAGGAAATTGTAATGCAGCGACGTTTTTAAAAAGCCATGCACGAAATAGAGATGTTGCAGCCAAGACAGTGGGTCAGAGGTCAGTTTCAGCAATAGTCCTCCAGTTTTTTTGATACATTTTAAGAAAATTAAAATCTGATGAACAACTGCTCCTTCTCATAACTTAACTTAGCTAAGGAGGAGGTGAAAAATTCTCATTAGTAGATAAAAGTGTACTACTAGGATACTAACTTTTCTGGTGGAAGTTTCTGCCACTTGCCTGTCTGTACGGAGGTGAAATTGCTTTGCCTGTAATATATTAATAATAGTCAGAACCTGTTGGTGGTCCCAAAAAACCTGTGAAAAGCTGTGAAAAGCGCTATATAAATAAAGTTTACTTACTCACTTTATCTGTCTCCATGGATACAAGCAGGTGATGCCACTGGTTCAAGTCACCAGTCAGATCTGCAGTCCAGCCTGCTCACTTCGTTATTTAGCAATGAAAACTGAAATAAAAAGCAAATGAACTGTACACAATGCTGTTTAATGATGCTCGTGATGAGGAGTGGATTAAATATGTTTCCATTTAATTTCTTGGGCTATGATTAATCTCACAAAATGGGTTTAAACATCATTATGTGCCATTGTCCTGCTTCAGAAAACAGAAAAATGGCAGCAGTTCTTGTGTGTTTTGCTCTTTCTCTGAGTTCGGATGGGTTTAGGAGAACAATGGCCACGCACTACTCAAGTGTTCCAGCTCTAATCATGTTGGAGGGCAGCTGTGGAGGGAGCATCCAGCTGGCTCCAACTCTGGGAACCACCGGGAACAGCAAAGATGCACTCTGCACCAGTATAGCCCTGTGCCCAGAAATGTGCCTCACTTTGTGGACTCTATGTACCCATTTATTTATCTAGTCCTCTTGGATTTACTTAATTTAAAGGTTATATATTAAACAAAAATCTGGCTCTTGTGAGCTTTAAGCTATATTATCATGTTGTTACTTCCCCAAAACATGGAGTTGTGTTTTGTATCATCCACACATGTTTGAGTAACTCCTTATTATATGTCTACAGCTCCAAAGCTCAAAATGAAAATGTAGTATTCAAGTACCTCTTAATTCTTGATTCTACCTGATTCTAGTGAAGGAGCATAGAGAACTTCCTGTTTTACCACATGACATCACGAGGTGGTTTTGTTTTTCTGTTTGAGAAAAGAACTCAGTAACTAAATATGAAGGATTTGTGTGTTATACATATATACATGGGTGAATGAAACAAAAATAAATAAGTTCGTGAGTTTTATACTGATGACCAGGGAGAATTCTGAAATACATTTTTCTAATACTTCAACTAAAGAAAGGTGTTTTCTTATATATTTATATGTCAAGTTTTTATTTCAGTGTGGATTAAAGGTCCCATGGCATGAAATTTTCACTTCTGAGGTTTTTGAACGTTAATGTGAGCTCCCCTACCCTGTTTTGGGCCCCCCCCCATGGCTAAAAGTTGCAAAATGTCTAAACTGAGCATTTGCGGTCCTTTTCTGCGTTAGAAAAAAACACAGCTCAAACGGGCGATTCTGAACAAGGCAACTACTATATGTTACGTCACATCGAAAAAAGAAATGCAAATGCAGTTCCACCACCGTCTGGATGTCCACCCCCTGTCTCTGGAAATCACGCCCAGAGAGTTTGGACCGCGAAGGAGCTACGAAATGCGAAATGCGTTTTTTTATTTGCCTGGAGGCACGTGCGAGTGTTTCTAGGCTCGGAAGTCCTTTACCCGACCCTCTGGACCTCTGAAACAGCAGTGGTTTAATTTTATTTTCTGTGAAAATTTGTTTTTTTTCATTGAAATTCCTCTCCTTTCTTCCCCCGCACTTAAAACGCGGAAGTGGGAGACAGCGCACAGCGCAGCGAAACTGGGGTGCATTTGGCCCCCCCCCACCCGCTCCTCTAAACTATCTGTGTCCTTCTCATTTGCATTCAAGCAACAAGGCACAGAATGAGTTGTTCAGAGAGAGACTTTCTGACTCTGACTGTGTACATGTGTCTTTCTCATGCACTGAGTGTTGATTTTGAAGAAGGATTCATTTACAGTATTAGGGAACCATTAAGGCACCATATAAAAGCATCAAGAAGTACCATGTCATGGGATCTTTAAAGGAGTTTTGGCTCAGTGTACTACATGTTTGCTGAATTACAGTTGTGGAACTCCCTAGTGTGATTTCTTGATTTCTAAACAGGATGTCAAATTTGAAGCCTAAATATATATATATTTGTTTTTATAAAATCTTGAATATATTGATCTTAATTATGTTTTACAAAACTGAAAGATCCAACCTGTCACAGGCACTTAAAAGTACAAATCATATAATGTGTAAATTGGTAGCATTCAGGGCATTCAAAAATATGATCTATAATTTCAGATGGATGTGGCACTTTTTAAAGCTAGAAAAATATTTCACTTGTGCTGACAGAGATGACATTGTACTCTTTATATATATTTTTTTGTTTCCTGTGGATAGGCGATGTAAATACAGATGTGTTGCCATAAACTATAACTAAATATTTGCATTTTGACAGTTAAAAGGCAAGTTCTGCTATAGAATTCTGACTTGCGTTTCAGCCCAATCCAAAAATATCCATGGGAATTAAAACAAAATAACAGACTTTTTTTTTAAATGCTGAAAAGCCCTTAAAATGTTGTCTGTGACGGGAAGCAAAAACTCATGAACCCATAAGTTTAGAATGAAGAAAAAAAAGACAGTGTTTATTAGACAGAAGAGTACTGCATACAATTAGGAGAAGATTGGAGAGAAAAAAGAAGAAAGGACCAGCATCTTATCTGGGGTCTGCCAATATGTTTCAGTTTAGATTTACATATATTTTTATTTTTATTTTGTATTGCTTCTTTTTGCACTCACAGATCTACATTGTGTTTTTCCTTAATCAAACAAAAACAAAACAGTATCAGATCAGTAAAATATTAGAGGGGGCATTACAAGAAATGGTGACAATGCCTTGGCAGAAGGCTACGTTCATATTTTTGTTTAGATGTTTTTCCATCTCTGTTTTCTCTCTTGTTTTCTTTTTTTTTTTTTAGCCATTTTGGTCAAATGAAACATCTACAACATACATTATTACACAATGATCTAAAACTTGCAAAGTACTGTAAAATATCTTTTCTGGGCACTTCTCCAGCCATCACAGCGCTATGTGGTAGAGGATTCCCACATTACAGAGACCTGACTTTGGTGTGGGCTGCATGTTCCACTTCCTGCAGAATGACTCTCTCCCCCTTCAGTCCTACACAGTGGATTGATCTAACGAAAATAACTATGCCTAACTTTCAACAAACCTATGGTGCTCCAAACCAAAAGATCCCTGTTTTGAAAGTGAGAATTCCTGCCGCACATCCAAACTTCCCTCTCTCTCTCCCAGATCTCCCGAGCAGCTTCCCACAGACGCCGCAGGCTCAATGACTCCGGCTTCCCACATGTAAGAGCGCTAAAAAAAGATCCTTCAAATTGCATCCAGAAGTTGTCTCCCTCATGCGCATTGACAGTCCTGATGGGAAGCCCAAATAATGGGCCACTTGAATAATCCCCTGATGATAAACATTGTAGTTTAGCAATGGAAAAAGCTTCTTCATTACTTCATTTATGTAAAAGTTTCAACTTTATTTCAAGAAGAATCAGTGGAATCACAGCTTAGTTAGAAACACAGTATATGTGTTTATAATGTGTATATGTATATCTGTATTACAGTAAGTTTGCCTGAGTTATGCACTTATACCACTACTATTACTACTATTACCACTACTATTATTAATACTACTACTACTACTTCCATTACTACTACTACTATTAATACTTCCACTACTGCTACTACTACTACTACTACTACTACTACTACTACTACTACTACTTACTTCCCCGACTGGCGCCCAGACATGGGGACTTGAGACTTAGTGACTTGGACTCGAATCGACTCGAGTCGCTGTTTTTATGACTTGTGACTTGACTCGACAAAAAATGAAATACTTGAGACTTGACTCGGACTTGGAAGTCTAGGACTCGGGACTTGACTTGACTTGAGACACGATGACTTGAATGACTTGCGTGTTCACATAATGTTTTCGTGCTCATTCAATGGCACTGCCATGTCCTGGGACGCAACGCGTGCACCACGTACACCACCACCACAGGTTGGGCACATTAGCCAGTGATGATTACTTACACTTTCTTATATATTGCCTTTCACTTGGCACTTGGCACTTTTCACTTGGCACATGACACATGGCATTTCTCATGGTGAATTTTTTTTTTTTTTGTGCCCAGAAAATCGGTCTGTGTGGTTCAGTTTATGCAGACACCACGCGTTTTCACCGAAAAAAAACTCTCCCCCTCCTCCCCCTCCCGCTCCCCGGAAAAAAATCAGCCAATCAGAAAATAGATTGTTCTGTTGTTGGGCAGACTGTAGAGTGTAGTTTCCCCTGCTAAGCGCACACTGCGGTGATGATAAAACAAACTGAGAACCATCAGGTAATAACTTCATTTATATAACTCTCATTAGTTGCTTTGTAGTTTAAGTTTGCTCTTTAGACAAACATTTACAGCAGGGCTCTCAAGTCTTACGCATTGAGAGAGACAATTCGACGCGTTCACACGCTCACACGGCATTTCTCACGCAATTCAAGCCCCCCCCCGCGCTCCTCGGAAATTACGCAGTCTCACGCACGACCCCGCTCAAAACTTGAGAGCCCTGCTTGACCTATTACAGGACTTGACTTGACTTGACTTGACATAGCCTGTGACTTGACTTGACTTGACTTGCCCAAGAAAAAATACTTGTGACTTACTTGTGACTTGAAGGTGAAGACTTGAGACTTACTTGAGACTTGCACATGTGTGACTATTTGTCTGCTATTAATACTACTACTACCACCACTACTGGTGATGCTGCTACTACTATTTACTACTACTATTATTTTGGCCTGGGATCCACAGTACACCATTTTTCAATACCTTATGAAGGTGTGAGTCTGGTCACCAGTGAATCTGCCTGTTTTCTAATTGGTATGAATGACAGGTGAATTAGCCAATCAGGGACATGCATGGTCCGTCCGTATCAGAAAAAATAAGGGAAAAAAATATCGCAGGGCTGAAAAACATCTTGGATTTCTGTGGAATCAATGAGGGAAGCACTAAACTCTGTTAATCTGAGGTGAGATCAAATTTAACTAGTGACCTCATCCACTTCACATGCGTCACTGCAAAAAACTAAACTCATTGAACAATCACAGTGGGCTGACTTGAGACGTAATGGAGGATGTGGAGACGAGACTGATATCAGTCTGTTTGAAAAATACAGAGAGTGATGAGTCTGGAGTTGCCAGGCAACCATTACTCCTGTTACTGCTGAGTTCTTCTACCCAAGTTACTACCCAATTTTCAAATGAGGTCCTTTAATCTTTTAGAGCATCACACAATTTAGAAAGTAATTTAGGAAACATTCTCATGTTCCTCAGAAAGCGTACAGAACTGCATTAAGTGACTATGATAGAGTATACAGTTACTTAAACAAGAATGAGACAAAATAAGTCATTTGAAAAGTAAGACCTTCTTAGCTGGCGGCGCAGAGAGGTCAAAGTTCAGCTCCCTGAGGATGTGTGGCTCTGACTCCTCCACACAAAGAAATGGATCCACTTAGTGAAATCACTTCCTGCCTCCGTTTGTGGGGTGTCAGAACTACAGGCTTCAGTACAACCCAGCCCTCTATCCTAAACTGTGTGTGGGCTGTGATACAACTTGAACTTTTCCTAAAATATTTAGCTGAGTGGTCAGTTTGCACATGAAAAATCTATGAGTGAAATATCTTACAGTTTGCCTTTTACACAAGCATTATCTTGCAAGGAAAAGAGCTTGTTTGGAACTTGATCCCTGTGAGATAGTAAGGAGGGTTTCTCTTCACACTCATCACTGCAAAGAGAGAAGCAATGGACTGTGATACGTGTGTTATTGTTGCACTTTAGTGAAATAATGCTGGCAGACTCACATGGCCTCTATGATCAAGTCTACATCAAAAACAGCCCTGCTCTTATCTTCTGAAGTCGTGGAACCCACATGGGGGCTTATGGGAGTGTGTGCTAGCTTTCGGGGTAATCCACCAGTAACAGTACATGCTTTAAAACAGAGGAAGAGGACGTTGACATTATGGATATAGTGCAGCTGCCTAAGCCTCACTAACAGGAAAAAGAAAACATGTAGGCACACAATCCACAGGTGTCTGGAGGTGAAAATGTCAACTTCACATCCCATTGTAATAACTGCAGGATTTTCTGGTAGGTGAATGTTAAAGGAAAGATAAGATTTTTTAAGGAACTTTAAGGTAACAAAACAAAACAAAACTATAACATAGATCTTTCATATTTTCAAGAATGTGTTTTTGGTTTTGATTATGGCCAACTGGCATTTTTGAATTGATTCATTTTGGTCAAAACTGCCATCTCATTGGTTGAACCAGGTTTGAATGTAAAACTATTGAAATGTCAGGACCCTGCCTGTATGAATGTGTCTCAGTCTGTCATCAGTCAAAGAGAAGCCATAAAATGCCACATGTCTGTCATTTTGCCCCTGTGCACCTGTGACTATAGTCGTCGCTTCCTGCTAACAAGTGTGACTGAGGAGTGAATGACTAATGCATCAATTCATTTGGGTTTCCCGAAAAGCTCTTTATGAGCAATGTCATTTGACTCCAAAGATTAAAGTGATACAAAAGATACTACCGCACTGGGATAATGTGTGCCATCCATTCCTTAACCACAGGACAGGACCAGAGACTCTGCAGATGTCTGTCTTTCTACTGTTTTCACTTTTCAGTTTTATTGTTATAGATCAACACTTTTTCAAGTCTTGTAATTTATATGGTTTGACGATATACACATTTTTGACAATACTGTAGCATTTATAGTGATAGTGAACAATTTCACGTGGAATAACTGCAGACATTGAGTAAAAATGTGAAGAAAATAACAGTCCACCTCTCCATTTTCAGCTCTGTGCCATGAGGTTATGGGAGAGAAGCATCTCCCACGGTTTTCCCCTACTTCCACTTCCTTTCTACTGTACAGTAACTGAAAAAAAAATGCACAATGTAAATCAATGCTGCTGTTGTATCCAGTTCCAAGCTGTATTTGTACTTTGGGAATGTACATTATGTTATATAGAAGAAGACCTTTGTGTTGTCCTTGTATAAACTAACTTCATACTCCTCATATTGAAGTCACTACAGAAGTGTGGTGTGATCAGAGCTTAATAGTTTCCAGTGCACTGATTGTTAAAGCCACACTTACTCACAGACAGGCATGTTGAGTATTAAACACCCTATCATTTTGGCATTGACTTTAAGGCCAAAAACAACTGTACTTGTTCCTCTCTAGGGCTTCATTAGATAGAAAAAGAAAAAAACATAAAAAGATAAATAAATGAACTAACCCCAAAATTGTCGTTCTTGCGTGGGAGAGTAGAAAATGCCCCAAAATAGCCTTCACTAATACCAGAGGAATGAGGGTCTGCAGTGTTTCACCATAAAAGGGTCTGTTCTGTGTGTACTTTTCCCATATGAAAACTGACCAACACAGTGCCATCCAGCCCATGTCACTATTCCACAAAGAATCTTTTTATTTTGTGTAGTTATATTTTAAAGGTGCTCTGTGTAATTGATGTAATTTTTCTGGTGAGCTTTCCACCACCTGCTTGTCTCCATAACTACAGGTATTTAATAAATACCTTGATAATACATTCATCAACATGCATTATTACTGTCGCCTCTCCACAGATCTGAACTGTAAGTTGGCCTGATAGTCACCTGCTTGTCTACTAACAGCTAGTTTAATGCCACACTGTAGAACATCGCAGGCAAGTCATAATATCTCCATGGAGGTGTTGAACTCTTCACCAGAAAAGTAATACATTATAGCCTATACCATTTGTATTCTTGGTTAAATATTGTTTATTAGAGATCAATTTGAGGAATTTTCAGAAATGGTGAAAAATAATTGGTTTTATTAGACTAAGGATTGTGTAGCTCATTTGTATACAAAAACATGTATTGCTCAGAATATCATATCCACTGACATTCGAATCAGTTGAAGAGGAAAAAACTTCCCAGACTCCACCAATGCCAGTGTACATATTCCTTATTCCTATGCCATTCATAGCTTGACTTTTCTCCTACTCTCTTTATGTCTTTCATCACTCATGTTTTGGAAAAGTTTCGATGGAATAATGGCAGTTGGATCATGATGGTGCCTGTCTGTGTTTCAGCACGCTTAAGTTGAAAACAAACATAGTGGACGGGAGTGGAGTATCAGTTATAAGAGGGGGTCATCACTGCAGGGAGTATTTAAGGAGAGATCTGATGACAGCCATAAAACAGAAGTCAATGCAATGTACTCACAAAATGTCACACAGCCATCACTAACACTTTTTTGTATACCTTCTCCTGTCAAGTGATATTTTAATCAGCCAGAAGTTGCATTTTTATTACATTTTTTACTTAAGCCAGATGCCCTCTTTTACGCATGACACTTTTATCAAGCCATTACAAGAAGCACTCTAGTTTGTAATCATCAGTTCTTTTTAAAAAAATATATATATATTTGTTTATTTATTTAATTCATAATGTGTAAAAAGACATTAATGGCGTAATAATGTTAAGCATACAAGAAATGAATGAAAAGGAGCAGAAAGAAGAGTCATCTTATGTTATCTGCCAGAGGTGTGGACTCGAGTTATGTGACTTCGACTCGAGTCAGACTCGAGTCACGAATTTGATAACTTTAGACTCGACTCGACAAAATGTACAAACACTTGCAACTCGACTTGGACTTCAATATCAATAACTCGTGACTTCACTTGGACTTAGGCCTTTTGACTTGTGATGACTTGCTACGTCCAATGAAAAAAACAACAACTCTAAAAGTATGTTGATAAGGACCGCACTTGTTGTACTTGTGAATCTACGAAAATGTATGCAAAGAGCATGTGCGTGCGGCTTGCACAACATCAGTAGATCTACGTTGCTTTCATTCGACCGCATCCAAGGCAGATCTTGCAGACATTATATGATTTGTAGAAATTTTATTTCTTTGTAAAGGGGACTCTAAATGACTCGAAACTAAAATGCTAGGACTTTGGACTCGACTTGAGACTTGTGAGCTTTGACTTCGGACTTGACTCGGCACTTGGATACTCTTGACTCGGGACTTCAGTCGGACTTGAGTGCAAAAGACTTACACTTACTTGGGACTTGACCAGCAATGACTTTGTCCCACCTCTGTATATCTGCCCCTTTTCCAGACACTACATTAACACTGATATTAACTTTAAAACATTTTTAAAAGTCAATACGTTTCATTTCACACATATTAATCAATTGGAAACATATATCTTCACTTTTATTTTATTTGGGTCCTCCCTTTTTCCTAGAATTTCCAAAGGGAACTAGAATATTGTATGGTGATTGTCAGATCTGATGCCCTAACAAAGCCATACAGTGTAACACACACAAACTTACCAGGTTTGTGCTTGGTCTGAACCACTGGCATTCTTGGTTTGTGAGTTTGTTTGCCTTTGGTAAAACAGAAGTAAATATTCCTATGTGTGGCCTCATTGCAGAAACCGTGTGATTGTGAATACTTCAGTTCTGATTATAGTATACAAACCCCCGCTGTATACTGCAATGGTGCCAACGTGCCAAGAGATAGATGTACTCTGTCTCATATCTGCAAAACAGACTGTGATTTCCATTTCTTGTTAAAATAAGTCTTTGAATCTTGTCCGCCCCTTTGAATCCCAGCCGCTTAACAGCATTGGCACGTAGCTGGAACTGTCAGTCCTGCATCTATGGAGATCTGTGTTTAATTTACAAAAGTGCTCCTCACCAAAAGACAGAGGAAGAATGGAGCGATCCGAGTGGAGAGTGGGAAGTGGAACCAAGCAAACCAGCTTTTGTCAAACTGGTACATGACGAGTGAGAGAGCTGGATGTGTGTCATGTGTTTTGAGACATTCAGGGACACCAGTGCAGTGTTACGAGAAAATATATTTGGTTGGGAGTGAAAGGAAGGGGAGTTAGTCACAGTACAGCATAGTAATACATTTCCAAACTCATCTACAGCTATAGTATACCAACTTTATAACTTTTTTTGGAGAAGAGTCTGTCACTTTTTTGTCACCATGAAAATATTATTGCTTTGCCTGGAATAGACTTAAATTTAGACTTAGAAAAACTTTATTGATCCACAAGGGAAATTATTTGGACACAGCTCACACATCACAATATATTATAATAAACAGAGAGCAACAATATCAGAGGTAATAAAACATTCTATATAAGTAGCAAAACTAGCAAGAGACTGGTATTAAGGCATAATTATTAGGAATAGTGTGTATGTACAAGTAAAAATTAAATACAGAAATATAGTACTACAAATATACCTCATCTATATTGTTCCACAGTATGGCATTAAATGTATTAGTCTTAATAGAGACAAGTAGATGATGCTTCCAGGACAAATTACCAATCAGATCTGTATAGAGGCGGTCCCATTGCTTGTTTTTCAAGGTTTTAACTTTGTCATAATGTGGAACAGTGGAACATCTAGAGACAAGCAGGTAAACAGAAAAATTAGTGCACCAACCCTTATATCTTACGGTGGTAATAAATAAAAGAAGAAGAAGAAACCGAACTGTTCTGAATTATATGATCTTAACAACATGAATAATTATGGCTTGTAAATTAGCTTATAGCTACTACAAATTTTCCTTCGAAACTGTGAAAAATATCATGACAGCATTGTATGCATTAGAGAGAAGCCCCTTGTAAATCATAACAACTTTATTAATGGTTTCTAAGTACCGAGAGTGCTTTAAGCCCAGTTTCGTAGCTTGTGTGCCTGGACTTGTTGAGGGGTTGTGTGGAGTTGTAAGTTGTGGATATTATTGACAGGTAACGGTGAGTCCTGTCAGGTTTTTCTGGTTCCTCTCAGTGACGGGGGACAGTCAAGCTCGGGCCTGCCCTACTCTCCGCTCTCGGATCCTGGGAACTAAAGCAGAGGATGACTGCTTTCTCAAGTGCCTGGCTGCTCTCACTGGGAGCTGTTCCCACTCACCTCATCTGTTTATTATTTTCCTGTGGGGACTTGTGTAAAACAGGAGTGGAAGGAGGGGGTGTGCAGGTCAGTGTGGTTGAAGTTCCCCTGGGTCTAATTGTGAAGAGCAGAGTAACCGTTGCCACACAGGGTTTATGAGGTTGGGAAAATGAGGCTGTTGTTACAGTAATTAGAAGATATACAATTACATATATGATTTAACGGCAAGAACCGGTACATCTGCAAACATGTATACATGATCCTGAGAGGTCACTGGATGCACCTTAAGACTAAACATGAAATGAATGAATGAATTGAATGAAATGGGAAAACTGCTCATGTTTTAGAAGTCATTACATGTACATTCTCACTTGCAAACACAGTACATCAAATTTGGGACTAATCAGGGACGAAACTCAGACTTAAACCAAGACTAGACCAGGACTAAATGAGGACTGGAAGAGGATCATGCAAACATATTTCTGTTGGTAGAGTGTAAGACTGACTTTCTCAGTGTGGGGGACACAGAACGCCCTACAGGCCTCTGGCACAGTGGCCATATACACGGTATGTTTTGTGTGCTGTGGGGTATGGGCATTGGCTACACTTGACCCTTGACCTTTGCATAGTTTCAGGAGTAGACGTCTTTTTACTGAGAAAAGGAAGACCCTGTAACTGGTCCCACACAGTCCTCTCAAAGTCACATTCCGAAGGAGGCTTTTCCCACCGAGGCCCAAACCCCAGGCCTGTTCTGGGCTGGCCCCGCTCCAGTGCAGTGGGCGCTCACATGAGAGGGTTCAGCTCTCCGCACTGACCTGACCTCCACAGTGCCACAGGCAGTCCTTTTTTCACAGGTCAGGGGAAAAATCACCACAGCTCATTGTGTAATTAGAATATTTTTCTCACAGGGGCATATTCGTGAAGTCTTAATGCTAAATCCACCTTTTTATTCACTGAGAGGCAGTTATATACAGAGCTTAGACGATTTATTCTCTGTGGTAAGGCCTTCTTTGTCCTTTGTCGCATGGGTGTATACCGGACACAAACATTCATAACTGACAGATAAACAAGACCATAATCATCTTGGGTTTTATTGCATTTGTAACTACTTTTTCATATATCAAGGAGTTTACCTGTTGTGCATGTTTTGCGTTGAGTGTGTGGAGGACACCCACTCAGACACAGGGTGACATCAGTCACTATGAACAGTTTTTTTCTGTTGAATATATTGGTTTGCTCAAGCTACACAGACTATACTGAGTCATTGTTTCCAACACATTTTTTAACAATGATTCAGAGAGTATTATCATATCCATTTCCTTGAATCAATTATGAAGGTTCTAATAAATTGCATTGATTTGACACAGAATTCTAATAATATCCAGATTCCTGATTTGGATGTGAAGTATTCCTGTTTGTAGGCCTCTGCAAACTTGAACTTGTAAATGTTTATGAACTGCTTCAGTTTAGTCTTCATCAAGTCATCATTTTGTTATTATTCCAAATCTCACCACTCTATCATAATCTGTGGAGTGTAACTGGTGATCCACGTATTCTTTTGCTTGGCTACATCACAGCGCTTCCCTGCAGCACCCGACTGTAGACTCTGTTTAGACTCGTAGTTGTGATAATGTATTCCTGGCATAAATGTCGGCACCTCAGGGAGACATACAATATGCAGATCAATAGATCTGCAGATCAATAGATCTGCATATTGTACTGCATACACAATGTGAAAAAACAAGTAATAAGATAAGAGATATAACTTGAAAAGGGGAACAAAGGAGGATAGATTTGGAGCGATAGACTGGACTTGGTATTGTAAGTTAATAAGCGTCTGAATGAGCAACAGAGGGAGAGAGGGGGAGATAGTGGTGGAGCGAGGGAGCAGAGCCAAATGACAGAGGCGTGTTTGTGTTCTGATTAGGCCTGAGCCAAATGGAGGTGGCGCACCAATGGAGATAATCAACAAAGGCATCTCTTCACTGGGGCAAATCTACCAACATCTTTTCACAGTCAGTAGATGAGGGTAGCCTTTTGTTTTGATGGACAGAAAAACAGCCTACAAATATCAAAACATTTTTCAAATAAACTGCATTTGGTCTACTCTGTTTTTTTTATTTTTTAATTACATTGCCTAACAAGCACTTTGTATATGAGATGTTATTACTTTGTGTTGGTATTTTTGAGCTAAAAAAACACCTATAATTGAATGAGTGTAAGGTAGATCTGTTTAATGTCATACTGTGGAACATTCCAGGCAAAGCAATGACATATCCATAGAAACAAGCAGGTGAGGGACCCCCAAACCAAAACGTTACATAGTGCACAGGCCTACTTTCAAATAATAATTTCAGCCGAGCCATACTTTACCATAAATCAGTTTAACCTTCATTTGATACCAGACCCAAGCTGAACAAAAACAAAACATATTGATGAAAGGGCAACATGTGCTACGCTACTGGTCAAAGCTTAATGCCAGAAGCAGATGATTTGCTGCAGTTACTTCTACTTTAGTACCATTCTTTTTATTACTAACAAATGGCCTTGTATTGTATCTGTTCACTATTTACAGTCTCACCCAAGCTGCCAAGTACTGCTGCTCTCTGAATAAACATGGTGGGCGCCCTCAGAGTAGAGAGAGGCTTCCTGGCAGTGGGTGTGTCTGATGCAGTTTGTTTGTTACTCATCTTTATGGACATCAGCGACAGTGAATAGATCAGACTCATGGCTAGATGGGTGATGTCGTTTACAGCAGCCGGGGTTTGGCAGAGCTGAGGTCCTGGGACAGAGCCAGGCCTGGAACTAACTTCAATTTAATAGACTGGAGAACTAGGGCACTGTTTAAAAGAAACATGTTTACACAAGTTTGGTCTATCATACGAATTGATAACAGAATTGTCCCTTCAAATATTTATGGTAATATTATGGTGCTTTTCTCAGAGTTTGTATAGAGGCCTTAGAAGCAGTGCAGTCAGAAGATTTAATGGGAACAACTTCACACTTGTTACAGTCACCCATTTTAATATTGAAAACTATTGTGTACAACATTAAAGGTGCACTGTGTAACTTTTCTGATGGAGGGTCTGCTACCAGGTCAAATTACTAATAACAAATGGCAAAAGGAGAAATTCAATTTGTCAACTGGACAAAAGTTTATTTGGTCGAATACGTTTCACAGCAGTAAATGGTAAATGTCTTATTTTTATAAAGCACATTTCCACCTTCAAGGCAATAAAAGTGTTTTACATCAATAAAAGTGTTTTACATCAATAAACGTGTTTTACATCAAGAAAACATTCACACACCAGTGTATCCCAACAGTGTTTTAAGTGTCTTGCCCAAGGACACAACAACAGCATTCATCTGTGGGAGTTGGAATTGCACTGCCAACCTGTGGGTCAGTGGGTCTAATCGCTCAACCAGTGATGTTTATGTCGAGAGCGGGATTTCGAAGTGCCAACCTTTGGACCAGTGGACAATCACTCTACCAACTGAGCTCCTGTCGGCCTAAATAGATAAGTTTAATCCAATACTGTGAAACATTCTAGACAAAGCAATAATATTTCCATCGAGACAAGTTGGACCCCCCTTCTAGAAAAAATGCATGTACCTTTATATAATGCTATATAATTACAAAGTACTTTATTCCACCACTGGAATCTTGTGTTCATAATTTGTAAATGATATACTTACAGGTTATGCAATGACGTTTGATAGTAATGATGGTGTTTGAGTACAAAACCACAGTAGAGACACATTTAAGAACTGCTTGACTAAACTTGCAATTAGCACACATTGGCACAGTGTCATAAAGTGTATCTCACTGTCTGCCCCAGGACGAAGAGAAACTCACAAACACCCATGGGAACAACATTAAAAACATAATTATGCCCTTTTCAACAAACTCGTTCCTCCTTTGTGTTTTTTTAGATGAAACCAGTTCGCAAACCTAATTGTTATTCCCCTGTGAATTTAAAATCAAAATATTTTCTCATCATATTCCCAGGCGTGTAAGTATAACTCGGAAAGTGACAAGCCAGTTATCTTGGGTCAGGCACCAGCGCAAAGATGATACTTTTGGTTAAGAAATATGTTGCACAATTGTGAGAATGTAAAATACCGTTCACTTAAGATGTCTATTTATTGCTGTTTTCCTTTTACAAACTGGAATGTCTAGTCTTCAAAAAAGGGAGGTTTGATGTGTGGGCCTAAAGAATATAACACCAAGCTTACCTCACCAGCCACAATTAAAACAACAGGCTCACGTTTCTTCATATTATCTTTCATAATGTGTAAACCTATATTCTTGTTCGACATGTAATGAGTGCAGACAGCTCTAATCACTGAGTTTCACTACATGACATTGGAGCTGGTTGTGAGAGAACAAAACATGGAAGCAATGCCTAAACTCAATCCTGTTCTGGAAATTCCTGCCAAACTGTTTATTCTTAGGAAAAGCGGAGAAGGAGGACAGCACTAATGTTGTAATCTTAGCAACAATAGCGGTTCTGTGTGTGTAAAACAATGGGAATGGTTATAAGCATACGGCCAAGATTTCTTTTGATTGCGCACCAGGCTCAAAGTGATCCGAAATGGCTGTGAAAACAAACAGCGCTACTGAGGCCAAAAGATGAGATGACCCCCTCTCTATGTGTGAATAAACAAGCGTGAAGGGTCATGCAACAGGGAAGGGAATAGGGAAGAGGCAGACAGTGAGACAGACCCTAGAGGGATTGATAGAAACTGGACTATAAAACGAATAGTGGAAAGATAAACCAATGTGGGATATACTGTATACTAGGATGTAAAAGGGTAGCAGTTATCATGGCATGAAATTTTCACTTTCTGAGGTTTTTGAACGTTAATGTGAGCTCCCCTACCCTGTTTAGGCCCCCCCCCCCCATGGCTAAAAGTTGCGAAATGTCTAAACTGAGCATTTGCGGTCCTTTTCTGCGTTACACAAAACCAGTGTTGAAACGGGCGAGTTCGGACAAGGCACCTTTTTGACGTCAGATCGGTAAATGCAGCTCCAGCCCCTCCCTCTGTCTCCGCTCAGCGTCCCTGTATATCCCGCCCATAGAGTTTGGACTGTGAATGCGCTACAATGCGAAATGCGTTTTTTTATTTGCCTGGAGGCACATCCGAGTGTTTCTAGGCTCGCAAGTCCCTTACCCGACCCTCTGGACCTCTGTAATACCAGTGGTTTAATTTTATTTTCTGTGTAAATATGCTTTTTTTCATTGCAAAGTCTCCCATCTGTCCCAGCGGTGCAGAGCTGCGCTTCCAGCGGGGGAACCCCCCCCGCTCCTTAGCCAATCTCTCTGTCCTTCTCATTTGCATTGAAGCAGAAACACCCAGAATAAAGCATTTTAGACACATATCTAGCCTCATGAAGACTGTCAGAGTCATATCTCATGCAGTGAGTGTTGATTTTGAAGAAGGATTAATTTACAGTATTAGGGAACCATTAAGGAGCCATATAAAAGCATCAAGATGTACCATGTCATGGGACCTTTAAAGGGCCCATATTAGGTTGTTTTCTGATCTTTGTTATGATGTTGTTTCCTCATCATAAACATGCCCGGGGTGGTGTTTTGTTTTATTCACACACACAAACCGTGCATATTGAGGCTGAGTTCTTCTCTCAAAAAGAAAACACACAACTTTGTGATGTCATGTGGTAATAGTGCTTCACTGTGTTTTTAAACTCCATACACCTTTGCTTAAATCATTTCGATGATTTCAGTCCTGTTTTTTTTGCCAGTTTCTTCTAAACTAAAGGTCAAATGTACATGTTAACTTGAAAACCTTCACAATATAGAATAGAAACTTCAAAGAAGTTACAGATTTATTGCCTCGCCACTTCTTTAAATTTAAGAAGAAGAAGAAGACTGACTTTATTGATTTCACACATGAGAAATTGTCCTCTGCATTTGACCCATCCTGTTATTAGGAGCAGTGGGCAGCACATGACTGCGCCTGGGGACCATCTCCATGATCTTGTTGTTTAGGCTTGGTCAAGACCTAAGCTGGAGGATTTTACCTATGGAGCATGTTTTTGGGTTGATGGGGGAAACCGGGGGAAACCCACCCAGACACGGGGAGAGCATGCAAACTCCACACAGAAAGGCCCGGGCGACCCAAATCTTACGACCATACCAACATGCCACAAGGGGATCAAAGCCACTCAGCCAAAGTGCATTATACAACCTTTCTGCTGGAAGGTCTGCCACCTGATTGTCTCCATGGAGATGTTATCGTTTTGCTTGAAATATTCCATAGTATGAAATGTATCTGTCTTCATGACAGATACGAGCAGGTGACATCACCGGGCTTACAGGTCAAACCTGTAGAGGAGTGATCCCACTCACAGTAAGAAGAGTAAATGTTTTTAATGTATTTTTTGCAGTAAGACATATACTTGAACAGGTGCAGGATAAGTAAGTTTAATTTTAACTTAACTTTTAACTGTAGAACACTTGAGGCAATAACATTTCCATGGAAACAAGCAGGTGACAGACCCTCCTCCAGAAAAGTTTTATAATGCATCTTTAAAACAATGAATATACTGTATTAGTATTATTTAGATTTTCAGGCACACAATTACATTGCTATTGCTCCCTTTACCAACCTACTAACATACAGCCTCCCAATGTAAGGCTTTTTAAATACTGTTTTCTGATTATATCGAAATTAAATGTGTATTAAATGTAAAGACGTTTATGATACCCCATAGCTATAACAAAAACAAGTCCTTTGATTCTTATTACCTGCTGGCAAATATACAAACTGACTTAAAAATGCTTATTATTAAAAGTGCAGTTATCTCAACAAAAGCTCTTTCCTAACACCTCTAATGATTAAAGTGTGGGTTAGTCCCAATTGTGTTACCAGCCAGTCTTATAATGCCTCACTGGGCCTCTACTTTTTACATGTTATTGACGGCTCTCACAACATGCACCTTTGTATTCTGGCTTGCTTTCAAGGGCTGTAGAAAGAAAACTACCCGGAAAGGTGTTGATCCATGACTCAAGATCAGACTCAAGCACTCTGTCTAGACACCAGCCACAATGAACTCATCCACAGACATCTTCCTTCTTAATTTGGCTCTCTCTGTAGTCTTTATTATATTGCATTTTGGTGTATTTACAAATATATTTAAAGTGCAGCTGTCTGTTGGGTTGACTGTCTTATGAGATGTTTATGTCAGAGTGAGGTGTGGCTGGCTGTTGGCACTAGCAGTAAAAAAGAGGACAAGTTCATAAAATAATTGAAGGAGCAGACGTCAACACAGTAAAGGGTTCTCTTTATATGTTATTTGTTGGGCCGAGTTAACCATGAAACGAGAAGAGAATTACCTAAAATGTAATTAAAGTCTATATGTTTTTTCTTTTTCAAAATAGCATCAAAAGGGGGAGTATTATTCAGTCAAATTGGCTTGATATGTGTTGCCATTCACACCAAACTAAACACCAAACTCAACCAGAACTAGACTCGAAAATCTTGACCAAATCCAGATTAAAATGGGCTCTATTTAGGACCAGATGTGTCCTTAGTTCATATAGATTATTATTAATTATTTTACATGTGGATCTAATTTGTTTTTTTTGTTTTTTTTAAATAAATCCAGTTGAACATTTCATTTTCATTGTAGATTTGATAAGAATGGAGAAATAGGCAGTGGCCCTTGCCCTCCATCTGAGATTTTGGTCTACAATCTACAATGTGCACCTGTTACCAAGAAATCTGTTAACTTTAATTGCTTTAAGTTAACGTATTTACTCATTTATTTATATACAGAAATTAATCTTGCACCTAACTAACACTATAATCAGTTTTTTAGACACAAGCTACCACTCACACAATCCTTTATTATACTTCTTATGAAATTATGTCATTATTGTGACAAGCTTCTCATTGCAAAGTGCAAAACTAACAATGAATTTAATGATTAAATGTGCCCCTATAGAAAACAGCTTTCACTAGTCCTATTTCTGCAATGTAATAAGCAAAACAAGGTTGTATACAAATAGAGTATACAAATATGTGTGAGTGCTCCAGTTAAGACAAGACCATGTCATGCTGTCCTCATTATAAACCTATTATGCTCCTGATTGTGAAACAAAGGTGCACAATGATGGTGTGAGACCTCTTACTGAATGAGACTTTGCTGTAACTCAGTGTTCACTCAATTAGTAAACAGATCTTCCATTCAAGGTCTACGCGCAGCCCCGATTCTCATTTTCCAAAATCCGCCACACCCCCTCCTTCTGCTCTATGGCGTCCTACATAGACTCCCCCTATCCTCCTCTTGCATCCCGTGGACCGCATGCCCTGCACCCACCACGCACACACCCATCTTGATTGTGATTGACAGTGTCTTTGTTCCATTGTTGTTGAGCTGTCGCCTCTGATGAAGACACATATAGTGAGTATGCACATAAACAGCACGTATGCAAAAGTTAGTCACTGTCCAATATCACTAAATAGCCTCTGCAATGTTGATAGAAGATTAACAGTACTGAAAGTGGTCTTATCAAGCCCCTATCTGTACTAAGGGGTAGTGGCAAAGGGGGCCAGCTGGCGAGGGGAGTCTCAGTGCTGTGTTTAGTACGTCTGGGTAGATTGTCATTGGAGTTCACCCCTCCTCGTGGATGGGAACCAGGTCACATTCTCTCACATGGTACAAAGCGGGGTGTATGCGAGCAGGCTGGGGGTTCAAGGGAGGAGCAGGCCATGACCTCTTTATATTCATCAACACAACACTAACTTGGGCCATGCACTTGAAGAATAAACAAAATACTTAGCAAAAAATCATGAAATATATCCAAAAATAGGTAGTTCATGTTAAGGAATCTTCAGTTTTGATGGTAAAATGAAACAGAGATAATGATTAAAGCTACTACTTGTATTCCTCATCCTTATCACAGGCCATTGAGAACACATTCCCATACACCCAGCTCTGCTTGTCAACAGGTTGGTAGTGAGGCAATGCTATAGGAAAATATTGACCCCTGTTGGCCACTGCCTGCTATTGCTATGAGAAAACAAAGCTGTGGGGGCAAACAGGGTGTTTATTTCTTCACAATCAAATACGCAATTAAAAAATAAAACAAACAAAAAAACAACTTAGATTTTTGCATATTCAAAAATACAAATACAACTTAAATCATCCATAGACTGAAATATCATTCACCCAGGTCTAACAATTAATACAAAATAAGCCATAATCTTTCTAGGTCATTTTACAGGGACTACTTATGATACTTTATATACAGTTCAAGTTCTGTATAGCTCAGTATAGCCCAAACCTTTGTTATTTTTGTGCTCTATTTGAGGCCATACTTTTAAAAAGTCCAGGATTTTTCTGTTGCTGCTGTAGTCCAATGTGTGACCTCATACTGCAATACTTACAATAACACTAGTAATACTGTCCAGCCATTACGCAGTGAAGCATCACTTGAGAGATCTAAGCAAGTTCAGTTAGTTTGAAGTCTACAAAATACTACTTCAGCACTTCTGAACACTATTAATACTGACTGACATTATTGTAGAGAAACACAATCATGTAAACCAATGCAAAATTATAGAGGAAATCAGAGAAAACAGAGGAAATTCAAGACCTATAACCTATTTATAGTTACTTACACATATGTACACTATGGCCTTAAGTTGGAAGAAATATTTGTATACTTTTTGTGCATGTTTAGTTTGAGGTTTGTAATATGGGACACAGCATGTGGTTAAACAATGTGATTACTATAATTAATAGTAATTACATTCATGTTTTGCTTAGTATGTGGCTTTAGGTGTTTAAGTTTTACTGCATCACGTGTTATTTATGTCTCTGTGGGCCCATACTATATACAATAGTATGCAGTGTTGCAGTGCAATTGTGCATGATTTCACAAAGCTTATCATGGTTACTTTTTCAACTAAAAGGCACATTGTTTGCTTGTCTTAATAACCACAGTCTACCTGCTTATCCCAAGCCATGACCATATAAGGCAGTAGGCGGACCTGGCGACAGCTGGCATCAGAGGGAGATAGCGGTATAGCTCTTCAGTTGGGGGAGATAGTGCGCCTCCGGAGGCAGCTGCAGGTCAGGCACTTGAGGATGCTCATGGTGATGTGCATGAGGGGCCCAAAGTTGAAGAGTAGATTGTAGAAGGTGTTGACAGACAGCCCCCCGGTCTCATCTGCGTACTTCAAGGCTACAATCGGAGTATACAAACTGTTGGTCAAGTTCCTGAACCGTGGACTGCTCGACTCAATGACTTTCTTAGTGCACTGGAAGAGGAGAGGGTTTTTGTTAGTACAGTATTGCCCCAAAAATTATTGAGTGAAACATATAACATATCAATGCTCCCATGTTCATCTGTATATAGAGGTACTTTGCTATATTTGTACTCATTTCCATATATTTTTTAAAACTCAAAGTATTTAGATGTTTATTACAATTCTATTAACCATTTGTTATTAAGGAGTGTTTTATATTGTTGTTGTTGTGTATGTCGAGGTTATTTCTTTGCGGATTAATAAAGTTGTTTAAATCCATATTCTCCCTGTATCTCTAAATAGGATTATTATGCATTAATTACAATTTAAACAGATAAGCATTTCAGCATTTCTGTGTATACTATTAGCATAGGGTGGTACACAGTATACAGGATTTGACTAAAATGTTTTCTTACTTTGGCTATGTCTTCTGGTGTTTGGCCCATGGCTTCAAAAATATCTATAGATGAGGGCAGATAAACGTCTTTAAAATATCGAACTGTATCTGCGTCTGCTCCTGGATACTCCATCTTAGCCACATCATCCATCATCTTTGTCTCAAACTCTGTGTGCACTGGGCCAGGCTCAATCATGGACACCCTGGAGGTGGTCAAATTAAAATGTTAGCTATACATATGGTAAAATAAATAGGGTTAATGTAGAACACAATGGAGAGAAGTGCTTACCGGACATTGAATTTCATCAGCTGTACAGCCATACTCTCACAAAAACCCTCCATAGCAAACTTGGAGGCTGTATAAACATCATTAAAGACCACTCCTGAAAATAATTTTGTAAAATCATTATAATATTTGTTGTATTACATTAATTAAGCATAACATTATAACAATAACATTAGCTACGTTCACACTGCAGGTCGAATCACATTATTTGCCCCAATGTGACCTGAATCTGATGGAAATAAATCAGATTTTAATATGATCTTTGGCAGTGCTGTATCTGTATTTTAGGAAAGAAAGTGTGACAAAGATAAAACATCAACTCTTGCCTGTTTATGGAAGAAAAGGAGATAATAGGAAATAGGAAAGAAAAGAACAGGCTAGCACAGCTCCAGTTGTGTCCTCTTCTGCAAATCAGGACACTTCAGGGCTATTGGGTTCACACATGAAATCTGATCAAAGTCATATTTTATTTGCAACGTGAAAAGCTCTCCCAAAAAATCTGATTTGGAAAAAAATCTGAATCCTGCAGTGTGCCATGGGGATGAGTCAGAAGAGTATTCTTGCGGATGGAGCTGAATAATACATACAGCAGTAGCGTAATGACCACCAGTAATAGTCTTAAAATTATGACTGAATGATAAATAAAGAACTTGGAACTACTTTAAATTTCAGTTTTAATAAAAAAAAAAAAACAGATCAGTTAAACATGTATATACCTTGGAGCCCCATGACACTGCTCATGACCACGATGTGCCCTGAGCGCCTCTTTTTCATGTCAGGCATCACTTCTTTAATCATTCGGACCACACCAAAGAAGTTGGTTTCAAACACTCTCTTCATCTCCTCTATGGTGATGCTTTCCAATGGTCCAAGCAAGCCTACACCAGCGTTATTGACTACAAAACAAATAAAATATTATATTAATTGCAATCAAAGTTCACCATCTATTCAATCATTAAAGAAAATGTTGTTTCTTTCAACTACCACCAGGGGTCAGCAAGTAACAACAGTGATTGCAATGATGTAACATGAGCACACAAATGAATGAGTCTTGTGTAATGGGGTAAAAGGTTCAGTGGGATACAAATTATGTCTTAGTTTCATCAACAAACAGACGTGATTATGTTGTTGCAAGTGTATAATAAGCTGCTTCAAAATGTGTCATGAATTGCTGTGATTGTGATTAAATAACCACTAGGCCTGACACAATACTTACTTTATTAACATATTGTTCTATAACGGAAAGCTGTAGCAATATTTTTTAGCTGAATATTTATAGTGCTTACATTTTCTTAGAACTTGTTACTTAAGTGTTTAATTTGGCTTTTTAATTGTTGCAGGACATATTTTTAAAGATGTTTACAAAGACATATAGAAAAGGGTTCAGTGGGGTTATTCTGCTTTATTGTTATAGTTTTTGTGGCATGTGGTAGTTTCAACTGCTTGTTGTGCTATTTTTCTGTCCAACAATATATCCGACTGCATGTGTTATAATGACAGGTCTAATAAGCACACAGTTAAGCACAGTGTATCTTGTGGTAACCTGTGGGAGCTTGCCTGTACCTGTGGCTCTGCGGTTACACTTACTTAAGATGTCGATGTGGCGGTCTTTAACACTGTTGATGCAATTTTTGACAGACTCATCGCTGCACACGTCCAGAGGGAGCAGAGTCAGAGTTTTCCCAAACGCATCACCAGCCATCTCCACCAGTTTGTCCTTCTTTCTCAGGTCCCTCATAGTGGCAATAACTGGCAAAGACAAGTACAACTGTTTTTATAACAAGCTTATGACACGTGGACGTCTGTGCTTTTGCCACTTTCAAGCTCTTCTGATCAACCTCCTTGCATTTAGTGGTTTGCATATTGTTATGGCTAAAACCTCTGCATTTATCGTACTGTTATGGCTCAAACAGCCACATTTATCAACAAAAGAATGCATTGATGTTGTTTGTCTGTCTTTGTTTCTATAGTTAAAAATATTGGATGTGAAAGGAAAAGGCCACAATTTCTTTAGTGGAGTGTGACACATGGGACAGGGAAACCTGATCAGTGCAAAGTGCCACAGCGTGTCTCCAGTGCACTGTGGTGGTATGTGCACAGAGCAAGAGGGGCGCAGGTCAGACTTCCTAGAAGTCGCATTAGTTTAAGAGCACTACACTAATAACCTGGTCTTTGAACACCAGGATCAAGGCCAGTCTGCACAACACAGTCATCTATCACGAACAGAACCTGTGGCTATCAGCTGGCAATGACCTAACTGTATTGAGCTCTGTCTGCTAACTGGCACTATCTCTCAGTGAACCAGATAGGGCTGTTGCACAATAACATGTTGTTTGTAGACAGTCTTACACCTATTTCCTTTGTAAACAGGATGAGCAGAGGAGACACATTGTTCCCCAGTCCAAGTATTTAAAGAAACATACAACGTGGAGTACAGCTGCGCAAGGAACTTGTTCACGCACAATGTTGCCTAATAAAATCTAATGAAGTTTAATCTTACGATTAACAAATGGTGTGTCCGTGAAGCAACAAAGAGATTTACGCATTTGGTTGAGACTTGAACAAGAGGCCCATTGTTCCTTGACTCCTTCAGGAATTGCTCCTGGGCAGCTTTATGCATTCTTGAAAGAGCCACATTGCAGCACATTCAAGAAAGTATTCTGGGGTTTAGTGCTTGCTTCAGCAACTCTGCAGAGTTTTCCACTAAGACCACTTACTTCTACATCAATACTTATTCACTCTGGTTATGGTTATCTTCTTTTTAATGGCAGCTCATATACAATAAGAAAATGGATTGATAGGGGAGGTCAAAACCCATGACATGACAAGGTTTTAAGACCAGGTGACAGTAATGACGTTTGGGACGCTGCAAAGGAGGCGCTCAGAGCAAATCTGTCAGAGTGAGTAGATCCCAACTCTAATGAGCACCAATGAAGACTTAAAACCAGGCCCCGGCTCACAGTGAACCCTCGCTTGTACAGGTCTCAAACTTTGTCCCCCTTTCAACACTCTGCGCTCTCAGGGACTATAGCCACATTAGACACGGTACTAAACCGGAGCGGGCGGTCTACAATTCAGGTCCATAAAAGGGGGCTTTGTGCGGGAGAAGTCACTTGAAAGAAAACTGACAAGCCTCCTTTTATGATTCCGCCTGCGAGCGAGCGGGCATCCTCGTAGAGCAGAAGCCTGGAAGTTTGCTTTCAAGTAATTCAAGAAAAAAGAGTTTACAGATGTTATTGATCTTATCTGTCATACTAAGGTTAACTGACTGAATGACAAAGACTTCCATGCGCGTACCAAAAAATGGATAGCTGCGCAAAACACAGGCGAGGTACACCAGTGTGCGTAAAAGAGGCATGGAGCAATTAACCTTTACCTTTGTACAGAAAGTAAACATGGGGAGGGTCTGCAAACACCAGTGAGCTCGAGACTAATTTCAGAATCAACGCAAAAGAAAGCGCTTTTACCATGGTAACGCTTCTTTTCATCTCTGGCCAGCGTGACTGCGATCCGTAACCCGATGCCGGAGGAGCAGCCGGTGATCAGCACAACTTTCTGCCCGCTGTTCGCCATGATTTATCCAGATAGGCGATGTGTTTCCAGCGGCCTCTGCACCGGATAGTCGCTGCTGAGGGAGCTACCGTTCCCTGGACTTTAAAAAGCTAAAGCGGATCATGCAACCACTGGGCCATGTGAGCGCCTAATTCAGTCACATGGTTTATAAAAGCAACATCCAAAGCGACACGGCGTCGACACCTCTGCAGAGCACGTTTTCGCGTAGATAAGTGTCGCAGCTTGGCAAACAGGAAAAATCTTTAAAATATGTTGCACTGCGTGTGTGTGTGCACGTACGTGCGTGTCACAAAGGGGCAGTGCTTAGTCTGTTGTGTGTCTGAGGTTAGAGATTCTGACTCTGAACTTAGGCCTAGTCTGTGTCCACTGTCCGGGCTATGCGTCCATGGGAGGTCTGCTCTAATTCTCACTATGCCCCATCCAATATATTTACACAATGAAATGGTTGTACGACATTAACTATATACTGTAGGCCTTGGCATAGTTATTCATCTTTAATATTTTAGCTTTTTAAAATATGTCCTTACAGTCACACTCCAGACATGTGGCATCTATAAAGACCATCATTCACTTCATTGAAAGCTGCGGGTGCAATGGGCTGCATTACACTGCCATCTCCTGGTAAAGAGCCGAAGCAACAGCCCGTGTCATCATGCACTGTACTCCAGTAAAGAAGTGACTTTATTGATCTCACACTGGAGAAATTCTTCTCTGCATTTTACCCCATCCTATATATATATATATATATATATATACACATATATTAGGAGCAGTGGGCAGCACACACATTAGGGCGCCCGGGGACCATCTCCATGATCTTCTTGCTTCGGCTTGGTCAGGACCTAAGCTGGAGGTACCTATGGTGCATGTTTTGGGTTGGTGGGGGAAACCCACCCAGACACGGGGAGAACATGCAAACTCCACACAGAACACACACAGAAAGGCCTGGGCGACCCGGGGATCGAACCCGGAACCTTCTTGCTGTGAAGCAAGAGCGCTACCCACTCAGCTACCACCACGGCCAAAGTCATTTAAATCAAGCTATTGCATTACTCGATTGAAAATTAAACCGGTTCATTGTCCAATCTGTTAAATGTTTACTGGATACTGCACTCAAAACACGTAACTGTTATGATGATGATGTAATGAGTTGATGTTGTCTGAGGTCAAAGTGCACCTGATAAAGTCGTAGTGTTTCTTTTAAAAAGGCCAAAGTACACACGTTAAATATAATATAATTTATACAGATTGCATAATATCAAACATTTGAGGTAGTAAAATCAAAATATGCTAATACAGCTCTTTATTTATAAGATTCACACTGTTTTTGATGAATATTATTATTAAGTAATATATATATAGAACAGAAGTAAGACCATAGGCAGTTGTAAGAAGGGGTGACTGCAATTTTCAAAAGCTTCAAAATCAAAATTGTTCCTGTCAAAATAGTTATTTTTTATTTGATTTACTATTTTGTTTTCCCAAACACATTTCCCCCCACACATCATTCATTCCAGTCACAGTGGGCTATACCTGCAGTTCAAAGTTCCATGACTACATTACTTTAGGGTGAACAGGAGTCAGTTAAGGTGAGTGGTGTTCCCCTGTCTGTTCCTCCAGGTGTAGACACGGACAGTGATGGTGAAGCTACTGGACACTCAAAAGCCCTGAGCTATTTCTGTGGAATTTCAAAACATTTGGTCTCAGCATACAAAGAACTGAAGACAGAGACCAGTGGAGGAGGTAATGCAGGTTCATACATGCTTTTCCATACAATAAGCTTTCAGACTACACCCAAGATGCTATTTCTTGCAACAGTTTAAGTTATATAGATGTTCATTCCCAATAGTTTACTTTGTATAAACTGAAGACTTTTTATTTTTTATAATAATGCCACACTAAAGAACTTTACTGTGTGTCTCACACTTTGCATAGCATCTTCTCAAACTGACCCCTTGTGGACATAACTGGTCTTTACTCAAAATGTTATTAAGACCATGGTCAAAACAGCTGTAAAATATTCAAATTAGGGATGCAAATTATCGATTAATTAATTAATTGATAGTTGATTGACCTTATCGATCGATTAACGATTAACTGATAAGCGGCGTTTTTCACCTGAATTTTAGTGTTCCAATAGGGTCTTTAAGAATATAAGCTATAGTATACATAACACTGAGTCATAAATATATCATAGTATTATTATATTGTAGATTCCTCAATTAATTATTCCTTAGTAAAAAGCAGAAAAATGTATTGATGCTGAATAACAAAATACAGTAATCCCTCACTCTATCGCGGTTCGCAGATTTTTTTTTTTTTTTTTCAATTTTTTTCTTTTTTTATAGTGTAACATTTTTTTTTATATGATCAAAGGAGAAGTTCAATTTGTCAACTGGACAAAGTTTGTTTGGTTGAAAACGTTTCGCCGCTCATCCGAGAGGCTTCGTCAGCTCTGGTTATTGTACTGGTTAGACCCTGCTTGTATCTAGCTGCCGGGAGGCGTGTCTGACAATGACAAAAGCTCTGAAAACGATCCCCCTAATCTGTCTCTTTGTTTAAGCAGGGTCTAACCAGTACAATAACCAGAGCTGACGAAGCCTCTCGGATGAGCGGCGAAACGTTTTCAACCAAACAAACTTTGTCCAGTTGACAAATTGAACTTCTCCTTTGATCATGGATTCTACCTGGACGACTGAGGGACTTTTCACGCATTTTTTTTTATAGTGTAACAATCTGTTCTCTGTCCTGATTGGCTAAGAGACTAGACCAGGACTAAACGTGGACTAAACCAGGCCTAAACCAGGTGTAAACCTGGACTGGGCCTGGACTAAACCAGGACTGGACCAGGTCTAGACCTGAACTAAACCAGGACTAAACCACCACGTGCCGCTGCTGGTTTGTGTTAGGGCTGAGACTACGCATTCCGGGCGCCGCGGTTCGATCTCAGCAGCCCCGGGCAGTGCCGTTGGCGCCTGTGGCCGGCTGTGAGTCGAGCTTGGCGCAGTGCGGGTTTGCCTTGTTTCGTGACCACGCGGGTGCGCGTGTCCGCGATTAGCGATTAATTACAATTAATGCATTTTGGTCGACCAACGTCTTGATCGACAATTAATCGTAAGTCGATTAATTGTTGACATCCCTAATTCAAATAAAATAATACATGAGAATATGTTTGGTAAAATACTGTGCCCACAGTGGCCAATATTGAAAGACTGAAAGGAGCTTGCCTCAGTGGTGATATCTGGTTTGCCTGGTATTTTCCACATTACTGCATTAAACATACAGTATCTATCTACTTTGAACAAGCAGGTGTAGCTACTATGCCAGGTTGGTTAGATCCATGGAGAGAATGCATGTTTTTCAATGTATTTTTGGCAATTAAAACACCTGTCATTTAATAAATGCACGATATGCCAGCTTAATGCTAAATTCTGAAAAATTCAAGGCAAAACAATAAGACAAACAGGCACCAAATCCCCAAATGTTTGCATAGTGCACCTTGATGAATGGATTTGCAAATTGTACACTGTATGAGAAATGTGTTGTGTTCACAAGAGACTGGAGTGTTTGATGCTTTTTGCTCTTTTGTGTGGAGAAGGTGTGGAATGCAAACTTCACCTGAAAAGAAGAAAGAAAAAAAAGACATGGGAAGTCTAGTTAAAAACTAAAAAGACAAATGCATCTAAAATGGTATGTGGACTCAGAAATGCGACAGGTGGAAGTGTTTTTAAATGAGTGAGAAATAGCTTTAAGAAGAGTTAGTTCTTAAAAATAATAAGTGTGTTTGAGACAGAGACAAAATGAAGTACAAATCTGGTGGCAGCTGCAGACCACACACAATGGGCACTTCACAAAGAAAGCTTTCAGAAGTAGCTGACCAGTGACCACAATAAAACGTCATTTAGACTTTTCAGGAATGCACTGAAAACACTGAATTCAGGCCATAACATGTAACTACTACGCAATATTCTGGTGGAGGGTCTCTCAAAGCTTTTCTCCATGGAGATGTTATTGCGTTAACTGAAATGTTGTAATGTGTGATATTAAACCTTTCTACTAAACCAGACCAAGTTACAGGTCAAATCTGTGGAGAGGCAACCCGCTCACAGTCAAAATGTTTGTTTTTGAGCTATAAAACCACTTGTAATGTAGTAAATGTAACATAGAACTGTTTAATGTCACACTCAATCAATCAATCAATCAATCTTTATTTATATAGCCCTTTACTACAACAATGGTGACCAAAGTGCTTTCCAATTAAAAACAGAAAATACAACAATACAAAAGACAGAACATTATACAGAATACAACAATGTAAACAATAAAGAGTAAAACACACAACGCAGAAAAATTACGTGCCACAAACTAATAAGTATTAAAAGCCATTTTGAATAAATGTGTTTTGAGCCTAGATTTAAAAAGGTTAAAATCAGTGATGTTACGTAGCTCAAGGGGCAGATTGTTCCACAGTCTGGGACCAACCACAGAGAAATCTCCATCACCCCAGTGTTTGAGCCTGAAGTTGGTTATTTGACCTTAAAGTGCAACTTGATTTTTGGACAGATAAAAGATCGGTCAAATAATAAGGCGCTAATCCATTAAGAGCTTTAAAAACCAAAAAATTTAAAATCAATTCTAAAAGAAACTGGAAGCCAATGAAGTGTAAAAAGGACTGGGGTGATGTGCTGACATCTAGGTGTGTTGGTTAAAAAACGAGCTGCAGCGTTCTGCACAAGCTGAAGGCGACTCAGAGCAGTTTGGGAGACACCGACATAAAGTGTGTTGCAATAATCTATTATCGAACTGATAAAAGCATGAATGGTCCTTTCAAGGTTGGTGCGATTTAAAAAAAGGCTTTACTTTAGATAAAAGGCGTAACTGATAAAAACTGGCTCTCACAACACTGTCAGTCTGCTTATCAAATTTGAAGTTGTTGTCAAAAGTGACCCCAAGGTTCCTGACGATCAATTTTAACTTCAATGACAACCAATCAAAATCAGAAGATGCATACTGTGGAACATTCTACCTAAATTCAATTATAGAAACAATAAACTACTAACACTTATTTTATTTATTTAAAGTGGGGTGTTTTTAACAGCAAATGCATGCTACTTTTTGCAATAGGCCTACAACATATGTGCTTTTAAATTTATTTATTTTTACTTCCCTTACTACTAATTCTAACTAATTTATTAAATCTGTGAAGAATCCCTCAGTTGTTCAGGTAGAATACATGACAAAAAGAGAAATTTAATTTGTCTGGACAAAGTTTATTTGCTCAAAAATGATTAAATGACAGGAAAATTTATTAAATGACAGGTGTTGTAACAGTATTTTTACAGTTGAAATATTTCTTCTTCCATCTGAGTATTATATAATTGTTCCATAAATCAGTTTGTCAGACTTTTCATTGTTTTTGATTAGTTTGCTATTGCTGTCAGTGAAGCTTGGAGTGCAGTGTTATTTTGAGTATGCCTGCTGCCTGGGTGTATTTAGTCTATTTGTTTGAGCAGGTAATTTAACAGACATGGTCCTTAGATGTTAATTAGCTTAGTCTACCCCCATCTCTAATGATTATAATTATCACTAGACTGGCAGTTCCCCTCGTGCTCCAAAAAGGCAACATGCAGAAAGTGAAACAAAGAGTTCACATATCAGGTTCTAGTCAATGTAGCATAATGCAGTTTTGCAGCTGATAATAACATTTTTTTCTGTATAGAATATCTTACTTCCTGAGCATGTCTCAAAGGAGCCTGTTGAAATACTTGCTATAACCGGTGATAGAGGAGAGAACATAAGTGATGAAATTCTACACTCCAGTTTAGTGTGATCTTTTGAACTGAAGTCTTCATACACAGATCTACAGTTTAGCCTTACAAATACATGTACAATGGCAAATATTTGGCATTTTAGTCTGAATACTCTATACGTGGTATAGACAGCTGATAGGGGCCTAGTCAATTTCAGTGAAAGATATATGAAAAACACAACTTTTTAAACTTTAATGTGGTGTTACATATACGAGTGAGTAACTTGAGGAGACTGTCTTTTCTTGTAGTTGTAAATATGATATCGACTGACTTGCCCTTATTTTAAAATGTCACAAACTGAACTTTTTTTTTTAATATACAAAAGACTGAGATACTCCAAGGTAACACAATTGTTCAAATTCATCAAAATCTGCATTTTGGGGGATGTTGTTTGGACAAAAATACATGTCATGAAATCTAATTACTGTTTGCATATTCGAATTGCAGACCACAGATGTTACATAACAGACCCAATGTCTATGGCTTAGATGTGACATGCCCACAAGAAACAGCCAAATACAAGAGGTGATATCCCTTCTCGAACTCATAAATCTTAACACACAAGAAGAAAGACACATGTACTTTAAACTTCCTTTCGTATTTTTGCTGCTCCCGGGTCTGTGGTCCTGTCCGAGCACGTTCTGCTACGGGATGGTCTTAAGGAGTGAGAGTAATTTATAATCTGTCACAGGGTCGACTACAGCTCATACTTATTAGTGTTGAAGCATGATCAAACCCTTCAAAGCTCTGAGTGATATCAGTCAAAACAAAGTTATAAAATGACTGAAAAGAATTGATTGAAAGAATATGAAAGAATTTAAACGCTTTCCAGCTCCATTTCTTCTGAAAGCATATCATCTTAATGAGAAAAGAGTGATTTGATTTATATTTTTAAAAACTGTCCAAAGTTCAAGTTCATAATACAAAGAATCTCAAAGAATCCACTGTTTTAAGGCACTTGTAGTACACAAGTGCCTTAAAACAGTGGTGGAAGAAATACTCTATTTTGTTACCTAAATAAAAGTACAGATATCAGAGCAAACACATACTCAAGTATGACATGAAAAAATCTAAGTAAAAGTAAAAGTATTGAAGTACTTGTTTAAATAATGTACTTAAGGCGTAAAAGGTAAAAGTATTTTATGTAGATTTTGAGGTCTTTTTTGATGAATTGACAGATTTGTGCTGAATGTTCTTCAACAGGAACAACTGAATGATTTTTTTTCTAGCCTTTTCAGCAGGTCTCAGGCAATAAAAAAAACCCAAAAAACTTTTCAGTCCTGTTCAGAGGTGTAGTGGAGTAGAAAGTAGAGATACCTACTCTCAAATCTAATGAAGTAAATGTAAAAAGAGAATGTAGCATATTAGTTTGTATCCACATTCATTCATCCTTCTGACCTTTGAAAATGCCCAGAAATAAAAATGCAAATATTTCTTGTGTGAGGTTTTACTTGAAACTTCTGTTGTGGCTGAAAGGGCCAAAGATAAATGAACTAAGTCCAGTGTTTGGAAGAGGTATATAACACATGCTGTAGAAATATTTTTCACTGGGTGCTCAGACTAGCCACTGGACTCTTAGTAACTATCTGCTAAAAACTTAAAGGAATGCACTGCTGATTCTGGGACAGAGGGCAGGCGACAGGGGTCAGGGAACTCATGTTTACCCAATGGATCAACTGTAATTGTCCAGTTTGACTTTGTGTAATTTTGCTTTCGGCGGCTTTTTCGTCAAGCATGTTTCTTGCTCTTCTGATGATGGCAGGCTCCTCTCCTTTGAGAAATTAAAGTTTGGCTGTGGTTCCCTGTATGTACTTAGCATTTTAGCCCTCAGTCTTGCACAAAGGCCTGTTCAAGCTTGGACTCAAAACATCATCCTTGGTGATTCTCCAATTAGACAGTTTAACTCTCTAAACAAGTCTCAACCATATACCTGCATCTTTCAGAATAAATTAGGTTTCTTATGAAAATGACTGCATTCATGCTATTATTTGTGTGATATTTAATTTCTTCTTAAATAAGTGATTATTTTGCTTCTTACTACTCCACGGTCAAACATTTAAGGAAAGTTTCAGGTCAATTACTTGATCATTTAGTCCATTTAACAAAGAGAAATGTGATTGGAAATGAACAGAATGTAAAGATAAAATATGTAGAGTAGTCTGTCTGACAGATGTCTGTGACTCTGAGAGATCAGCATTATGACCCTGTCAATCTGAAGTCTGTCTGGGACTGTCAGACTGTAGGCCTGGAGTCACTTATTGTCGCTTCAGTTCACTGTAAAGTTAATTCTACAGATGCCTTTACAACAGTAAAGTAGGGTCTGGTATAGTGACGTTTACTCTACAATACTGATGTGGTCAGCGAGATTTAGGGAATAAAATAGAAAAATGTAAGTGAGCAATGCTTTTTCGATCAAGGGGCAATATAATTGCCTCTAAGAAGTGAGCGTTAACAAATAATCCTGCGTAAAAGGTGATTTATGGGGCTGCCCCGCTCGTCCCAGGACACGTATGGGAGGGAGGGGGCGGAGGTGGAGAGCAGAGGGAGGGATGGATGCTGAGAGGGAGAAATTGAATGAGTGGGATAGAAGAGAGTGTGGAGTCCATCCATACACAAGAAAAGTTCTGCAACAAGACCAACCAAGTGGAACTACACAGTACGCCTCTCCCTTTCCACGGATGGACGCTTAGCTCCTACACAGTTTCATTTGTTCACTAAGTTCAGCTCGGCGGAGTTCCCTCCGCGTCTGCGCCTCTGAAGATGGACAGTTTAATGAGAAGGAAAGGGCGCAGGAGGATACCGGTGCTACTGTACATTTTACTACACATAGTATCGACTCAAGCAGGTAACGTGTTTTGGAGTTCTGTATAAGAATAGAAACATAATGTAAGAGAACAATAATACGCCTGGTTAAGATGCCTGTCCCTGTCACGTTTACGCACGTTTTGCGTCGCTATTAGCAAAGTTATTGCGGTGTATTTAACGTGGTTTTGCGCTTATTAACTCTTCATGTATGTTAAAATTCTATCAGTAGCTAAGCCAATCCGAAATATCAACATGCATTTATCAAGTTTGTATTCGGACGCGATAGGCTCGTGCGCACCAAGTCAGAGGTCCGCGGTGACGTCATGTTAAAGTTTGCCTGTGACCGGCGGAGGTTTACTGCGAAAAGGTTTAACGTTGGTTTGAGAACGAGGTCATGGGCTGAACACTGGACCAACTGAGTAGATTAAAATTCCTGTCAAGGATCTGTTTAACGTGCACTCTGCAGACATGCATGCGTTTTGAGAGATTAACACTAACACTCTTAAATGCTTATGTTGTAATTATTGTGCCATTGTTGAATATACCCTTGCAGGCTATAGATATTTGAGTGTAATTTGTCATCATATAACTTGTTTTAATGCATGTCTACCCAGACCTACTGCATTGCATCCTTATAGTTTAGACTTTCACAGTCTCCCATACTTTGGAGCTGTCACATTTACTGCCTGATTTCCTCGCAGGTGCAGCTGTTTACAGTCAGGCCCTGATAGAAGAACCTTAGGCTACATCAGGGGCTGTTAAAAGTGCTTTACATTTACAATGACTCCACGCGCCGGCACTTTATTGCAGGCAGGAATTGGTTGTAGTCCAAGCAGCAGAAGTAAAGCAGTAACTTAAGGAAATGAGCCAACCAGCAGCGATCACATCACACCCTAGACTCTAAGGCATCTTGTGAATGTCTGGGTGCTGCAGATGTACAACAACTGCAGATGACGTGACATTTGTTGACACCCTTGCACATTTTCTTTTTTTTTAACTTAATTTAGACCCTCTATTCATTGGCCTTAACACATCTGGTTGTGTCCCGCGCAGAATTTGGGAGTAGGGAGTGTTTATATTGAACGCCTTATCATTTGAGTTGCATCACTTTTACTCCTCCCTCTAGCTTGGTTCTTCCTCTGTTATGTACAGAGAAGCAGTGCAGCCAGTAGCCCCCTCACTTAGTCCTATTTGATCCATCCTTTTTTGCCAGTCATAGACAACAGTCTTCCCAAAGGACGCTGCCAAGCCTGCTCTTCTCTGATTCAACTACAAATTTCAAGCAAAAGAAAACACCAGGGGACGAGAGCACAGTGGATGATTTGAACACTGCCCTTGCAAATTCCAGTTATGTTTTTTGCGCATTCGTAATAGAAGCATTAAACGGCAAGAGTGGAGAAGCTGGTTGTAACTGTAAATCATTGTAAATATGCCATGTGTTTAACAGTTAGTGTCTAATAGAAATGAATCAGTTAATGTCGTCACTATGGGAGCTTTAGTGTGCAACATCTGGCTTCCAGAAACATACCGCCCTCATTAGTTTTGTATTACTGATGAAGTTCCTAGCTTATTTAGCTGTTTGTAAAGTAGATTTATTTATTTGTTAAAGGTCCTATATTACACAAAAAGGGACTCTTGTGAGCTTTAAGCCATGTTTGAATGTTTCCTCATCAAAAACACACCTGGAGTTGTGTTTTGGTTCATTCTCACATGTTTGACTAACCCTGAATTATTAGTCTGTCTACATCTCCTAACCTCAAAATGCTCCGTTTATTTTTCCTTCAGTAGAGATTGACAATTCCACAGCTGAAATGATTCAAATGATTCTAATGAAAGTGTGTGGAGTTTAAAAGCAAAGTGGAGCATTTCCTGTATTACCACATGACATCACAAGGTGGAACAGAGTGTTTTCTCTTTGAGAGAAGAACACATCCTAAATATGGAGGGTTTGTGTGTGAAACATGTGTGAATGAAACAAAACACAACTCCAGGTATGTTTTTGATGAGGAAACAGCATTATAACATAGATCAGAAAATAGCACAGTAAGATGGCATGAAATAATTATTTTGAGTCAGTATGTTGTAAGTTAGATCCTTGGATTGGTAACACCCCATGATGGTCTTTATGTGAAAGATGAATTGGTGACACAAAATTGCTCACAGTGATGGAAAGGGTGAGTGAATGGCTGTGACTAATTGCTCACTCTCCATTGTGTACTCTGCCTGAGGGCCATAGTTACCCCAAATATGGGAAAACTGATGAATGAAAAAGTATTTGGATATTTGGATAAAAATGGCAAGTTTGTAGAGCACAGTTCACATACATAGTAATTCAAAGTGCTTTACAGAAGAAGAAAGCTGCAATAAAATCGCATTACAACAAAAACACAAATAGGCTAATTATGATAGGATTGTTTGTAAATGAGGAAAAGTATAAATAAAATCCTTTTAGTCTTAAACACAGCTAAACAAACCTGAACTGAGAAAAACTGCATAGTATTTTCAAAAATCCATCCATCCATTTCCTTCCACTTATCCGGGGCCAGGTAAGCAGGGACTCCCAGACTTCCTTCACCCCGGACACTTCCTCCAGCTCTTCCAGGGGGACCCCAAGGCGTTCCCAAGCCGAGAGACATAGTGCCTTCAGCGTGTCCTGGGTCTTCCCCGGGGCCTCCTCCCGGTGGGACATGCCCTGAACCTCCCGAGGGAGGTGTCCAGGAGGCATCCGGAACAGGTGCCCAAGCCACCTCAGCTGGCTCCTCTCGACATGGAGGAGCAGTGGCTCTACTCTGAGTCCCTCCCGTGTGACTGAGCTCCTCACCCTAAAAAGGGTGCGCCCAGCCACTCTGCTGAGGAAACTCATTTCAGCCACTTGTATCCGCGATCTTGTCCTTTCCGTCATTAGCCAAAGGTCATGACATAAGTGAGGGGAGGAACGTAGATTGACCAGTAAATTGAGAGCTTTGCCTTTTGGCTCAGCTCCCTTTTCACCACAATGGTCCGGTACAGCGACCGCATCACTGCCAATGCTGCACCTGTGCCTGTCAATCTCATGCTCCATCATGAATAAGACCCCAAGATGCTTCCTCCACTTGAGACAAGGACTCTCCACCCATCCAGAGAGGGCAAGCCATCTTTTTCCGGTCAAGAACCATGGTCTTGGATTTGAAAGAGCTGATCCTCATCCCAGCCACTTCACACTCGGATGCAAACCGCTCCAGTGCACGTTGGAGGTCCCAGTTCAATGAAGCCATCAGAACAACGTCATCTGCAAACAGCAAAGATGAGATCCTGTGGGCCCCATACTGGATCCCCTCCGGATCCTGCCTGTTCCTAGAAATTCTGTCCATAAATACAACGAACAGAAACACTGACAAAGGGCAGCCCTGGTAGAGTCCAACATGCACCGGAAACAGGTCCGACTTTCTGCCGGCAATGCTCCGGTCATACAGGAACCAGACAGCCTTTAGCAAAGAGCCCCAGACCCCATACTCCCAGAGCACTCCCCACAGGACCCCATGAGAGACACAGTCGAATGCCTTCTCCAAATCCACAAAGCATATGTGGACTGGTTGGGCAAACTCCCATAAAACATCTAGCACCCGATGGAGAGTATAGAGCTGGTCCAATGTTCCGTGGCACTGCTCCTCCTTAATCCGAGGTTCGACCACTGGTCGGATTCTCCTCTCCAGTACCCTGGAATAGACCTTACCAGGGAGGCTGAGGTGTGTGATTCTGGACATACCGTCCGATCCCCCTTTTCTTTCAAAGAATGGATCAAGGCTAGTTACGTCACCTGGATTGGCGTGACGGCGAGCGTCTGGTGGCCGGGCCTTCCCCCACAAGGCCCAACCGGGCACAGCCTGAAGTAGCGACATGGGGCCGTCCTCCCATGAACCCATGGGAGGATCCATTGGGGGCCGGTGCAGAGAGATCTGGGCGGAAGTCGAAGGCAGGGGCCTCGATGGCCGGATGTCCAGACATGGAGACTAGCTCTGGGGACATGGAATGTCACCTCGCTGAGGGGGAAGGAGCCCGAGCTTGTGCCGGAGGTTGAGCGTTACCGATCATTTCAAAAATTCAATTTAATGCCAGACTATTAGCCCAATAATATGAATATAGATGAAATAAAAATAAACAGGAACTTCAAAGCCATAGACCACATGCAATAACAAAAACATGCTCTTAATTGGACTTTTCTCAGCGCCTGATGCTGTCACACGCTGTTAGCTGAGAGAGAGAGGGAGACAGACAGTGGTGTGCACAGGGTGTGCCTTTGTGTATAGTTTTGATGCTTTGATTCTGCAGCTTCGTACAAGCCATAATAGAAGCCCCCAGTGTTATGTCTGAGAGGCTAAGTGAGGGCTGCTGTATCTAATGGGCTCAGTTAAGTACTGTAATATCAAACTGAAGATGGGGAAGTTTAGATGTAAACATACAGTTCAAAACATGTTATTCTATAACTTTGATTTATTTATGTATTTTTCCATGTAACAGAAACTGAAACTATTTCCCGCTTGTCACAATGGAGATGCTTTTTCTGATGCTCAACAGTACAGCATTAAACATATAAATCTATTTCACTACAGGTGTTTTTTGCTCAGAAATCATGAAAACATGCATTCTTATTGTGAGTAGAGTAGCCTCTCCACAGGACTGACCCTTAACTTGGTCTGATGGCATCATCTTGTTCTCTCCATGTAGATAACTATGTTTAATACCATATTGTGTAATATTCCAGGCCAAATAATAACCTTAAAACCAAAAAAGTTACACAGTGCATCTTTAAAATGCAAAAGACCAAATTGTACGTAATCACAATGCATATACCTTAACTGAAAGTCTAACTGAAGAAGAAGGCTTTCAGACATATATGTTTCTAAAATAATAGGAGAATTTAGCTAAAAGAAGCCAACATAAAAAGCCACTGTCTAGTTCAATTATTGTGTATAAAAGAAATGCTGTTCTATGCTATTTTAGACCATTCATCTCCTCTGTACTTCCCCTCATTAGGCAAAATGTCGACAAGTCTGTGGCTTATATCACTGACCTAATTAAAATAATCCATAAATTAGAGGAAAGTCAAGAAGAAGTGTGAACTTGTAATGAGCCAAAACTGCTGCGGAGTTTTGTGTTTCCTTTTGCGTGTTAAGTCTTGTTGACTATACCTCTTCCTGTCAGCATAACTCAGGCATAAAGCGCTCGTATTTCCTCTTCCCTCCAGAAATGGCCCCATAAAGTGTATTACATCCTTTATTAGCCCTTGTCAGCGTGTCTCCATGTCAAAGTCTCACTCACAAATCCAAATAGAATATAGGATGATTTTGTCAATTTCTGATGCAGGTTTTGATTCCCAGATTTCCTTCTCCTTCTAGTGGGGTGTTCTGAAGAGTATGCCAAAATTATTCACATGTTTTGGCTGTTTAGTTACAAAGTTGGAGTTGTGCATGTGCATTGTGCATGAGTTCTAGGGATAGGTTTCTGGCTTGGTCTGAATTAATTTATAGATGAAGCTATCAATTCAGCCAAGTGGAAGATTTATGCTCTTGTTTCATACACCCTGCTGTCATCCAAACATTCATTTTATTCCGTAATAATCTCACTAAAATCTTATAATCTTAGTTTTATATACTCAGTGGATTGTTCATCCATTTAAATTCATTGCAACAGTTTTGAGTGTAGGGTTGTCCAAAAATCGATACCCAGATAGTAATCAAGAAGTATCAAAACTAGATATTAGTTTTAATAGTCTTGATCTATAACATTAATCCACAGGGTAATATTAAATACATTCTTATTCTGTGTTGAAAATTGCATCCTATATATACAGTGCCGTGAAAAAGTATTTGCCCCCTTCCTGATTTCTGTGTTTTTTGCATATTTATCACTCAAAACATTGTCAGATCATCAAACCAATTTTAATATCACACAGAAACAACCCAAGGAAAGACAAAATTCAGTTTTTGAATGATGATTTCATTTATTAGTGCACAAAAAAAATCTAAACCTATCTGGCCCTATGTGAAAAAGTAATTGCCCCCTTAATCTAATAGCCAGTTGAGCCTCCTTTGACAGCAATAACTGTAACCAAACGTTTGCGATAATTGGTGATGAGTCTTTCACACCGCTGGGGAGGGATTTTGGCCCACTCTTCTATGCAGAATTGTTTCAATTCTGCCATATTGGAGGGTTTTCTTGTATGAACTGCCCGTTTAAGGTCACACCACAGCATCTCAATCGGATTTAAATCCGGACTTTGACTTGGCCACTCCAAAACCTTAATTTTGTTTTCTTTGAGCCATTCAGAGGTGGACTTGCTGGTGTGTTTTGGATCATTGTCCTGTTGCATGATCCAAGAGCGCTTGAGTTTGAGGGCACGAACTGATGGCCGGACATTCTCCTTCAGGATCTTCTGGTAAACAGCAGAATTCATTTTTCCGTCAATCACAGCAAGTTGTCCTGGTCCTGAGGCAGCAAAGCAGGCCCAGACCATCACACTGCCACCACCATGCTTTACTGTGGGCACCATGTTCTTTTTATCAAATGCTGTGCCATTTTTACGCCAGATGAAACGGGCTGCAGACCTTCCAAAAAGTTCAATTTTAGACTCATCGGTCCACAAAATGTTTCTCCAAAAGTCTTGAGGGTCATCAAGGTGCTTTTTGGCAAAGGTGAGACGAGCCTTTGTGTTCTTTTGTGAAAGCAGTGGTTTTCTCCTGGGAACTCTTCCATGGATGCCATTTTTGGCCAGTGTTTTTCTAATGGTGGAGTCATGAACACTGACCTTAACTGAGGCCAACGAGGCCTGTAGTTCTTTCGATGTGCGTCTAGGTTCTTTTGTGACTTCCTGAATGAGCCGTCGTCGCACTCTTGGAGTAATCTTAGTTGGTCGACCACTCCTGGGAAGGGTTGCAACTGTTCCCAGTTTCCTCCATTTTTGAATAATGGCTCTGACAGTGGTTCGCTGGAGCCCCAGAGCTTTGGGAATGGCTTTGTAACCTTTTCCTGAATTATAGACTTCTATCACTTTTTTTCTCATTTGTTCTTGAATTTCTTTGGATCGTGGCATGATGTGTTTGTTCTTGAGATGTTGTAGCCAACTTCACTTTGTTTGACAGGAACTATTTAAGTGATTTCTTGATTCAACACAGGTGGTGACAATCAGGTGTGGGTGTGGCATGTAGAACTGAACTAAGTTTTCTCAAAACTGTGGTTAGTCACAGTTAGTTTGTGATTTAACAAGGGGGGGCAATTACTTTTTCACATAGGGCCAGATAGGTTTAGATTTTTTTTGTGCACTAATAAATGGAATCATCATTCAAAAACTGAATTTTGTCTTTCCTTGGGTTGTTTCTGTGTGATATTAAAATTGGTTTGATGATCTGACAATGTTTTGAGTGATAAATATGCAAAAAACACAGAAATCAGGAAGGGGGCAAATACTTTTTCACGGCACTGTAATTAATATCATGCAGATTTTGTATCAACTATAAATCCTTTTTCATGAGAAGTTATTTAATTATTGGGGGTAACACTAGTTTGAGATCATTGGTTCCATAGAGTCTACTTCTTCTGAATATTCTTCTCCCCAAAATAATTGATGATTGACAGTTCAACTCTAACTTTCTAACTAACTATCAAATATAATGAATGTGCATACTTTTGGGTTTCAGTATTATACCATTACATTTATAAGGGCTGTGCAATGTATCAAACTTCAGTGGAATCGAGAACAAATTATGTCCATACATCCAAGATAAACTTGGATCTTTTTATTCGAGAGGTCCATAGCCAAAACTCTGTCTGTAAAAGCACAAGTTCAGCCTTTGGAGGAAGAAATTTATTTTATTTTATCTTATTTGTGGTTAGTCTGACCTCAGCAAAATGTGGCCCTTACTTGATAATGTAAGGGCCACTGACATTACTTGATAATGTCAGTGGCACCCTGGCACACTGACAGGAAAGGCACACTCACTGGCACACTGACTGGAAATAGTAAAAATCCTTTATTACATGGGGAGGCACTCTGTGAAGCGTTCTACCTTTTTAAAAAAAATCTGATTATTGTTATATACTCACAAAATTAATATTGAAAATTGTGATACATTTTATTGTGTTTTCAGATCCAACTGAAATTAAATCTCTGGCTACATAATGAGGTGAAATTCCCCTATTTTGTAGCTCCCATGGACAGTGTGTGCTATGGACTGAGAGTGTAGGAGGCGTGAGTCATGAGTGCTGTCAGTGGAGACATTTAGACACAGAACTAAAACTGCGTGCATGTCTGGAGATGGCCCGTGGGCTGAAGGAGGCCGGGGGAGGCTGACGGACTACACAGATGGAGCGTAAGGTGTGCAAACGGAATAAAACAGCATATGTGATCACGAGTGGGCGCTGCTCTCCTCTATTCTGTCAGGTTGCCACAGTCTGGGCACACACAGCTGTCTCCTGGAATATTGAGAAAAAAGTAGCACAGCACCTCATGTCATGTACACCATCACACACCTGCCGCACCTGTCAGCTCTCACACAACCAAGTGAGCTTTGATTGTCACGGTTCCTGGTCTCATAATATGAAAGTTTGAGGAAAAAATCTGCTTAGATTTAGGAGTTTTGATTTGACCGATTGAGTTGTTGGCCTGTTTCTCATCAAACTGAATCATCACTGACCAAGACTCTAGAGGGGTGGTTGAGTGGTTTGAATTGAATTGTGATCTGAATTGGAAAGATTGTTATATCAAGACTGAACGATTTTTTGTTTATACAAGTGCTTAAAAACAAACACATGTCATTTTCTTTTCCCCACCCTCTCATTCTATTGGTTAATCTGAGTGACTGACATTTAACTAATCATATTGAAGCTTGTACTATCAGAAATATAAGACAACCTCAAAGTGCACTGATCATGATAAACACAAAATTGTGACTTTTTATAGACAATATGGTATGGTATAAATAGACGGCTATATTACCCAACTGGGCCACCTCTACTACACTGAATGAAAGAACTCAATGTACAACCACCAAGGACTTTAGCTTGTGTTTTTGTTTCTTTAGTTACACAAACTCTGGGACAGCAGGTCTGCTAAAGTCAAACATCGGTTGTTCTCACATGCTCATTAAGTCTTGGCCAAATGAAGAGTTTATTTTGCGCACGTAGCTGTGGGATGCCAGTTATCCAACTTGAGAAAGTGCTTTGTTTTTCGGGTGGAATTTCTGCAAGTTGTCTCAAATTTCTCCCTGCGGCATTGTTGCAAACTTAAACTGTCTGCTTTTGTTCGGAAAAGGTCAGCTTACGACTGGACATAGTTGGAACATGCAAGAGAAATTGGAGTGGATTCTATAGACATGTTGGGGTATTCAGTAGCATCTGTTGTAGCATCCATCTTAATTACAGCCATGGCTCATTAACGGTTTTCAATTGCAGCATTGACTGTTTGTATTATTGCCTTCTGTTTCATTCTAATTGGATACTCATTTTGTAACTTATTTTGTTGCCACTATCCATACACACAGCGTATAAACATGCAATGATTTAATTTCTTTCATATGGCTTTCATTTAGTGCATTATTTAAACCAACCAAGACTTCAACCAAAACTACTCCCCGACCTCAGAGTGAATATTCATGAGAGATACAGTCAGACCAACAGCAGAGGAATTACGGCAAATTTTTCTACTTTGACTAAACAAAAAACTTTCAACTTTGCTATGAGGAAATTGATTAGCAGTCATAGCCTCCCACAACTTATGAAAGATAAGGCATAAAATTGAGTTTTAATTTAACACAGACATTAAGGATTGCCCTAAAGTGTATGTTTGGTGCAGGGGGTGCAGGGGGTTCAAATAAGGTTTAGATGACTTGGGCACAGTGCCATTTGTTTTGTTGAGAGGAGGAGCACACATAATATATCATACAGTTTGACATAAATATTTCAAATAAGATAAGGTATAGGAGCCTAAAATCTTCCCTTTTATTTCTAAGTGCTGATTAGGTCCCATTTTTGTCTTGTGCTGGAAAAACATTAAACTCGATATTAATTTTGATGCCACAATAATTATAAAAAACACTTTTTAATACATGTTATTACATTGTTATTCCACACAGATTTAACATAATTCTGATATACAGTAGATCAAGATAATTCTGAAACTCACAGAATAAAAGTAGAAAATGGATTTAAACAGCACATTTTCAAGAGCCTGTAGTTAATATGAGCGTTCATGGGTTTGAGTGTGTGGTTTTCAACAAAAAGGCGAGTGTAACTAACTGAAAAACTGTTGGCTAATGCTAGCTTGTGACTGTAATTTTATATGTGAGAGAAACTTGTTTAACAGCAGGAATCAGCTGTCCTATTGCAGTTCCAACTAAGTCATTTTTTTCATTGTGTTAATTTTACAATCAGATCTCTAACTTGAGTTACAGAGTTTCAGATTGAGGAGCACCTTCTGTTACCATCTGGATATCGACTTTTGATAACCTCATTTCTAGCCAAGTGTAACCTACTTTGCTAGAATTAAACTTCTGATACTTAGGGTTCACACCTTTCACACCGACAGCAGTTGGTGCACAACAAATGGTCCATTCGAACCAGAAGCTCTTAGTTTGGTTTGTTTTCGTTGGTGTGAAAGCTTCAATCACACTTGGATCTGTAATAAATCAAGCGGATCGAGACCTCAAAAAAGAGGTGGCCTGGGTCCGCTTGATTCCACACCAAATGCCAAACTCTGGTGCTCTGATTAGATGTAAACGAACTATTCGAAATGCATCATGGGAGGGGATACTAATTATTTCATTTTCTGTTTTTGGTGAGTGAAGAAGACATGGGGCAAACCTCGATCTGTGGCCAAACATGGTCCAAGTAGTGATCAAAAGTAACTAATTTAACGAGCCATTCACAGTTTCACTTCACAGTTTCACTGTACCGTGTGTACTTAGACTTGCATGGCTTAATCTTTGAGACAAGCATATGCTACTGGCAGAATCAACCAGGTAGCCCTGTGTGTGTGCACTGGGCCAGCAGGCCCCAGCGGTGGGCCTCAGTGTGACAGGGGCCTGGGTTGGGTCCGGAAGCCTGCCCCGCGGCTGGCGGTCTGTAGATCTGTGAGTCTGAGCTCCCAGGGCCAGGGAGACTCTTAGGCAGGGTTAAAGAAACCATGTCTGCCGGAATCCGGCCTACGCTTGGGAGGGTAGGGACTGGCCCGCGCCGTCCGTAGCCCTCAGAGGGGCTCCGTGGGAAGGCCAGTGGGCGAGACAGTGCGCTTCGGCCTCACTTCTGAGAGGTACGAGAGAGCCTCAGCGTCCCTGAGCCACGTGCAATCAAACCCGCTGTGTGCACAAGCCTAGGATATGTCATTTTGACCAATTTTGGTTAATTTGCAGGTGTGAATGCAGACCACACTGGAGTCTGTAGCCTATGCTACACAATTTTATTGCCTGGTGCGGACCACATAATCAAACTAGTTGTGTGAAAGCACCCTTACATTACATAAGACTACATAACGCTCTCACTTTAAACTGCTATCGTGCACCTACACCTGTGACAGAAATTCCCAACTTGACCCATTTACTCTTGCTGGGAATAAAATTGCCCCTAATTTTCAAATGAGTGAATAATTGAGGCTCAAATACAGAGAGGACCTCCAGCAACTCACTGGCTGATATGCTGCGATGGAAATATACTGTGTCCAGACTTGGATTTAAACCAGGAGTCTTCCATTTATTCACGGAGCTCATTGATTTTTTACATTTTGATAGCACAAAATGCTCAGTTAAACCAATGTAGCTCTTAGAGACCAGCTGTATGAAGTTTTATCAGTTTTATGATTAAAATTGTCTTAACAGTTTTATGCTCAGTTATTTTTGCTAAATAGAAGAAGAAGTGAACTTTATTGATCTCACACTGGAGAAATTACAAAATACAAATCTAACTAAAATCAGACTAACTAACTGCCAGCTGATGTAATAAAGTTTGCTACTGAATAAAGTGTTGCAATCAGCTCTCTCTTTTACAACCACTGAATACATAAGGGGAGTATTTAGCATTTCGTTTTTTTCATTTAACTTTCTGATGTAATTGTGATAGAAGTAGACCTATTGCTATAGTGGGGTGAGCTATGTGCAGGTGTCAGCTGTTAGGTGTGCTCCTAGAGGATTATGGGTAAATCTGACTGCCACCCCTACACCATAATAACAGCCATCACAGCCCGGACACCTGCCGAGACACTCCGAGAGGATGGGCCCTTCCGACTGCAGGAAGTCACTGCACTCAAAAACTCATTGAACAACTAACACAGCGCGTGCAGCTTGAGTGCAGAAAGTGACACTGTCTGTGTGGGTAACATGAAGTTGCAACAGCTAGCGCTGTTGTCACTGCACTAAAACAGTTTATCACTGTGTGATGAAATAAGTTATGATGCTAAATGAACATTAGTGAGTGGGATACAGTGAACCCTCGCTCTATCGCAGTTCACTGTTGGCGGCCTCGCTGTTTCGCAGATTTTTTTTAAAAATGTTTTTTTTTTTTTTTTATAGTGTATCTTTTTTTTTTTTTTTTAATATTGTAACAATGTGTTCTGCATCCTGATTGGCTAAGAGACTAGACCAGGACTAAACGTGGACTAAACCAGGTCTAGACCAGAACTAAACCAGGTCTAGACCAGGTCTAAACCAGGTCTAAACCTGGACTGGCCCTGGACTAAACCAGAACTAAACCAGGTCTAGACCAGGTCTAAACTAGGTCTAAGCTTGGACTGGCCCTGGACTAAACCAGGACTGGACCGGGTCTAGACATGGACTAAACCGGGACTAGACCATGCCTGAACCAGGATTAAATCACTCCGTGCAGCTTTTGCGTTTGTTTGTGCGTGTTCGGTTTGTGGCTCGGGCTGAGAGCACGCGGTCCAGGCGCCGCAGTTCTATCTCGTGCTCGCAGCCCCGGTGTACGCGCGGCCTCGTGCTGCATTTCATTTAATATTAATACATTTTGTTGAAAATCTATGAAAATTTGAGTGTTTAAACTAGAGACAAATGTGAGAAAATGTTAATTCCACTCTGAGAAAAGCATATAATGTGTGTAGTGAGGCATTTACAGCCTTAAAACATGTAGAATAATTGTAAAATATAAAGTTGTCCTACTTCGCGGATTTCTCTTATTGCGGGTTATTTCTGGAACCCGCAATAAGATAAACGAGGGATTACTGTACATCTTAATGACCTGTATGCATTAAATGCAGATGACTGCGTAAATGACAAGAAGAAACTCATACATGATTGATACATCTAGCCCCGCCTCCAAGAGAGTCTGAAATCTGCTGAAATCCTACGAGACATTGACATCCCAGACAGGACAGAGGCTCTTTGTGCAGGAGACATGTAGACTAGAGTACGAAGTGACGTAGTCTGATAATTCCTCTATATTACACAAAACTGACTCTCGTGAGCTTTAAGCCATGTTATAATACTGTTACCTCATCAAAATCATACCTAGAGTTGTGTTGTGTTTCATTCATACATGTTTGAGTGATTGTTTATTATTAGTCTGTCTACATCTGCAAAGCTCAAAAGGCTCTGTTCCACCTTGTGATGTCATGAAGCGGTAGTTTTCAAGTTAACAGCTACCTTTTACTGTACCTCTAGTTTAGTAGAGATTGACAATTCCAATGCTGAAATGATTAAAATGATTTTTGTGAATGTATATGTAGTTTAAAAACACAGTGGAGCATTTCCTGTCACATGACATCACACGGTGGAACAAAGCGTTTTCTATTTGAGAGAAGGATTCAGTATAAATATGCACTGTTTTGAGTGTTAAACATGTGTGAATGAAACAAATCACAACTGAAGGTATGTTTTTGACAAGGAAACCAGATCATAGCATACGTAGATCAGAAATCAGCGTAATACTGGCCCTTTAAAATACAAATCATTTTAAAGTAGAACTACAGGAAGTCACTGCACTCCTATGTCTAACACCCTCCAACTCTGCTATCTTATAATTAGTTAAGATATAATCCAAAGTACAAAAGAATAAATGCTAAGTATATTATTTGGTCACAAAGCAGAATTAACTTACAAATCATCCAAACACATGCTACCATTTTCAAAATTGTTTTAATTTTTCCTGTTCTTTTCTTTTTTCGCAGCTGTTCACATTGATGTCTTGAGAGAGTTGGATCTGACAGAACACATGGAGGGCGTGTCTTTGGAGGCGGGACTTTGCAGTAATAGAACAGGGACACAGGAGACAGACCTGGCCTACAGAATAGACAAAAAGATTCAACTCAGTGCCCCCACCAAGCAACTGTTTCCAGGTAAAGTGGACATTGTCATTCACACACACACACACACACACACACACACACACACACACACACACACACACACACACACACACACACACACACACACACACACACACAGCTCCTCCTCCTGCCTCCTCCTTGTGCAAAAAATGTTTATTCACAGCTGGTGCACATTCAGAATCGTGGTTACTGCTGTAAATATACTGTACATTTTCAAATGAATAAGCAGAAGTTACCTGTCCAGACGTAATTTAGCAACCAACGCGTCAGTCTTTAGACCCTAAGCTTCAGTGTGCGCCATCACTGGAAGGAATCTCCGAGAATCACCTGAGTTAAGCTTTGCTCCTTATCCCCTTCTCTTCTTCTTTCAGTGACCTCAAAAATTGCCTTTTTTTTTCAAGTCACTTATGCTAGAAGTGTAGGGAGTTTGACAATCTAACAGCCAATAGATAACGAGGTAGCCTCGTTATCTATTGGCTAACATTTATCTGGCCCCACCACGTCCACAGTTGATGGATTTTCATCCTTTTATTTTGGTCATCATCATTACAAGGTTGCTGCATCTCCAGAATGCTATCATTGACCATTTGAAACAATCAAACAAACCAAATCCTCCATACAACTCTTGTGAGCTTAATTATAATGTTGTTCCCTCCTCAAAAACATACCTGGAGTTGTGTTTTGTTTCATTCATTTTGTTTTTGATGAGAAAACAACATTATAACATAGATCAGAAAACACGGCAATATTAAAAGGGGCTGTACCTGATTTTTGTCATATTATAAAATAAAATGTGTGCAGATATATTGTGCAAAACAGCTAAAGCATTTCTATCATCTGCAAAGCAGGAAGTAAGGCTGGTGTGCTTTTAGCATAGGCTGCTAGTTGTTTTAAGCATTATGGCTCATTGCTGTGAATATATAGGATGCTATTAATGTGTTAGGAAAATGAGGAACAAGTTTGTTATCTTTTGTACTTAAACTAAAATAACTAAAATAACTCTTATAAAATATCTCTTCCAGATTCAACATTCCCAGAGAACTTCACTCTAATGGCCACAGTACGAGCTAAGAAGGGCTCCCAGTTCTTTCTCTTGTCCATCTATAATGATCAGGGGGTGCAGCAGTTAGGGCTGGAAATTGGACGCTCTCCTGTGTTTCTCTATGAAGACCAGAATGGACAGCCTACAACTGAACAGTACCCCACCTTTAAGAAAATCAACACAGCAGATGGAAAGTGGGTAGCTTCTGAAATCACAATAGTATATTTACATTCTGTTTAATATAATGAGAATCTTATCATTGTACATTGTGTGATGTTTCAGATGGCACAGAATAGGCTACAGTGTGAAAGGGAAGTTGATCACTCTCTACTTGGATTGTCAGAAGGCCCAGACCCTGGATCTGCCTCGCGGGGACAGTGCAGTGATCAGCACAGATGGTGTCACTGTGTTTGGGACCAGACTGCTGGATGAAGATGTATTTGAGGTAAGAAATACTAAACAGGTCAGCCACATGCTCACACAAGCCTCTTTAGGCGGGCAAAAAAAACATTGACAATATGGATATGCTGTTAACTAAGAGGTATGAGTGATATGCTCTATGTTATACATGAATACTGATGCAGTCTTAGAAATATTTGTAGATTTTATAAAACAAATAGTGAAGATGGGGGTTTCCTTTTGCATTTAAAGTATTTTCAATTCCATGCAATCCTCTTGTAAAACAGCAAATCTTCTTAGAAGATTTGAAAAGAAAATCACGGTTCAGGAGGTTATGGGGTGATAGGGTCTCTGTCAATCAAATGCTGGTGGAACAAAGTAAAAAAGAGATGAAAATGAAAAAGGATGGATTGAAAGGGTTGAAAAGGGGACTTGTTGTTCAGACATGTCTACTTATAAAAAAAAAAAAAAAAAAAAAAAGAAAATATTTGTTCTTCCCAGCCTGGATGCAACTGCTGACTACAAAATAGGAAGATATATTTGGCCTATACCATTTTTAAAGTCTGGTCATGTCCAATGTCAGAACAAGGTTTTGAGAATCCAACTGTTTTCAGAAATCTCAGTTTTAATGCTATTGTGTTTCCCCATAAGTGTTTCCTCTTTTGCTTGATGCATAAGTGTCTAAATCTCTTGTGGCCATAATCCTGTGGTGCTGTTTTATATCAAAAACATAATGGAATATAAGGCCAAATAAAGATACATAACATAATTCAGGGAAAATATCTTATCCAATCCTTTATTTCCTAGTGTCCCCCAAGTGAACTGGGCCTGAAGGCTGGGGTAAACAGTGTAGAGAAGTAAAGCGCACAGAAACAGGCTAATTCTCCTTAACCCGTTGAACTATTAGCTCGTTCACTTTCACTCACACTTCAGTCAGGAGTCAGTGTCACGCCCACCCAGCTGACGCCCACTGCCCCGGGTTACTCACTGGACTAATCACCATCTCTTCAAATGTTTCCACCCCTCAGCACCTTTTACCTGGGGTCAAATCCTCCCAGGCAATCACTCTGTCATCCTCCCGTGGCCTCCATGCATTTTTCAAATTCAGCTGTTGAATTTTAATTAGGTGTGCAATTACTTGTGTTTAATTTTAATAAATTTTTCCTTCACTTTAACTAGAGCTAATTAATTTTCACAGTTAGATTCAATCATTTATTTTTCTTGACATGTTTTGGCGGCTGCACTGCTGGATTTTTCATAAGTTGTGATGACATATTTGGACTTGTATGGTGTTTAGAAACAATACCTGATTTAAAAGGTGCAGCACGTAACTTTTCTGATTGGGGTTTACTTACCAAATTACTTAATTTGCATTTCAATCAGTCTTTGTAATTGCTTAAAAATACCCTTGAAAAACGTATTGTACTGTCATTTGTCACCTGCTTGTCTTCATTGGAATACATAACTTTAATGCCATACTAAGGAACATTACAGGCAAAGTAATAATTATCTTCATTGAGACATGCATGTGGCTGACACCCCACTAGATCATTTACACATGGCCTTTAAATGTAGTCTCTATTGCAAAAACTCTGAACGTATATGTATATGACAAATGCAGCATTTTTTTAAGGATAAAAATGTGACCTTCTGACATCCCACATTGGTCATAGCCTGAACTCCTGTCACAATTCCCTTTATTTTTAACCCTATGTGCTTATGTAAGCGTGATTCACATTGTATACATGGGGTGTGGATGGTACCAGGGGACAGTGGATTCTTCATGCTGACCTCCTGGCGTCTGTTCCCAGGCCCTGGTTCTGGGAGAGGGCTTGGTCTTTCCAGCGTAGGAGCTTTGTGTGGAGTCGTGGGCAGTCGCTAACGTCTCTATTGCTTCCAGATTGCTTACAAATGACTCACAAAGTTTGATTTCCAAACTTCACACTGCACTCTCTCATACAGAGGTTTAGCAAACTGTCCTCAAATGGGCTGTGCTACTTCTTGGCTGTTATGTGAGAATTTGTGCTGCCAGCTTGCTAACTGCTACGATAAGATCCAACTGAAGTTTATTTGTTAACTGAAGGCGTTTAGAACATTTCCATCTTGATTAACAGCTTAAGCATAAATGTTTTTAACAGTAAAGCTATGTAGCAGTAGTAGTAATAGTAGTAGTAGTGTAGTAGATTTTTATTTATTATTTTGTGGTTGTGTAATGTTTTTAATCAAATCAAGCTAAATTTTGAATTTAGGGGTCAGCAATGTTTTCTTTGTGGAACTCCAAAGTCTTTATAAATGTAAATAGTTATGTTTAAAAAGAGGGCTCTGTATAAATAGGTATAACAAATAGAGCTCAAAGATATATCAGAAAATGCATATTAGATACATTTGAATATGAAGTATATTATCAATAATTAAAACATATTGTGTAATCTCATAAACAAGGGTATGCAGTGACATTTTTAGCCCTTTTGTGGTTACTTTATTGCCCCATTCATGCTTTATTCACAACTTAAACCTTAACATTTACAGGCACATTTTAGCACATCCCTTATTATTTTTTTATTATCCTTTATTTATCCCTGTAGGGAAATTATTTCTGCTTCCTATATTACTCTGAATTGACTCTTGTGAGCTTTTATAATGTTGTTACCTCATCAAAAACATACACAGTGTTGTGTTTTGTATCAATCACAAATGCACAAATGCTAAAATCCTCAGTTCCCCCTTGTGATGTCATGTAATGGTAGTTTTAAAGTTACAGCTACCAAGCTCTAGTTCAGTAGAGATGAGCAATTCCAGGGCTGAAATTATGCATATGCTTCTAGTGAAGATACATGGAGTTTTAAAACACAATGGAGCACTTCCTGTATTACCACATGACATCACAAAATGGAACAGAGTGTTTTCTGTTTGAGAGAAGAACTAAGCCTAAATATGCAGGGTTTTTGTGTTAAACATGCATGAAAGAAACAAAACACAACTACGGGTTTGTTTTTTGATGAGTAAACAACATTATAACATAGATTAGAATAACGTAATATGGGCACTTTAAAATGCCGTCTGTTTATTATGAAAAAGAAAATGCAAAAACATATTTTGTAACAGGTTAGTTGGTGGCCAGTTATGAAATAGGCGAGCGTTTTGTGAAAGTGGTGCTTTTGATCTCAAATCAAGATTAGATTTGATTGGATTACCTCCCTGTTGCTTTTCCCAATCTGACTTCTCTTTTTTTTCTATCATCTACGTGCGCATTCATTTCCTGTGCTTGCGTCTGGCTGCCGGCCCATCCATGAAGACAACACGATGAATGAAAAACAGCTTTTACTCTTCTATATATTAAAGCATAAATTACCAGAGTGAATTGGACTGTATGGCACCCAGTTATTGCCTATTGAGTTTTATTATGGATGTATAAGATGCTGGCAGGTAAAACAGGTTTGATATGTTATGATTGATTTCACCTCTGCTCATAAAGTATCATTAGAAAAGATTTTAATTGGAGTGTAATTACAATCACATCAAGCATTTAACTCAACTTAATTGATCACAAATGGCTCTCCAGATGTCCCCGGATAACATTTCATCCAACTAAATGCGCGCAACAGCCTGTCAGTTACTTAGGATTCCTATCACTGCGGCAATCTGAGCCTTGTCAGACACTCAGCCATGGCTATGCTTCTTTGAACGTGAATATTGTTTATGAGTTACTTTCTTAGATTTACCTTAACTGATAAAGAAATATGCATTACCAATAAACGCAGATCTACGTGCAAGCATTATGGAGGGTTGAGTCAGGGAGGGTATCTGATGTAAAAGTCTTGTATACTGGGAGGCAAGCAATTTTCAGTGCTGATCCAGAACAGAAAAAAAGATTGCTGTCGTTCTAAACTAATTACGTAATTACTATCAGCTTGCTACATAATAAATACGTCAATCAAATGTTTTATGTGTTAAGAAACTATGTGGAATTAATCAGTTTGTTTACAAGTTGATGTAAATGGACATTGTATTGTGTTATACTGTACTGGGAAGTTGAATGACCTTTATTTTGTATATATATATATATATATATAGTATATATTTTTTCCTCATCAAAAATACCTGGAGTTGTTTTGTTTCATTCACACGTTTAACACACAAATCCTGCATATTTAGAGTTTTTCTCTCAAACTAAAACATGTGGCCAATCTCTACTGAACAAAAGGTAAAAGGTAGCTGTTTACTTGAAAACTATGCTTTGTGACATCATAAGTTGGATCAGAGCATTTTTGAGCTCTGGAGTTGTAGACAGACTAATAATAAACAGTTACTCAAACATGAAAAACAGAACTCCAGGTATGTTTTTGATGAGGTAACAACATTATAGGACATTATAGGATTTTCAGAGAGTGTTATTATGGGGAGAAACTGTTATCTTTATTAACTTGACTTAATAGAGACAAATATTTCTCTTGCTAATTTGTATTAATATATTATCGGTGTACTATGTGTGTGTTTTTATTTTAGGGAGACATTCAACAGCTCCTGATTTCGGAAGACCCTGATGCTGCAGCCAGCTATTGTGACAGATATATCCCAGACTGCGACGTTGATCTGCCGTACAACATCCAGAGTGCAAAGGTTAGAAAGACATAATAATAAGACAACATTAAAACATAATATTAATGAACTTGCAAACTGCAGACTCATTCTTATTGTTCTGTGTACTTATTTCAGGGTCTCCAAATGCTAATCTAAAGTCTCAGCTTACTGCCAAGTAGGGGTCAGGGAGACAAGTGTTAGCTGTCAGCTTGATAGACTGAGACAAAATGGTGTTCAAGCTCAAATCATTGTGAATTCCAGACATTTTAGGACCTTGACATAAGAAGTCGCCCTTGGCTTATGCACATATCTTAAATTACATTTGTTTTTTAAGTATATTGTTTAAAAAGACAGATGAATAATTTGATTACATTGCATGCAGGCGTTTGGTTCTGGTGTATGCTCCAGGGATGGGTCATTACTGAATGTCTGAAATGCTTGTTCTTGGCTTGTATATAGCAACATCTGAGTACTATGGGCTAGAGCCAGGGCATTTCGACATCTGTCAGCGCATTGACCTACTTCCCATAACATTCACACTCTAGTAAGCAACTAGTCAGATAAAGTATTAAAAAAGATTTGATCCTAATTTTATATTTGATGGTTTTGGCCAGTGTAATTGTACTTGTGTGTATGAGTGTTTTGGTTCATTTTTAGATGCCTATACAGTTAAAAGAGATTCATACTTACTATATAAAAGAGATTCATAGATACTATACAAAAAACTGTGTTCAAGATTTTTCCAATTTGTAAATTTAATTTATTCTTTTCATTTTCTTCCTCTACCTTAAACCCATCCCCTAATCACAATTTTACCTTTCCAATACAAGAATTCCCTGAGGTCCGATGCCACAGTTCAAAATGAGAAACTCGAAAAACCACAGAAGAAGTCAAAAAAGGACAAAAAGAGGAAAAAGGACAAAAAGAAACGGGACAAGGGGTCAAAGGGCAAAGGTAAACGTAAGGGGAAGAAGGGATCCAGGAAGAAGAAGCATCAAGATGGCTCCCTGCACGCCACTACAGCAGCCCCTCTGTATCTGTCCCAGGAAGCAGTTGTACCCACGGAGATTCCAGTAACCACAACCACAATAGAAACAACTGTTCCTACAATCAGTCCCACCGAAGAATACGTCAAGGGCCTGTTGGAATTGAACACTCAAGAGAGAGACCTCAGCTCTGAGTTCTCCACCGCGGGGCCCAGTACTGTACTAGAGTTTGAGGTTGAGAAGGAGGTATTTTATTGTATGTTCACCAGTAGATGTCCCTAAACCCCATCGTCACATTTAACCACTCCCCTAATACTCCCTGTAACTCCTGTAGGAAATGTTGTCGTGCAATGTTCGTAACCATCGCTTTTCTAATCATGAATGTCTTTGATTGTGTTGTAGATAGTGATCCTAATACAATTCTACATGCATACTATAAGGCTGACATTTTGCCTACATTTAAAGGGCCCGTATTATTATTTTCTGATCTTCTCTATGTTATAATGTTGCTTCCTCATCACAAACATACCTGGTGTTGTCTTTTCTTTCATTCACACATGTTTAACAAACCCTGCATATTTAGGCTGAGTTTTTCTCTCAAACATAAAACACTGATATCATGTGGATGTAAAGTGCTCCACTGAGCCTTTTGCCTCATGACATCACAAGGTGGAACAGAGCATTTTGAGATTTAGAGGTTCTGAGATGTAAACAGGCTAATAATTAAGGATTACTCAAACGTGTGAATGAAACAAAACACATCTCTGTGTATGTTTTTGAAATGGTAACATGGCTTAAAGCTCACAAGAATAAATTTTGCATAATATAGGACCTTTAAACAGAACATAAAACATAGCATAAAAGGAAGATCAAATAAACATAATTCGATTTTCTTACATTTCTGTGTGTAGATAATACAATACACTATTTTAGAATATTGTGTAAAAACTCAAATGTCACTAGTTTCAAAAAAATATTCATGGGTTTCAGAAAAAAATAACTGTCATAACAATTAATAATACAATTTTTATATAAATCCCCCAATTATCATTATTATAATTGTGAGGCTTGTAATATTTCATTATTTGTCGAACCATTCATCTTAAATGGAGTGTCAATATTATATTTATTTAAATGTAAAGAAGTACAGTATGCCAGTATCTTCATAGTATGCATGGTGCTTACAGCATATCGTCACGCTGAGCAGACTAATTTCCCTCATCATATTGTAGCTATTTTAAACTATGTCACCCTGCCGTGTGAATCTGTAGTCATCTAATTGTACACATTAACCATGCACCTGTCAAACTGCGCCTGTCAAGCTGCACCCTAAACAAGCACGTTTCACCTGCCATCGACCAGATTTTATTATCCTCCAAGAATTCAGAAGAGCTTCAGTTTTTCCTCATGTATTTTCTCGTCTCGGCCTCCAGGAGCCTGAGCTTGTGAAGACAGCAGTTGTGGAGGGCTCTGAAGATGACCTGTACGATGCTCTGTCTGTTTCCACAGTAACAGTGGGCCCAAATGTGACCGACTATGAGGTGGGCTAAATTAATCTGTCAACACATCTCGTGTCCTTATTTCGTACAGTAAAATAATATATAAATTCTATTACAGGTCTTTGAGTATGACTTTAAGAACGACACAAGCTCTGAAGAATATGACATTTATGAAGATAGCTACGATTTTGCAGAACGAGAAATAGAAGAAACATGGCAGGGACAGGTGCATTTAAATTCAGACATGAAGTAAGACGGTGTTATCTTTAATTTTTTGCAACTGGCTTTATTTGGTGTATTTGTGTTCAACAGGGTCCTGCCAGAGGAGAGAAGGGTCAGAAGGGAGAACCTGCTGTTGTTGAGCCAGTGAGCTCCAGTCATTTTTAAAAAACAAAACTGATGAACCGTCAGAATAATTTTGTTAATATGCCTCATCTTTGTTTACAGGGAACAATGATAGAAGGGCCCCCGGGTTTACAAGGACCACAGGTCAGCTGGGTTATAGTTTGTATTTGGAGGTGAAAGTTAAGCTACATCTGATATTCTCTAAAATGTAGGTTCTGTTTACAGGGCATGAGTGGCCCAGCTGGACCTGTTGGCCCCCCAGGACCCAGGGGTGATCCGGGTGATGTGGTAAGTTTTACTTTCCAATGGTGTATCTGTTTTTTTATTGAGCAACAAAGCTGTAATCACTATTTGAGCATATGCTTAAGATATAACAGGGTAAAATTCAACTTAACCTGCTGCACTGTGTTGATGGGAACACATGTTACTGCCTGTGGAGTTGTTATTTAGAGAAAAGGCAAATTTATTTTGTCATAGCAATTACAGTCATTGCAAAAGATATTTAACTCAATATTTGTTTAGAACATTTGTTTTGCTCTCTGATTCTGTCCATGAGTTCCCAGTTACAGTACATGGCACGCTCACACAAAAACCCAATCAGAGTATATTTTCAGTCTGTACTGTTTATTCTTTCACTTCACAGGGTCCACAGGGACGGCCAGGTCTTCCCGGGGCTGATGGGATTCCAGGTCCCCCAGGAACAGTGCTAATGCTGCCAGTAAGAACTCTGCTCCTATAGCACAGCCTGTCCCACTGCAGTGTGGTAACACGGCCACAAGGGGGGGAGTTGTGTTGCTTCAATAATTTGTATTCAGAGATCACTGCAAACTTCACTGATGATTTTAATTTGCTTGTAGTTCCAGTATGGACGTGATTCCCAAAAGGGACCAGTGATATCTCCACAACAAGCCCAAGCACAGGCCATCCTGCAGCAGGCCCAGGTATCAAAGCATAAGAGCTCTTTTAATCAGAGCATTGACACACATAATTGTTATTAATCAAGACTGGCCCAAGTGTAATGTTTTATTATACTGATTCACCATAATTAGTTTAGTTGTACTTTTCATTTTAGATTTCACTGAAGGGCCCTCCAGGACCGTTAGGTCTTACAGGGCGACCAGGGCCTCAGGTAAGATCTAACATACAGTGTTACATACAGAGTTATGAGTTATCTATAAGCTTTATATTTAAAGTTTCTCTTTTCCAGGGTGTCCCAGGACCATCTGGTTTAAAAGGAGACAGTGGAGACAGTGGCCCCCCTGTAAGTCTTTATAGTATTTTATTAGTCATCATTAAAGCATCATCATTTGCAAGCCATTTTATATTGTACTGTCATATTTCTGATCATTTTATATTTGCTTGGTCCTTCACATTTAGGGGCCAGCTGGTTTGCTAGGTCCTCCAGGGCCTAATGGAAAGGCAGGAAAGAGAGTAAGGAGTCTGCTGGCTTTAAAATATTTTTGCCTGCACTGAAAAAAGAATCACATTTAAGTAAGTTGTTATTTACTTGAAATAGGGACGCGCAGGAGCAGATGGCGGTCGTGGAGCACCAGGTGAAACTGGTGCTAAGGTAGGTTGCTTATATTCGACTGTAAGTGGGAATAATTTAGGGGAGAAGAGAGTAGAGTTCTATACAATTGAGAGAATGTCAAGTGTGAATGGAACAAGGTAAATATGAAACTCCAGCATGTGTGAGAGATCTATATATATGTTTTGACAAGGAACAATAGTTTTCAATCAGTCAATCAATCAAACAATATTTATAAGGTGCTTTTCATACAAAATTGTAACACAAAGCGCCAGTTTTAATAGTTTATAACTGTCAACAGATGAATGTATAAACCAGATTCCCCAAAGCTGATGTGAATGCAGTGTTTATCAGTGAAAGCAGTGTTTTACTAAACCTACAGCAGTGTGCAGTGTATGTCTGATACACATGCAGCAGATGGAAGTGCTGTCAGGGGAGACTCTATACTGCTAATGTTTACACATTACCGTATGTGAGTTCTAGGTGTAATGCTTCTCTATGACTTTTCAGGGTGATAGGGGCTTTGATGGTCTGCCAGGTCTCCTGGGAGACAAGGGCCACAGAGTGAGTAGATTCTACATTATCACTGTTTTATTTTTCATCATTAACACCACATACAAGCACAGCGTTAATAGAGGCATGACACGCTTTGTGGCAGATGTTTATTTGCATAATATGATTCTCACAATTGTGTGGTTTCTGTAATGACACAACATACTAAAAGCGTCTGTTTGATGCTGCTTTGCTTTTGAACAAAACTGTCTGACATTTCTTAAGAATTATGACTAATCTGTGTATCATTTAGGGTGACAGAGGCAAGCCGGGTCCTGCTGGGCCTGTTGGAGAGCCAGGGGAGAAGGTATTTATACTTTCATACTTTGAGATAACAAATCAACCAATAAATAAAAAATAGACAAATACAGAATTGTGTCAACAGTTAAGACTCACAAATTTTAGGCAGTGCAAATGGTTTCACAGTTTGCTGAAGACAGGAAATCTGTGCAACCAAAGAGCAACAAATGTGACAGCATGCGACAGACTGAAGCTCTTGTCAAGATTGTATTCATTTACACAAGCAAATGGGCGAATTTGTGGAGTCTATTAGTCTTTCTTTGAAGGAAGTCGCGTTGTATCTGCCAGCCAGTGAATTTTTTTAATAAGCTTCTTTCACAGATTATGTCTATGTGGATATGAATGTGGCAGCCTCACATCTGATTGAAAGTGTTTATGTTTGAATAATTTCTGCTTTTCCTTTTAGGGGTCTGACGGACCTGTGGGACCAAGAGGACAGCCGGGTGAGCCTGTAAGTAACTGGAAATGGACAACACATATTTGGAAAAGCATGTATTTATCAGATTATTAAAATATTGATAGTTTATAGGTGAAGCTTGTATAGGTAAAAACTGATTCTATAGACATTGTTTATGAAAAGTAATTGAAAAATAAATTATTAAAATTATGTGTCTCATTTTCTTTTGCTTATGATTCACATCCTATCTGACTGTGGGTAAGGTCAGGGCTCAGCGGGGTCCTGTTCCTCTAAAAGAGAGTTCTCAAAAATAAATACATTTTAAAACATTATAGAAAAACTGTGTAAGACAACACAAAAACAGCAGAATGAGAAAATTGAGGTGACCCAGACACAGCAATAAAGAGGCAGAAATTTGGTCTGCACATAAATGCGATAAGAGACACGTTAGAGGAAAGATGTTGCAACGGAGGGAGAGGAGATAAAATCCTGGCCTGAATGATTATATTTCCATATCAATCACCTCCCAGGAGATCACAGATGTGGCAGTGGAACAGGTGGCTTGGCCGGTCTACAAAGAGGACGAAAAAACGAATGCACAAACACACAAGACTGTCATAGCTTTTACATGCACAGCCCTATCCACACATGCATGCTTTTCTGTGATGTTTTCTCTCTTTTTAATTCAAATTTGTAAAGTAATATTCAGCAAACGAACTCCTCTGATGAGCAGGTTAAATGTTTTCTTTGTTTTATATTCAGGGAGCGCGGGGTCTAACTGGCCCGAGGGGTTCACCTGGTCCACCTGGCCAACCGGTGAGTCTTCCAGTCCAGATACAATTTTCCCATGTAAAATAAACAAAGCTGGCATGATGATGATCAGAAATGTGTTTCTGCTTGATACAATGCCATCCAATGTGTTATGTTGACTGAATGGTGTGTCCATTTTTAGGGAATCAGTGGAGCTGATGGAGTTCAAGGGGCAAAGGGCAACATGGTCAGTGTTGTCATCAGTGAATAAATGAATAATTAACATTGTTGTTATAGTCTATAATGATTCTGTTGATTATATTGCTGAACTGCTATATTAATGCAAAATCAGAAAGAAGATTTTCTAATTTTATTCATGGAAATTCTTCATGTTTGGTCAACAGTGGTGGAAAATAATGAAGTATAAAAGTAAAAGTACAATATTTAAGTACAAATTTTACAGTGGATAATTTTTATTTTTACTTCACTAGATTTGAAAATGTGTATCTGTACTTTCTACTCCTCTACATTTTAGATTTGGCCTGAAAAGTAAAAAGTACTTTGAAATGGCTGAGACTTTTTTAGCACATTTGATTTGAGTTTCTGTCCCAACTGTATACTAAATACAGAAAGACAGCTAGAAAATTTAAGAAATCAGTTGAAGCACTTAAAATCAGCAAAATTCCTTATCAAAATCACTACTTTTCTTTGTTTAGTTGTTCTAAAAATCTCTGCAAAATAAACCTGTACGTTAATACTCTAACTTAAGTTGATTTTTTCATATGATACATTTACTTTTTGTTCATGTAACTTTACTTTTATTCAAGCAACAAAACGGAATACTTTATCTACCACAGTTGGTCATTTTAGCTCAGATAGATATAAAAAGAAAGAAATAAGACGGAAATAAAAATAATAATATGCTATACATTTACAGGGGCCACATGGAGATTTAGGCCCACCTGGTCAACAAGGAAACCCAGGAGCACAGGTAAAATGTTTAATCAAAACCATAATACAGACGCTCCTCAACTTACGAACGAGTTACGTTCCGGACACCCGTTCGTTAGTTGAATTTGTTCGTAAGTCGTTATATGTTTAAGGCTTGTATAAGTTATCTATATGGATTTGTACTGCATTTAAAGCCCCAGTGTGTAGGATTCGTGCCGTATAGGTGGATGGTGCTATTGCACTTTCTGTTTTAACTACGGCAGACCTTGAGGGTCACCCGGGCGCGCACACGAGCCATGCGCCGCTACTGTATAAATAAAACACGGTCCCGTTTTTTTTTTTTTCCTTTTCTCATGAAAACACTCATTCCCGATCATGTACCATGACACTCTACACATCAAATGAAACCTTACAGTCTCCTCTTTTTGACTATGCAATTCATTTCCCTGGACAACAAACACTCCCCGAGCACATGGGGCTTTTATACAGAAAAGCACAAAACAAGGTTAGCTTACCTTAGAATGCTTTGCACAGGTCAAACTCTGTATTTCACCATAAACTTGCTCTCAATTTGTCCATAAGGATCCAGTGAATAAAATCCAGTAAAACAATTTAGTCCAAAACACGTGTTAGATCCATTACGATGTCTGATCCGGCAGCATGCTTGTGTTGTTTACCCAAAACCAAAACCCAAATGTCCTTCTGTGGCTCTCGTATTCAAAATGGCTGCCTCTGCATGGGGAAGATCCCCCTTTTATGTGACTATATCTAAGTCCAAAAGAATACTTTGATTTCATGATGGAAGTGAAAAGGCTTGGAAAACAATGTATTTTTGAATGGGTATCTTCAATTTCAGTAATTAACGGGTAAAAATCTTACACACTGTCCCTTTAAATAACACTAATATCACTAATAACACAATAACACTAATAAATAACACTAAATAATACTAATATTCTTTTTAAAAATATGGAAAACTGATTAGATAAAAAGAAGAGAGGGACACAGAGGCAAACGCAGTCAGCTGAGAGAGAGAGAGAGCGCGTGTGTGTGAATGTATGTGTGTGTGTATTTACCTCCTATTTTCCTTGAGCTCTTCTAAAAAACGTGCAAACCAGCCATGGCTGGCAGAAATGGTTTCTTCCGCAGCACTTTCTCCTGCCTTAGCCTTAAGGTCATTAAAAAGCGATATGGCCTTCTCACTGATCAGCATAAGGCTCAAAGGAACACGCCGCTGCCGCTGATTTTCGAGCCAAATACCAAGAAGTTTCTCCAACTCTTCCATGATGCGTGAACGATAGGAGGAGACCGGGGACTCCAAGTAGAAGTCTTCAGGAAGCCCACACACACAGACCAATACCTGCTTTTTGATTCACACCACCCACTGCAGCACAAACTGGGTGTTATTCGGACATTACAACACAGGGCCCAAGTGGTTCCCACAAGCACAGAGGGTAAGGAAAAAGAAGAACAACATGTGCAGGAAGCCCTCTCTGTTTGTGGTTATCCCAAATGGGCTGTTAACAAAACCAAGAGAGACAAGGGCAAGAAACAAGATAATAGAGAATCCGAACCCAGGAGGAAAGGGGTAGCGATTCCGTACCTGGCCGGCGTGTCGGAAAAACTACAGAGGATTTTCAGACAATATGAAATCCCAGTTTATTTCAAACCCACAAACACTTTAAGACAAAAATTCGTCCACCCAAAGGACAAAACACCGAGCCACAAACAAAGCAATGTGGTCTACTCCATTCAGTGTAGTGAAGACTGCAGTGAGCGCTACATTGGAGAAACCAAGCAGCCACTTCACAAGAGGATGTACCAACACAGACGGGCGTGCCAGAGTGGACCGTCTTCTGCCGTATATCTTCACCTAGAAGCCACGGGTCATTCATTTGAGGACAGTGAGGTTCAGATCTTAGCCAGGGAAAAGAATTGGTTTGAGAGGGGAGTTAAAGAGGCTATTTTTGTCAAAAAGAGAATCCTTCTCTGAACAGAAATGGTGGAGTCAGACATAATTTGCATCCCATCTACAATTCCATTCTTAAGCGTAGATCAAGCAAACAGGGAAACAATAGGGTTAGCCAGGTCAGGGCCAGAGGTGTGAAAAACAGGCGTATAGGGATGAATAGGGATCGTTAGCTAGACGCCAGAGAAACAAAAGACGGAAACCAATGAGATAGTTCCGGAAAGTAGTTAGCTAGGTAGCTCCTCCCTACAGCAAGATATAAGCAAGTGTCTTACCAGTATTCTTATTAGAGCTGACGAAGCCTCTCGGATGAGCGGCGAAACGTTTTCAACCAAACAAACTTTGTCCAGTTGACAAATTGAACTTCTCCTGTTATCATCTCTTCCATGAGTTTCCCTCTCTTCTTGCTTGTGATGGTGGATTGCATACCCGCTGCACTTTTCACATGCTCCATAATGTGGTCCTTTTGTTTATATATCGTACCAATTGTCGAATGGTTCACGTTGTACGCGTATGCCACATTCACCATCTTCTCACCAGCATCAAGTTTCTTTATTATCACCACCTTCTTTTCAAATGAGATGGCTTGCCGCTTTTTCACAGAAGCTTCACTAGAAGCTTTTCGCTTTTCACCAACCATATTGGATTACTGTACGCATGCAAGAAAAACAACAAAGTTCATAACACCACACCGTAGTAACACCGTAGTACGCCCACTCAGTTGAAGTTCTGAACACTTCTACTGAGTGGGCGTGACGCTTGGGGAATGCTGCGCAGCGCCCTGCCTGTGCGTCAGCGGCAGAAATACGCACTACGTACTGTACCCGGAAGTCAGAATAGGCGCTAAATACAAAAACTCAAACATTTAACTTTTTTTTTTTAATTTTCGACCCTGTTCGTAACTCTGAATGTTCGTAAATCGAATGTTCGTATGTCGAGGAGCGTCTGTATTACACTCCATAGTGATACACAATACATAGGCTGTGTACCCATCCTCCAATATCAAATTCTGTTGTGACCTGATTGATGCTTTGTTCTGGTTCAGGGCTTGCCAGGTCCTCAAGGTCCCATTGGATTGCCCGGAGAGAAGGTAGGCAGCATGTCTCTCACTTAATTTAGGAATTAAAGCTGTGACCCGACGACCTCTGTCATCACACACCCAGAGGAGAGCGGGACTCTGCGATCCAACTCCTTTTGCCCAGAGCTCAGACAAGAAAGAGCCTGATAGAAAATCAATATCCTAGAAACACTCGTAGACATGACAGACGCTAGCAAAGACCTTGGCTGGTGTATTGCCTAGACTGGACGATGTGACTGTGAAGTTAATAAGGACAATTTATATAAACACTGGTCATTATTAAAATCACATTAGTCCAATTGTAAATGGATGCATCTAAAAAGTAAAAAATGTATTAAAAATTATATATGATGTAAAAATGATATCTGCTGTAACAGGCTTGTCACATATGCACCTATAAATTCACTTAAACAAATCATTAATTTATTATGTTCTTATGTTATTATGTTCATACTTTTTGATTACTTTTAATACCGCTTACAAATTTACTGTGTTCTAGTCATTGTATTGTAATAAAGGTATTGTGTCCTGCTTCAATCTCTTAAAAAAAGTAGCATGGAATTACTTAATGTAAAATATTTAATCTTACGCAGGGTCCTCAGGGAAAACAAGGAATGCAGGGACTACCAGGCATTGATGGTCCTCCTGTGAGTATACCTAAACACACACTGAATTGAATTAAAGTGAAATGGCTTTTGTGAGAGGGAACCATATTAACTTAAATGGCACTCTGTCTTCAATAAGGCTGAAAAATAACTATAAGTCTACATAATATCCCAGAACATTTTAAATAGAAGTTTAGTAAATGACTCAAACAGCAATAAAGCAATACAATAATTCTTTCTGTGAGAGACCTTCACTTTCTTGTTCTAATTCATTTTATATTAGCCTTGTGTGAGTGCTTTTCATTTAATCATACAGTTATGATGGATCTGTGCCATAGTGCTTTATAGATCAGTTTTTGTTTTTTTTACTACAGGGTCATCCCGGGAGAGAGGGCCCCCCTGGAGAAAAGGGCATCCAAGTAAGTAGAAAAATAAGCAAGTAAAATGGATTTGATTGATTATTGTAGAGTGAGAGAAATTGGTTCAGAAAAGACACTTTCTCATCAGGATCATTGTATTTGCATTTGATTTCTATTTTACCAAATAGCTGCATTCAGAGCCAGGACCTTTTGACATTGATTCATATTTATATTTGTCACACAACACAGTATATTGAATTGTCTCTAATTAAACTGCATTTAATTGAGTTTTCTTCTTTTCTTTTAGGGTTTACTTGGTGCTCAGGGTCCTGTAGGCTACCCAGGGGCCCGTGGAGTCAAGGTAAGTCATAATCTCTGATGTAATGTCCAGACTCCTTTTGCTGGGGACAAATTGCTTAAGTATCAGACTGACAATTGGCAGGTGGAAGGTAAGCAATCTCAAGGGAACTGTTAACATGAACAGGGACATTTGATGGATTTTCATCAAAAGCAATATAGCATTGTACTTTGTTATTGGCCTTAAAGCCTTGCAGTGAAAGTATTGGTAGTTTTTAGATTCTATAATGTGATGATGTCAGACTCCGAAATGGGGGGCAAGGGCCAGATTTCCCTGTTTTTCACATTGTACTTGGCCATGAAATATCCAAAATATAAATTCACAAATGCTGAACCCGGTATTTTCAATTACTGAGCCCAAGAACTCACTGTATTACAATATAATTTAGCATTTTAACAATATTAATTTTAGATGCCCCCCTCTGTATTAATTAATATCGTACTATAGTGATATCATCTGAAACCCAGCAATTATGTTTTCAAGCATCCGGAGATACTGGTATGCAAGCATTTCATCAAGAGATTGGAATACAGTTGTCTTCAGCTGTTCAAATATACTAATTTCACATTTTCAAACTTTATACATATGCTGATTTCACATTTTCATTGTGACCACACTGTAGTTTCTTACTTTGAAACTACTACATAACTGTATTTCTTTTGTATTTTAGGGAGCTGATGGCATCCGGGGTCTGAAAGGAAACAAAGGAGAGAAGGTGAGCTTTGCACAAAAGATTGATGGAGTACATTTTAATGACATGATTCATTATCAATGAGCTGTCAATACTATTGAGCTAATGGGACTTAAATGCACCGCAGGGAGAAGATGGCTTCCCTGGATTCAAAGGTGATATGGGCCTCAAAGGAGACAGAGTAAGCACTGACTAAAGCCCACGCTAACTAGCTTCATGTAAATTTATTGTATATTCACGCTTTTCGATTTTAGGGTGATAGTGGCCCACTGGGTGCCAGAGGTGAGGACGGCCCTGAAGGACAGAAGGGACAAGCTGGACCAAATGGGGAATCAGGAGCAGCTGGTATTGCTGGTGAAAAGGTACAATTATATTATTAAATAGCTACAAAGCACCAGCATCTAAAGATACAATTAAAAAGACTGGAAGAAACACATTTTGCACAAGCCTTTACAGCTCGGCATATGCTGAAATATTGTTACTTTTATGTCCCCATTTACATATAACATCCTGAGCTACCTCCCTGTTAAATGCAAATGGCTGCTGAACCACAGTAAATGCTGAAGCATTTAATCTTTCTGTCATGACTGTGTGCAATACTTCAGAGATAGCTTCTTAACATCATGTGCACAGTCAGCACTATGGAATTAAATACTTCATTAAATGGTTATCCTGCACTTAACCATTTTCAAATCTCTTTTATATTGTCCTTACATCATCCTGTATTGTTGATCTGTTCCTAGGGTAACCTCGGTGTACCTGGGCTGCCTGGATACCCAGGAAGACAAGGACAAAAGGTGAAAAAGCTATAATGACTCCACGCTCATGCTTCTGCTTATTGTATTAATGGTAATAGAGCGCTGTGTAAAAATGACTGAAATATTCTTGGAATGTGATTTTTTTTTTTTTTAAATAACTGATTTAATTTCAAATTTAGATATGTAGCTCCAGTGGTCTTTTATATATATATATTTTAGGAGAATTTGATGGTTTTGTGCAACTCAGTGGAAAATGCCTTCACCTCAGAAGCTATAGTGATATTTGTTTACCATTGCAAGATAGGGTCAGTGCCTTAGCTGAGGATTTGTGTTTACAGTCTTTCTTGAAAAACTGCCTTTCACTATGCACTGTTTATATGGGTCTTTGGCAGTCTGTATCCTGTCTGATTAAAATAAAATGTGATGAATGGCTTATTTAAAACGGGTAATTTTATTAGTAGTTACACAGCAATGTCAATTCATTTCTTTCTGATGAATGGTGTATTTAAATCCACGTTGAGCTTGTGCATTCAGTTCACTTTAATATGATAAATACGTCATTGTGGATGATGTGTGATGTATTGAAAGTTGGTGCTGATTAACCTTTTGTCTTTAGGGGTCACTGGGCTTCCTTGGTGTGGCAGGAGCCTCGGGAGAGAAAGGACGAAGGGTAAGGACGAGTCTGCATAAGTAATGACAGCCCCTGATGATTAAATGTATGACTTTATGGATAAGCGTTCACCTTTTCAATGCAGGGTCCAGCTGGTCAACAGGGGCAAGGGGGCCAGAGAGGTCCAAATGTGAGTATTCAACCAGTGCTGTTTTTAACACTTCCATATTCTGAGAGGTTGTGTTCATATCATAGACTGTATGTGGACTAAGCGAGTGTGACGTCATCCAGAGTAGTGAATTTGGAGCCAGGTCCATTTTAGGAATTTTCTGAATTCATTATGTAAAAAATTGTGAAATAAAAACATCAGGATCATGTAGAGCGGTTAAACACAGATATTTTAAGACCAAAGTAACGAAGCTCACTGAAGCAGTTACAGAGAGAGGGGTGACAATTTTCCAGTGTAAATTCAATTGGAAATAGAGTGGATGGAGCCAGAAGTCCCCCCATAAACGCTTCCTATTTGGAACGGGGTGGATAGTGGGTTAGCTAGGTGCAATCATCTAATCCTTAATCACTGTAAGGTGCTTTGTGTTACATTTTTTGTATGAAAAGCGCTTTATAAATAAACAGTGTATGGTACATGTTGGTGAGTAGATTGCTGCCTGTCAAAGTGCACAAGAAAGTATGTAACTTTTTTCATTGCATTTGTCACGACATTTACCTTAATGAAGAATCCTCCTATGGCAGCCATGATGGGATCAACAGTTTAAACAACAGTTAAATGCAAAGCAAATGTATCTAAAATGTTACTATGTTATTGAAAATGTTAGTAATGTTATTATTATTATTGTGATTACAATTCAACTTCAATTAATTTTTTTGTGATTATCAACACTATGGTGAAATCAAACAACAGTGAAATCATAAAATTTCTTTCATTACTGATGTTTGAATAGATTTCTCGGTTCCTATTTAAATTCCATTCTGAGTGTTGATAAATAATAACATAAACTGGGAGATAGTTGTACTTTTTTCAGATTTTTTAGTTTTTGTATTGTGACCCAAATAATCACAAGAATTAACCACATTATCCTGAAATCCTTACACTGGAATAACAATTAAGTATGATTTAAGAAATGTTTTTGCCTGCCAACATTCCAAATTCAATTCGCTATTATAAGTCAATGAAAAGAGAACACAACCAATTAGAAATGTGGTTGCCATAGTGAGTGGGAGACAGCCATGTTGTTGCATCATTGCAGTGCACTCACAGATAAGTTATGCATAGACACTTGTTTGTTTTCTAACAGGGAGCTCGAGGGGGGAGAGGTGCAAGAGGGCCCACTGGAAAACCAGGAGAAAAGGTGACCACAACAGCACACACACACAAACACACCACACACGCACACACACACACACACACACACACACACAAAGTCATATGCACAAAGCGAAATACTGCAGAAACACACCTGGTTGCCTCATGAAGTATGGATGAATAAACAGACTGAGCTGGAGCGGGTTGTTGCTGTTCACTTCTAAATGACAGACCATCTGCTGCAGTGAGGCTGGTGTCTGGCAGGGGAGGCCTTGGTTTACACTCTCACCCTCAAAGTGCAGCTTGGGAAATAACTTGTTTGTGATCACAAGACTAAAATGTACCGCTTCCTCTTTTGTTCATTCAACAGGGTTCTGCCGGACAAGATGGCCCCCCAGGATCTCCAGGTGAACAGGTAAAGATTTGAGTACATTTCAATGGAAACATGTAGCAATCACATCTGATCATATATAAACCAGTACAAAAAATACCCTGTAATGCAATTGTTTTCCAGGGACCTCAAGGACCACAGGGAAGGCAAGGTGAAACAGGACAAAGGGGACCTAATGTAAGATTCTGTATTACATCTGTTCAAATGATATAGCATTTTTGTCTTTATGTTTATTTCTATTGACAAAAATCTATTTCTAGGGCCCACCAGGAAAAGATGGATTGCCTGGTCATCCAGGACAGAGAGGCGAACCAGTGAGTGATCTATATAGTAAAGAGCGAATAGCAGAAATTGTCATTTGCCAAAATCAAAATTTAACACATCTTATGTTATAGGGTTTTCAAGGCAAAAATGGGCCTCCTGGGCCTCCAGGTGTTGTAGGACCACAGGTAAGTTAATGCATTATCATGACTGTCTTGTGTGTTTGTAATTTGTTTCATAAAGAATTTGTACAATTGTCATATCTTTTCTTGTAGGGAAAAACTGGTGACACTGGACCAACGGGAGACAGAGGCCACCCAGGGTCACCAGGACCCCCCGGAGAGCATGGTTTACCCGGATCAGCGGGAAAGGAGGGGGCCAAGGTGAGTTTGGTTAGAACCACTCAAGCCATGTGAACGTATCATGTGAACACCGTCACATGAGATAATGTACAATGTTGATGTTTGTGAGATATTCATTCTGCTCTGTTGTTTGCAAAATTATGAGTATTCTGCTTTGTATTACACTCTGGATTTAGTTTAGTTTTTTAGTTTATCCTTGAGTAAAAGCCAGCTGTCTACGGGCCACTGGGCTCCCTTCTAATCATTTGTGTGTTTCAGGGAGATGCAGGTCCAGCAGGTGCACCAGGGAAAAGTGGCCCAGGTGGACTCCAGGGCTTTAGAGGCAGCAGAGGGACCCCAGGAGCAACAGTAATACAGTAGTTTTTGTGTCATCGTCTGTTCTCAAAAATGGATGCACTTAGAAAATGTGTTTATAATAACTCAAATGTAAACTGCTTGACTTGTTTGGGAACAAAGCCAGGCTATACCATTACTCCTCAGACACGCCTCCCATTCTCCCAGTTACTAAAAGCACAGTTTTCATTACCATTAAAATGTAATGACTAACTTCAGCTAACAAGAGAACAAACTGAACTCAACTGTCACAGCTTCTCTGGCTCTCCCATCCCATAGCTCTCTTTTTAATACTAAGGAGCATTTTACATCCAGCCTCCTCCATCTGTGCATTCCTCATCAGTCCCTTATTTCATTTAATCTAATAATAAATATTTGTGAAATATTTGTGTGTGTGTGTGTGTGTTTTTGTTTTGTTTCTGTTATGCAGGGTCCTCCAGGTTTGAAAGGTGGAGAGGGTCTACCTGGTGTTGCAGGATCAGTGGTAAGTTATAATCAGTTTCTTGAACTCTACACATGTATACAGCATGTTACACAGGCCTTCAACACAGTAGTGGAACATATGAATGGAGGCAGTTTCCATGGTGATGTGTGATCTGGACCAAAGCTCTAAAATCAGAGTGAATCATGTTTATCTCACCTCTCGTTTCATTTCAGGGCGCCACTGGAGAGAGGGGCCCTGCTGGGCCAGCTGGTGCTATTGGCCAGCCCGGACGGCCTGGAGGCGTGGGACCTGCTGGGCCCGTGGGAGAGAAAGGAGATCCGGTAAGAACTGAGACATGACAAAATGGTTTCTTTGGTAACAGACTCTATTTGGAACATATGAGCTTTTCTGTTTGTTAATAAACAAGTGAAAAAGTGAAGTGAACAAGAAAGTTAAACAAGATCATACAAGTTACACTATTTATTTTATGACCTGTTAATCACCTTGCCACATCAGTATTAAACCCACACACTTCCACAATGCTGAAGGTTTTTTGTTCTCATCTGTTCTTTAGGGAGAGAAAGGACCTATGGGTCCAGTGGGGAAGGATGGTGAACAAGGGCTTGTTGGACCACCCGGGGTTGCAGGGCCTCTTGGACCTCCAGGAGAGGATGGAGATAAGGTACTTTTCAAATAATGACTTGTTCTGTTGCTAGTGATAAGATACCATTATGTTGAGACTCACATGCGTTTACTTCACAGGGAGAAACAGGAGTGTCCGGCCAGAAAGGCAGCAAAGGAGACAAAGGAGAAGCTGTGAGTATTATAGAGGCAAAGGCATTATGGATGCTTTCATTTCACATGTTTCACAAGTGGATAATTCTGATAAACTATAACTGACAAACAAAAATGAAAAACATTTTGGTCTGTTATTTTTGATTGCTTTAGGGACCACCAGGACCACTTGGAATTCAAGGACCTGTAGGTCCACCTGGACCACCGGTATGTCCGGTTATCCTAATGATCATTCAGTATACACATTGTGTTCCTTAGAACTAAGTGTCAAAGTGTTTCTTCTGTAGGGTTTAGATGGAGAGACTGGGCCTCGGGGACAGCAGGGAATGAACGGGGCTAAAGGAGATGAGGGACAAAGAGGCTTCAAAGGAGCTTCTGGTCCATCTGGACTTCAGGTTAGAAATGCTCAGGTCTAATCAAATGCACTCTTTTATACGGAAACTTCACTTCATGTATATGTTGCATCTACGCTCAGGGGATGCCTGGACAGACAGGAGACAAGGGTGAAAGTGGGCATGTTGGTTCAATGGTAAGTACAATACTTCAAAACACTCATCTTAAGTCTGCTGCTATGGCAACAATTTAAATTATGTTCTCAAATTCACATAACTTAGCTTTGACTTTGAAATGTTTAAATCTGGGAGAATACTGATTTTCACTTGCAATATTACAGGGTTGATGAATAGAAGCATTTGTTGTCTGTTGTCTTCCCCTGGAGGTTATTATTTATAACCAAATAATAACCCAAAATAAAAACTAAATTTGATAAACATTTATTATGATGCCATATGGAAATCACTTTTATGTCCCAGCAAAAACAGACAAATAAGAAAATATGCTGGACAGGTATAGACAGATAATGTTCAATGCCCAGTGCAAGGAGGGGCCCTCATAAAGTATGTAATGGGCCTATTTCATTAGCCATTTAGTGTAGGCCCACCAAGATAGTACCCAGGGCCCTGAAGTTGGTGCTTCATGATCATAACAATGATATGGTAAAATTACAATGTTTCAGCTCTCAATAACTGTACCACTAAGACATGATGACATCATTGGTAAGACAGTGAAGAGATTGCCAGGCAGAGGATACAGAGGAGCGGACCGCTGGTGTGTGTGATGGAGGCGGCTGCTGATTGTGCGGTGTGACAGCTGTTAATCAGATTAGCCTGAGCCAGTGCTGTCTAATGAGCATCGTCCTTTGTGACAGTCATCTTCTCACAACGCTGTCAACCATGAACGCACGCTCCGCCACATCCTCTATGGCCTGCCTTCTCCAGCAACCAGATTAGGGAAGAAACGCATCAAAAGGGAACCAAAAACAAAAGCGAAAAAGAGCACGAGAGACATTCAGGACTCAGTGGGGAAGTTTCATTCATGTGTGAGTGCTGCGGATCACACACTTCTCCTCTCTAATACTTAAGCAGCACCCCATCACAAGATATGTGTTCTCTCTCCAGCCCCTTGCAGAGCCTTTCTAGCACTTTAAAAACACACTCAGAGACATCAGAGCAACCCACTGCTTGAAAACTGAAATTAGGAAAACAGTCAGGATTAATTGCTTGGCTATGCCTATACTAGCGTGGAAATCTAGTGTTGTGGCTGGCTGTTAGAAAATGGTCTTGCTGATACCAGACGGGATGTTTTGTATTAAGAAGTGTGAGAATGAGTGTGTGAGAGGTTATGGAGAAATGAGGAAGGATCACAGGCAGTGTCATATTGAGGGTAATGACCTGTCTGCATGTCTTCATCATGGCGCTGCTGTAATAATCATCGATGTGAAGGTAATAGCACTGCACCAAGACATCAGGGCTTCATTCAGGTGAAAATCAGACTCTGTATACAGTATATAGGGTTTCTAATCATATACTTGTACTTGGCAGCTGTTCTGACAATTGTATAATGTAATGTCATGTTATTCTCACAGGGACCCCCAGGACAGCATGGACCAAGGGGGCCACCCGGTCCTATTGGTGCAGAGGTAAAGTGACAACCACTCTGCTATTCCAGCTCTACTACTTCTACTATGACTAGTAATACTATAAGTATATTATTATAAATTATATAAATATATACATTTATAAAACACTCTAGACTTTGATACACATTTTCAGTTAGCTGTTGCTGTTTTATACAATATATCTAATCTCTAATATGGACTGATCTAACATTCATTAGAGAAAATCGTGCATAAAATTATGACTTCACGTGTTTACTATTTTTGCATTTGAATGAATTTTCTGAAATGCTCCAGCTTCTCATTTGAGCACAATTGTTGTTCTTGCTCAAAAGTTCCTTCTCTTCTTTTGAAACGTACATTATTTAATAGTATGTAATCCCACAGAGGGAGTTATATATACCATTCTATGAATCATTAAGCAGTATTAGACTATCATCCCTAAGAGCCTGTTATATTTACCCGTGGTAATGGCTGACTTGTTACAGTCTCTCACTCTGGTCAATTATTCACTGCAGAGCTAGGATAGTGCTCCATCAGTGGAAATACTGTAGTGGTGAGAGAGGACAGGATCTATAAATGGATTGATACAGAAATGGTGGGAGGGAGTCAGGTGAGATTAAATGACAGCAGAGTTAAATAGTGAGTGTGCATGGTCTTTTGTACATTCAGCTATTCTCAAAACACTAAATGCACATTTCCTTCTAGCATGCATACACTCACATATAAGCAAATCAGATATGACCCACTTGATTAACTATCCACCTGAACACAAATGCTGACAAACAAGCTCATGAATATTTGAAAGTAAGCCCTGTTTTGTCTCTCCCCACAGGGCCATGCTGGATTGCCTGGCGGTGTTGGTCAGCCTGGAATTGTTGGAGAGAAGGTCAGTTGTGGCCATCAGCAAATGAACAGCATGTGTCTGAGGAAATGTTTTGCATGTATGGCCTGTTTCTAAAGGGCTCCTCTTTCCTAGGGTGAGGACGGAGAAGCAGGAAACCCAGGCCCCCCTGGTGAACTGGGTATTGCTGTGAGTCACACATTTTGTTATTTTCCCTTCATTGTCCTTTTAATTACTTGACATACAGTTTGTTGTTATTGTAGGGAACTAAAGGCGAGTTTGGGGAGAAGGGTGACACTGGTCCTCCTGGTGCAGCCGGACCCCCAGGACCAAGAGGAACACCGGGCGAGGACGGGCCCAAGGGACATATTGTATGTGTCTCTGAAGACTGAATCAATTTATTATACAGTACATTTACATGATAATCTGCCACTTTTTTTTATCAATAGGGTCCCATTGGTTTTCCTGGAGATCGTGGACCTCCTGGTGAACCTGGTGCCAATGTGTGTATCAAGCAGTTCTTACATATTTTTTGTTATTTTCAGCAGTTGTATAATTTCATACTTTGTTTTTATCTAGGGGGTAGACGGTGTAGTAGGGCCTAAAGGAGACAATGGAGAATCAGGGAAAGCAGTAAGTGTTACGTCAGCCTGTTTTTTTTTAAATCTAATTTCCCATCGCTTGGAATCTTGTTGAACTGCTTCAAATGTCTTCATTTTGACATTTTTGTAGGGACCTGCTGGAGCACCTGGGGAACCAGGACCCTCCGGGCCTCCTGGGCGAAGGGTAACTTGCTTTATCTCTTTGTCAATGATTGTGCCCACAGTAGATGGGAAGTGTTGAGGGACGACCTGAAGTCTGTGGAGGAGACTTGCTGACTTGCTAGTGAGTTAAATTTCATCATCGGTGATGTTGTCTCTTCTAGGGTCATGTCGGTCCAGCAGGAAAGGAAGGGGAGCAGGGAATGAAAGGGGCCAAAGTAAGACTAATTTTTATAACATATATTGTTTGTGTAATGATAATTACATGCTTGTAAATTATTTTGCTGTGGTGTGTTAGAATGTCTAATGAGTTTTTATGCTCTGTAGGGTGCAGCAGGAACGCAGGGTCCTGTTGGAAAGACCGGCCCAGTGGGAGCTCAAGGACAGCCGGGGAGAGATGGTCCCGAGGGACTGAGAGGCATCCCAGGGCCGGCGGTTTGTATTTTATGACAAAATAATATAATGGATTTTATGGTGGTTGTCACATTTCTTTTATAGAAGTAGTTCTGAAAATTCAACTATTGCAATAGTTTATATGTGATGTGATGTTTTCAGGGAGAACAAGGGTTGAATGGTTCACCAGGACAAGCTGGACCACCAGGACCAACAGTGAGATGCTCATATATAATGCATAAACATATTTACATTCAGCTATAGCATGAAACACAAATGATATGTCCTATGTTCCAGGGCCCAGCAGGACTGCCCGGGCTTAAAGGAGACCCAGGAACAAAGGGAGAAAAGGTGGGCTTTAGACCTGACTGAGGTACACTGCACACCAAATCCCTGTTAAGCAGGGGTCATGAAGCATGTCTGTGTGCAGGGTCATGGAGGGTTGATCGGTCTAATTGGTCCACCAGGAGAGCCTGGAGAAAAGGGAGACAGGGGCTTACCAGGCAGTGAGGGTGCTCAAGGGTCTAAAGGCAATCAGGTACATAATGGATTTGATCTCTGAATTGAGAATAGTATGGTTTAATAAACTATGTGTGTTATGTATGCAGGGTACAGCTGGTCAACACGGTCCTACAGGCCCACCAGGACCCCCTGGCTTATCCGTAAGTAACATTTTTTTTAAACAAACCAAAAAGTTTTTCTATGCAGTTATTAATTAATCACAGAACAGTTGAATTTATTACACAAAATGAAAGTGTTTCATATATTCTCACTGACTTTTTCTTTCGGCTCTCAGGGTCCAGCTGGTGAGAAAGGATCAAAGGGAGACACGGTGAGTTCAGTAATCCATCTTATTTTTGTGCTCACACCTCCACTTGGTCAGCAGCTGCCAGGACCATATGCTGTGTAAGGGGGGAAAGTAAGTTTGTTGGATAAATGTACCATGTCTTATAATTGTGCTCCAGTGAGTCTAGTGCATGTCTTTGGAGCTAAAATCCAGCTGCACTGCCACGCTCAGCTTATGTGTGATTTTTCCATTGGGTCTTTTAATAGGATTTATTTCTGGTGCCTGTGATATTATGAAAAGCACTATAATGTGTCTTGAATGCTAAGGCTTCGGCCATAGAGTGTGGATGCACATAGCTGGATAATCCCATAAACAACCTGATATCTGCCGGGGTGAGGCTGGGCTCTAGTCAGATGTGTAAGAGCCTTTCAGGTGTGCGGAGGTTTATACAAGTCTTTGCTCTATTTCACAGGGAGCTGTTGGTGCCAGAGGAGACACCGGACCAGCAGGACCACCTGGAACCCCAGTACGTTCTTTTGAATTTTCTCTCTCTATTTTTTTATGCATGCTTTCTTTTTTGCGTTCTGTTCATACGGTATCATTTTGTATTCATAATCAGTCTGTTTTAACACTTTTTATTTGATGCATGCCTTTATTTTATCATACTTTATATTTTACCATTATTTGTCAGTGTTTAATGTTGTACCATACTGCTGTATGTTTGTGAATTTTACAGGTAATAAAATTTTCCCTGATCTGATTTCTAGGGACCACCTGCAACATACGTGGAGCCTCTGCCCATCAGAGAAGGCAAGCGCAAGAAAAAAAGGCATTCGGAGCGAGCAGCAGCACCAGCCCTGCCCACAGAAGATGACTTCTTCCAAGGGGACGAGGCACTTGAGGATGCAGAGGGCATGGAGGAAGTCTTTGCCTCTCTTGCCTCCATGAAAACAGAGGTGGAGCTGATGAGGCGGCCTCTGGGAACCTATGAGAGTCCAGCCCGCACCTGCAAAGAGCTCATTATGGTCCAGCCCAATTACAAAGACGGTACAGCAATTTCATTAGCCACGCATACACTCAGCCTATTAGCAGCAAATGAAGCAGTAATCCTATTATCTAGAATGTGTCTATTGTCAAACACCAGGTTAATGTTGATTGATGTCTCTTGTGTAGGAGAGTACTGGATAGACCCGAATCAAGGCTGCCACAAGGACTCTATCAAAGTCTATTGTAACTTTACAGCAGAAGGGGAGACTTGTCTCTATCCTGACAAGAGAATTGAGATGGTAACTATCAAGCCTCGCAAAGCAAATGTTGTCATATTGCATCAAAGTTCAAATCACTCACAACTGTACATTTGTGAGACTCAGCATGCTCTCTCTGCTGTCTATCTAGGTCAAATTATCATCATGGAATAAGGAGAAGCCTGGAACCTGGTACAGTCAGTACAGGAAAGGAAAGCAGGTATTTACTAATCAAATTCACCTTATGTTGATTTTTGTCTACTTCCAAATCTCAGTCATTGTATTTTGTAAATATAGCCATAATTTATCACCAATGTGTATATTAATCCCTGGTTAAACTAAAAGATTTCATGACTTACTAGTGCTCAACACAGCATTTACTATAGTATCTATATGTATGTATATGTATGTATGTATGTGTATATATATATATATATATATATATATATATATATATATATATATATATATATATATATATATATATATATATATATATATATATAAAATAATAAAATGTGCTCCTCACCTTCCACGGTGGTTGGTCTCTTACTCTCATCCAGCTCGGGGCCTGGGAGCTTGAGAGTTCTGCGCAGTGTCTTTGCTGTTCCTAGTATTGCACTTTTCTGGACTGAGATGTCTGATGTTTTTCCTGGGATCTGTTGTAGCCACTCCTCCAGTTTGGGGGTTACAGCCCCGAGTGCTCCGATCACCACGGGCACCACTGATGCCTTCACCTTCCAAGCCTTCTCCAGCTCTTCCTTGAGCCCCTGGTATTTCTCTAGTTTCTCGTGTTCCTTTTTCCTGATGTTACCATTGCTTGGTATTGCAATGTCCACCACCACGGCTCTGTTCTGTTGCTTATCCACCACCACCACTATGTCTGGTTGGTTCGCCATCACCATTCTGTTAGGCTGTATCTGGAAGTCCCACAGGATCTTGGCTCAGTCATTCTCCGCAACCTTCGGAGGTGTTTCCCACCTTGACCTTGGGGTCTCCAGCCCGTACTCTGCACAGATGTTTCTGTACACTATGCCCGCCACTTGGTTGTGTCGCTCCATGTATGCTTTCCCTGCCAGCGTCTTACACCCTGCAGTTATGTGCTGGACTGTCTCAGGAGCTTCTTTGCACTGCCTACACCTTGGGTCTTGTCTGGTGTGGTAGATCTGGGCCTCTATTGCTTGGGTGCTCAAGGCCTGCTCCTGTGCAGCCAGGATGAGGGCCTCTGTGCTGTCTTTCAGACCAGCCCTCTCCAGCCATTGGTAGGATTTCTTGATGTCAGCCACTTCCCATGTAGGGGCTTGTCCTGCCATGATGGTCCCTCCAGCACCTCTTCCTCTGCACTCCACTGTTTGAGGCATTCCTTGAGTACATCATCTGTTGGGGCCTTGTCCTTGATGTACTTATGGATTTTGGATGTTTCATCCTGGACAGTGGTTCCCACACTCACTAGTCCTCGGCCTCCTTCCTTCCGGCTCGTTTACAGTCTCAGGGTGCTGGATTTGGGAAGTTAATAATGAGTAAAATTATTGTTTTATTTTTCTACAACATATTTAGTTAAAATGTTATATTGCTTAATTTAGTAGGCAATTATTTTTTACTATAATATGATTGATATTTATTTATATTAAGTGAAACAATAGATAAATATAATATATTGTAACTTAGTGTCCACCTCATATGTTCTGGTCTTTTCTATCACCTTATTGCTTTATTTAAACTAATTTTACCATAACTTTGATTATTATGATGTAATTTTGTGTATAATAATGCCAGTTTAATAATTCTGTTTTGCATGAAACCACAGAATAAATAATATACAGTACATTGTAACTTAGTGCCCAGCTTGTACTTGTGAGCTCTTTTCCCCACCCTACAGCCCACTTCACATGTTTTCTGCCCCTTTGTGTGTCCTCTAGTTTTCCTACATTGACAGAGATGGGAGCCCGGTACATGTAGTTCAGATGACCTTCCTCAAACTGCTCAGTGCCACGGCCAAACAGAGCTTCACTTACACCTGTCAGAACTCAGCGGGATGGTTCGACACCACGTCCCTGTCCTACCAGCACTCCCTGCGCCTCCGAGCCCACAATGAGGAGGAGCTGAGCCAGAGCAAAAGCCCCTTCATCCACGCTGTGTATGACGGCTGCAAGGTCAGTGCTCAGAGAATGTCATTACTGTATAGTAGACCAAATACTCAGCTCTACTCTGAAGATCAATAATTACAGACCCTGCCCTACAAAAGTGCAGTGGCTCTGTTTATGTGCACACCAAAATCTCATAATTTTCCTCATTTATGGATTATTGGAATGAAATGTAAACAATTACATCTGATTTTTGATTGGATCAGATTTCTTTTTTGCATGCAAACACACACCAAAAATCAGGTCTTATTGTCTTGTCTGATTATCTGATTCTCGCTATGTAGTTATATGATTTTATTTACCATGTAAAAGTACCCACTGACACTTTATTGGCAATAAAATTATAGTTCTTGTGGATAAATCAGTGTATTACAGTAGCACAATGATGTTTTATGTTGTTCTGCTTATCTGTTATCTAATAAAATCAAATGTTATCAATAAGACCACAACAACCTCTGGGAGTTTCCTGTAATTGTTGTTAATGTTCTCTGTTCTTATGTATCCAGGATGAACCACTATATGGGGAAAACGCTATTGCTTAAAATCTACAGATCTTTTTCTTATTACTTCAGTTAACTTTTCTGTGAACTATAAAGTATACCAAATACATATTTCAATAAATAGATACATTTTTATTTTAGATTATTTCAAGGGTTTTGATCAAATGTTATGTTTTTGTTTGCTGCAGGCTGATATGTATCTTTTGATGCCACTAAAAGAACCTCTTCTGCTTTTCAGTCTCGTACAGGCCAGGAGAGGACAGTCCTAGAGATCGACTCTTCTGCAGTGTTGCTTCCTATTATTGACGTTGCTCCTGTGGATTTTGGCCGCAACAATCAGAAGTTTGGATTCCAAGTCGGACCAGTATGTTTCAATGGATAACCACTTGCCAACAATGCACAAAAGAAGCCAAGACTTTGACAGTTACCACTAGCAATATTTATTACTACTTTTATATGGTGCCCAAATAATGCTTGAGATTCAGTTTACAGCTACAATGGATTCTAAACGGGATATATGCAACAAGTGACAACACCAAAGGGAATTTTTGCATTATACAGTTTGTATTTAATTGTGTTTTTGTTCTTCTCACTCTGCTTTGAGTATGCTGTATTTTTTTCCTCAAGAACTGCACTGCCTGTTAAACCCCACTGTATCTGCGCTGTTAGTCTTTGTGACGGTTCTGCTAAGTGGGACCTTCAAGACATTGAATGGAAACTACCTAATTTAAACTCTGGGACTGAACTAAAACCAGCTATTTTTTTCATTTTCAAAACAATTGTGTACCAGTGAACCAGGCTTGCATATTAATTCTGTACCGGAACCACTATTTCTAGAGTTGGGGAATTTTGACATTTCTACCCTTCACAAGTGCTTTGCTTGAATAGTATTCAATAAGTGTATGTAGTTATTGAGCCTTACTTGAACAGATAAGGTTGTTTCCCTCACTGGGCAGCTTCACTTCTTTTTACACAGCTTTATGAGCCCTTTTTATAGAAAACTGCAACTCGACTGGACTGATACATGTGCACACTGAATAGACATTTTTCATTATAAAGTCGGTTACCTGGGTTTTAATTATCACGTTAGATCAGAACTAATATTATGAAGGTGATTGTAACATTATGGCTGATTTTGATTCTAAATACAGCACAGAAGCTGCATAATAAGCAGTTTGTCATAAAACTATTGTGTCATTCCTATAGGGCAAGTGGAGAAGTGGATAATGTTAAAGGAAAAGTAACGTTTTTTTTTACAATCTGAGCCTTCTTTCGGCAATAAAACAAGTAGTTTGGTGTCAATTGGAGTGGTATCGCAGAAGTTATGTTGGAGCCGTTCTGTTCTACTAATGATCCTGTATCCGTTAACATGGTGCTCGTATCATATGCTCGGGGCATTACTTTGCACTCTCCAAATAACACAAACTTTAGCACTTTTCAAATCACAGAAGATCGCTGTGTCAGGGTAGACTTTTAGTGGATTCCAAAACGGCCTGAAACCCGATATCCAGCTATAGTTTCATTTGATGACGTCACCAGAGAGGACAGTGCGCATGCGTGAACTCAGCTGTTTTGTAAACACCGCTAGTCCGAAAGAAGCTAACACGCTCTGAACTTTACTTTTCTGTTGCGATATCGGGTTTCAGGCCGTTTTGGAATATACTAAAAGTCTACCCTGACACAGCGATTTTCTGTGATTTGAAAAGTGCTAAAATTTGTGTTATTTGGACACCGCAAATCAGTGCCCCGAGCACTCACGCTAACGGATACGGGATCACCATTAGAACAGAACGGCTCAAAGTTCTGCGATACTGCTCCAATTGACACCAAACTGCTACAGGGCTCTCAAGTTTTGAGCGGGGTCGTGCGTGTGACTGCAATTTCCGAGGACGGGGGGGGGGGGGGGGGGGGGGGGTGCGAGTGAACAATTTTGGGCGCTTGAATTGCGTGTTGAGAGCCCTGTTTGTCTAAAGAGCAAACTTAAACTACAAAGCAACTAATGAGAGTTATATAAATGAAGTTATTACCTGATGGTTCTCAGTTTGTTTTATCATCACCGCACTTTGTCAGTGCGCGCTGAGAGGGGCGGGGGGAAGCGGGGCGGGGGGGAGCGGGACATTTTTAACGGATTCATGTAAGAGTCTGGTTAATGCACCGGGCCCGCGTCTCACCGCGTCTCACCATGGGCAGTTCGGCTCTAGGCCGCGTGTATTCCGCGCGTAAGCCGTCGGGGGGGGACACGTTACGCACAGACGGAGACACGGGGACCGGAGTCGGTGCGTCTCAGAGGAGACGTGGCACCGGGACCGAGGCTCAGGACGCGCCGTCCCCTCCTCCCCCTGCTCCCCCGGAGCAGGGGGAGGGGGCGCCGCTGAAAACGCGCGGAGCCTGCATAAACTAAGCCACACAGACCGAAATAAAAAAAACACAAATCAGCGTGAGAAATGCCATGTGTGGCGTGTGCGCGTGTGAATACGTCGAATTGCGTGTGTCACACTCTCAATGCGTGAGACTTGAGAGCCCTGCTGCTATGGGTGAGTAAAACTACTTGTTTTATTGCCGAAAGAAGGCTCAGATTGTAAAAAAAAACACGTTAATTTTCCTTTAAGTCTCACAGCACATGTTTTTTATTTATTCAAGTTTGCTAAAATAATGGTGCCTTTTATATCACTGGATCAGAACATTTTAGCACAAATAAAAACTGGCCATTAAATTCATCAGTTTTATTATGGTTACACGATATACAGTATATTACACAGTGTGTTATATGCATTTATTTGAAACACTTAGTGCAATTGTAAGCTTTGTAAATCTTGCTTGTAAACGTGAATGTATTTTTATTTTCAACTCAAAAGTAGTTAGGCAGTCTACTTTGGTGATAGTTACTTCACTGTTTCATTGCAGCAATGAACTCATCTCCTCCTGTCCTATGCACCTCTTTTGTATAGTATTTGTTGTTCTGATTTTATATACTGTACAGTTCTGTTGTGAGAAATAACCTGTTGTCTGAATGAGTACAATTGTTATGAATTTAAACAATGAAAAATATAACTGAGTGAATTGTTACAATAGACAGTTTTATATCCATGTTTACTACTAAGACTAAGATAGACTTAAAGGTGCACTTTTCTGGTAGAGGGTCTGCCACTTGCTTGACTCCATGTAAATATTGTTTTTTCCAGGAATGTTTACTGTATGGCATTTCATTTAACTATCGTCATGGAGACAAGCAGGCCACATCACCAGGCCAAGTTACAAGTCAGATCTGTGGAGAAATAGGCCCACCCACAATAAGAATACAAGCCTTTAAAGTAGTTTTGAAATAAAAAACCCTGTAAATGAATAAATACAAAATATATTTGTTTAACATCATGCTGTAGAACATTTGAGACACGCAGATGGCGGTCCCTCCACTGGAAAAGGGTTAGTGACATAAAGGGTACGGTGGCCGAGGGGTGCAAAACGCAGGGAGTACCAGACTGTGTCACTTTGTGCTCTACTGCGCATGTCTCCTGCAGATTTCAGCAGATTTCAGGCTTTTCAGGGGGCGGAGCTAGTTGTGTCAATTGAGCCATTTTTACGCACTCACCTACATTTAATGCATACGGGTTATTAAGAGGTATCCCACCCACTAATGTTCATTTAGCATCATAACTTATTTTATCACATGGCAATAAACTCTTTCAGTGTGCTGACAACAGCACTAGTTAGTGGTGCAACTTCATTTTAACTGCACAGACAATGGGGCTTTCTGCACTCAGGCTGAGCATGCATCCGCTGTGTTAATAAACAAATAATCCATCTAAAGAGGCCCAGACTTACAAGATACATAGTGAATCCTGTAGTTCAGGGATAAAAGCTTAGTCAAAAAGCTCTTCTTAAAGGGATAATTCAAGTTTTTTGATGTGAATCTGTACGGATCCCCTTCGGCATTAACACTGACTTATCCCTGACAATGTCCTGGTGAGCCGAGTTTCTGCCTCGGTTCTGGAGCTGATGAAAGTAGGTCCGGCAAGTTAGCCAGGACAGTTAATGAAGCTTATTTTTCTTCTCAAAACAATATTTGTCCAAAAAGTGATATATTTGCATCACAAAACAGTTGCCCACGAAAAAGTCAGAAGTCATAATTGCTTGGTGCTATTTTCTCTCGAGTCGTATCACTGTGCGCCTGTTATTATTATTAGCCTGTTCACTTGTAAACTTCGCCACTTACAATGAACAGGCTAATAATAATAGGTGCGCAGTGATAGGAAGTGAGAAGAAAAACAAGCTTTATTAAATGTCCCCGCTAACTTACCTGAACTACTTTCGTCAGCTCCAGAACCGGAGCAGGACTCGGCTCACAGGACACAGTCAGCAGTAAGTCAGTGTTAATGGGCGACACTGCTGAAGGGGACGACACACAGATTCACATCAAAAAACCCGAACTATACCTTTAAAGCTGATCTTTTACCAGATTGCAACCTCGTCAAAACATGACTTGTTTAAGGTTATAATTATTCAGGTTATTATAACTTAACAACTAGGACACAAATGTGTAGGTAATAAAGATAAGAAATGATGACTTAATGCAAATGTGTTAGTGGTTTGGGCTCTTATTCTATTCTCTTTATCTCCAAGTCACACAAACACATGCAAATGCAGAAACAAACACACACAAACACACACAGACACACACACACACACACACAGACACACACACACACACACACACACAAACTCTACACAACACAAGCTTATTGTTTCAGCACATTGAAGAGGAGATGCTCTTCCCTTTGGGGCCCCACTGCTCAAGGTTAGCGTCAATGACAGAATAAATGTTAGCATGTGCTTTTTTCACTTAGAATCCAAAACACAAGCTGTCATCCAAGAAAGGTCATGAGTTGCCAATATCTCAGAATAATGATCAGCTTTTGTTGGTTGCTGTGTCTGTCAATAAAGTGATTCACCTTACAATGCTCTTAGACCTTTTCAAATTGGATTATAAAGTGATACTGCGGGTGCTTTATAATGTAGTGTTGAAAAGACTTAATATTAATTCATTATTAATATTAGGCTATTCTCTGATGTCTGTTCTACTATTATTTCCTGGTCGCAAACATATATGGAGTTGTGTTTTGTTTCATTCACACATTAACACACAGATCCTGCATATTTAGGTCTTCTCTCAAACAGAAAACTCTATTCACCCTTGTGATGTCATGCAGTAATACAGAAAGTGCTCTACTGTGTTTTTTGACTTGATTTCAGCCTTGGAATTGTCAATCTCTACTAAACTTTGTGTAATAAGACCTTTAAACAGTAGTAAACCAGTAGAATAAAGTTACTGTTACTAATAATAATAAAGTTACTGGTTAAAGTTAATGGTTAAGGTTAAGATATTGTACCTGTATGTAAATATGTCCTCTGTATTTGACTCATCCTTAAATGCTATTGAGCCAAGGACACCCGTTTCATGGCTACAGGATTATGTTATTATTTGGATATCTGTCTGCTGGAATCAAGCTCCGTCCAGTAGTGAAAGCCAAAATGTATATATTTCATTTCATTTCATTCCATATGCAAGTTTAAAGCTCCTTAAAGAAAGAGGGTAGACAAAAACAGCTGTAACACTAGCCATTCATTGTCGTCAATAAATAGGCCTACTATAGAAAAAATATCATTTAGATGTTTACCACAAGATATCATGGCTTTGATATTGCTTCACATTATAGCAAACTTAAGCAAAGTACTAAATGTCATTAAAAATATCATGTATGCACCTTGTAAATCCTCTGAATTCAGATTTATATGCCTATTGACCTGGATGAATAGATTCTCTCTACATATCAGATATTTTCACACAACAATGACCTGAAAACCCAGATCCTTCAGAGTTTGTGTGAAATATGGCTCACAGAACATACCCTCGTTTGAATGTGTGTGAGGATGTAAAATGGTTGATTGTAGCAGGGTTTTTCTTTCTTCTTCTTTTCAGGGTTATTAGTGTGCATGCTGACTCCTCTCCTGCCAGGGCCCATCCACAGCCCCTTTATCACACACAGGGCGGGGAATTATTTCTGAAAATGCCTTTTCTGTCAGAAGGCCTTATCTGCAAAGCTAACATTAGCTAACCAGTTGGAAAAAATAGCTCTTAGATGAGGCGCTGTGATAGAAGGCCCAGCGTGGATGGATGGAAGGTTTTGAGATCTGAACACCCAAGGTCCCATATGTTTTGTACAAGTGTGTTGGGGAGAAAAAAAAAATCAGCTCTGCCATTATAATTGATAAACATTGCTGCTTCCAACTGATGCTAAAGCTTCATCCACTGTTCAAATAGATGATTGTTCAACATTTTCCTTTTTTGTAACAGAACAGAGCACAGATCATCACAGGTAATTTGCCCTGTCACACAATTATGAATCTGAATTAACAGAATCTGGCAACTTAAAAAAAACATTTAATACATGAAAAATAATGCCTGGTTTAAAGTTGCACAATATAACTTTTATGTTGTCATCTGCTTGCTTCTATGGATATGTCATTGCTCTTCATGAAAGAACTCGATCTTACATTACAGTGAACCCTCGCGCTATCGCGGTTCACTCTTCGCGGCCTCGCTGTTTCGCGGATTTTTTTTTTTCATTTTTTTATAGTGTAACAATGTGGTCTGCGTCCTGATTGGCTAAGAGACTAGACCAGGACTAAACGTGGACTAAACCACAGCAGGGGTCTGCGTAAAGCACGCAGCATCACTAAGGACCATACTCATCCGGCACAAGGACTCTTCCGTCTGCTACCCTCTGGTAGACGATACAGGAGCCTGCCAGCACGCACAAAAAGACTCAAAGACAGCTATTACCCCCAAGCTGTCAGACTACTGAACTCTGGGTAATACTCTAAATAATACTGAACTCTCAATAATACTGCACTAAACTACCTTTCATTATGCATAATTATGTTTACTGCTGCTGCTCTATATGAATATATCATGTCTGTCACTACCTCACTGTAAATTACTGTTACATGTGCAATAATCAGTGCAATAACCTATGTGCAATATTTATATCATACTATGTGCAATACGAAATCCACATGCAACACCTACACCACACCATATTATGTGCAATCTGTGAAATACTTACACCTTATTTGATCTTGATTTAATCCTACCTGCACCTTGTACATTGTACCTTGCTTTTTTATTTTATTACATTTTATTACATATTTTATTATATTGTTTATTATATTGTTTACTTCTTCCCCTGCACTTTGCAACACTTTCTTTTACCATGTACTATTATTGCATGTTATTAGTACTTCTTGACTATCTTAGCGAGTCAACGGTTCTTCTGATCCTAAGCATTTCATTGCATTGTTGACCTTGTGTTGATTCTGCATATGACAAATAAACAATCTTGAATCTTGAAACCAGATCTAGACCAGAAGTAGACCAGGTCTGAACCAGGATTAAATCACTCCGTGCGGCTTTTGCGTTCGTTTGTGCGTGTTCGGTTTGTGGCTCGGGTTAAGAGCACGTGGTCCGGGCGCCGCGGTTCTATCTCCCCGGTGTACACGCGGAAGTGCGCGACACGTGCTGCTCTGTCACGGATTTGTCCACGATAAACCCCTCATCGTGGACAAATCCGTGACAGAGCAACACGTGTCGCGCACTTCTCCAAGGGGTTGGTGCGCGTCTCGTCCAGGGACGTGGCAGTGCTCCTCGCGCGTCCGGCGGGGCTACCGGAGCCGTGTCTCCCCCCACGCCACTATTAATACATTTTGTTGAAAATCTATGAAAGTTTGAGTGTTTAAACTAGAGACAAATATGAGAAAATGTTAATTCCAGTCTGAGAAAAGCGTATAATGTGTGTGGTGAGGCATTTACAGCCTTAAAACATGTAGAATAATTGTAAAATATAAAGTTGTCCTACTTCGTGGATTTCACTTATTGCGGGCTATTTCCGGAACCTAACCCCCGCGATAAACGAGGGATTACTGTACAGGTGGTTTTATAGCCCAGAAATACCTAGAAAAACAAATATTCTGACTATGAGCAGGATTGCCTCTCCACAGATGTGACCTGTAACTTGATCCATGACAATAGAAAGGCTTAATACCATACTGTGAAACAAAAGCAATAACATCTCCATGAAGAAAAGCATTTGATGGACCCTCCACGAGAAAAGTTACACAATGCTCTTTTAAAGGTGTTCAGACATCATTTTGCTTACAGGTGTTTTTATTGCTGAAAAATCTGCAATAAAAAAAATGCAAAAATGGCAATAGTATGGAGTAAGAGGCAAAAGTGTAAGATCTTCATGAAGTCAAGAAGGTGGTTAGTGCACTTTTAACTGAACATTAGATATTTTGAAACTACAACACCCAGACCATGAAATGAATTATTTATGAGCTGTTTTGATACAATTAATTGCCTTTACGTTTACATCATTAAAACTAGACAGAGTATTGAGCAAGCCTTATCTGTAAATATCACAGGAGACACACTCTCAGAGGAGCTGTAAGTTCCATTTTGTGTGTGTTATGATTTCTTACTGAGTGAATGTGAACTTGAGAGTGGAAGCAACATCACCCCATCGCTCAATAAAGATGATTTCCCCCCATAAATCAGGCCTGGTAGTGGAGGAGAGAGGGACAGAAAGAGACAGAGTGCATCAGGGTGCAAAAGCACTCCTGGCTGACACAGACCTCAGCTCCAAGTTAGAGCAAGCCATCATCCCCATTCACCTTTATGCGACTGCTTACCCATGTCGACCATCTTGAATGTTAAAGAACTCCTCAACCTCTCCTCACCTCCACCTCGCACACTCCATCCTTCTATGTCACTAAATGATCATTGCAGCTGCCCCTTAATAGCCCCGCCGAGGTTGTTTCTCAATGTCAGAGAATGTGACGTGCAATTTTTCAATGCACTTGTGGACATTTATAAATAGTAGTTGGCAGAGGTGAGCTTAGAAAAAAGTAAACGAGAGCAGGGAACATATTGCTCGTCATTTAATGCAGGCAAGCTTCTAGCTGGTGAAATTGCGCAGCTTTTGGAGATGGATTTTCACCACCAGCAGAAGACTGGACTGTGAAGTAATCGATGTAGTTGAATAAGAGGAGCAGACAGGCCCAGGTATCACTTACAGGCTGCAAAAACATCTCATTTCCTCTAGTTGTTGGTGCCACGATTTGAATTATGCTTTCATATGTTGCCAGTAATGAGTACACCCGTGCCTGGCTCTCACATCCCTTAATAATTCAAACTCCACCTGAGACATCAAGCAACACTTTTGCATTTCCAATAGGGAATAATCTGTGCAGCCCTGCGTTTTTCATGTGTTATCTCTCATCTTTTCATCATACACTTTCAGAACCTTTGGCCTTTCATTCATCACAAAATGCATGTTTTAATAGATATACATAAATACATAAAGGAATTGTACTTTAGTGGACGATAGGAAAGCCCATTTATTAAACCTGGAGGAATGAGAAGCATTTGAAAAAGAAGTTTAATGCTTGTGGAAAATGCATGTACATGAATACCAACCATGTACTAAAGAGTTTGTGAGCGCTATGGACTACTCATTTTACTACAGCACACTCATCATAATATTTAAGTTTAATATTTATATAATATTTAATATTTAACACATCATAATATTTAAGATTTTACAAAGAATTTTACATTTTTTCTCTAGTTTAGGAATTTTAATTCCTGGTTGGAAATCGTGACATTACACTAAGGAATTCCACATTATTCCACATGCCTAATTCCACATTAGGCAAAAGTGCTCTAATGTACACAGAGATTATCATTTGATTAATAAAAACACAAGAAAGCACAAATAATGAAAAATGTGATTCTTACGTGCAAATTGTGCCAAACATTTGGATATAATTCTGCCTTGAGTGATGTCATCAGTATGTCTCTACTTCTATAGTCTATACTTCCTGTCATTTTCAACATACAGTGGTACCTCACCTTACGAAATTAATTCGTTCCAGAAGTGGTTTCGTAACGTGAATTTTTCGTAAGTTGAGTAGCTATTTCAATGGAAAAAGCCTGATCCGTTCCAAGGTGGTTTTTTTTAGAGTGTAACATTTTTTTATAGTGTAACGTTGTGTTCTGCGTCCTGACAGGCTAAGAGACTAGACCAGGACTAAAAGAATGTGGAATAAACCAGGTCTAGACCAGAACTAAACCTGGATTGGACCTGTTATTATTATAACATAACATCTGACCTCCAGAGCCGGGAGGCCGACACTATGAGCTAAAGGAGCTCTATCGGCCGGCAAGACCGCGGGGTCTCGCTCGGGGTGGGCTCTGGTTCTATCTGACTTCCAGAGCCGTGGGGCTGAGACTGTGAGCTGTGAGCCGTGCGGGCGGGCCGAGCCGCGCGGGCCGAGCCGCGCGGGCCGAGCCGCGCGGGCCGAGCCGCGCGGGCCGAGCCGCACGGGCCGAGCCACGCGTGCTCGCGGCCCCGAGGAGGAGGCATGGCCCGGGCGCCACGGCTCTCCATCCCGCAGCCCCGGTGTAGCGCGGCCTTGCGCCGTATGGACGTTTTGATCCTTCGATGTTGGCTCTTCCTATCATTGTGAAGCAGAATTCACCAAGTGTTGGATTGTTCACTCACTAATTGAACGTGAGCGGGGTTTAGACCGTCGTGAGACAGGTGAGTTTTACCACACTGATCATGTGTTGTTGTGTCTCCGCTTCCATCGCACGTTCGGCGAGCTGTGCCCCCCCAACACATTCCATTGAAAATCTATGAAAGTTCGAGTGTTCAAACGAGAGAGAAATGCGAGAGAAACTCCAGTCTGAGAAAAGCGTAGAATGCGTGTGGTGAGGCATTTACAGCCCTAAAACATGTAGAACAATTGCAAAATACAAAGTTGTCCTACCTCGTGGACCTCTCCCACTGCGGGCCACCTCTGGAACCTAACCCCGTGTGTGTTGATAAAGTGTATTTACGTTTCGGGGCGTGCATCTGAGCGCGCATTTATTGAATTTTTGAGATTTGTTGTTTTTAAAGTGCTTTATAAATAAAGTTGGATTGGATTGGATTGGAGATTTCGCGTTTCGTAACTTGAAAATTTCGTTTGTTGGGTCATTCGTAAGGTGAGGTACCACTGTATCTTTAAACGTCGTCTTTGCAGATTGCTTTTTGTTTCGTGTAAAACTATAACTAATATGTAGTTATAATTACAACAGGTATTATTCCACTGAATTAAATTAAAAAAACCTGTCATAGGCACTTTAAACTCCAACCTCCTCAGATACCTCAGTATTGTGGATTCTTCCAACAAACGCAGTTATGTAAGTATTTTCTGGCACTCTCATTCTGTGACTTCCAAGGGACTTGTTTCTCCCAACACCCTTGTCCATGCCCCTCTCTCCAGTCTAGTTACATTTGTTTATACAGGAAATAAAAAAGACCCTATCAACATCAACTCCAACAACAACAACATCCACTCCATAATCACTGTACACTAGATATAGTGTTCAAATCAACGTATGTATGCAAAATTGCATATGACACACACTAAAACCACTGTTTACTCTCAGCTGTACATTTCTAAGGCTTAAATTCCAGATGAAGGCAGCAGAGAAATAGAGAGGCTGAGACCTTTAGTGAAGACCAAGATAAACAAATCTCTAAAAGGAGTTGTCATGGGTGCATTTGATTTGATTAGCCTCACTGTGTGGTCACAGTCTTTCCACCACTATTAATAAAACTGCTCTGAAAAGTACTGCAGGTAATATCTGTCTGATGAGATCTTTCGCTGTTTGAACTTCTGCTCTTTGGTTTAAAAAAAAGTCTATTTATACTCGACAATGAGCTCAGAGAAGGAAGCGGAATCTCAAATTTGCATACATGTTCTAAGACTTTATTTCAAAATTTGAGGTAATAAATTTGTATTCCACAGAACTAGTTTTCAACAGATAGAGATTAGAGCATATCAAAGAAAATTCTAATGACACTGTGTTAGAGCATCATTACTTATTATTTGCTTATTACACATACAAAAACATTACTCAAAATTGCAACCACAAAACTTGCACTGCTTATTTTTCCGGCCAAGACCATAAGCTTTCACAATACTTTAAAAACCTTTCAGACTGGAACCATTTTCAGTCTCTGTGAGTCTGAGCATGATTGACAGGCACATTAACCAATCAGAGAAGCTCATGGTCTGTTCATATCAAAACAAACATGACGGGTTATGAGTAAAAAATATATATACATGAGCATATTTAAGAAGAGATGGCTTTCACATTGGAGAGACACTAGGACTTCTCTATGGCATTTCAGTAAAACAGCCTACAAGACAAGAGCTGATCCAAATAAGAAGAAGCATTCATTTAGAGGCACTTCTAAAAGAACTATTGTTATATAATCCCACTTACGGCAGTGAAAAGGCAAACATAAAAGGACACTTTGTTAAATTTAAGATGTATTTGATGCAGTAACCAGTGAGCATCTATTATTTTCAATGACCAAAGTGACTTCCTGTCATCCTCTCTACAGTAGTCATTTCGAGGGCTGCTTGTATAGACTACACTGTGTATATCTGTGCAGTAATAATAAGGGGTTTTCTGGTTGGGGTGCCAGGGCAGAGAGCAGCTCGCTGACAGCACTCATGAATAGTGATGGTCGACAGCTGCTCATTAACCAGGAGACTGTCTGTCAGGTGCAGACAGGAGCAGTACATACCAATACATACTTATATACAGTCCACAGCCTGCACCAGCTAACCCACGAGTTTGTATCCCCCTTCATATATCCCCCTGGGCCTAACACACATCCACTCTCCCCTGTGTGCCTCTTACACATGTGCTCCCATAGCTCCCAATGGAATACAACCCTGCATAAACACACGCACGCATGCACAAACACAGATACCTGGTACAGGTAAATACTCAGGCTTCTGCAAAGAAAAAGATGATCGTTTTAAAGCACGAACAGCAAATGAATATTCCCTTTAAAAGTTTTTAATCCCCCGAGTTTGTCTGACTTTCTTTAAATTTAATAACCCGCAAAGAATGTTAAAATTCTATTACAAGGCGACCTAGTTATTGTGTTGAGTGCACTTCAGTGAATTTATGTGGTGCTAAAAGCCACAATCTGTGTAAGACAGGGGTAATGGGAGGATGTTTAACCCTTCATTCAAGGACGGTTTAATGACTGTCAAATTGTGTTGATAAAATTAAGCTATTTATAAATGCAAAACACAATTAACTAAATAAACTCTGAAGGGTGTTGTGTGCTAAGATACCAAGAGCAGTATTGGGAAGTTAATCATCGAGAATATGTATTATGAATACAAATTTTGAGTACCTGCATTCCGGTACAGTTACTTTTTCCATTTGGTGGTATTTAGAATACAGTTACATAGTGGTACTTCATCATGCAATTTTGGCTTTGAACTTCACAGTATAAGTGGAGAAAGAGTGTGGTTGAGTCATTTTTCATCTCTAATTAATAAAAAGAAGTTAATGCAAAACAAACTGTACTTATTCTATAATATAATGCAACTAATATTTAAAATACAATACTCTGATTTTAAAATGCTGTACACAAAATAGAACAAGTAGGAGCAATACATTTCCTCGCTAGAAATATTCTTTCCCTTAAGTGATTGTTTTCAGACTGAATACCCATTTTACACTTAATAACAAATATGTTTTGATTCCTCTGCACTAGCTCTATTTTGAAAACACTTTATTGACAGGCACAGTCGAAACGTAACAAGCGCGAGAGAAGCTGTGCTGTTTCAGTAATTGGGGAACAAAAATCCTTTATGCCTGCCCTGTGTGTATTCTTAGCCTGTACAAACTATAGTTTACGGGAGAGTTATAATTATAAACAGTTGGGTTAAACGCAACAAGAGTCTGCCAATAGCATTCAGGAGCAAATGCAGGCTTGGTTTTTGTGCTGTATTTATCTGCTTGTCATTATAACTACAAGCGTAACACAAATTCTATTTAGATGTTGACAAATGACCTTACCGTGAGGCATACAAGGCAGCCCAGCTCAGCCAGGAAATTGCAAAGACAGCAGGTAATAGTCAAGGATGACCTGAGACATGAGACAGGCATTAGATGAGTGCAAGTCCTTCATAGCACTTCTTAAATACATGTGGCCAACTTGGACCTTTGCACAGAAAACGCTGCAAGATAACTGAATATTAACATGAATAATTTGCGTATACAGTAATGAATAAACTCAAGTCCACTCATGAACTCTTCACAGTGCCAGCAGCTGTTTACTACATTCGGAAAAGTTAAGAGAAAATGAAAAATATTGCCTTTGCATCAGAGATTCAAACAAGCTAAATCCTATTTTAAAGCTGCTCTATGTATTTTTCTGGTGATATGAGTTGTGTTTTGTTTCATTCTCACATGTTTAACACACAAACCATATGACAGAAAATACGCTGTGTTTGTAAACTCCATACATCTTTACTAGAATCATTTGGATACATGCAGCTCTGGAGCTGTCAGTCTCTGTGGAACTAATGGTAGAAGTAGCTGTTAACTTGAAAACTACCGCTTCATGACATCACAAGGGGGAAAGAGCATTTTGAACTTTGGAGTTGTAGACTAAAATCAGGATTAATCAAATAGTGAATGAAACAAAACATAACTCCAGGTATGTTTTTTGATCCGTAACAGTATATGCCTTCTCTTCGATATCTATTTAAGTTATAGCACAACCTAAACAAACAATCTGTAGTTTTATTCATCTAATAATAACCACAACTGCAAATTGGAATGGCCCATCAACTTCTTTGGCATCACAGACACATATAATGACATAACCCTCTCACCTGCTCCATCTCTCTTCACTCTCTCCTTTTTATTGTCCTGTCTCCACACGCTCTATCCTGCTGCACTGTCTTCCAATGATCCTCCAATTGATTCTAGTCAGAGCAGAGAGGGGCCAAATGAGCAGTCACTCTGAATAGCCGACCGTGCCATGTAATACAGATATGAACGTCTCAAGAATAATTGAGAAAGCGTTTTATATGTAAAAGACAGTGGCGAGTAGCACAGAATTGAATCTCAGAGAAAATGAGTTGAGAGTTATGTCCCCCAGGAGCAGATCACAATGTTGCAGAGATTTTTGAAGAAAATGCAGAATAATTACAGAGGTCAGCGGTTTCCACGGGGGCACTGTTCAACCTTACTTTAGGTCTGGCTTCACTGCCTGCCTTTACTGAATACAAACAACCTGAAATCCTGCAATCCGTCCAAGTCTTGTTGCCCACCTCTCATGTACCTTTTCTATCTCTCCTCACTTTCACTGTAAGAGTACCACTACAATACAATACAATGGAGTAGATTAAATATTCCAGGCACATACGGTTAGAACTGACAATCATAAATCATGAATATTTTTGTAATGCCCAAAGCCAAGTCCTTATGGATATAGATAGTAGGCCAGCAGTGCAAGTTTTGTGGAACTGTAGCTTGAGTAGATCGTTATATCATTCTATTTTTATAAATTAGCTTGAAAAGAGAATGATGAAAAGCAGCACCACAAAAAAAAAGAAAAAAAAAAAGAAATCTATGCCATTTTGATCATGACGTGTTTTGTTTTCTGGTTGGCTTGACAACATGTATCTATGGCAACAGACAAGTTTGCAGCATGAGACATACAGTTGAACGTGGACCATTGAAAGTGCACTATGGAACTTTTCTGGTAGAGGGTCTGAAACCTGTTTGTCTCCATGGAAATGTTTTTGCTTTGCCTGTAATGTTCCACAGTATGGCATTAAACTAATCTGTCTCCATGAGGACAGACACGTGACAATACAAGGTCAAATTACCTTGTACCAAGGTATATTTTAGTTATAAAAACATCAAATGCAACATAAATGCGTGACAGATCCATATTGTGGTACATTACAGGCAAGAAAATGTGGAGACTAGACAGGTGGTGGACAGAAGAACAATAAAATTAACATCTCTGAGCAAAACACTGCAACAGTTACTCACATCTTGATACCTTAATTAGTAAATACAATCTATTTTCTATTCTATTAATAAAGCCAGGAATAGATTACCCCCAATGAAGTAATTTCCTTTTTGACATAAACTTGAAATTTCAATGAAATAACCATTCTCTCTTTTATGTTTTCTTCTATTGACCAAAACTTTCTGCTGATTGACAGGCCAATGTGTAATACACAAACTGACTCCTGCATCCTCTAGAGTTAAACAAATTACAAAATAAAGCTTCTCCTTATAACTGTAGTATTTATTGTTGATTTTCTTTTCCTATCAGCTGTAAGTGTCATCATAAACCAAGAACACCTATGACCAGCCAATATCTCAGCGACAGCCAAAATCATTACAAAATCAATGGAGGTGTGGGATAATCACAGGGGAGACTCAGGAGCACCTCAGAAGCATTCGTCTTGTAGTGTGTGGCCACAGACCGACAGCAGCGCACATAAATTCTGCTCTGTCCTTGTACTCCCTCCGCTCTGGCTCTGTGTGCTTGGCTTGGTCTCTTTCTGTCTCCAGCTCCCAGTTTTTCTTATCGATTGAGATCTACTGGAGGGAACAGAGAGAAGATAAATAAAGGCCACGAAGTCCTCTCTCACCTGCCTTAACATGACAGCCAGGATAATTATCTGACACACCTGAGAAAGACAGTTTTCAATGGAGCGTTTTCAGGCTAATTAAACCAATTTACCTTTGGTCGTCACAGTGACCATCTTTAGTTACTGGCAAAATATACACTACCAGTCAAAAGTTTGGACACAACTTCTCATTCAATGTTTTTTTTTTCCTTTATATTTACTATTTTCTACATTTTAGATAGATACAGAAAACATATTTACTGTATAATATATGGAATTATGTATCAAAGAAATACTAAGAAATAGTAAACCTACTAAATACTTTTTATAATTTAGATTCAAATCCTCAAAGTAGCCACCCTTTGCTTTGTTGACTGTGTTGCAAACCCATGACTTTCTCTCAATGAGCTTCATGATGAAATGGTTTTCACTTCACAGGCATGTCAGGGTGAAGAAATGCCAAAAATTGCAAACCAGGGTTCAAAGCAAAGGGTGACAATTTTTTTTAATTTTATTATTAAAAAATAACTACAAACTTGTTTCAGATTAAAACATGAAGTTTTAATCTGAAACAAGTTTGTAGTTATTTTTTGAGTTTATTTTTGTTTGCTACATTCCCTATGCGTTCATTCATAGTTTTAATGCTTTCAGTGAGAATCTAGGTTATAGGTTACAGTTAAGCTCATTTGGGTTAATCATAGGCCTTGTTTGACAATCTTTTTGCCCTTCCATCCTTAGAAGAATACTGATAGGGGATTATGCATGGATGAATACTACAACAGTATGTATGTCATTCTTAGGGTTTAGATCTGTGTCGGTTCCATCTATGCTGTTTCTCTTGACCTATAAATAATGACTATATACAATTTCTAGATGTATGATATAGGCTATTGAATCACATTATATATCTTAGTAATATCTGTGCCCAATTTAGGCATAAATCAAATGCAAATGTATCAGATAATAAACAGATCAGCATCAGCACACAATGCTTAACACAGCTTGTCTGTGTGAGCTTAGAAAAATGGTTTGAAGCATACAGAAGTATTAATCCCCTCTGATGCGCACTATAATGTTGTATATTACAGTGGGCCACTATCAATCACAGCAGATTTGACTGAAATGCACTAAGCTGATTGATCGCCATAAACAAGAGGAGAACAGCAGTAGCGTACAGAAATGCCCAGCATTAGTGGAGTGGTGTGTATACATGGACACACATAGGGGTAAGTAAGTGCCATATCTGTCACGGTAGGAGCAGTGGTGCGAAGCCCCCTCAGATTCTCAAAGCTCTATCTGTATCAGGAACAGCACAGTGAAAAAGCAATTTGCTTTGTCACACACAGACATGCTTGACTACACTGAATAATTGCACTGCAGCTCAGGAAAGAGCTGTTTTCCTTTTATCTAATGAAGGCCTTGAGGGGAAAGAGTGTGCTGTGTGCACACGTATGTGTGTTTGGCCTGTGTGAGGAGGTGTGATACTGCATGCAATATAACACACATCCTCGGACATTCCATCAAGTCAACGTGCTAATACATAGTATTTCAGAGTCAATATCTAATGCAATCAGCACTGTTCTTTTGCTTCACAATGCCCCAGTGAAAATATAGATTCATCAAATCTGCAAGTTCCTCCAAGTCCTGTCCAGTGTGAGGTTTGGAGGCCGCTCAGTGATTCAATAATGCAGAGACAGTCCGGTGCCTAGGCTCACTCTGATGAGGAGTGCTGAGTCGACAGCCTACAACTGCTGCTGCTACTGCTACTGCTGCTCCTCTGTGTGCCTCAGAGAACTGTCAAGGAACTGCCAGGGACTGTACAGCATCCACACATTACAGAAGTCCAATTTACATGACCACAAGTCCTGAGGAAGTCCTGAAGAAGTCCTATAGCTGGTTCATTCTCTGTATCTACCAACAACAGCAACACTCTGATGGACCACAGACACATGGGTGTAATTATTTAAAACATTTATATTATATGAGTTATACAAGTTATCTGTTTTATTCTGGGATTCATATTTTCTCTTCATTATAATCCCACCTTTACAGTCATTCCCTTTAAGAGCAGTAATGATACAACATTTTTTTCATGGAAATCCATGAAAAAATGTTGTTGTTACTATATTATGTATATTATGTGTATTATGTGATATTATGTATGCACACCTCATTTTAGACTTGAAGAGAGTAGGCATCTCCTTATCTTGTTTTGTGTAAACTGTTGCACTGATGCTAAAACATTGGTTCTACTGTGAAACTGTAATTAAGCCATCAGCGACAGTTTGAGTCTTTAACTTCATAATGAGGGTGGATGTGCGCACTTCGTGCTCTGTGGATAAGCCGCTGTAATCACTTCTATCGGTTTAATTATGTAAAACCATTCTTTTATTCCACTAGTGTCTCTCTTGCTCTTTCCCACTCAGTCAGGGTCTTGTCTTGTGAATACAATAGACTCCACAAAAAGCACAGTGACACAGAGAAGAGTGAGAGAGGAGATACCAACTATGAGAGGACATGCAGCCAATTATTGAGTCGAAAGGAAGCATTGAGATAAAGTACAGTGAGAAGAGTAGGTTAACAAAAGGTCGAGGTACAGTTGAAGAATTGTGCTAACTGCCACTCACTCCTCTCAGCAGAAGTACAGGGCTTTCACAGAAAAGCGTGGTCCATGCGGTTACAGAGAATAGAGACATTCATAACCTAAAGTGCTTTCAGTGAGTACGTTCTATTCCAGGGCACATGGAAACTAATGGACCCAAGCAGTGCTATTGCAATTTTCTTTCCATTAGTTTTTTGCTTGCATTTTTTCTAATATATGCTGTATCTAAGATCTCTGTCTAAAGATATAAACAGGTTTTTTATTAATGGGTGTTTCCATATAATGTATTGGCCTGTATAAAGAAAATACTGTATGTCATGAGGTCCAATAAACTGACAGTTATGACTATAACAAAATACAAAATGATGGTTGCCAAAATCTCTAGCTGTCAAATGTCAATTGATTGTCATCATGCCTGGGGTGTTCTATAATGCATTTCTATTGGCGGAATATTCATCAGTTTCCATGGTGACCCAATGCCCACATCAGCAAAAACAAGTTTTAAGATCATCTGAAAACTCAAGAAAAAAATACAAGAACACATTTTTTCAGGATCAATGTGATCAATATGAGCATTCATGGTCCTGTTTAGGTGCTTGATTTTCAACAAAAATGTGCGAGTGACTGAAAAACTGTTAGCTAAGTTAATGCAAGCTAGGTCGGAACCATAGACTGTATGTATGTACTGTATGTATATCCAAATAGGAATTTCGCATGCGGACTCTCCCGGCACCTTCTGATCCTGGGTCCCTTTGACTTACTTTGGAATATCTCTCTGTAACTTCTGCTGTGAGCCTCGTCATTTTGGTCTTAAAATGTTTGTATTAACCTGCTCTACATGATCCTGGTGTTTGGTTGGCTCCAAATTTGCCCCGTGAACTGCTAGACATCACGCTCGCTTAGTCCTCTTCGTTACACGGTCTATGGTTGGAACTAACATCAATTTTATGTATGAGAGACTTCTTTAACGGCACATCATCTCATCTGTTGTTTATTTTATTTTTACTTCTGATTTGATTTTACTGGTTTTATTGTTTTGGGACTAGTAAATCATATACAGTACCTGATGTTTGTTGTGTCGCTCGCTGTAGTTTTTCTGTCTGTACAGCACTTTGGAAACTGTTTATGTTTATGAAATGTGCTATAGAAATAAAGCGGATTTAGATTTGTTGTAGTTTCAACCAAATCAGCTCTTTCTGTTTATATTGTGTTAAAATAAAGATTTGAGTAGCAGAGCACATGCTTTCAGTTGTCTTCCCATGCAACAGAGTGGTTGGCTGCTCTTGTGACTACCTGGCTCACACACCGAGCAGTTTTTGAAACTTTTTGTTTTTTGAGCTCAGTTTTTAACATCATATCATGGGATTTTAACCAACTAAGAAATGCAGCATGTGCAGTTCAAAGGACGCAAGTAAGGGACTGTTGGATTGTGTGAAATGAGCTGTTAAAATAAAACTCCAGTTAGCTTCACACCCCCAACTGATTAACTGTATCAATTGACTCAAAATGGTGGTTTTCCGGTTTGGGGTGCAATTTTTGTACATCAAATCCAATTATAAACATTAAGAAGATATAATATTTTCAGCCCTATCGCCTGCCCTACCTCAAATAACAACAACTTTACTTCCGGTACAGCAACGTCAGTACAGTCATTTTCTAGCTGTACAAAGATAACTACACTCCTGTTCATATTTATGTGCTTACAAACTGAAGTTAAATATGTAATATAAGTTTGCCGTAATATGAGGCTGCAGAGTGAAAAAAGCACAGAAACTTACAAATATGAATGGGCCACTGTTTCAATGGAGCAGAAAAAGCAGCAGGGAAAATGTCAACAACAAATAGCTGCTGGTTTTGTGTTGCCGCTGGCGATGTGGACTTCAGCTCACTTCTGTTTTTAACACACTCTGTGCATCATCTTTTCAACCAATTAAACCAAAAATGTGGGATATGAAGTATTAAGCATCTGTACTGGGTGTAAACACGGGCATGGAAAAATAAAACACGGAAGAAAAAAGTAAAAGGATGTTTCTGAAAAATGCATGTTTTTGTTTTGCTCCAGGTGGCCTCACTTAAAAGATGCACCTCTTGGCATTACGGATGTGAATTGCTGCCAGTCTGTTAGTGTTTATATAGGTCTTTGGAGGCCAGTGCTTTGCTTTGGTTTTGCTTTCAGTGACATGAGCAAGCTGCATACACATCAGCTTCACTGTGATTGATGATATTTTCTAAATAATGAGGTAAAACAGAATAGAAAAGGGACAATTTATAACTTCAAGTGATTTAGTGTTATTCAAGAGTTATAGAACATTTACAACATAATTTGTATCACAAATGTTTAGGAGTTCTTCTCTCAAACCAAAAACGCATTTGGATAATTTCAGACCTGAAATTGCTCATCTGTACTGAACCAAAGTTGAAAGGTAGCTGCTAAATTTGGAGATGCAGACAGCCTCAGAATTACTCACACAACTCCAGGTATGTTTTTGAATTGTTCATTCTTGAATCAATATAGGACCCTAAATAACCCTCATCTACTCAGTTTTATAGCAATGTGAGCTTGTTATGGTTCACTTCCTCTAGATGGAGATTGATGATGTTTTGTGAATTAAGCAGAAAAATGGGCAAGAACCATGACAGGGCGTCTTGTATGGACCTAGCTAAAGTCCTCAGTTGTCCTTGCCCCTGGTTGCCGTGGATATATGCAGGTATAAAGTGAGATGATTCAAAGGGGGAAGCAAAAAGCCATGTTTAGTTCCATCTTCAGATAGACACATAGAAGCTTCACACCTTCCCCTTTGGCCACTTACAGGAGCATTGCCATGGTAACAGAGCACTCTTAACCTCCCGACCCAAAGACTCGCATGAACAATGTTGGCTAGAATGGCTACTGTTGATATAATTCTGTTGTACAGAAAAATATTGTTTTTCTGTAACAATAAACTAAGCCTTTCTAGTCATTTTAAATGACAACCATGAACAAAAAATGTATGCATGCTAGTAGCATTGTTTTTAAAATACATAAAGTCCTATTTACTGTAGCCTTTAGCTAGATTATAATTATAATCATAATAAATATGCTGATTTATACATGGAGACATACAATACATTTTGTAGATATAATAGTGTTTCTCATATTATAAAGCTTTGCATAGTTGAATGGCTGCCATTTGCAGGATGATAATTCCTCTGTGCTATATATTCTTACATTTTCTTCCATAATGGCACGAGCCTAAAATGTAATTGCTCATTTGTTCAAGTAGATGGTAAACAGAGAGTGAAATATGCTAAAAGTAACAAAGAGTCCAATGATGAAGAGGAAAAGTGTTGCATGTGCAGTTAGCGCAGCTCAGCAGGGTGTGTGTGTGTCTATGGCGCTCTGTGGGCTTTACATAGGCGCTCTTGGGAAAACTGAATGAGGTGCAACATGCTGTTTACACAGGCACAAGTTGATTAGAGAGTCATTAGGAAACATGGCTGTCGGCGATGAGGGGCATGCTGGGAAATGTTTGCATGCAGCTTTTGCACTAAATATCTGTGTTATCTTGGAGTGTCAGGGTTAACACTCCTCCATCTGGCTGTTTATCGACATTTCCGAGTGTGATTTCTAGGAATGTGTCTTGTGTGTCCAATAAACATTAAGCATGGCATTTTACGCAATCAGCATTACTCATTAGAACAACAAATCTACAGTATAGTGTAAACTGCCATGAGGAGAGCAGCCATAGCCCTGTTGTGTAATAACTCAAGAGGAGGACAGACATTAAAAAGATCAATAATAATCAGAAGCTGACAGCAGATATGTTCAGATGCACTAATCCAGTTAGTCTGTGAACACTGGGGTAATGACCTTTATGTCATTCCACTTGTCCTATTCTATCCATAAAAACATGGTATTTAATTTAAAATATGAAACATATTACAGATGTGTCTTTTTATTTGTGATGACACTGACTATGGGCAGATACACACAAAGAAATCTATGATTGTTCACATCTGGTTTTGACAAGACAAATTATGTAAAATTGGGCAAAAACAAAATGGACAAAATGAAAAAGAAAATGTTAAAGATTGAAGTTGTTTTGTTTTCCAAATACAACAGTTACTAAAAAAAATCCACTGATTACATGACATACATGTCGCCAAGTGTTTTTCATGATCAGCTCTGTTTTGAAAATAAACACACTAAAAATCAGATCTTATCATTGGATTTTCTAATTATTTTAGTCTCTGATTTTTAAGTGCCATGTAAATGTACCATATAAGAACATGTACTGACTAAATATAGATGGCAGTGATTGTGCGTCTGTTTAATATTCAAATGCTCAACTTTTAAGCTATCAATAAATCTGATCTTAGTTCATCTTACTCTCCAAACATTATCACTTATTCCATCATAAAAAATAAAAAAAAAGTCACAGGTCCTCACAAAGCAGTAAACTCTCTATGCTATTCACAAATACAGATAAATGTGTACATATATTTTACTATATGAGGTATAAGGTGTACATATATTACCATGACTCTTTAAGGTGCACACAACTTTTTTGGAGGAGGGTCCACCATCTGCTTGTATCCATAGATCTATTATTACTTTGCCTGTTATGTTCCATGGTATGACTTTAAACAAATCCATCATTTATTAATTACGGGTATTTCTATTGCTCAAAAATACAATAGCAAAAGGAGAAATTCAATTTGTCACCTGGACAAAGTTTATTTGGTTACGCAGCTCATCCAAGCTTCTCCTTCATTTAATAATTCTTCAGTCAATAATTCCTTCTGTGCATAGGGATGACTCTCCACAGATCTGAATTGGAATGTTGCGTAATGCTGTATCCTGCTTGTCTCTTTTGTGATAAATAAGTTTAATCTATACTGTGAAATATTCTAGACAAAGCAACAACATTTTCTAGGAGACAACCACTAGAACCCTCCACTAGAAATGTTACACAATGTTACCTTTAAATATCAACCAGTGCATGGTAGGGTGGTTGAAGAAGCTAGATTAATGCACATCTGTGTCCTTCCCAAGAGTACTAACATGGAGAGGTGGCAGTGAGGGACAAAAAGCTTCTTCTCACAACACCACCTCCCCTCCAGGTCCATTCTGCCCTTTCTCTTGGGCATGTGTAAAGATAAAGGCGCCTGTTACATCTCTGACAATGACAAATGAGGCTTACTTTGTGTTATAAACAACCCTCTAGAAACAGGACACCATGCTGACCTAATGCAAGGATTCAATATTACGTACTTGTCCCCATTAATCAGAGGTGCTATTCACATGTCCGAAATACAAATGATGTGTTAAAATGCTGCCCCAGGAAGCTATGATATGACATACATCCTTGCTTTTATTTAAGCTTTTATTGGCTTTTTTCACTGACTCGATTTACTGTATTCTGCTTTGGTCCAACTGGGAAAATAGTGGGCTGTGCACTGTGCCACTGAGGGCAGCAGCAGGGGTGGGGCATGTCAGTGCTGTGCTTAACCATAAAGGCTTTCTGAACTACTAATGTTTTCTGAATGCACTATGAACCATCCCTGCTGCTCTGGCCACTGGGAGCCAAGCAGAGACTGGGGCTGATCATTATTTAACATATTTATACAGGCCAACATGCTATATACCACAAGAAGCAGTTTCTGTGGTACTCAGAATTTGCAATATACAAACTTCAGATTGCAAATATTTGGCTTGTTATGGACAACTAGTACTTAAAGGTTCTATATAACACAAACTTTACTCTTGTGAGCTTTAAGCCCTGTTATAATGCTGTTACCTCATCAGAAACATATCTGGAGTGCTTTGTTTCATGTTTGAGTAATCTTTTATTATTAGTTTGTCTACATCTCAAAAGCTCAAAATGCTTTGTTCAACCTTGTGATGTCATTTGTGGTAGTTTTCAAGTTAACAACTGAACTTTACCTTTACTTCAGTAGTGATTTAATCACTACTGAAGTGAAGTGATTTAATCACTACTGAAGTAAAGGTAAAGTGGAGACCTGAAGATACAAATTTTGTATCTTCAGGTCTGAAACTATCCAAAGGATTCTAGTGTATGGAGTTTTAAAACACAGTGGGGCATTTTTTATTACCACCTGACATCACAAGGTGGAACAGTGTTTTGCTTTTGAGAGAAGAACTCAGCCTAAATACACAGGATTTGTGTGTTAAACATGAGTGAATGAAACAAAACACATCTCCAGGTATGTTTGTGATGAGGAAACATTATAACAGATCAGAAAATTACGTAATACAGGCCCTTTAAACATAGATTGTAAATACCCACGGCTAACCTGATCAAGAGTCATAAGCCAAAGTAATTTTTGTGCTAGTCCTAAACTAGAATAAATAAGGGTTGGACCAAGAAGAGCATCTGGTGTAAAATATTTTGTCAAAAAACAACATACATACCATTACAGATTTATATACACTCAACAAAAATATAAGCGCAACACTTTTGTTTTTGCTCCCATTTTTCCTGAGATGGACCCAAAGATCCAAAATTCACTCCAGATACACAACACTACCATTTCTCTCAAACATTGTTCACAAATCGGTCCAAATGTGTGACAGCGAGCACCTCTGCCCCGCCGAGACAATCCACCCCACCTCACAGGTGCGCCACATCAAGATGCCGATCCGACATCATGACCAGTGCACAGGTGCGCCCCAGACTGCCCACAATAAAAGGCCACCCCGAAATGTGCTTTTTTTTTTTTTGCTTTATTGGGGGTCTGGGGACTCAGAACCAGTCAGTATCTGGTGTGACCACCATTTGCCTCATGCAGTGCAACACATCTTCTTCGCATAGACTTTATCAGATTGTCAATTGTGGCCTGTGGAATGTTGGTCCACTCCTCTTCAAAGGCTGTTATGGACGAAGAACACAGGGGCATTTTATTGATGGCATTTTGAATGCACAGAGATACCGTGATGAGATCCTGAGGCCTATTGTTGTGCCATACACGCATGAACATCACCTCATGTTTCAGCAAGATAATGCACGGCCCCATGTTGCAAGGATCTGTACACAATTCTTGGAAGCTGAAAATGTCCCAGTTCTTGCATGGCCAGCATACTCACCGGACATGTCACCCATTGAGTATGTTTGGGATGTGCTTGACCGGCGTATACAACAGCGTGTACCAGCTCCCACTAATATCCAGCAACTTCGCACAGCCATTGAAGAGGAGTGGACCAACATTCCACAGGCTACAATTGACAATCTGATAAAGTCTATGCAAAGAAGATGTGTTGCACTGCATGAGGCAAATGGTGGTCACACCAGATACTGACTGGTTCTGAGTCCCCAGACCCCCAATAAAGCAAAAAAAAAAAATGCACATTTCGGGGTGGCCTTTTATTGTGGGCAGTCTGGGGCGCACCTGTGCACTGGTCATGATGTCGGATCGGCATCTTGATGTGGCGCACCTGTGAGGTGGGGTGGATTGTCTCGGCGGGGCAGAGGTGCTCGCTGTCACACATTTGGACAGATTTGTGAACAATGTTTGACAGAAATGGTAGTGTTGTGTATCTGGAGTGAATTTTGGATCTTTGGGTCCATCTCAGGAAAAATGGGACCAAAAACAAAAGTGTTGCGTTTATATTTTTGTTGAGTATATATACAGTGGGCACGGAAAGTATTCAGACCCCAATCTTTGTTATATTGCAGCCATTTGCTAAAACATAGACATTTTAAAACATAGACTAAGACATGTTTGCAGATTTATTAAAAAAGAACTTTCTCCAATCACCCGTGCGTATCCCTGGAGCTCAGCCACAGTGATCTTTGGGTTCTGCTTTATGTCTCTCACCAAGGTTCTTCTCCCTCGATTGCTCAGTTTGGCTGGACAGCCAACTCTGGTTGTCCCAAACGTCTTCCATTTAAGGATTATGGAGGCCACTGTGCTCTTAGGCACCCTAAGTGCAGCAGAATTTTTTTTTTTGTAACCTTGGCCAGATCTGTGCCTTGCCACAAATGTGTCTCTGAGCTCTTCAGGCTGTTCCTTTGACCTCATGATTCTCATTTGCTCTGACCTGCACTGTGAGCTGTAAGGTCTTATATAGACCGGTGTGTGGCTTTCCTAATCAAGTCCAATCGGTTTAATCAAACACAGCTCGACTCCAATGAAGGTGTAGAACATCAAGGAGGATCAGAACACATGGACAGCACCTGAGTTAAATATATGAGTATCAAAGCAAAGGGTCTGAATACTTATGACCATGTGATATTTCTGTTTTTATTTTTTAATAAATTTGCAAAAATGTCAACAATTCTGTGTTTTTCTGTCAATATAGGGTGCTGTGTGTACATTAAAAAGAAAAAAATGAACTTAAATGATTTTAGCAAATGGCTGTAATATAACAAAGAGTGAAACATGTTAAAGGCAAATTAACGTTTTTTTTTACAATCTGAGCCTTCTTTCGGCAATAAAACAAGTAGTTTTACTCACCCATAGCATTTTTCTGTCAATTGGAGCAGTATCGCAGAACTTATGTTGAGCCGTTCTGTTCTAGTAATGATCCCGTATCCGTTAACATGGTGCTGTATCATATGCTCGGGGCATTACTTTGCGGTGTCCAAATAACACAAACTTTAGCACTTTTCAAATCATAGAAGCCCGATGTCTTAATGTAAGATATCGTTTGAAGCAAAAGTGGCCTGTAATCCGAGATTTAGCCATAGTTTCGAGTAGATGAGGACGCCAGTGCGCATGTGCGGACTGTGCTCTCAGCTCCCGGGACCCAAACATGAAACGCAAAGCTGAAAACTATGGATAAATCTCGGATTACAGGCCACTTTTGCTTCAAACGAAATCTTACATTAAGACATTGGGCTTCTATGATTTGAAAAGTGGTAAAGTTTGTGTTATTTGGAGACCGCAAAGTAATGCCCCGAATACAAATGCTAACGGATACGCTACATAACTTGCCCCAACATAACTTTCTTCAAACAGCTCCAAATGACACGAACGTGATATGGGTGAGTCAAACGACTTGTTTTATTACCGAAAGAAGGCTCAGATTGTAAAATAACGTTACTTTTCCTTTAAGGGGTCTGAATACATTCCGTACTGTATATCTGTATATTGTCCCACTGTGTGTGCTGTAACCACTCCTCCAGTTTGGGGGTTACAGTCCCCCGAGTGCTCCGATCACCACGGGCACCACTGATGCCTTCACCTTCCAGGCCTTCTCCAGCTCTTCCTTCAGCCCCTGGTATTTCTCTAGTTTCTCGTGCTCCTTTTTCCTGATATTTCCATTGGTTGGTATTGCAATGTCCACCCACATGGCTTTGTTCTGTTTCTTATTCAACACCGCTATGTCTGATTGGGTACCATTCTGTTAGTCTGTATCTGAAAGTCCCACAGGATCTTCGCTCGGTCATTCTCTGCAGCCTTCTGAAGTGTTTCCCACCTTGACCTTGGGGTCTCCAAGTTGTACTCTCCACAGATGTTTCTGTACACTATGCCCGCCACTTGGTTGTACCAAGCGATGGTTACAGCAGATCCCAGGAAAAACATCAGACATCTCAGTCCAGAAAAGTGCAGTACTAGGAACCGCAAAGATACTGTGCAGAACTCTCAAACTCCCAGTCGCCACCCAGAAGGGAAGCTAAAATAAATAACAAAATCTCCCATATATTGTGCTGCAGAAAACAACTAGCTTCTGTGACCTTTAAACAAGAATGCAATGGAAATTATCAGCACAGTAGGATGCAGAATGTTGCTGTATGTTGCTATATATACAGTATATATGCTCTATCATGTTTTTGGACCAAGAAAAGTTGCGCAATGTGTTAATCTAATTACAGGGAAAAGATAACACCAGTGGGAGCTAAATCACCTTAAATTCTACTATCGACTAATTATTATCTCAGCCTAGAACATTGCTTATCTGCATTATGATGATGGGGGGAAGACCGGCCCTGACTTTCCACTAAACCCCAATGAATCCCTCTATCTGACGTCCACTAATTGGATATGCGTCATGCAGTGGAGATGACATTAATACAGATTTGACAGGCATTATCCTCTGGCTTTTCTGCCATAATACTGTAAAACGTAGCAGCTCTTTGTGAAGACGCAAAGTCCAGCTGGCTCAGACTAGTATAAAAACGCGATAGTAGGATTTCGCATTGAACAGGCTAAATGTGTATTAACTTGGCACGCTGGTTTTTCACTTGTGTTCCACCCGGGTTCATCCATATAGTTGTGCTGCTCCTAGCGTCTGCATCTCGCAATCACAGCATTCACCTCTCCAACCTCTGCGACTCTCCTCTCCTCTCCTCTCCTCTTCTCCGCGCCTGTCCACCAGCGCTGCCTGCCGCTATTGCGCAGCCCTGACGCGGCTCTGTCTACACGGCGACCGCTCCGACTTTTCACCACTGGGAGAAAGAAGAAAGGTGTTTTTTTTGTTTTTGTTTTTTTTACTGTTCAGTGTTAGTGCAGGCGGTTGGCGTTTTGCTTGGCCGAGACACCAAAGGCGAGATCCGTGCTTCCCAGTGATGTGGTTGGCGGCGCGCAGACACCGACACAGCGTTAAAGAAATCCCACAGTGTTTCAAGAAACCGCCCCAGTGAAAAAAGGGGACAAGGGAGAGCAAGAAACTGCGAAGAAGAAGTGCAGTACCAGCCAGGACGCTATCATTTCCACCGGCATGCACCTTTTCAGTGCCATGTTTCTACTTGTGATGTTAGTTGTCGTGCCCTGCAAGGTAAGACCGGGCTGGTGCATGCTTTGAATGAATGAAAATAGTGGAAAAGTTGTCTCGCGTTGCTAGATGAATAAAAACGCGTGGATTTACACAGAACTGACAGGGCATTGTTGCTGATGTGCTAACAGAAATGCCTGGCGTGCAAGTTTGCTTTAGACTTTTTTTTTTTTTTTTGCATTTGGAGTTGTTACGTGCAGCGTTTGGATCTATAATCCACTACAACGTGGTAGAAATGTGAGATAATGTTGAGTATTAACAAGTGAGTGTTGTTTTGATTGCAGCTATGAGTTGTAGGATATGTCGGGGGCTTATTGGTGACATATGCACACTTAGAAATACAAAAATCGCTGTTGGTGTTATCCATAATGAATGTCTGTGTGTTTGAAAGAAAGCATGCGTAAAGAGAAGACCGGCGGAGGAATAAAAGCCTCTTTCTCGACAGCTATAGTGTGTGATGTACCGTAAGTCAGAGGTGTGAGGGACCCTAGGAGAAGCCAGCATTTCAGTCCTCTTAAAACTGATGAGACTTGACATGGCAACTGAAAATTAAACTGAAAAACGGTTGAGTATTTGACCCAGAAAGAAAAACCGTAAAATGAAGTCGACCCAATTTGTCTGGTCAGTAGAGCAGCTAGGATATCCATTGACACACATTATAAAGCTCTCTTTTTTTTGCATTTTCTAAGATAAGACTTAAAGGGACAGTGTGTAAGATTTTTACCTGTTAATTACTGAAATTGAAGATACCCATTCAAAAATACATTGTTTTCCAAGCCTTTTCACTTCCATCATGAAATCAAAGTATTCTTTTGGACTTAGATATAGTCACATAAAAGGGGGATCTTCCCCATATAGAGGCAGCCATTTTGAATACGAGAGCCGCAGAAGGACATTTGGGCTCATCCTTCGCCTCGGCTCCTGCTAACATCTGCACAGCCGCGCTGCATATGGGTCCCCCCTTCCCCCCTCCCCTTCCCCTTCTCTCCTTCGGTCCTCTGCTCACATATGCAGCCAGGAGCGAAGGAGACAAGGGGAAGGGGAGGGGGGGAGGGGGGAGCATGCTGCCGGATCACACATCGTAATGGATATAACACGTATTTTGGACTAAATTGTTTTACTGGATTTTATTCGCTGGATCCTTATGGACAGATTGAGACCAAGTTTATGATGAAATACAGAGTTTGACCTGTGCAGAGCCTTCAAAGGTAAGCTAAGTAAGCTAAGTTTTGTGCTTTTCTGTATAAAAGCCCCATGTGCTCGGGGAGTGATTGTTTTGCAGGGAAATGAATTGCATAGTCAAAAAGAGGAGACTGTAAGGTTTCATTTGATGTGTAGATTGTCATGAATCATGATCGGGATTGTGTGTTTTCATGCGAAAAGAAAAAAAAAAGTGAACGGGTTTTATGTATACAGCGGTGCGCGGTTCGTGCGCGGGCACGCGCGATGTCGGCGGTACGTCGCGTCCGGGTGACCCTCGAGGTCTGCCGTAGCCAAAAGAGGAAGTGGAATAGCTAGTAACCACCTATGCGCCACGAATCCTACACACTGTCCCTTTAAACAGATGAATTCAGCACCATGGACAGAGCCCTTTCTTACAGGGTAGATTAAGCACCAAGTTCTTGCATTATTCTTGTGGCCTTCCTTGGCATCATTTAGCAATGTATTCAATTTTGCTCCAGTAACAATGAACAACATACTACACTTAAGTGGATGAGATAAAATGGGGGGATGAAGCAGACACTACAGCAAGTCTCTTTAGGTCTTAAAAATACAGCTCTAGGGATGCAGGCACAAATTACATTCAGTCTATATTTATTTAATAAGCATTTTTATAGTTCGTTCCATTTGAGTGAGATGGACTGTGAGAGGGTATGTGGAAACAGTAAAGGTCATGCTGAATATGTATCTCAAGCCTGACTGTTTTATGTGCCATATCGGACGAATGGACACTGGCTTTGCCCTTTAAACACTGCTGAAGATCTGGTCTAATCATCATGTATGTAAGAGAGGGGGTGTCGGAAAGGCTTGATTGCACTAAAGCTGAAATGTGCTTTATTGCACATGAAATATTACTCAAATAAATCTAACTGCCAAAATAAAAACTTGCTAAAACTTGCTTGTTAAGGCTTTCTTCCAAAATGGCCTAACTGATGGAAAGATACCAGATACTAGGGTCAAAACTTACGTAAGAAGGTCTAAATTTAGGGCTGATTCAGAACCCAACCACTTGTGACATGATAGCAGTTACCAAAAAAGTAGATAGAGAGAGAGGAGGTGGTGTGACCCAATCATGCAGAACAAATGCATTTATTTGGTCATAACATAGTTTTATTTAAGGTCTAAGTGAACCACTTTGTCATATTTGTGTAGGTAATAACACAGGTACAGGTACAGTGCAACACTGATATTGTAGTTTCTGCACAACCCTGTTATAGAAAACACATTGTACAATTGAAGACTGTATCAAAAAATAAATAAATAAATAAATAAATAAATAAAATGTAACTACATATTAAATCACGCAAGAAAGTGTAAAAAGTGTACATAGTGCACCCTTAAATACATGTACATATAATGACCATTTGATTATTTGAAAAAAAGCAGAGTTAAGCAGAATTTATCATGATGATTTGTGCCACAGCTCAGGCGCCTTAAACATGCTGCATCTTCTCTTGGCTCAGATGGTAATTGGCCCTGGGGGACAATTTGTTACAAATGTTTCCATGAAATATTTAGTGCACTAAAAGAAAATATGAAGCGGCTTGTATGCATGTTGCAACTGCAAACATAAAAAAATGATGATTTCTTTCTTTTTTGCAACATCTGGTGAAACTCTTCACTTATGTTGAGATGTGCATTTGTGTCTGTGGTCTTGTTACTGGGGTTTATTAAATATTTACACAGGTGTAATGAGACAGAGAAGTGATACTTTTATGGCATGTTGTTATTATTAAGCAGACTTCATCCACAGGGTACAGGGGGCTATAGATAGAAGTTAGAGTTGTGCTGATCTTCACACACATGCTTTATGTTGCGTGCTGTTCTTTGCATGCAAAACATTGTCCCTGCATTTAATAGGTACTGCATATTACATAATCGTTTTTAAAAAATACATTGAAACACATACCCACAATGTTTTTCTTGTTTCATGTTACCAAGGTAATTACAGACCAATCTAGTGCCATAGAGATATGGGTCAGGAAGCAGCCTCGTCATGTGTGAGGGTAAAGCATGGCCACTGTGACAGGGTGGGGATGCTCACTGAACAGTTTGGTTTGCTTTGATGTTCAAAGACAAGTACAGATGGAAAAAAGAAATAGAATAGAATAGAATAGCTGTCAAGGAAAAGACAAGAATTTGTGCAAAAAACTGACTTGACAAAAGAAATTGGGTTCACTGTTTAGGAGCCCTTTTAAGGTGTGCTGGTTCATGGTGGACTTTTGACATGCTGCTCAAGAGACACAATGGAGGTAGAAGATTTACATAGAAAACTTCTATTATTACTAATACTACTGTACACTAGCCTGGGAATTCCCAGGCCGCTTCCGTTCGTTTCGAACTGGAAGGCGGCCTGGAAACTCGTCCAAGCGAGAGTCCCAGATTTAGGGCCCCAATCAGAGAGCGGGGAGGTGTGGCAAGACGGTGACGCGTACTACATGACAAACGGAAGCTTGTAGTTTGAACTGACAACTGACATGATTGGCTATGGACTTACGTATACGCTCAATGATAGACATTCATAACGCCCAATAAACGGCCGTTGGCAATCGCTAACCAGACCTCCGCTACGGGATTTTTCGAAGCGAGTTTCCAGACCCATATCTCACTTGTGATATGGTCAGGTGTTAACCAGACTAACTGTACACAGGAATAAGGACTCATCAGCTGCATTTAACAGCTACATGAGAATCATGTAGCTGTTAAAGCATGTTTATCACTGGGAGTCCTTTCAGCCAGAGCTAATTCTAAAGTGGTCCAATGCTGTAAACACATGTGTGGATTTATTTGTTTGTGTTTTACTAGATTATAATGCTTGATTAGATTAGGAGAAATATCTTTTAGAATTGTTTGTTGTGAGGAGCATTGAAGTATGTCTGCATGTGAGCCACAGCAGGAGTAAGCTGAGGCAGAGACAGCTGCTCTGGCTCTAGTCCAGCTCCTGCGGATTTAGACTGGCCATGTAAAGGACACTGACCTTGGATCCAAACTCTGCTCCACGTGTCAGGTCAATGTGAAGAGAGATCACTAAACACTTGTATTATCTTGATAGTACAGTTTTGAAATAGACTTGATACTCAATACAGATTTCAGTACCAAAATAACACTTTTCTTCTTTTCTTTAGAGAACAGAATGTGATTTTCACCATTAAATCATTGTAGTTTCTTTTATATTACCATGCGGTTTTATATCTGTGTAATCCCTGTCATCCAGGTATGTTCTATAGTGGTCCATGGACATGTACCATAGACTGTAGACATAAATGGACGATGGCTAACCTGCTAGCCACCATGTTCTAAATAGGAAGTGTTCCTCTCTTTCAAATTGACTTAACAGTGGAATATTGTCCCCTTCCTCTGTAACTGCTGCAGTGCACCTTTTATTGTGCTATTTTGTCTGTAAATAAATTCCTACTCCTAATATGGACCTGCACTAGCATTGTGAGCTTCATTAGACTGGAGCCAAACGCCATGGGTGATGTCACACTCCCTTAGTCCATTTCTTTATATAGTCTATGCTGTATACTAGTCTATGTGGTCTTATACTTCTGATACAGCGCCAAATCATTCTAAAGATATTCAGGAAAGGTTTGTTTTTGTCCAGTGAATGTGACTTCTTTAGAATCAATACCTGCTCAAATGAGTATCTCATTTCAATACTAGTTTTAGCATCGATTAGTATCTGATTTTCAATACTTTTGACAGCCCTACCAAACAATGCTTTCCTGTCTCAAGTGTGAAGCTGCATTTCTGTCTTATTTTAAAACATCATAGAAGGACGGGCTCTTTGTGGTGTTACCTGGAGGAAAATGTTATAAATTGCATAATGGTTGTTTATTATGATATATTGAAATAGTTTGCAATACACAGATATGTAAAAAATGCATTTATGTGCTTACCAGTGTCCTTTTGTACAAAGGACACTTGGTAGAAACAGGGTTTGTTTTGCCAAGCCCTGCAGTCATATTAGAGAGCCCAACAAATGAGAATCAGCAGGAGCGGTGTAAATCTGTCATCAATGGGAACACACAGACTGTTCTAATCACCTTCAGATTCTCCAGAAGTCTGCTGCTTGTCACAATGACAAATATTGAATTATAAATCATGACAGATAATAAGAGGGCCAATGCCTTATGTGGTACAAGCATAAATCTCAATCTGAGCAGGATTGCAAGAGCAGTTTTATCAGCTGAAATATTCAACAGCAGAAGAAGTACAGTATTATATGACAGCTTTTGGTTTGGCTGTGCTGGTTAAAATGGACTTTGTCTACTCCCTGTCCATCTCTTCTGTCTCGCCCTACTCATTATTATGAGAAAGTCCATTATTGAGCCATTTCTGTTATGCTTTTAAGATGCAGCTGTGTGGAGTGGACAATATCTCGACTAACTCCCATAATTAAAAGATTCAAAGCTTTTACTGTCATATGCACAGTAAAGAAACACGTTTTCCTGTACAATGAAATTCTTACTTTGATGCCCACCCTGGATGCCAAGAGCATGCAAAAAATTCAAATAGATAAATAAGATAAAGAGAAGCATGTAAAAAAATATATATATAATGAAATAGAAACAATCTTTACAGAATATACGCTATGAAAAATATAGGCTAGGTGCTATGTACATATTTACAGATAATGTCCAACATTAGTTTTCTGTGCAACTGTCAGTAGTAATAATGTGAAGCTAATATATTTGTCCAATCCTAGTGCTCCCAACACCAGAAAATAAAAGATCATATAATTTATATTTAAAGGTCCTGTATTACACAAAATTGATTGTTGTGAGCTTTAAGCCATGTTAGAATGCTGTTACATCATCAAAATCATACCTGGAGTTGTGTTTCGTTTCATTTCCTTTATTATTAGTCAGTCTACATCTTCAATGCTCAAAATGCTCTGTTCCAACTTGTGATGTCATGAAGCAGTAGTTTTCAAGTTAACAGCTATCATCTTTTGTTCAGTAAACATAAGCAATTATCCAAATTATTCTAGTAAGTCTGAGTCTGTTGTATTGTATGAGTATTTTATTGAGTTTAAAAAACAGTAGAGCCCTTCCTGCATTACCACGACATCACAAGGTGGAAGAGTGTTTTCAGTTGTAGCAAAGAACACAGCCTAAATATGCAGGGGCTGTGTGTTCAGCATGTGTGAATGAAACAAAACACAACTCCAATTAAGTTTGCAATGAGGAAATAACATTGATCAGAAAATAGAGTAATATGGGACCATTAAATTTAGGACAAACTGAATGTCTCCATTTTGGGGGGATATCGCTTAGTAACATGGCAAGGCGAGTAGACTGGATTACATTAGCCACTGTTGCAGAGTCTAGCCCAGTGCACTCCATATTAATATACAAAGGTTCTGCTTGACAATCAGCCACACATAATGAGGCTGCTAGGGCTGATCCTGTGCTACTACGAGGAGATTGAATAGTATGTGCTTGTGTCATGGCTGATTAGACCAAAGCCTGGATGAGCGCAGGGTGACGACGACGATGGAGCATTGTGTAAGTCTGAAAAGAAATCTATGGCACAAAAAAATACTTGAAGAATAGATGAACGGCGCTGACGAAGGGAGGTTTGTGACAATACAGTGGCTCGTCTGATTGATTTGGTGTGAGGTGATTGGGTGCTTCTTAATCAGAGGAGTGTTTGTGCACATGCGTTATGAATTCATTACCAATACGTGACGATAATATGCATGCACTATGCAGAGTGGTGCTTTACGTGGCTTGATTCTGTCCTTGGGCTAAAGAAAACAATTTGGAGATGAGCGTGTGATATATAGGTCAATTGTGCATTAAACTATCAATACAATTAGCATCTGATCAAAGGAAGGGAACAGTGAGAAGACAAAAACATGTTAAAGGTGAATAATGTGACTTTTCTGATGGGGGATCCTACTGTTGCTTGTCTCCATGGAGCTGTTAAAGAAAACATATTGTGTTTGTGTCTGTTATATAGTTGTGATCTATGACAAACGTGGATCGCAATATTCAGCTAAAATGACCTAAAGAAACAAGTGTGCTGACTTCCGTATTAGAAAACTGTGGTGCCCAGAGGGAACAGATATCGCCGTAAATGTCATCACAACAAAGAGCTGTGTAGCTGTCGGTCCCTCTGATGGATTACTGCAGATAGTAGTACTGCTAGTAGTGTGTACCAAAATGACTATGCAATGCTGTCGAATCCTAGGCCAGTAAGAAAATAAAGTTGGAGACCGAAAAGTAGTGGGTGTATGTGGGTGGGAGTGAAAAGGGGGTGTGATCGCCAATATGGCATCTTGAAAATAAGCAATTAAATATTACTCCAACATTCACGAATCACTCCAAATACAACTTCGAGAGGGTAAATGAGAAGGGGAAACACCAATGGCATGGTTTAAAGCTCTGAAAAGTAAATTTTGCATAATAGGTCTGCTTTGATTTTTTTGACTGGAATGACATTATTCTTGCATTTTGTTTTCAATTACAGGTCCTTTTATTAGTAAAAATACCTTGAAAACATTAATTCTTACTGTGAGTGGATATGCCTCTCCACAGGAAAAGAAGAATCTATAACCTGTAATCAGTGCCATACTGTGCAACACTGCCAGCAAAGCAGTAGCACTGCCATGGAGACAAGCAAGTAACAGACCCTCCTCAAGTAAAGTTACATAATGCTCCTATATGTAGATAAATAATAATTATAGATTCATATTTGTTCAGTGCTAATCAAAGGTCTGTGACTCTTTTGCATGCTGAAAATGTTAACTTGGAAATCTTTCAGTTCAGCACAGATGTCAAAGTTAATCTTTATGAAAAGTATCAAATGCATGACAGGCAGGGCAATTTAAATCTCTTCTTAAGAAAAAATACAGATGTAGTGAGGAGTTAATTACTAACTATTAAAGACATAAATGAGTGACTTTAAAGTGCAAAGGTGCAGGTTTTTAAATGTAGCCCGTATTTCTGGGTTAGTCTTTAAATGTGATGTTTGGATTCACAAAAGGGTAATGATGATGGTGGAATGGTCCTGAGGTGAAAAAGCAGAGGCTTTAGCGGAGCACTGTCCATATAAAGCAGAGTGTCCGGGAAGTAACAGGTGGGTCATTAGTTTGATTTCTGTCTTCATATGCCCTACGGTAAAGAGGGTGTGTCCGTGTGTCCTTATCATTGATAGAGACATGCTACATGTACCTGTTAGAACAATCATAGCCCACCACAGTTAGTCGTGTAAATAATAATCAATTCGTATCAATGCATCGATCCTACAGCCAACGATCCAAATGCATCGATGCGTCCACAAGAGAATCGAATCGAATCGAATTTTTCTGTAATAAAATTTATTCAAAACATCATTAATGCACCATTGAATCGAATCGTATTGAATTGTGGGGAATTCTCAAGTATCGAAAATAGTCGAATCGTTGGCTTAAGAAATCGATATCGTATCGAATCGGCATGAAGTGTCTGATTTACACCCCTAACCACAGTGCATTAACCCACAACTAATACTTATACTAATAATACTTCTCAACAAAAGTTTGTTGAGAAATATTCTCACACCTGGGGGTGTGATGCCAACTGTTGGCTGTTTTTTCTGAGGCTTTATTAGAGTTAAATCTGCGCTTTATTTTAACACAATCTGACTAAAAAGATCAGTTTAGCTGAAACTTAAACAAGTCTATCACACAAAATGTCTGTATTTCAGTTACTCACATTCACCATTTTTGTTGAAAATGAAACTCCTGTTTTGTCTTGTTTTTTTGTTTTGTTTTCAAACAATCAAACTTTTTGTCAGCGTTTGCTAATGTGTGAATGTGTGTATTGCAAAGGAAAAAAGAGAAATTCAATTCATTCAATTAATTTATTTTTAATTTTTTTTATCAAATACGTTTCGCAGCTCATCCAAGCTGCTTCTTCAGTTCTAGTCAGATGCTGGCGGGCACCTGTTGACAGAGTTGAATTTCTGTTTTGCTATGGATCCTACCTGGATGACTGATGGATTTCACAAAAATAATGTTGTGATGCAAACACATTATTTTTGGTAACTCCTAAACATTCCACCATTAGAGATACACGTAGAACACCCCCAGCATGATATCGCTGCAGAGTATCAATATTTTGTATATACTTAGGGGACATACAGTGCCGTGAAAAAGTATTTGCCCCCTTCCTGATTTCTGTGTTTTTTGCATATTTATCACTCAAAACATTGTCAGATCATCAAACCAATTTTAATATCACACAGAAACAACCCAAGGAAAGACAAAATTCAGTTTTTGAATGATGATTCCATTTATTAGTGCACAAAAAAAATCTAAACCTATCTGGCCCTATGTGAAAAAGTAATTGCCCCCTTAATCTAATAGCCAGTTGAGCCTCCTTTGACAGCAATAACTGTAACCAAACGTTTGCGATAATTGGTGATGAGTCTTTCACACCGCTGGGGAGGGATTTTGGCCCACTCTTCTATGCAGAATTGTTTCAATTCTGCCATATTGGAGGGTTTTCTTGTATGAACTGCCCGTTTAAGGTCACACCACAGCATCTCAATCGGATTTAAATCCGGACTTTGACTTGGCCACTCCAAAACCTTAATTTTGTTTTCTTTGAGCCATTCAGAGGTGGACTTGCTGGTGTGTTTTGGATCATTGTCCTGTTGCATGATCCAAGAGCGCTTGAGTTTGAGGGCACGAACTGATGGCCGGACATTCTCCTTCAGGATCTTCTGGTAAACAGCAGAATTCATTTTTCCGTCAATCACAGCAAGTTGTCCTGGTCCTGAGGCAGCAAAGCAGGCCCAGACCATCACACTGCCACCACCATGCTTTACTGTGGGCACCATGTTCTTTTTATCAAATGCTGTGCCATTTTTACGCCAGATGAAACGGGCTGCAGACCTTCCAAAAGTTCAATTTTAGACTCATCGGTCCACAAAATGTTTCTCCAAAAGTCTTGAGGGTCATCAAGGTGCTTTTTGGCAAAGGTGAGACGAGCCTTTGTGTTCTTTTGTGAAAGCAGTGGTTTTCTCCTGGGAACTCTTCCATGGATGCCATTTTTGGCCAGTGTTTTTCTAATGGTGGAGTCATGAACACTGACCTTAACTGAGGCCAACGAGGCCTGTAGTTCTTTCGATGTGCGTCTAGGTTCTTTTGTGACTTCCTGAATGAGCCGTCGTCGCACTCTTGGAGTAATCTTAGTTGGTCGACCACTCCTGGGAAGGGTTGCAACTGTTCCCAGTTTCCTCCATTTTTGAATAATGGCTCTGACAGTGGTTCGCTGGAGCCCCAGAGCTTTGGGAATGGCTTTGTAACCTTTTCCTGAATTATAGACTTCTATCACTTTTTTTCTCATTTGTTCTTGAATTTCTTTGGATCGTGGCATGATGTGTTTGTTCTTGAGATGTTGTAGCCAACTTCACTTTGTTTGACAGGAACTATTTAAGTGATTTCTTGATTCAACACAGGTGGTGACAATCAGGTGTGGGTGTGGCATGTAGAACTGAACTAAGTTTTCTCAAAACTGTGGTTAGTCACAGTTAGTTTGTGATTTAACAAGGGGGGGCAATTACTTTTTCACATAGGGCCAGATAGGTTTAGATTTTTTTTGTGCACTAATAAATGGAATCATCATTCAAAAACTGAATTTTGTCTTTCCTTGGGTTGTTTCTGTGTGATATTAAAATTGGTTTGATGATCTGACAATGTTTTGAGTGATAAATATGCAAAAAACACAGAAATCAGGAAGGGGGCAAATACTTTTTCACGGCACTGTAGCCCAGATTAGGGTCACCAGAGAAGTCTTGTAGCCTTCTCTCTATGTTCACTCTGACCACTCATACCATAAACTGCTGGGGGGATGTGAGCTTTTAAATGACCTATGTTTTTTTTAGCTGTGAGACCCCTAAGCCTGCTGCCCAAAAAAAGACTATTACAGTGCATGATTATTGAGATAGACTCAAGGCCAGGGCACCACCTCTTCATACTGTGCCACTAGGCTTTGTGTTATTATCTAAGGATGGACACGAGCATAAAGCTTGTATTGAGGTACACTGGGTCAGGTTCACAGTCCAGCTTCTACACTTCTTACTCAAAGCATCATAATTTTCCAATTTAATTTAACCAAATTCTGCCCTCAACACAAGGTGCACTGTGCAACTTTTTTGGTGGAGGGTCCACCACCTGCTCGTCTCCAAGGAGATGTCATTTTCACTGCAATGTTCTATGGTATGAAATTAATCATTTCCATCTAGCATGTATTAATGACGGGTGTTTCTGTTGCTCAAACATTCCTTTTGTGAATAGGGGTGACTCTCCACAGATTTGAATTGTAATGTAGCATAGTGCTGTAACCTACTTGTCTCTCTTGTGATAGATAGGTTTAATCTATACTGTGTAACATTATAGACATTCACATGGAGACAAATGTGATCATTACTTTCCACACATAAGCATAGATTATTTTTAATGAATTATGTCCCATTTATGGAGTCACAAAAGTTTAAATAATTTAGTTAATAATTACTGTCATTCACTGCATGCACATGGTAGGATCGGGTTGGATTTCTCCAAATCTGATCCTGTTACTCGGCGGGTGGTCTGTCCTTAGATCCCAGTGCACATGAAACTCGTGTAATCGGATAATGGTCAGCGACCTGGCCAGCTCCGCTACACTATGTGGCGCCGTAGTCCAACTACTTCCGTGTACAACAAACTATGTGGTATCGTGCACAAGGCGGCACCAAGCGGATTACTATCGACCTAAGCCAGGGGTTCCAAACGGATTGGGGAAACCAATCCCTATACGATCCTTCATAGTCATAGTTTGCTTTATTGTCGAAAAACAATCATGTACATGTACATAGATCCTTAGCCTGTGCACATGAATTTGATACGATCCCAATCCGTTTGCAATCGGATTACACTCGTCCATGTGCATTCAGTGATTATATTCATCATAGCAGACTGAAAGTCAGAGCTTACTCCAGTTTGTCGGCTAATGCAGCCCAACTTGTGATTTTACACATTTTGCTTTGGTTCAACATGTTGTGTTTGCATTTCACTTTGCTTCTTTATCTACATGTGTTCTCTTCAGTAGCAGCTATGAGTCAACAGCCAACTGATGCCTCCTTTATAGTGAGGGTATCATACCAATAGATTCAAATAATTTGTCATAAATTGCCCGTAAATGATGGTTGGCCACTGTCCAGGTTGTACTCACTTAAAGCTTAATGTCATTGGAATGAATGAATGATATCATGATTCATATTGCACAGTTAGATGATAGCAGTAGGGGAAGCTGTTCACAGATGACTGATTATCACAGCCTATGAAACGCTGGTGTTATACATTATACTATTAGTAATTTACAGCAGGAAGAGCTCGGCTGGGGGGATAATCAGTGGTGGGCCTCTCTGTGGCAGTGTTTGAGTGTGCTGCAGGCTGCAGGACTCTCACAGGTTTCACCCTGTGACTCTGAGCAATTGTGACATTTCTCTTGACAACACCAACAACACACAGCTCATTGTCTTTGCCTTGACCCCCTTCACCCTTCAGTTCACCAGCATCAAAAGGAGGGCAGAGCAACAAAATGCTGGGCTTTGTTTAAATATTACTCAAGTAGTACCGTATAGTATAAAGTATCAAGAAGTCATGCAACTACTACTGCAGTAACAGTAACATTAACTACTGGTGCAGTACCACACACTGTAATTTAGCTTCTAAAGGAAAAACACATGCATATATAATGACAGTAGACGAATGATCACACATTTCTCCTGGAGTGGTTATGTATGTTTCCAAATGACTGTTTGGACAATTCAATTACAAAGAAAGACACCAATAGCTAAACACAGGTGCAGCATCAGAAATGGAGATTTGAGAAATCCTGTGGCAACGCATTTAATGGAAACACAGCGCCCTGTCTCATCTCTACTCTGTATCTGTGTTTTGAACACTCTGGTACCAGTGGTATTGGTTAAGAATAACATAACTGATGGGTGTAATAGAGCAGGCTTTCTTCATGTTAAGGCTTCAGCTCATAGAGGACTCATTTTCCATCATGCATCACAAGCATATCAGCAGTGTACTCCACACAGAGGCCCAAACAAACATGGGATCGATGTGTGAGAACAGGGTGTGATCTATCTGCAGTCAGGATGAGTGGTAGATGCCAATTAGAAGACAGACTTGTTGGATCATACTGTCAGGTTCAGACCCTGCCACCGCTAATAAGGCTAAAATTTCAGCACTCTTCCCCCTGATACTGCTACCAAGGGACCTGCCCAGCGTCCATCTGGGCTTTTGCATTGCAGTGAGGCACCTCCTGACCAGTTTTCTGTACGACCTTGCTTTCCCCCTGCTCGATGAATCTTTTATGAGCCTGGCAATGTGGGTTTCTGTGTAGAAGATTGGAATATAAATATGGCTGTGTGGCGCCTTGAGCTCCTCTTCTTCCTCTGCTGATACAAAAGCTTTCATAAGACTGAAGGAGATTGGGCAAGCTGCTACTTGAACAGTGCTCTCCTCCCATTTTATCACAACACTCATATCTGAGAAAGGCATTATATCTGTGAGCAAACCACAGACAGAGACCGTGCCTCCACCTGCTCCATGTCACAGAACCGAACAGCAAATCACACTCTGGGGAAATCTGTTTTCCTTTAGAGAGCCACCGAGTTCATTCTTAATCTCACACAAATCTCAGCCCAGTTAAAGAAGTTGGTAGGAATCTGATACAACACTGGGAGAGGTGCATTTTGTGTTTTGACTCAGTTGCAATTAATCTTGTGGTAGTAGTCTAAAGTAACAATTTCTAGTATGATAATAGACTAAATCAACTACATAATTTAACCAGGCGTGGAACAACTACAAAGATTACAGAGAGTTGCCATGTTTTTTAAACATCCACACTTAATTCAAATTCAGATGCTATGGAACAGTATTATACCTGGTCACTACATTATTATTATTACACATTCTCCTCTCTGTATAGGCATTTTATAGCAGTATTGTCTCATATATGTTGAAAGCACTGAGGGACATTTCACCTTTTGGTAGAGGAAAAGAAAGAGCGGTCTGCTGTGTAGCTAAAAGCACAAGGAAGTGTTCAGTTGGCTGCGAGGAACTGTCGCAGCCTCTCACTGGTGCTATTGAGGAGGGAGACTAGTCTGAGCCTCTTGTGCACCCAGACTTAAGGCTCCAGTCTCACAGACCAAACTGCATATGAAGCAGCACTGCACACAGCCACTGAGAGCAAGGTAGAGCTTCTTTGATAGAGATACTGGATGTGGGAGAGAGGGAAGATAACAAGATACTTCAGAGCAAGAAACACCGGCTTACAATGAATTATGCAGCTCACAAATATTGTCATGCACAGGGAGAGTGTGATGTGGCACATCTGGAACAATACATGAAGCCATTATGGCAAAAAGAGAAATTCAATTTCTAGACACAGTGGAGCCATTATCTTAATATTTGAGTGAGGCAAACATACAGTATAAATCTGAGCTGCCTGATTTTCATGAAAAAATAAATATATATTTAAATCAGTTTCACTAATCCTTAGCACACACAAACCCTTGTTAAGTATTCGCATGCAATGATTATTTGGCCAGCAGTAAAACTGCTTTTTCAGACAGAAAAATTAAACAGTGTGGACCAGAATGTTATATAGCTCACACGGCTCATGTTCGCAATAAATAAAACGTTTTATAATTTGATGACGACAGCTTCTAATTTTGGACAGTTCTGCTTTCACAATATACTTTCTGGGGAGAAAATAACTTTTTCTCATCTACGAGAAAAAGTTTGGTACTCATAAAGTAGAAAAATGTCCATGGCTTCAATGAGAATGAACATTTTAAATTGGAAGCACTTGAGCCTAGAGCACTGTTTGTCACAGATCATAAATTCAGGGGAAAATGCTTGTTCTGGAGCTCAACAGTGACCGCCCACCAGGTTCAGGAAGTAAATTTGACTTTTTTTTTTTTTTTAAATAGACTTTTTAAAAATCTCTTCATATATAATATACATAATGAAAGTTTGAAGTCTTGCTATGGACACTTTTTATTGAAGTAAGTTTTTTGACTGAAAACAAGTGTGTTATGGACATTAGTTACCCCACCTCTGTTATGACAATGACAATGGGCTCAATGGTGTATGGGGAAAATAAATAGGAAGGTTACTTCCACAATAGGTTTTGAAATGGGTAGGACTTTTTAGCTCCTTGCTGAACACAATATTTTTAGAAAACATTTTTGAGTTAGTGCTTTCCTCTTCAGAATACTATAAATCCATGAGATTCAATCTAAACACAATTTAAGTTTAGAATGAAATGCACAAAAATGCAGTGTGCTAAGCTCAAGCAGCAGTAGCTTCTGAATAACTTTTAAATGGCACTGCAGTGAACACGTGTGCATTGTGTTTTTGATTTCTATCAATTGGATGAACATGTATTTGTGGATTTTCTTTCCTGTTTTCTTAAATCTTGGAGATGCTGATCTTGTAAATAAGTGTGAGGAGGTCAGGACCGTACGTGAGTTAGTGAAAAAACCAAAAGGTGATTGTGGACAGTGATCCAAGCAGAGGTAGACATTCATGGGACTGTGCCAGGAGTGCTATTGTCTGTGCTTTTGGAGGAACGGCCAGAATAATAATGAGAGGGCCTATGGCTCCTTCACTCTGGTTTAGTGTCTGTCTGACACACACACTCTTCTCAGATTGTCTTTAATTAGCTTCACATTGTTTAATCGATACAGGCAGGATCAGGACACAACTGTGACATGTGCTTCCTGAGAGAACAGCAGGAGAGGCTGAGAGATGACACAAAATAAGAAAAGAAAATCAAGAGCTCTGACAAGAGAAACTTTTAAGAGCTCAGCTTCATTCAGAACAGTAAAGAAGACATATATGTTATGTCTTATAATGAAAGATACAGTCTTTTGTAATAAGCAGACAACACCAGTCGGAGTTAGTTATGTGTGAAGTCTAATGCAGGGAGCATTGTTGTTTTGAGGCTCCATTGAGTGCTTCAGCAGCACTAATGGTGAAGTGTTGAATAGGTATTCAGCAGAGGTCTTCCTCTTTAAGCCGTCTGCCTCAGGCTCTGGCCTCTCAGGCCCCGCTCTCATCTCCCTGTGCTCCCTCCAACACGAGCTCTACACCAGCACTTTGACTCTGACTCAGAATATCAATGTCTGCATCTGCAATGTGCAAAACTCTCAGCTGTGTTCAGACATGACATTTTCTCTTTCTAATGAGCCACATTCACAGTGTAGCAAATGCATTAATTCAGTAAATATTAAAGGCAAAACTGAATAATGTCAAAGATAATATGAATAATTGGTCCAGTCGAACTCCCACATATCATAAAGCAGGTCCCTCAGTTCTCCAGTGCCTTTGGTTTTTACAATCGGCATTCATACACAAATGTTGTTCTGAAGTGGGTCCTTGAGAGGGGCTCATTAAAATTTAAATGAGCGATTTAATCTGTGGGTGGCAGAACGTCCCCAGAACGTGTCACTGTCTCAGCACTCATTAAATGTAATTCTGTCTATCTAATCCTGTACAGAGCTGGGCTGGGTTTCACATGGTCCAGTCCAAGACACATTAAATCAGCCCATGGGAATCTGAAAAAATAACTACTTAAAACTCATTACATTTAGCATTAAAGTGGTAAACTGATGCAAAACTGGACAAATCACTATGCCAACTACACAAAGAAAGCTCCTAAAAGTAACACAGAGCGAATGTATACAACAGTTTAAAATACAGTCAAATGAATTGAAATAATGAATACAATGCAAATAATTTAATTTATACCAAACAAATGCAGGTTTTTAAAGTGAAACTAAATTACATTAAGGAAAAATATGCCAACCAAACACTTGTTCTGCTTGATCAATTATCACATGTCTTTTTTCATTGTCACCCAGGCAGAGCACACAGATATCATTTCGAGCGTCGAAGAGCAGCTCCAAAGCAAACGCCACTTCACCATCTCCACGGCAATATTTAGATTCCTGCTAAAGATATTTACATGACACACATACTGCAACTATATAACATATACTGCACTGAAAAGCTCCTGACACGACTCCAGTGGCCTTGTCCCTGACTCTCTGTAGTGTTCATATTGCGGCAGTATAGAGCAGTCCATCTCTGGCTGTGAGATTGAGCGTGATGATCCAGTGGAGCCCCCTGTGGAGTGGTACCAGCCTGTGCGGCCACTTCACCACATTAAGGTCTACCCCATCTCTCTCTCCTCCGCCTGCCTCCCATCACTTCTCATCTGCAGTGAATATTACCACCTTAAAATATTCAACACAGAGACCTCTAGTTTGTCCTCACTCAGCTCATTTTCTCCACTTTGTTGATATTTTCCATCTTATTGTTTGTGTAATCAGTGAAGGGATCAGGGGCTTTACACGATGCCATGTTGCTGATACATGGATTGGCATTATTGTAGCGGGATTGTGCTAAACCAGGCAACATAAAGCTATTTGTTTGAATTCATTATTATATCATGGCTGTTAGTTCAAATTGTGGTGCAGGGACTACTGGTGGAGCCCTTTTGGTGGAGCTCAGAAATGATTTGTGGATGTGTATATATACACTACCAGTCAAAATTTGGACTCACCCACTTTTTCCTATGTTTACTACTTTCTACATTTGATATACAGACAGAAGACGTCATATATATGAAGTAAGATATATGGAATTATGTAGAAAAGGAGAAAAAAGCTAAATAACTACTCTTTTTTTAAACTATTTTATAACCAAATCCTCCACCTTTTGTGCTGTTGAAAGATATTTAGTAGAGTTTTTTTATTTGCTAAAAAATTCCATATATCTTGCTTCATATGTCTTCTCTATGTATATACAATGTAGAAAATAGTAAGAAAATGCTTTCTACTACTCTTCTACTACTATTTTTCAAGTAAAGAAAAAAGTTAAATAACTCTTCCAAATATTTATGGACACAGCAAAATGTGAGTAATTTAAGGAAGTGGTTCTAAAATATATTTTTAAAATAGTAGTTATTTAACTTTTGTTTTCTTTGCTACATAATTCCTTACATTTTACTTTATATATGTGCATACATTGAATGAGAGGGTGAGTCCACATTTTTGATTGGTAGTGTAGATACAATTTAAACATTGGTTCTTCCCAAGTTTGGATTCAAATTTCAGACTTTTTTAGACCACTTCAGACTTTTGGTCCTGGTTTAGTTCTGATAAGTTTATGGGACTATATAGACCACTTTATTTAACATTATTGTCCTCTGCATTTGATTCATCCTTCAGTGCCACAGTGCCATGCCTGGGAACCCATCTCCAGCTCCCCATCTCTGTGAGCCAGGCTTGGTCAGGACTAGGGGTGTGCAAAATAATCGTCGTAACAATGCATCGCGATACTAACTTTCACAATATACTGCATCGATTCTTGATGCCAAAAATCGATTTTTATTAATTAATAATTAATTAATTATTAATAAATAAATACATAATTTATTTTTATTTTTTAAAATAAATCCTATGCACTTTTTTCTTTGTGAAAGGGTATTGTTTGTTATGATGGTAGCTACCTCCAAAATGGCAAATGTTTGAACATCATTTTTTGTTTTAGAAAAAATCCTATGCACTTTTTTGTTATTGGTTTGGTTTATTTGTTTTTGTTATTCAATAAATTCAGTTATGAATTGAGCTGCTCAGAGTTATGTATCAATTGAAGACACTACCCAGATACACAGCCACTGATATTTAAGTTATCCTCTTTTTTTTGTACATTTTCACTGAAGTATGTCGAATATATTGCAATGCATCGCAATAATTCAAGTATCGTGATGCATCGTGATAGTATCGCATCGTGGCATATGAATCGTGATTCGAATTGAATCGTGACTTCTTTGCCAATACCCACCCCTAGTCAGGACTACCTTAGCTTGGGGATTTTACTTATGATGCATGTGTTGGGTTGGGTTTAATTAAAAGGAACAACCACCTTGATAAATATTTTACTACAAATCTCTGTGTTGCTCCCAATTTCCATCACTTTAGGATATTCACTGAAATTTCCTCCCTCTTTTATCTTAATATGCACTTCATGTTGTAAATATTGATGTTCACAAAATAAAACTAAATTAATAAACAAACTGTAACCTTTAATTGGTCTTAGACTGATCCTGATTAAGTCTATGTTCTTAAGGGTAGTTCTTAAAGTAGTCCTGGTTTATTTCTGATTGACAACTGGTTTAGTCCTGGTAGAATACTGTTTAAGTGTGATTTTGTTTTGGTCTGGATTTAAACACAAGGTCTTATTAAATCATCCTTTTGTCCTCCTATTAGTTTAGTTTAGTTTGTCCTTATTTGGTCATATTTGATTAATCGAGATTATTTTTAGTTAAGATATAGACTTAAATATTTGTGAGGTAATTACTTTATAGAATTTCTGTCCAATCACACACACTAATTAGTTTCCCCCATTGTCCTAATGAAATGATCCCATAACTTTGTGTGTGTAAATGTAGTATTGAGTTAGGGCCAGTTTGGGGATTTCTCAGCACTTCTGCTCAGTGGGCCTGTGTTGTTCTAATAATGTCTCCCTAATTAAATGTTACAGCCTCTTGGAGCATAATGACCTGCAGACAGGACACAAATGGGCTTTTGGTGAGAGAGAGAGAGAGAGCGATACATACTATATGAATCACATTTTACAAATGTGTACCTTGCAAGATGATTACTGTGGCCATTGTTAGTTGACGTTAATTAACCTGCATAAATAAATTGGAGTAGGTGTAGTTAGTTTATTTATTTCAGTTCATATCCTTTAACAAAGCCACTGGGCTTACAGTGTTCACACCTGAACCTTGAATTAGTAAGGCTTTCCAGTACCACTCCTAATGTTTTAACTATGACCCTGTTCCAAATGGCAAGGAATGTAGAATGTTCAGTTATGTTCAGTTTCTTAATAATAATGAAGTAACAGTAGTCTAAGATCTGCTCTAGATGTGGTGATATGTTACCTTTTGGGGTGAAAACAAGGATGGCAATCTGCTTCTATGGCTCCTCTCCACACAGGCAGGCAACAGTGTATTGTCCAATGGCAACAGCAGCAGGCTCTGGAATAGAGCTGTCAACCTTTGGGTTTGTGGGTGAACATTCTAATTATAGACCCACCACTGTTAAGATAATGTTTGGAAAAATTCAAACACCATTTGTATGATGAATAAATATACAACCCAATGTATTTTGAGAATTATGGCTACACTTAGAGGAGGGTGATGTATATTGAAAAAATCATAACATTTTAACACATCCTCTGATGCATTGTTAAAATATCATCTGAATAATAAAATATTTATTTTTTTAGTATCACCCTCCCACCCTTAGCTACAACATGAAGATTTTCGATTTTCGACTGACTTTAGATCAGTCATAGCATATGTTAGCTGTCCAAACATGCATGCATCTATTTTGAAACAGCTTTTTTACATTATCTAAAAGCATGGGGGTCCTGCGGTGATCTGTGGAAAAGTTGGTGTGACAAATGAGATGCTTCCTGCTGACAACACAAGTTGGTTGAAGGGCATTCTGAAGAGGCTCACAGCTACACAGAGTAGCCTCAATTAACAGGCCTTCTTTGAGCCCTGGTTGCATTTTTGCTAGTCTGAGGGCTCCCAGTTTGCAGCACTAATTATTTCACTTGCAGGAATAGCTTCCCATAGCCCACACAGAGAATGTTTGATTAGCTGGATGGTAGAAAAGGTCAGGACGCCACAGTTGCTTGACGAGAAATTATGATTTTGGTAAAGGGGGGGGGGGGGGGTCAGGTGGTTGCACTGTATAAGCCAGGAAGTTATTATAGTAATTGTGCAGATTCATACGTATGGATGAGATATGGGCAGGCAATTCAGCTGGGCACATTTTGCAACAGGAAGTAGTGTGCGGGGTTGTTTTCAGATGGTGCAGTTGGCATCAGTTCAGAGCTGGGTAGATCCATGCTGTTACCCATAATGCACCACCACAGCAGCTGATTGCCATTCTGTGGCATTCTGAACTATTGCAATGATCAAGGCTTTAGTGTGCCTCAAGCTAAATGTGCTACACCCCTGCTTGTGTGTGATTGAGCGAGTTCATATTCCAAGATATAAGCCTTGTTCTGAGCAAATGCCCAAGAAATAACATTGTCTAACCTCCCACTGACTATGTGGATTGTAATCACGGGTGTAATCAGCCGCAATCAGTCCGAATATGAATGTTCAATGTGGGTAACGGGGGCTTAAGAGAACAGGGCTCCTGCAAAATTTACTGTTGATTAGCTCCTGCCACAGCATTACCTGGTTATTAAGTACATATGACCAATTAGACTACTCATTTCACTAAAACATACTGAATACTGATACTGAAAAATGTGTAGTATCGGATATCGGCTTCCAAATATCAATTCAGTGCATATCCTGATTGGACATAATGTAACGCAACTGTTTACTGGTCCATGATGGTGTAATTGTAATTGTAAAATTGTATTTATACATAGGTGTTCTGCAGTTACTTGAGAGGTAAATAACAGCTACACAACACATTTGTATTGGCTTTGTCTTATTTTATTTTTGTTTTAAGAAAATAAATGCGGTTTACAGTCTCTGCACTGAAAAAATCTATTAAATCTATAAATCTATATTGACAAAAGATAATCAGATATGCGGACATCTTAGAAATAAAGTCACCTCTCAACTAAGGAAATCAAGAGCCAATTTTTTTTCTTAATGTAATAAAAGAGGAAAAGGAAATAGTATTGTGGAACAGTATGGACAAAAGCAATTGTGCAATGATTTTCAGCTCAAAGTAGACTGTGTTGTCCAAAATGATCTAGTTATGGCAATATTATTTAATGACTATTTTATCAATTCCGTCTGCAAACTGGCACAACCCTGTTCAATATCATGTTCCTCTTCTGAGTCTCCCCCATGTAATGTCCCTTCCTTCAGAATGGAACCAGTTCATGAGACAAAAGTGGAAGCAATCTTCATAAAATTCAATAATAGTAAAGCTAAAGATATCCAGTGCCTTTTTAAAACAACATAAAACAAAACTTTAACACCAGTTTTCACTAAAATTATAAATCAGTCTATCAATGAAGGCATTTTTCCAACAACAGGCATGCCATTGTCATGCCTGTGCACAAGTCAGGAGATAAGGTAGAGGTCAGTAACTATTGGCCCATAAGTATACTCCCTGCCGTCTCTAAAGTCTATGAGAAGTTTGTAGCTGAGCAGCTCACTCAACACCTCAATGCAAATGATTTATTTTAAATCTATTGCAGTTTGGTTTCAGGAGGAATTATTCCACTGAAACAGCATGCTGCTACTTCCTTGAAGAAATTAAATCAAGTCTAGACCAGGGTGGAGTGGTTGGAGCTGTCTTCTTTGACTTGTGCAAGGCGTTTGACACTGTATTCTTCTCAATAAAATACGACATTTTGGATTATCACAATCTGTAATAGACTGGTTTATATCGTACCTGAGGGGAAGACAGCAGTGTGTGAGAACAAACAACACCTTATCCTCTCTCCAAAGTTGCACAATGGGGGTGCCCCAGGGCAGGATCCTCGGGCCGCTGCTTTTTAGTCTATACATAAATGACCTCTTCTCAGTGTGTGATGTCAAAATAATTATATAATTATGTATGCTGACGACACTGTCGTATTCATCATGGAAACCAACTGAAATGAGAAAGGTGGTAGCCTGGCTTCAGAGTCCCGTTAAAGGGATAGTTCGTTTTTTGATGTGAATCTGTATGGCATCCCCTTCAGTAGTGTCGTGCATTAACACTGACTTACCCCTGACAGTGTCCTCTGAGCCAGGTTCTGCCCCGGTTCTGGCGCTGACGAAATTAGGTCCGGCAAGATTGCAGGGACAGTTAATAAAGTTTGTTTTTCTTCTCAAAACAATATTTGTCCAAAAAGTGATATATTTGAGTCACAAAACAGTTGCACACAAAAAAGTCAGCAGTTTTAATCACTTGGTGCTATTTTCTCTCGAGTCGTATCACTGCTCGCCTATTATTATTATTAGCCTGTTCACTTGATGTTTGAAAGTTTACAATCTTTTTTTTTCAGTTTTAACTAGTTATTTTTAGATACTTAATCTTCAAGGCTTCAGTCTGTCTATATTTGACTTAAATAGATGGAAAATGTGCATGCATGTTCATATGTATTTCATTGGGTGCTATATGTTACAGTCAATGCAACCTGGCAGACCCACTTTCACTATTGATTTCCCTTCCTGCATGTTCCCACTGGAGCCCCTGCCCCTCACCTGTTAACAGATGTTATTGTAGTTAAGCACTATTGGGATAGGCCCAGCGCTGTTAAGCTGTTTTGATCCAGACTTTAGCCTCGGTTCAGTAGAGTCTAAGCCAGAGTCCAGTGTGTTGTCATGTCCCTGTCACAGCTCAGCCAGCTCCATGGCAGATCCCACCATTAGGGCTGTACAGGCTTCACAGAGCAGTGGAGAGACAGCTCTGCTCAGGCAAGCGCACACAGACACACAGAGAGAGGCTGAGACATGACAAAAATCAATGAGAGAACAGTACGCAGACACATGGAGAGGCATGTGCAGATGCATGCATTACACTGACTACAAATTGTCCAATGGTTGACAGCATTCTGCTCATGAAGCTTTGATACTTATCAGCTCATCTAAAATTATGCTTACTTTTGTTCATTTGTTTTCATTTGTTTTGGGTTGAATTACCTGACTGCATGCACACATTTCTACACTTGTTTACTATTGGGAAACATATTGTGTTTGGGCAATTTATTGATAAATTATAACAAACATAAATAATTAATTTTAAGATGCAATATTGGTCTAAAATGGGTAATAGAAATGGGTCCATGCACTCCTGCTCCAAACGGCAATACTAACTGGCTAGCTTCTGTGGAATTTCACTGTAAAAGGAGCGCATTTTAATTTACTGTTGAAAAAATGGCTATGTGACATTTTTGAACCCAACATATAACCCAGAGATTATCACAAGTAAATACAGGGAAAAGGGCAGGAATAGGTGGTAGATGAAAATTGAATCTTTCTGATCACTCAAGCCACAAATACACAACAATAAAGGATTACTCAAACATGAATGGATCAATATAATCAATCAATACAACTAACACTACAAATAACAAGGGAACATCATTAAAACACTTAAAATTCAGTTGTCCCCGTATATATATATATATATATATATATATATATATATATATATATATATATATATATACAGTATATATATATATATAGTCTAGTCTAAGCACAGGGACTCCCAGACTTCCCCTGGAGTCTCCTCCTGGTGAGACAGCTGGCTCCTCTCGATGTGGTGGAGCAGCGGCTCTACTCGAGCTCCTCCCGTGTTACTGAGTTCCTCACCCTATCTCTAAGGATGCACCCAGCCACTCTGCAGAGGAAACTCATTTCAGCCGCTTGTATCAGCAATCTTGTCCTTTCGGTCATTACCCAAAGCTCATGACCATAGGTGAGGGAAGGAATGTAGATTGACTGGTAATTGAAGAGCTTTGCCTTTCGGCTCAGCTCCCTCTTCACCACAACCTGTCAATCTCACACTCCATCCTCCACTCACTCGTGAACAAGACCCCGAGATACTTGAACTCCTCCACTTGAGGTAAGGACTCTCCACCTTTTCCGGTTGAGAACCATGGCCTCAGATTTGGAAGAGCTGATCCTCATCCCAGCCACGCTTCACATCCCAGCTGCTTCACACTATACCAGAGGCCTGGGAGCTTGAGAGTTCTGCGCAGTATCTTTGCTGTTTCTAGTACTGCACTTTTCTGGACTGAGATGTCTGATGTTTTTCCTGGGATCTGCTGTAACCACTCCTCCATTTTGGGGGTTACAGCCCCAAGTGCTCCGATAACCATGGGCACCACTGATGCCTTCACCTTCCAGGCCTTCTCCAGCTCTTCCTTGAGCCCCTGGTATTTCTCTAGTTTCTCCTGTTCCTTTTTCCTGATATTTCCATCGGTTGGTATTGCAATGTCCACCCACATGGCTTTGTTCTGTTGCTTATCCAACACCGCTATGTCTGGTTGGTTCGCCATCGCCATTCTGTTAGTCTGTACTGTATCTGGAAGTCCCACAGGATCTTGGTTCGGTCATTCTCCACAACCTTTGGAGGTGTTTCCCACCATGACCTTGGGGTCTCCAACTCGTACTGTGCACAGATGTTTCTGTTCACTATGCCCGCCACTTGGTTGTGTCGCACACCATGTAGCAGTCAGCCTCAGAGATCATCTCATATCATAAAGGTTAAAGCTCAAATGCAATGTCATCATTTCTGTACAGTTGGCTATATTTATAAGTTACAGTACTCCTCAGTTTGCTGTGAACGTGGTTGAAAACAGTGAATTTATTAACAGTGATAGAATGAGTACACTAGATTAGCATGCAGCGGTCACCCCGTGCATATGTTGACTGTACAGAAGGTGCATCTGCCTGTTATAAAATCGGATAATTCATCATCCCCCGGAGTCTTAATAGATCTAACACTATGTCAAAACATCACCACACTATCTGCAGCCTAAACCCAGGGGCACAGCCTATTTACAGCATGTACAGGTTTGCCATGGTAATGAGGTTACGGTTTGTTTACGCTCCTGATGCTTTTTGAAGGCGACAGGCGGATGTGTCCATCATGTAATTAATGAGTTTTGACTTAGACAAAATAGCCAGTATTCTCAAAGACAGACAAAGAGCAGCCAGGGTTATACATGCAGCACCACCACCGCAGCCACACAGCGCTGCATTTCTACAACCAGGATAATTACAAGAGGTGTCATTTGGTTCGGCATCTCAACTGGAAAAAAGCAGAACTCAACTAGGATTCATAGTGTAGTTAATTGAAGCACACATGCACACATATTACAATGTTATTCACAGTATGGCTGCACTATAGGCTATCCATGGGGTTCAGAACAATGGAAAATTAGGAACGTTGTCATAGTGATTAACAATTAAAAACAAAATATTGCATCTTTTGAATGTGAAAAAGACCTTCCTATGTTGCACGTAACAGGAAGCTGAAACCCATATATATTGCTAATTGCTATTGCTAATTGCCATTCCTAATTCATCTAAGCTAAAAATTAAAGCTAAAATGTTTATAAATAATTATATCACAAGGCAGGAAAAACACATATGAACAGTCAATCAATTTATAAACTAATAACTGCAAAGGATACACAATATTGGACATTATATCTACTAGGGGTAGGACACAATTCCCAAGATGAGACTTGACACAAGATATGGCCCCCAAGAGCGGGACAAGACAAGATTATGACTGAAAAAAATAATTTTCAATAATTTATTTGATTTCATATTTCTGATCTACTTTTTCGGAACTACACTTCCTCGGCCTCAAGAGATGTAACTTACCAGCACTATTTTTGTCCTATCCAAATGTAAACGCATGGAAAAATAAATAAATAAATAGATTAGACAAAGACTGTTTTCCTTATATGACCACAAGATCTTGACCCATCATTTGGCATTTCTTTGTAAACCTTGCTAGCTTCCCAGTATGGCTTTTTCAGTCATAACTTGTCCTTATGGCCTGAGGGCTGAGTGGAGCTCTAGTGCCATCCATGGGTGTGCACAAATGTTGCCGGCTCTGCAGTTGTTGGGCATTTTCCCCATCTGAACTGATTAAAAGTACCCTTCATAGAGCATTCCCACAGGCACGGAGGAGAGAAGAAGAGATTTAGTTGTTCATAAAGCTTTAGATGAAAATGACAAAAGAGGTGCAAAAATACAGCACAGTATGTCTGTATGGCAAACTACTTGTAAACTCAAGCTAACAGACATATAAGAGCAAAGATGAGAGCAGTAACAAAGCATGAGTCAGAAACAGCGTTGCAAAGGACACACGCAGGGTATGACATGATATTTTCACCCATTGCCAGCAGCAAGGCAGAAGAAACAGCGACAGGGAGCAGGGCTAAATAAAAGCCAGAGAATGAGAGGACAAAAGTGAGTGAGAGAATGGATGATAATAATAAAGCGGGACTCAGACAAAATGAGGCTTGCCAATTATTAAAATGGAACTGACAATGAAATGCTGTGAAAATTAATCAAAATGCATTAAATGAATACAGGTTAAACGGTCTCTAGCTGATATTTAATGAGAGCTTGGCCTGCCAGCACACTCTGTGATTAGACAGTGGACTGACACACACCACCACACTTTGCATTGTCCTCAGCATGACAATTATACACATTGGCTGCAAAGAAGAAGACAATGTAGGTTGATTAGGAAGCACAAAAGATTGATAGAAGAAGACAAGTTTTGAGAAATCATACTTTAAATTTCACTTTGAATTGTTGTAAATGTGAGAAATTATAATGCTCATAATTATTCTTTCAGGTTATTGTTGTCGCTAGGGTATGTATAGTTCGATTTGTGTGCGGTAAATACATGTATGTTCCTGAAAGAAATTATAGCTGATAAACGATAATACTGAAACTACTTTATGTCACTGACACAAAAAACCAAGAGCAGATTTAAACAACAAAAACAATTCTAAATCTACAACATTGTTTAAAAAAATGAGCTGCAATTAATAAACAGCAGAATGAAACAGTTTAGTACTTAATTTGCATTTGTAAGGAGCCATAAACGTTATTAATTCAACCTTTTACAGATTAAATCTTGGGGAAAAAAAAAAAAAAAAAAAAGCATTTCCCACTGCAGAGAGAATGTACACATGGTAAATATTAACCCCAAAATAGTTCCTGTTATTATATATTATTAGACGATAAGTCCATGGTTATTGTCATGACAAGTCTGTTTATTGTGGCCATTTTAAAATAAAATAAAAAGTCTGAGGACCATATACTTGCTGAGATGTTTTGATGAACTGTTACAGGCATTTTCTGCTCATGGGGATACATAAGGTCAGATGTAGCGATTGATTTGAACTCTTGAAACAACAGGTTGAAATTCCCAGCAGTATTAATCATTTATCACAGTGCCTGGTTACAATCAGACTGTACACAGGAAGGTTGCTCGCCTCAATCAATAATTAATTGCTTTAATTAGCAGCATTTTAATGGACTGTCACGTTATTCTACTTAGTCTGGCGCCAGATTCCGGCAGCGTAGAGCGAAGGCAGTTATAGGACTTTGCTGCTCTCATGTGGACAAAAGCGGTATTGCACTAACTGGACGCTTCACCTTTCATACTTTGGTGAATTCATACATATTATTATTATTATTATTATTATTATTATTATTATTATTATTATTATTATTATTATTATTAATTACTATAAAACATAGCCTAATACGAGACTGTGTTGTGCTACAAATATAGGTCCTTTTCTTGTTACTTAGCATAAATAATACATTTAAAGGTGCACTGTATAACTTTTCTGGGGAAGGGTCCGCAAACTGTCTTATGGTGATCTCATTGCTTTGCCTGGGATATTCTACAGTATAAGATAAGATAAGACTTTATTGATCTCACACAGGAGAAATTCATTGCCACATCAACTCCAGGCACAGAAAGTTAGAACAAAAAAGTGCATGCAGACAAGATAAGACATAATAGTAAAATAAGTAAATAAGAAAATATAGAAAAAATTGCACATTTAGACTATATAGTGGAGTTATACAGTCTGATAGCAGTGGGGATGAAGGCTCTGCGGTAGCGCTCCTTCTTGCACTGAGGGTGCCTCAGTCAGCTGCTGAAGGATGGCGTTAAACATATGTTGTATTTATTAATTTCCAGATGTTTTTATTTCTCAAAACGACCATGTTTATAAAAGACATGTATTATTACTCTGAGCAAGTCCACTTCTCCACAGATTGGGCCTGTAACTTTGCCTGGTGATCTAGCCTGTTTGTCTCCATGGAGATAGTTAAATTAAATGCCATACTGTAGAATAGTAACAGTATAAAATAATAACTACCTGGAGTCAAGCAAGTGTCGGACCTTCTACCATAAAAGTTAGACAGTGCACCTTGTTCCTCCGAGTCCTGAAGGCATGTCTGCAGCAACAGATTTTTTTTTTTTAGCCATACAGAGGTAGATGCAATTCATCGTCTAAGCACAAGGGAGCAGCATGCACTCATGAATCGCCCTCACTAAGCCTGACAGACCTGTGGGTGACGTTGAAGCCAACAGGTGAACTGAGGAGGGCTGACAGATTCTGAATGGGGCACAGAAAGCTGTCTCTTCTCATAAGAGTTCAGCATAAGCCCCACACCGAGGAGCCCCTATCAGTCAGCCAGTGTGGCAGCCAGGGCGGGTACACCATCCACCACTGACAAAACGAATAAGTCAGCAGACCTGGAGGCACAGAGAGAGTGAGAGAGAGATGACCAGGGCATTTTGTCTCGGCAGCTACTCTGTCATTATAATGCATGGCTGTTTGGCTGTTTAATGACACAGTAGCACACTGCCCAAAGTTGTTGCAAGGACAAAAGTGAAAAAAAAGATTTTAAAGAGTTGAAGAAATATGTTTATGTATGCATTTGCAGTTAAAAGTATACCCTACAATAGAGCCATAGTAGGCAGTTTCGTCCAACTATTCAAAACTTGTTATAAACTTTGAACATAACTTGGCATCAAAGTAGTGCTATAGATTCTATTGATTCAACATATGTTAAAAAGACACTGAAATGAACTAAAATTAGAAACCAGCTCCAGGCATAAGTAGATAGTAATGCATTAAACAAAATAAAGGAATAGCTGTCAAGACCCCCTCACATCCATTTGATTTATATGGTTCCTTATTTGACCACAACTCCCACAATGCCCCTGGCCAGCACTTTATCTCTGTAGATACTTTCAGCCTACAACAGTTTAGAGGCTATATGCCATTGTATATAGCCTCATGAGCTCATGCTACCCTTGATCTTTGTGCACATGTGTGATGTTGTAGCCCTGACACACTGCCATATGAGTCACAGAAAAACAAGAAAATGTCAAAGGAAATAAGAGCCAAGGATTGATACAGGGGAAAGAAAAAAAAAAGGACTGGAGAGAATCGAGGCGAGGCTGACTGGGAGGGGAAGAGGCAGCCAATGCGCAGCCCTGCATCTTGAGGATGCTGATGGGTAGAAAGAGAGAGAAAGAAAGAGAGAGAGAGAGAGAGAGAGAGGCACGCAGGGGATCGGGGACGAGCGAGAGGGAGGGGTAGGTAAGGGGGGGAGGCAGTCGCGGTGCCTCTGGATGTGAGCATTTCTCCCCTCACCGGTCTCTAGCTGTCCCTTTAGTGGATGAGCTCGATCACGGTGCATTGAAAGCTACCACGCTGGTCTGGCTGGCTGCTTCACTGTGCCTATAGGAACTACAGGGGCGAGAGTGGGGTCCGGTGTAAGGTAGGGCAGGGTAGGGCACGGGGAGCCCAAAAGGAGGCTGACAACATGAGTGTCCCCATGCTGAAGATCGGGGCGGTGCTCAGTACTATGGCCATGGTCACCAACTGGATGTCCCAGACGCTGCCTTCTCTCGTGGGACTTAATGGCACCAGCATCTCCAGGGGTGGTACCTCTGAAAGAATCGTCAGCGTATGTATTACTTCATTTTTGTGGTATTTTCTGTCTATTTATCTGAGGTATCAAAAAAAATAAATGTACAAGTTAGCAGTAGTAAGTTAGTAGTCATTTTGATAGCAAAATTATGAAAAATAAAATAAAAAAAAGATGTAAGAGCAATGCCAGAGCCTGGGGAGTATGTAACACATGTTGATAGTTTAATGCTGTTTGAGTGTTATTGAAAGTTATCCATAAAAAATCATTGGTAGTTTATTCTTGCATGTATTTTCATGGGTAAAATGATATATAAATATGCAGTTCTGTGTGCAATATCTACTGAGGCTATATGTTGATGTCATAGTTACATTATGAATAACAAAGAGGGCTGTGAATGGCTCTAAAAGGGAAAGAAATTGCACTAGGAATGGCTGGGATAAATCATATGTTTTTGCCAACTTGACGGATCGAGAGGCGGTCTGAGTGATGTTCAGACTGATCTAATGTGTCAGGGTACGAGGGGCTCAGGGAAGCAGCTCTCATTTAGAGGCACTGAGGCAGGATAGTGAGGTGCAGACTGTGACTGTATTGAACTATAGTATTACACATTCATTTGGAAGTTTAGAGAATGGCCGGGAATACTTTAATCAAACACAAATCTTGCATGATGGAACTGCTAATTAACTTGTCTATCGGCAGTCAATGATTGCCTCCTATGTCTTTGTTGGCTCAGTCTCATTCAACACAGCCCTTGTCTGTTAAAATGATTAAGAGAAATTAAACATCCCAGGAGGGGTAGAACCATCTGCGCCAGTGTGTGCTTGCATGCTCACTTCATGCAGTGATTTGGTGTTCGAATATGCACAGTGAGTTGTCTTAAAGCGGGCTGCTCTCATGAGTAAAGGTCCATCTGTCTGAGAACGACTTTCATAATTTAGCACTGTTTGTTGAAATACAACATTCTGCCATTTGCCTTCTTTATTTGCAGCAAGGTGTGCATTAGTAATTGGATTTGGCTTTCGTCTTTATCCAGAATTCTTGCATTTTCCACAATATAATCTCATTAGTTGGTTAAAGGCACAGTAGTGCTCAAAGGGTTTCATAACATTGTTTGGTATCAAAGTTTTAATCAAGGCACCATCATTTGCATTTCAAAAGATGAACTACAATGGATCTGTATCTGGAGGGTATATTCCTTGAAGCAGCCTTCATTTATAAGTACTGAGGAGAGAAAGTGAGCTACTGAAGTAAGTTTCATCAAAGTTTAATATAATTGAAGTGGTTTGATGGAAAACTTCTTTCCTTTGAGACAAGAACATTCTGTCATCATAAACAATAGCACCAAATCAAGTTTTAATATGAATCCTTGCCTCAAAGTGCCATCACTCTTAATGACACATTTGTATGTGACGATCTGTGCAGTGATTATGACTCAGATCATATTTGGATCACCAATCAAATACAATCAATCCAGAGCGTTTCGGCACTTGGTGCTAGTCTGCCAGTGGCCATGGCCCTGTTCTTCTCTCCTCTGTGGCACCCATGCGTGGCTCAGCTCACAGCTATTTTTCTAGTCTGCTTCAGTAGCTTGTGCGTTTCTTGTGTCTAAACAGCTGATCCAGGAGCACAGCTGACTGACTTCGGTGCCACTCAGTGCACACTTGAGCACATCTGGAGCAAAACTGTATTTTTTAATGAGCAGAGCAACGCTGACACACTGACACTGGCCTGACATGTTCAGTTAGGCTTTGGGCAAGTCTATACCACATCTCATAACGTTTTTACTCTATAGAGAAACATTGTTAGTCAAGACAGCCTTGAATGGAGCGCACACAGGGCTTTGGAACTTACAGTATATGATTTTAGCTGTACTGTCAAATATGCTGAAATATGCTACTGATTAGCGCCAAAATAGTATTGGCTTCATCAAATAGTGTTAAGTGGGATATTATAAAATATGAATGTAAAATCTATATTGTAAATTACACTAGACTTCAAGCACAAATACCTCTGCCAAGACACTTGCCCATACAGTAACTCATGGTGCCTAATATAACCAAAAAAAAAACAAAACTTCAAAATACTGTTCCAAACAGAACACTTTCGAACAAATTTACTTGTAAAATCAATGAAACGTTACATAAATGTATTCTTGGTATAGTTTAAAGCACTGTGGGCATGATGTCCAGATGCTAAAAATAATAAGTGGGTGGAAATGCCTCTAGCCTAAAATACAGCTCACATGAGAAAAATCTTTTCCCAATAAAGTGTTATCAGATATAGTTATAAACAGCCAGAATGCATCCAGTTTTGTCTGTTTGGTTGTCAGTACTTGAACTGTTTGAATAAAGCTATATCTCAAATGCAGTAACAGTATGTATGTGTGGGCTGGGCAACATGGTGCCAATATTGAATTGTGATCTGATTTCTATTTTGGTGAGGTCATTAACACACTGTTTTTAACATTACACTACATTCCAAATTATTATGCAAATGATCATTTTCAATTGTCTTATAAATAACAGTCATAATAATTTTCATCAACCTTTAGAGTACAATTTGAATGTTATTAAACAAACCTCCTAATGATAACAGTATTTTGTTTTTCTTTTCAAAAATAAAAACTTAAAATGCACTGTTCCGAATTATTATTCACAACAGAGTTTCCATGTTATTGTTGTTAAGAACTGAAAAATGGTCATTTGTTTATTTTTCAATTAGAAGCATTAGCATATTCCTGAAATCAAAAACTATTTCAATCAAAACATTTTAACAGGTCAAGTTGCATTTTAACATAGCCCCTTTTATTTGATAGGAGCTTCACAATTCTTGCATCAATTGAACTTGTGAGTTTGTGGAGAGTTTTTGCTTGAAATTCTTTGCAGGATTGCAGGTCAGAATAGCCTCCCGGAGCTGCTGTTTGGATGTGAACTGCCTCCCGCCCTCATAGATCTTTCGCTTGAGGAGATCCAGAGGTTCTCAATAGGGTTGAGGTCAGGAAAGGATGGGAGCCACACCATGATTTTGTCTTCTTTTATGCCCATAGCAGCCGATGATGCAGAGGTATTCCTTGCAGCATGAGATTGTTGCATTAATAATGTGGAACGTCCTTCTTAAATCGTTTTTCCTTTAATTGGATGCCCCTGGTAAACTCATTGGTACAGGTGAGTGAGATGATTTCACTGAGACACAAGACCATCCGTGAATTTCACTGGAAAACTAAACATTTACCTTTATGACACAATTTGCATAATCATTTGGAACATGGTGTAAGTGCTTCTCTGTTAAATGCAGCTCATTTTTCCAATCGGAAGCCTATATCACACGCCAAGTGAGTGACAGTATCTTTATAATTCCTTGGATACTTGCTACTTCTGAGAGTCCATGTTTGAGTCCATGTTTGTTAATTTTGTATGTGTAACCTTTATAGCTGTAGCACGAAAAGTCACCATTGTGTAAAGTAATAAGAAATCATAAAGCTGTTGTGAAATGTCCTATTCTGAAGGGCAGGCCATACTGTCACTTTGGTATATGACTTAAGAGAGCTGTGAAGCAGGAGAAAATATAACCCATCTGAAGACGCCATATCAGCAGGGCCCTGAAAATGATTGGGGTCACCTCTCTGCACCCAGCCACTGTCTGTCCGTAGCATTGTAAACTTTATCACATCCACTATTCAGTCCCATAAAGCCCGCCGTAAAAATTGATTTTTGACAATAGATTAAAGCCTAAACAACAGTGGCTCAGGTTTTTATTTGAGCACTTACTTTCACATTTACCACCTGTCTCTTTTAATTTATTTGAGTTATCTTAAACTTTGACAGGTGTCCTCTGCTGAATGGACAACATGGCGGACGGAACAATGAAATTCAATCTTGTAATCTTGTTAAGGGAATTTGTAATATTAGCGGTTATGTAAAAGATGTAATTATGGGTGTAAACAAAACAAGATTGATCCTTCAGCACCATGCTCACAATCATTAGACATAGTTGATTAGTTTAAAAAGAGAACAAAATCTAACCTGAATGTATTGCTTTGCTCTTTTGAGAGTTAAGTAACAGACTTCGGTAATCCATATTTCCCCCTAATGAGGAACTAGCAGGGAGTTAACAGTTTATGCACTGTTTTCTCACAGCTCTCACCTCCCTTCCCTGCTAAGTGCCAGTTTTAATAGAGCTCTTCTGCTCCCAGCTAACACACAGAGAGTAGTTTGCCAATTTTTTTTTTTTTTTTTTTTTTTTAAATCAGGGCAGCCGGCACAGTGACAGCAACTTGCACCAAAATGTATAAAAGCTTTAGTGTAATTCTTATAAAGATGTGGCGCCTCTGTCCAGTGTTTGCATCAACACAATCTGGAGAAGAAATAATGCTTTCACCAAGTTTTTGCACATTTCTGTTGACAGTTCAAGTTCAAACAATGTCATAGATGCTGAACTCCTGAATACGCACACAATTATCGAGAAAGACGAAGGTGGAAAATGTTTGGATCACCGAGCTTGTGATTAAATTTGTTTATATTTCAAAATCAAAAGCGATAAGATTTGATGTAAAAAGCTGATCTGTTAGCAGGACCCCATTGAGAAAGTGTATTTCGTTGTTTATCATGAACATTAGCCTACCTAAATGACTGTAGCCATTGATATTTTGTTACCATTTCACTACTGTTTCTTGGACCAGTCGATAGCTATCTTAGCGTGGCCCCTGTGCAATGAGCTCAAATTTCTTACCCATTCTTTCTGTATATGAGATATGAAATTTTAGAACAAAAGAAAAGAAATGTGCTTCATTAAAAACTTGTATGCGTCATCAATATAGTCAGTAGTTTTTATTAATCAGGTTTTAAAACTAGACACAGGTGCAGTGTGTAACTTTTCTAGTGGAGGATCCACCACCTGCTTGTCTCCATGGAAATGTTATTGCTTTGTCTATAATGTTCCACGGTATAGATTAAACTTAACTATCACGAGGGAGACAACCAGGTTACAGCACTACGCTACATTACAATTCAGATCTGTGCAGAGTCGCCCCTTTTCACTGAAGGAATTGGTGTATTTTTGAACAGTAGAAACACCTGTAATTCCACCCGAACATTCCAGGCTAATCAATAGCATCTCCATGGAGACAAGCAGGTGGCAGATCCTCCACTAGAAAACTTTTAAGCAGAACACAGCTATAACAATTTAGATTAAACTAAAACACCACTTCTAATTGATTGATAAACACTATTTATCTCTTGTTCACCTATAGTGCTATGAAAAAGTATTTGCCCCCTTACCAATGTCTTACTTTTTTTTTCACCTTTGTCACTCTTAGCAAACTCAAGCAAACTTAAATATTACACAAAGATAACTCACAAATAAACAAATGCAGTTTTAAGTGCCAATTTTATTTATTAAGGGAAAAACTACATGGCCCATGTGAAAAAGTAAAAAAGCCCCCTAATGACCCTTAGCAGCAACAACTGCAGTCAGGCGATTGCGATAACTTTCAATGAGTCTTTCACATCACTGTGGAGGAATTTGGAGGAGAGTGGAGGCCCACTCTTGTTTGCAGAATTGTTTTAAATCAGCCACATTGGAGGGTTTCCGAGCATGAACCGCCTTTTTAAGACCATGCCACAGCATCTCAATTGGGTTCAGGTCCGGACTTTGACTAGGCCGCTCCAAAACCCTCATTTTGTTTTTTTAAAGCCATTCAGAAGTGGACTTGATGGTGCGCTTTGTATCATTGTTGTGCTGCAGAACCCAAGTGCGCTTCAGCTTGAGGTCATGAACTGATGGCTGGACATTCTCCTTCAGGATTTGTTGGTAGAGAGCAGAGTTCATGGTTCCTTCAATCACAGCAAGCCGTCCAAGTCCTGAAGCAGCAAAGCAGCACCAAATCATGACACTACCACCACCACGTTTCACTGCTGGCATGATGTTCTTTTTATCAAATGCTGTGTTCATTTTGTGCCAGATGTAATGAGATGCACTCCTTCCAAAAACCTTTGTTTCATCAGTCCACAGAATATTTTCCCAAAAGCTTTAGGGATCATCAAGATGTTTTTTTTTTTTTTTGTTTTGTTTTTTGCTAAATTGAGATAAGCCTTTATGTTCTTTTTTTGTTAGCAGTGGCTTTCACCTTGGAACTCTGCCATGCATGCCATTTTTGCCTTGTCTATTTCTTATGGTTGAGTTATGAACACTGACCTTTACTGAGGCAGGTGAGGCCAGCAGTTGTTTAGATGTAATTTTTGTAGGCCGGCCACTCCTGGGAAGGTTCATCACTGTACCATGCTTTCTCCATTTGTGGATAATGGCCCTCACCGTGGTTTGCTGGAATTCCAAAGATTTAGAAATGGCTTTGTAACCTTTTCCAGACTGAGACATGTCAATTACTTTTCTTCTTATCTGCTCCTGAATTTCTTTGGATCGCAGCATGATGTCTAGCATATGGCCTACTTCACCTTGTCACACAGGTTCTATTAAGTGATCTCTTGATTTGAGAGGTCTGGAAGCAATCAGACCTGGGTGTGGCTATGAAATTTAACTCAATAATAATATGACCTCATCATTTAACAAGGTGGGCAATTACTTTTTCACGCAGCATTATGTAATGATCATCACAGGAAAAACTGCATTTTATGTTTACTTGCGTTATCTGTATGCCACTCTTAACTGTTTGATGATCTGAAACAGTTAAGAGTGGCATACAGTGGAGGAAATAAGTATTTGATCCCTTGCTGATTTTGTAGGTTTGCCCACTGACAAAGAAATGACCAGTCTATAATTTTAATGGTAGGTTTATTTTAATGTTGAGAGATAGAATATCAAAAAGAAATACAGAACTTTAAAGAAAATGTATAAACTGATTTGCATTTCATTGATAAGTATTTGAACCCTCTAGCCAATAAAGACTTAGTACTTGGGCGCAAAACCCTTCTTTGCAAGCATAGAGGTCAGACGTTTCTTATAGTTGATAACCCATGACCCATTTTCAGTTTCCTGGCAGAGGCAAGGAGGTTGTCACTCAGGATTTTAACGGTACTTCGCTCTGTCCATCCTCTCGTTGACGTGGTGAAGTTGTCCTGTGCCCTTCGCAGAAAACACCCCAAAAGCATAATGTTTCCACCTCCATGCTTGACGGTGGGATGCTGTTCTTGGGGTCATAGGCAGCATTTCTCTTCCTCCAAATACAGTGAGTTAATGCCATAGAGCTCGATTTTGGTCTCATCTGACCACAGCACCTTCTCCCAGTCACTCTCTAATGTGCCTTCTTAAGCAGGGAGCCCTTGCGAGCACTGCAGGGTTTTAATCCATTGCAGCGTAAAGTGTAACCAATGGTTTTCTCAGTGACTGTGGTCCCAGCTGCCTTGAGATCATTGACTCCCGTGTAGTTCTAGGCTTATTTCTCACTGTATCACTGAAACCCGAGATGACTGAGGTTGATTTTTCTTACATTTTTGAACAATTGCACCAACAGTTGTCTCCTTAACATCCAGCTTCTTGCTTATGGTTTTGTAGCCCATTCCAGCCTTGTGCAGGTCTACAGTCTTGTCCCTGACATCCTTTGACAGCTCTTTGGTCTTTCCCATGTTGGAGAGTTTGGAATCTGACTGATTGACTGATTCTGTGGACAGGTGACTAGTTAAAACAGATGTCTAATTCAGGTGACGAGTTGATTAGGAGTGTCTGACTATTCTGTGGGAGCCAGAATTCTTAATGGTTGGTACAGGATTAAATACTTATTTCACACAATGAAATTCAAATGAATTAATATATTTTCTATAATGTGATTATCTGGAGTTTCTTTTTGATATTCTATCTTTCAATGTTAAAATAAACCTACCATTAAAATTATATACAGTTCATTTCTTTGTCAGTGGGCAAACCTACAAAATCAGCAAGGGATCAAATACTTATTTCCTCCACTGTACATGCAGTAAAGTAAGAAATCAGAAAGGGGGTAAATATCTTTTCACAGCACTGTATAAGTGCCAGCCTTAATAGACCCCTCCTGCTCCCAGTTGACCAGTTAAACATGTGGCCAAATGTTGTTTTCTCTCTTTCTAACAGGGCCAAAAGCTATAAAAGTTTTTGCTCAACCCTAGTAACAAATCAGTCCCCTGTTCCACTGTCAATCAAACCTGTGCCAGACTGGAGTGGGCAGGTTGCAGTTAGAAAAGAGGGAGACCAAGGTTGGAGGGATGGCTGGAGGGATGGAGGCAGCAGGGAGGGCAGCACAATGAGTTAAAGAATCATATTATTAACTGGCAACCATGCGGCGCTCATTGTAGTAATCTGTTTTCCTAGGGTGAGACCTGGCTGGGTTACATTTGAAAACCCAACAGCTGGTCAATGGACACATCATTTATTAGACGTGTGTGTGTGTGTGTGTGTGTGTGTGTGTGTGTGTGTGTGTGTGTGTGTGTGTGTGTGTGTGTGTGTGTGTGTGTGTGTGTGTGTGTGTGTGTGTGTGCGTGCATGCGTGTGCGTATGTGCGTGCCTGCAAGCACACGCGTGTGTGTGTGTGTATGTGGATTTGAGTCAATTTGACATGCAAGTAAAATTTACTACCAACGGAATAAGTCTTTTTTTTTCTTCTTGATTAAAGCAACCCAAGGTTTTGTTTGACTTTTTTTCTTATCTTTAAGTACAAAAGTACAAAAACGTTTCTGTTGGTAGAAAATTTAACTTTTCATTTGAAATTGACAAAAATCAAGATAAGTTTTTCTTAATTCAAGTCATTTTAACTTGGCAAGATGTTTCTTTTTGCAGTGTGAGCTTTGTGTGTTTGTAGGACTGCAGCTCTTGTCTTGAAGGCACAACAATGTTCGCTAGGAGCAGGGCAAGGATGTTAAAAATAGTTCACAAGACTCAGAGAGTTCAAGAAAGTCAGCACCCACAAGTTTAAAAAGTGAAGTGAACAAGTAAGAAAAAGTTAAGCAATAGATAAGAAAATGTTATTGAGTATAAGGAACTACCAAGTCAATAGAAGAGCATTATAATAACAGCTAAAAGAATGATCAGTTTAAACCAGTTAAAAACGTGTTTATTATTAGATACTATGCTCTTAGAGTCTTAAGTTTTCCATAAGTGTTTGTCTTTATACCTAAAAAGAACCTGTAGTAGCACATGGAAGCATATGCAAAACAAGAAAGGTTACTTGTTACCTGGCCAGTTTTGACAAAACTTTACACAGATGAGTGGATCTGGAGCCGTATTCTGTCTCCATGATTCCAGAGAGTGTGATAGCTCGAGACAGGCGGAGAGAGAGAGATGGTCAGACCACACATTAAATAAAATAAAGCATAAAATAAAGACTTAAAAGAATTGACTGAAGGGGCTGTCTTGATGTGAGGAGGAAGAGCATTCCAAAGTCTGGGGCCAACCACAGAAAAGGCCGGTCACCCCAGCTTTTGAGCCTCGCTTTTGGAACGATAAATTGGAGCTGGCCCTCAGACCTCAGGATTGTAGGGAACAATGAGGTCTGAAATGTATGTTTGGGCCAGTCCATGAAGTGCTTTAAAAACAAACAATAACATTTTAAAATCAACTCTAAAATGAATGGGGAGCCAGTGTAATGAGGATAAAGTAGGTGTGATGTGTTCTCTACGATGTGTGCCAGTTAAAAGATGTGCGACAGAATTTTGGACTAACTGTAAGCGTGACAGGTGAGCTTGGCTGGTATCAGTGTACAGGCAGTTACAGTAGTCAAGACGTGTAGAGATAAAAGCATGGATCACCCACTCCAAATCACTAAATATAAAACCGTTTTGAGTCTGGATAAAATCCGCAGGTGATAAAAACTTGATTTAACCACTGCATTTATCTGTCTGTCAAACGTAAAATCTTCATCAGTGGTGACGCCAAAGTTGGTGGTTGTAGGTTTGGTGTATTCTTGAAAAGAGCCCAGGTCAAACTAAAAATTTGTAGAGGTCCCTGGTTTAAAAACACCAGTTTCCATTTTAGACTCATTCAAATAAAAAAAACATAGCCTACCAAGCCTTGACGTCATCTAAACATTTCAGCATGGGTGCCAGGGACCTGTTATTGATTGAGAGGCAAATAAATTTAGGCATCATCGGCATAGATAGTGTTTTTTTTTTTTTTTGTTTTTTTTTTGACTCAATGGCAGGAGGTACAATGAAAAGAGGACTGGCCCAAGAATAAAGCCCTGGGAACTCCAGAACAAAAGGGAGCCTAAGAGAAAAAAGAAGTCCCCAAATTTGACAGAAAAGGACCTGTCTGCCAGATAGGGAAACGGCACTGGAGTGGTTCAGGTACTAACATCCACATAGTGCTCCAAGATAAGAGAATTGTGTCGTCCACTGTGGTGAAAGCAGCTGTGAGATCAAAAAGTAAAAGAACAGCTGCATTTCCAGCATCAGTAAATAAAAACAAATCATTAAAAACCTTTAATAGTGCAATCTCTGTGCTATGAAATGACTTGTAACCTGACTGAAAAACATCCATGATCATATGTTTCTGTAAAAAGATAGCAACTGAACAATGACTGTTTTTTCTAAAATCTTTGAAAAGCTTTGAAATAGGCCTGTAGTTAGACAATTCAGCTCATCTAAACTTGGCTTTTTCAGAACGCAGGAACTACACCAAAAGTAAGGCTGCTGATCACAATGCCCGAAACATTAGGCCCAATAGTTTCCCAGACATCTTTAAAAAAGCGTGTCAGAATGCTTTTTGAGAGCTCTGGAAATGACACTTTCTCAAAATGTGAAAAATAAGCCCATGGACTTAACTCTATAGTCAAATTAAAAGAAGGGACGTTAATGTTTGACTTAATAGAGTCAACTTTATCTATTCTCTACTCTAGCTGCTCTGGTGGTGCCATTCAGCCACGGTTCTCCCTGACGTTTAGGACGCATGGCTTTAAAGGGATATGCCACCCCCAGGTCAAATTTGGGCATCTCCCCACAGTCCAGAGACTAAAATAAGTGGTGGAAAGCGTTTTCCTGCTCACCCAGCCATTGTCCGAGTCTGTCGCCACTGACCGCCGCGGTATCTGCAGCTCCTCCGCCTTAGACTGGAGTCTAACGTCGCCAGAGAAAGATTTCGGCCAAAAGGAATTAATTTGCTCGATGCGTTTCCCAATTACTTTATGTGTAGTGCGCATTCATATCGAGTGCAAATAAATGTGCAAATCAACACGGAGAGCTTGCCTTGGTCATTTTGGGTGGGAACTATTTTCCAGTGCGGAAGAATACAGTCGAATCACGCACCATGTTGTGCAACAGGGGAACTCCCTTCCCGGTGCGTAACTGGGATTCCCCTGGTAGCGTGCTGCGTGATTCGGCTTTATTCTTCCGCACTGGAAAATAGTTCCCACCCAAAATGACCAAGGCAAGCTCTCCGTGTTGATTTGCACATTTATTTGCACTCGATATGAATGCGCACTACACATAAAGTAATTGGGAAACGCATCGAGCTAATTAATTCCTTTTGGCCGAAATCTTTCTCTGGCGACGTTAGACTCCAGTCTAAGGCGGAGGAGCACCAGATACCGCGGCGGTCAGTGGCGACAGACTCGGACAATGGCTGGGTGAGCAGGAAAACGCTTTCCACCACTTATTTTAGTCTCTGGACTGTGGGGAGATGCCCAAATTTGACCTGGGGGTGGCATATCCCTTTAAGAGGTGCAACAGAGTTTAATACAGTAGAACACCCAGTTACAAAAGACTTGGTTAACTTTAGTGTCCATTTGAGGTGAAGTTAACACTTTCATATCTGAATAAGCAGTGGAAAAAAACTGTGCTGCTGAGGAAGGCTTTAACATGTGGGTAAAGCACACAGGAGTGCACGGCTTATTATAAGGAATAATCAAATCAAACACAATAGGACAGACGATCAGAGAACACTGCATTACAGATTTCAAGGTTATCAACAATAAAACCATGAGAAAAAAACAAAATCAAGTGTGTGTCCACGCTCCTGAGTAGGTGCAGTAACATGTTGCGTCAGATTAAACGAATCAATAAGATCTAAAAAGTCTTTGGCCAGGGGTTTGCACAGACAGCAAACGTGTACATTAAAATCTCCTCCAATGAGTAACTTATCGTACTTCACTGTGACATTGGTCGTAAAGTTCGAAAAATCTGAGCTAAAATCACAATTGTACTTGAGTGGCCAATAAACGGCTGCGCAAAAGAACTGACCAAAGCGTCCAAGTTCAAATGCGCACAATTCTAAAGAGCCAGCACCAGACACCAATTTTACGTCCAAATAAAACAAGGGCTACACCACGTCCACGACCACTGGTTCTCGGGACATTCAGGAAACTACTGTTTGTAGGCAGTAGTTCAGCGAAAACAGCTGACTCACCCGCACTTGTCCACGTCTCCGTTATGAACATAATATTCACCGCTTGTGATACGAAGAAGTCCCGGAGAATTAAAGTTTTATTTCCAGTGGACCTCGCGTTCTCTAGTGCACATTTGGTAGATGCCAGTCGGGATTTATCTCCACTGGTTACGCATTTTAGTGTCTTGAGATTAGCCAGGTGCACTCCGCCCATAGTTTGGTGGAGTAGCAAGCGACAATGAGGCTGATGGTCTCCAAACTGCCCAGCAATGAGGTTAGCCAGGTGCCGACAGGTGACAGGGAGCACCCGGAGAGCAGATGTCTCAAACACGACTCATAACCCTGGGTTAAGCAGCTGGAGGGACAATCAGAGTCCGGGGAAAAAGTTAGCCAGGTCTTTAGCGTCACTAAGCACCGTCTGCGTTTCTGTGGAGATGCAACCCCAAAGCACAGCAGGAACGGTGGCAGGTCGCACAGAAGTGGGTCAGAGAAAGATCCCCCATATTCCATATGTGATTCCACATTGGCTTTGATCACAAGTAGCTCATGGCGTTCATACACAAGCACAGAATCTATGGCCCTCATGACAGTTGAAATAAATTACAAAAGATAATGATCGAAGAGCCAAGCGTCACGCCAACCACACTGGCGCCATCTTGGAAAGTGCAAATTTTTTACTCATTGAAAATTAGATCAATGCATATTTATGGGTCATTTAAAACAGCGCCTCACATTGGTGACTTATATAGCCCAAAGATGTCGTGAAGGATGAACATTTAACTGAGGAACAAGCTTAATTTCAGACTTTTAAATTTTTTTTTTAATCTCCCCTCCTTTATATTCTGCACACTCTTTACAGATATAGTGAATCACCTTTTTGCACATGGGTCAGCTAAAGCCATGTCCATGCGGCTGTGCCTGGCCCCTGTGTATGCTGCTTATGAAAGTTATAATAGACTTTCTGTCATGGTCATAAAGTAATGTGCTACAGATTTATGATCTCATTTGACTGGGGCTTTACGGTTGCCTCAGACTCTGCGTAATGAATCGCCAGAGGAAGTCCATCCGGTACCTCTCTTCAGTGATTTAAGCACCTTTAATGCATAATTGGACAAGAGAAAATCTCTCTGATGCCTGGTAATTATTAATTAATTATTAAATGACAAGCATTATGTTTGTTCAGTGACATGAAACATTTTTTTACTTTTCCATAGCCTTTTCATTTTGGATTGCCTGCTCTAATTTGAGGATGAATTGTCCAAAAGGTGTTATTTCAGCATGAGCTTTGTCTCTCATTCTCCTTTCTCAGCAGGGATCTCGCTTGTCGTTGTTTTAAAAAATTGTAACTGTGCACTAGTTTGGCATTCAACAAAGCTACAGGAAATTAGAGCCATCTTTCTCTTCTGTCAGCCAAACCACAAACCCTCCCCTCAGTGAAAGCCAGTAACTTTGTCTGTTGGGAACATTGGAGGTTATGAAGGTTATCTATGGACAAACAGGCTGACAGAGCTTTGGTGACTTGGCGAAGAAAGAGCAATGTGTCACCTAAAACATTGCAACATCAAATCCAATCTATATTATTTAAAAGGTTCACAGTGTAACTTTTCTGTTCGAGGGTCTGCCATCTGCTTGTCTCATTGTGATGTCATTGCTTTGACTGGGATGCTCCAATGCACCATTAAACAAACATCTCTTGTATTTATTCATTGACAGGTGATTTTATTTCTCAAAACTACTGCAAATATATGTATTCTGTGAGCAGGCTCAATTCTCCACAGATCTGGCCTGTAACTTGGCCTGGTGATGTGGCCTACTTGTTTCCATGCAGATAAATTAAATTAAATGCCATACTGGAGAACATTCCAGGAAAAAAAACCAATAACATCTACATGGAGTCAAGCAAGTGGCGAACCCTCTACCAGAAAAGTTACATAGGGCACCTTTAATTAGCTCAATTTGTTTTACTCTACACTAATAATACAGTTGCTTTTAACCTATAATTACATTGTTTATTATTGAATTTAAACAGCAGTAATACAGGATGTACAGAGTGCACTAATCAGAGTCTTGGGGACTTATTTTCCAAGCAGATCCATTCTGCCATTACACCATTGGGTAAAATACTGCCAGAACAATCACTTATATTTTCAAGGTCAATTGGCCTTCCTTTCATATACTGGGACTGGGGTAAGGTGTAATTTTGGGCCTGGATGCAGAGAAGAGAAGGAACATGCTAAAATTCTTACTTTCCTTTGGTGTGACTGCTTCTGCCTCCTGTGGTTTTCTGTTGTTTCCATTGCTGCTGTCGTATTCTCTAATGGGCTTCTGCAGGGCGGCCATGAGAGTTTTAGTTTCAAAACTACCACTTAAATATGCTGTTTCACCCCTCACTTCTAATTGGTGAAAGTCTGGGACAGAGAGACAAAACTGAGAACACATAACTACAGATTTGATGTGCTGCTGCTATCCTTAACACATTTTAGAGCAGGTGGTTGTGTAGTTGTTAGAGAACAAATAAAACAGATAGTAGGGCCTCTGTCATTAAACCACCCTTTACATTATATTTAAAAATGGCTATGGAATAACCAAACCTGCCAGCACTGATAATGAGTGTGTAATACCACACACTATAATAATATGTGCAACACTGGTGTTTTGTATTTTTTGTAAGATATACTGATGTTATACTGATATATTGAAATGGTAAGTTAATATGTATTCTATAAGATGAAATTTGCTTTGCTCTGATAATGTGTGATATGGTGTGAGTGTGTCCGAGAGTGGACAGTGTGAATTGTTCTTATTGTTGACTAACTGCATGGTATAATTTATTTCTGTAAATCAGGGAGCTGCAGATGGAAACTAGCTATTTAGCTATAATCTGGTGCGGCACATCTCTGTTTTTTCTGATCTGTACATTGTCCCTTAAAATGAAGACTAAACTAAACTAACCTAAAATATATGCCCCACCCAAGAAGGACTGAACTAAAGAACTCCCTCTATAGCGCAAAAGACCTTACAGTAAAAAAGAAGCCTTGGTTTCACTACTGGAACCTGCGCCATGTGCAGAGCGCAAATGTATTCCTTGCATGTCTGCTCATTGCTAATATTAGACTCACAGTTGTTTGTTATTTTCTCTTTTTAATGAGTTGATGCAACCAAGTTTACTCTGCATGAACACAATGTTAAATGAACCAGTGTGAGTGACCCATGCAGAGAAAGGACTTAATTATATTTATATAAAGGCAGTTTCAAACCCTATTCAAATAGACTGATATTCAATATTGATATTCAACTGTACCCCAAGAGATTGTTTGTTTATATGTTCTTCTTCTTCTGGCAAAGACAGCACAATAGGACAAAGCGCATTTGCATTTAAGAATCACCTTTTCAGCCCTGATTTTTGAATCGACTAGCAAAATATGAACGGTGAAGTTGGAGCCAAATGGCTAGGAGGGTGGTAATAAAGCTGGAACTGATTCAAATAGGCTGTTAATTTCAGCCTCTATGAAACGTTAATGACAAGCAGAAAGGCCTGTGTAATCCTCCCCATTTAGTAAATGAGCCTAAGAAATACTCAGCATGCTCACTGAGTACAAAGGGTTGCATATTACTATACAGAATCTGAATGAGTTGCATATTGCGGCCCACTATGTAACCTATCGTCAAATCAGTGTGGCTCCAATAACAGTGATGTCTTGGAAGGAGAAAAGCAATATGGCAAATGGATGGACCGTTATACATCCATTTTCAAAGGAAAGCTCTCAACCTCCAAGGGATTTGCGGCGCGTAGGCAGATCACCCCCCACATATAGATTACATTATAGTGAGGCAGGTGGCTCTAGGAGCTTATTGGACTAGATGTTAGCCATAAGAGCATAAAGTGGCGATCACACACATTCAAAAGCTATCATACTTTTTACTGTTGCCCAGAAATAAAACACAAAGCCAACTGACCACTGACAGTGACTAATAACTAATTGAAAGGACAGCCAATCTGGCAAATTGTTAAATCATCTTTACAATGTCATAAAGGAGACAGTTATCCTACCTTGCCAACATGCACTATTCAAAAAGATAGCTTTCTTTTTTTACATTTTAGGTTCAGTTATTCAATTTGAAGATGTGTAACTTTTCTGGTAGAGGATCCATCAAATGCTTGTTGCCATGGAGGTTATTGCTTTGTCTGGAATGTTTCACACAGTATTAAACCTTTCTATATTCATGGAGACCAAACCAGACCAAGTTACAGGTCAGATCTGTGGAGAGCCAATCAGTCAGAATGCTTGTTTTTCTAGGTATTTTTGAGCTATAATACCACCTGTAATTGATTAAATATGAGGTAGGTCATACGGTGGAACATTCCAGGCAGAGCAATGACATAGCCATAGAAACAAGCAAGTGATGGACCCCCAACCAAAAAGTTGCACAATGCACCTTTAAAAAGTCTTAAGGGAGGAAAGGACAACGTGGAATTCACTGACACATTTTAATGTGATCCACCTTAACTTTGATGTAGCATCTCAATATTTCAGCTGCTGCAATTTCACAATGTCATATGTTGTCTGTAATGATTCTCTATTGTTTATGTGTTTGGTTTTAAAGGTCCCATGGCATGAAATTTTCCCCCCCCCCCCCCCCCCCCCCCCCATGGTTAAAAGTTGCAAAATGTCTAAACTGAGCATTTGCGATCCTTTTCTGCGTTGCAAAAAATCGGAGCTCAAACGGGCGATTTTGAACAAGACACCTTATTGACGTCAGATCAAAAAAAGAAATGCAAATGCAGTTCCACCCCCGTCTGTCTGAACTCAGCGTCTCTGTAAATCACGCCCAGAGAGTTTGGACTGCGAATGCGCTAGGCAATGCGAAATGCGTTTTTTTATTTGCCTGGAGGCACGTCCAAGTGTTTCTAGGCTCGGAAGTACTTTATCTGAGCCTCTGGACCTTTGAACAGCAGTGGTTTAATTTTATTTTCTGTGGAAATGTGTTTATTTTTCAATGGAATGCTTCAAATCTCTCCCCCCGTGCAAAAACAAGGAAATGGATCAGCTGAGAGCTAGAGCCGAGAGCGGAGAGTTTGGCCACGCCCCCACCCTCTACTATAGGCCAGCTCTTTTCTCCTCATTTGCATTCAAGCAACAACGCCCATTATAGAGTGTTCAGAGTGAGAAAAATTACTCTTTCTCAGCTTTCTCAGCTTTCTCAGAGTGTTGATTTTGAAGAAGGATTCATTTACAGTATTAGGGAACCATTAAGGAGCCATATAAATGCATCAAGAAGTACCATGTCATGGGATTTTTAATGTCTCATATGCACTTTTTGCTTTTTGCACATGGTTTTCCATTGTGTTTTTAACCACAAATGGCAAATAAACTAACCTAACCTAACCTGAAAAGACACAGGGCAGCATCCTCTCATCCTCATCCAAAATTAGCTGACATTTTAAGTTTAAGGTTTTGTTTTGTTTTTTTGTTTTTTTTCCGAAAAACAGTCTTTGTATAATTGTATAACGTCAAGATGATTTAACTTTGGCTTCAATGGTTGCAAATCTTTGGCAGAATAGGGCTGTATTAACTTCTGTATATGGTGTAATGAAAGAATATGGTGTATAACAGTATACTATATTTATACATAGTAATTGTTGGCTGACAGCGACAATATCCAGGGCTCTCAAGTCTCACGCTTTGAGAGTGTGACACGCAATTCAACGTGTTCACATGCTCACACGCCACACATGGTATTTCTCACTCTGAAATTTAGTTACGCAATTCAAGCGCAGCGCACAGCGCTTCTGTGCCCAGAAAATCGGTGTGGCTCAGAAGAGTTAGTTATGCACCGCGCCGTTTTCAGTGTAAAAAAAACCCTCACTCGCACCCCCACCCCCACCCTCCCTCCCGCTCCCCAGAAAAAAATGCCACTCGCACCTACGGTTGGCAACCGTCCCTTTGTCCCGTATTACCATGTGAATCAAAAATAGTGTCTAAAACAGGGGCCCAATACGTTGATGAACTGGTGTCAAATACTACGACACCGGTCTTGGTCTCGAGATGAGTGCAGTCATATTTCATTACAGCCGCTGCCGTTAGCAATAAACTTTTACCGGTGTGCGGGACCGCGCGGGGCTTCGCACTGCAGCCTGCTCGCTCGTCTGGAGCCGCGGCGCGTGCGCAGCATGTTCACGACAGCGTGTACCTTCGCTTCAGGTCCTCCTTTTCACACAGGAGGAGCCTGTGTACGCTATACGCGGGGAAGAGTGACAGTGCATTTGGTAAATGTGCAGAGGTAAATACCACTGCAAAACCAGTAAGAGAATGTGACTCCAGGTAGGAAGTTGAAAAAACAGGTTAAAAAAGGGGGGTGGGTGAGGGTCCAAAAACGGGGCACAGAGTGTATAAGTGCAGTACAGTTTGCTTATCTTATTTAAAGATTAAAATTAACATTTATCAGATAAAATGGAGATAGATTTATGAAAACTTATTTATGTGAGTCAGCCTTTTCCCACATGAAGATCATTAAGTACTGTTCCACCATGACTGATGATCATTTAGAAATGTGCTTGAGTCTGGCTGTCAGCAGCTATTGTCCAGACTACACATCCCGACTACACATTCCATCCAGTGCAAGTCACATTTTGTGAGAAGTTAGTGCAAAGTGGCTGAAATGACCCCAGATTGCATCTCAGAGCATCTACAGTTCAAACACCCCCCCCAGAAATATCACTCCGACCGAACTTCAAAACTTGAGAGCCCTGCAATATCTAAGCCCTCCTTCTACAACAGCAAACACCTCTAGGTGATATGAATACCTGTGCACCAATATGCTAAACAATCATGGTTAAGTTTAATATAGAACAGGTCTTACAGGGATCAGCTGGAGATCTGCACCCGGTGAACAGACAGGCTCAGAAGAGCGCCTCAGGTGACGATGAAAAACTGCATCAAAAATCTTCAAAGAAATGGGTTGAGATTCAACTCACTTCTTTGTCTGGTTCCTGCCTTGATCTTCGGCCTCCACAGACAGGCATCTGCAGTGCATGATAGAGGGCTGAAGAATGACGAGAAAGGTGCTGACACAAAAGCCTGCTCATGCCTGAAGTGACATCCTAAAACAGTGGAGAATAATGAAATGGTAATTGAAACGCGGAGCCCATCATTTTTTAGTGAGTGTCAGGTATATCTGGGCACAGAGACGAAAATTAGTTTGAAGAACAGAGGTAACTTTCATTGTCCATTCATTGCTGCTGACTGTTACTGCGCACACAATTTCTCATGAATATGCACCCAATTAAATTACTCGGAAATATTGCTTCAAATTAGATCACGTGTCATAACACTTTAAAGATCCCATGACATGGTACTTCTTGATGCTTTTATATGGCTCCTTAATGGTTCCCTAATGCTGTAAATGAATCCTTCTTCAAAATCAACACTCAGTGCATGAGAAACAGAGATAAGATGAGAAAGAGTCATAAATGTCACTCTGGAACACTCCATTATGGGCGTTGTTGCTTGAATGCAAATGAGGAGGACAGAGCTGGCCTATAGTAGGGGGTGGGGGCGTGGCCAAGCTCTCCGCTCCGCTCTGTGACCCACTTCCGTGTTTTTGCACGGGGGGAGAGATGAGAAGCCTTCCATTGAAAAATAAACACATTTCCACAGAAAATAAAATTAAACCACTGCTGTTTCAGATATCCACAGGCTCAGATAAAGGACTTCCGAGCCTAGAAACACTCGCAAGTTCCTCCAGGCAAATAAAAAAAACGTATTTCGCATTGCGTAGCTCCTCCGCAGTCCAAACTCTCTGGGCGTGATTTACAGAGACGCTGAGTTCAGACAGACGGGGGTGGAACTGCATTTGCATTTCTTTTTTCGATCTGACGTCAATAAGGTGCCTTGTTCAAAATCGCCCGTTTGAGCTCTGATTTTTTCTAACGCAGAAAAGGATCGCAAATGCTCAGTTTAGACATTTCGCAACTTTTAACCATGAAGGGGGGGGGGCCTAAACAGGGTAGGGGAGCTCACATTAACGTTCAAAAACCTCAGAAAGTGAAAATTTCATGCCATGGGACCTTTTAAGATGCACCACATAACATTGCTGGTGGGTGATTCGTCACCTGAATGCCTCCATGGATAGAAAGGTTTAATGCAATTCTGTGTGTGTGTGTGTGTGTGTGTATGTTCAGTAATATCTCCATGGAAACAAGCAAGTGGTCAAAACTCCATCTGAAAAGTAACATAGAGCAGCTATAAATGTCCAAATATAATAGTACTATTTCAGGAGCCATGATGGTTTAAGGTCCTGTATTACACAAAATTGACTCTGTGAGTTGTTAGAATGTTCTTAACTTCTTAAACACATAACTGGAGTTGTGTTTTGTTTTATTTACACTTTTGAATATTTGTGTGTCTACAAAGCTCAAAATGCTCTTTTCCATCTTGTGGTGTCATGAAGAGGTAGCTTTCTCGTTAACAGTTACTTTTACCTTTTGTTCAGTAGAGATTGGCAATTTCAAGGCTGAAATTATCCAAATGATTCTAGTGAAGGTGTATGGAGTTTAAAAACACAGTGGAGTATTTCCTGTATTACCACATAATATTACAAGGTGGAACAGAGTGTTTTTTGTTTGAGAGAAGAAGTGTAAAGATACAGGATTTGTGTTATGTCTGAAATGTCTGAAACAAAATTATAACATAGATCAGAAAATAGCGTAATATGGGCACTTCAATAAGTAAAGTTACAAGTTATTTTTATAAATTAGCATGTGCTGCTCATTTGGTATCAACACATTTTATTATTATATTTCTTTTCCCATTTTCCCTTCTGTAAAAAGCTGACTGAAAGAAAAACGCATTAAAAAGAATTTTGCATATTTACTATTGACTAGCTCTGGGTCTAGCATAAGTACTGGCCTGTAACCCCCTTATGCTTTCATAGCCTTTAACAAAAACTATTTTGCTTTCCCATATCTCACACAAACACAGTCAGTTCCATTGTAAATTCAGAAAGCGGGCATAAACAGCAGCAGGCTCATAAGAGAACAAAGGATGGAGGGGCAGGAAGTGGGGGGCACGTTGCTGCAGGACTGACAAGATGTGACAGTGGGCACATTGGCTCGCAGGGTGGCTACAAGTTTAAACTCCAGTCGCACTGCTCTTTCGTCCCTTAAGAGTTTTTAATGTGATCAGCCTGAACCAGAGCAGAGACAGGGCTATATCCTCACTTCCTTACTGCTCCCACTTATACAGATGGGTCTTTAATTTGATCACCAAAGTGGCCAGTTCTTTAGCCCTCATTACAGTTTTATCTGTGTTTTGATGCAGTGAGAATGGGCTTGGTCAATAGTCTTTGTGTGCATGTGTGCGTGCGTGCATGTCTAATACTGATATTACTCTAGACCGGATTAGCTGGAGAGAGACATCTATACTCCAGGTCTGCCTATTTCTGCCCCCTTCCACTGGTATCGTGCAGCATTATCGATCCCAAACAGGTCTATTTCCTCGCTATGTCCAAACTTATTTAGTTCTGTCTTCGCGGTGCATGGTAGGATTCCCTCTTCTTCTCTTTTTGTCTAGACTCTAGACTCTGTTCTAAATCTCTTTTGCACTAAGCTGCCTGGAGCAAATGTGGCAAGTGAATTTCTCCTGTGTGAGATCAATAAAGTCTTATCTTATCTTACCTTATCTTATCTTATAATCTTGACATTTGCCTACAAGTTGTTTACAACAGCCAAGTGTTCAATGTCAATTATATTATATGATTAACTTTGATAATGCTGCATGATTAATCATAGTTGAATCGAAAATGCAGTTTGAATGGATGCAATTAGCAAATCGCAAAGGCAGCAATTTTGAACTACTATAATTATGGCTAGACAAAAAATCGATTAAATTTATGAATCAAATTTGAAGTGATTTGTTTGGGAAGGATCTATTTTTATTTCACCCACTTTCTTTCACTGAAAATTCTAGGGACCAAAGTTTAGCACATTTTCTGTAGTTTGCAGAACATTTTTAGTGAAGTCAAAGTCATTTTATTTACAGACAAAATTGCCCAGCAACAAAATATTCACTTTTATTGTATGAAAGCTGCAAACCTTGTAGCTTAATCCTCTACAATCATACTCTGAAATGCATGGGATTCTTGAAATAGTTTTTCATTTAATATTTCTTTTTGTCAATTCTCTTGGATGTATTTAAATGTCGACTTTATAAATCAAAATCTAATTGCAATGCTTGTTGGTAAAATTGAACCTTTGGTGACTCCTTTAAAGTTTATTTTTCTTAGTTTGTGGTATTAGTTTCATCACAATTTCTTGATACGTTTTAAAGCTACAAAGAATCGGTAATTTTCTATAGCATAACTCTTTGTAATTCTGATATAAAGGCTTTAAAACTTATTGAATAAAGTGTTCCAAAACCAAAGATGAAATCCATTTTATTACAGTCTCATCTAAATTTTGACTGCGAATGACTTTGAGGACTTGGATAAATCAATAGTTCTTAATTAAATTTCGGAAGGAGTAACATTTGACAAGGCCAAAAGAGGCAGTGTGTGTGCTGTGTAGAAAATATGACTGCAGCTAACTAATGGTGACAGAAAGGGCTCGACTAATCAAGATACTGAAGAAGAGCGTAGATTTCCCATCTGCAACACTTGTTACATAGATGGATTAGTTAAAAAAATGTTTTATATGGGAGGATCACTTTTTGGTTTTCACCGTTGATATGTGCTGACAGAGTGAAACAGTGTGTCAAACCACATACATTCTGAAAACCCTGCATAAACAACTGTATATATAGTCTGCATACACTTTTTCTCTTATTTTTTCTTACTTTGAATGGCGTCAAAGCAAATATTCAACTTTTCCTACCCTCACCCTAACTTTCTACTGCCTGCCAGCTAACTTTGCAGCTCAAGCAAATTTCACCTTTTTCACTCTGGTGTTCTAGAAAGAAAAAAAAAAACATCACCCATTCTCTCCCTTCATTCCATCTCTAACATCTCTACCTGCCAGGGTCTAACAACCAAAAGGGTGTTTCAAGATATTGTTTGCCTCGGGCTTTATTTGACGGGATGAATGTGAACATGATATGGGAGTGAAGAGTGGGAAGAATAAAGTCTTTTTTTTAAATCTTGCTGTTTATGTCATAGTAACTTCAGTAGCTTCATTCATAAAGTTTGATTTCATCGAGTTTGAGATTGTGCATCATACCTAACATTTTCAGTTAGCCTAATGTTAAACCACTGGAGATTTTAAAATGCTAAATGCTAAACCTAGTGTTCTTTGCACAGTATTCTGACACTGTCTATAGATTTCAAAATGAGGAAAAATAAGGACAGAGCAATTACCAATTTGCCAAAGAAAATATTATATCTTTTGAATAGATAAAATGATGTATACAACAGGAAGCTGAAACAATGATTAATGTGTTACAGTGACTTGCTCTTTGTTAAGTTTTTAATGTTGTTTTGGCTAATGCATACTGTATCTACGGATGGTTTTAATTTTAATATATATATTTTTTTACATTTAATCCTAAGTTCTAGACTGAGGGATGATTATGTATTTGCAAACAAAGCTTAAAGGTCTTATTTTACAATTAATCCTCCTCAAAAACTTCACTCATGTTTGAGTAATCCTTTATTATTAGTCTGTCCATAGTCCATTGCCAAAGCTCAAGATCCTCTCTTCCACTTTGTGATGTCATGAAGCTGTAGTTTTCAAGTTATCAGCTACTCAGTACAGTAGAGATTGGCAATTCCAAGGCTGAAATTACCCAAATGATTCTAATGAAGGTGTATGGAGTTTTAATGCAGGGTTTGTGTGTTAAACATATGTAAATGAAACAAAACACAACTCTGGGCATGCTTTTGATGAGGAAACAACATTATAACAGATCAGAAAATAGTGTAACCCTACTACAATAATCGTAACATTCAAACTTGACGGTCTTGACAAAAGTTGTGTATCTAATTAGTTCATCTACTCACTAAACTATGACTCATTTGGCTCTGCTGACTGAAATATGTGCTTGGTTGCAGGGCCTGTACCCCAGTCCTGAGGAGGGATGGCAGATTTACAGCTCGGCCCAGGACGCAGATGGGAAGTGTATCTGTACGGTGGTGGCTCCGGCTCAGAACATGTGTAACAGAGACCCACGCAGCAGACAGCTCCGGCAGCTCATGGAGAAGGTGACAGCTGTCCATAGATGCACCAGACAAGACACCCTCACATATACACGTACACAAGGATACACAACAGCTACACATTAGCCAAGGAACAGTCCTCACTTTACCTGCTTTTGCACCGGCTTACCACTTATTTATTTATTTATTTACTTATTTACCAAACATCCATAAACATTTAAAGTAGTTCATACAATTCTATGGAAGTCTTGTAAAAGGGAACTCCCCCAATTATCAACAAAACAATATACAGAATTACAGGTTATCTCATAATCTCATATTATCCCATACCATTACCTTGTACAGTCTCCTTGTTTCCACACAGTTAGCATTCGTCCTGCCACATTCATACATTGTATAACACACTGCATTTTTTGTAGCACATTAAGCACTATAAATGTTACAAATTATATATAAATATAAATATCATAAAAATTCAGCAAGCATAGAATGATGTGTTGTAGCCTATAGCCCTAAACTATTGTGTGCATGTTTATTGGATGCTTTTAAGACTTTTTTTGACTAACTTATAAACTATAATAATATATTGTAGCATCTCACTTATAGACTGTAAATGGACATAGCTAACCTACTGTGTTCCAAATAGGAAGTGAGCATGGGCATGCCACTGGCTCCATCGACTCCAATTCACTTAGTATTGAGAAAACATTGTCCCTCTTTCCGTAATTGTCAGGCTCCTCATTTTGGTCTTAAAATATTCATTTTAACCCACTCTACATGATCTCTGTGTTTTTATTAAAATATTTTGTCCATAAATCAATTTCTATTCCTAATATGGAACTGGCTCCAAATTTGCCCCATAACTGCGAGCCTTGTGAGCTTCATTTGGCCGGAGCCAAACGCTATGGGTAACGTCACGTTCCCTTAGTCCACTTCTTCATACAGTCTATGCTCTCACTCAAGCTAATTAATGAGATAGAGTAGTTCACAAGATGTCACTTTATTGCTAAAACTGTCGGCTGTAACCATGCCAACACAAACTCAATGGAATAAGAAAAAGTACCTCAGCCTGACAGTCACTACAGTGTCCCACACACAGGTCCAACCTCCACAATTTTTTCACTTCATTTTAGTTCATTTATTTGAGCAACATGAAATATTATTGTATCAACATTAAATATTATTGTACTTATTGTGCTGCATTACTATTATGCACAAAAAGGAGTAGAAAGAAGACTTACATTTAGATTTAACTCATTGGACTCACTTAACTTAATCATTCTCAGTAACTTGAGTGTTAAAGAAAACTCCAATTGAGGATTTACAAATAACAATAACATCTAAAATGTACTGAGTGAACAGGTTGCATGAAAACGTCATGCACTTTTCTTCTTTATTAAGACATATGCTAGTTTAAAAGGAAATACATTTATAAGACCACATTTTTTTCTCTCTAATAATTGGAAACATGCTCTATCTTAATTGAGAGCAACCCTACTGTGATGTGTGTGTGCAAATGTAATTTTCTGCCTCTCTTATCTAATGCATGTACAGTACACATAAAGGCTGGCCCATATGACAAGAACATAGATTCACTAGCAAGGACCATGCCACGACAATGAAATATGATAAAGATCTTTATGGACGGTGGGTAGATGTGATGGCTGGGGGGAGACTTAGGGTGGGGGCTCCATCTCCAATCCAAAATGGTCAGCCAGCTGATTCGGAAACCCCCCTCCTTAAAGTTGATGTCTTCGGCTGAAGGATGGACGAGAGACACGTCGAGAGCTGACGTGGACAGTGTTGTCAGGATAGGCTGTATAAATAGGGCTCCTGGGTAACTGAAGGCGTGGTCGAGATGAGCTGTGGTTAACTTGCAAGGAGGTTGGGGCGTGGTCCAGCTCCTGAATCTAAGTTAATCATATTAACTCCACTAATATACAAAAACTAAAATGGAAAATGCCTCCAATAAGGATTCAGTGAAAGGGTTGGCTTTGAAAGAATGAATGACAGAATAGTGGGGGGGTGGTAAATTCAAATCCAACAGATTCTTCAGGACAGAGATAAATCTATAAAACAGATTCACTCTCTCAGTTATGTCTGTCTCACTTCCTGTTACACCTTGCACACCAAAACACTTTTCAATTTCACCAGTTTAGATGTCCTGTGTTTGAAGGTCAGGCTAAAGTGTATGAGAGGAGCAAGTGGCTGAAGGGAGATTTTTGTATTCAACTTTTTTGTAGCAAATATAGTTCTAGTAGTAGTAGTATCAGAAGAAGAAGATAGATAGATCTATTCAGCTTTATCTCGCTGTATTTAGTGCAAAAACTTTAGATTACTTTCAAAGGTTAGCTATGGTAAAGTTCCCTCATATTAAAGCAAAATGCAGTAATGCTGAAACATTACTGCCCTTTTACAGTTATTAGTGGTTTGTGAAATTGTTGGCAAAGTTGTGATCTTTTTGTATTCATTATTTTATCTATTAGCTGTTCTTCCTCTCTAAAACTGCCCATAAGATGCAGTGCAAGTTCTTCCATTTAGTTGAGCTTAATGAGAACTCCTGTGGTCAGCTGTATTTGAGTGAATGTGCGATATCTTCTCTGTCAGGACATCCTCAAATGAACCCACTGTAATAATGCATGCTTGTTCTTTAAAGAGCTGGATACAAAGAGCCAGAGGTATGCTAAAAATGTCAAAGCCACTATGTTCAAAGAATGTAAACGAGGCACCGCTGAGAGCTCTAGGACAGACAAGCCATGCCACAGGGCAGGGCCTGAAGGACAACAGTGTGCCGGTAGCCATGCACAAAAATAGCTCTATATTTTGGCCTGTGCAAGACAAATTAAAAAACAGACCCCCTCCTTGAACCGCCACCTTAACATGGTGGAGGGGTTTGACTAAGAGCGGTTCAGAAGCCCTTATGATGAGTAAAAGAGCAAGGCCAGTTACGTTGCCTGGATTGGCGTTACCGGGGCCTCATCCTGGAACCAGGCCTGGGGTGGGTAAATTGAAAAAGGTTCAATGCCTTGGTGGGGGGTGTCCTCTCTATCTCTCAACTCTTCCCTATAGACTGATGTCATATTAACTTTCAATAGTTGAAGCAAATGTTCACAGAGATCAAACGTTCCCTGGTCGGCGTCTGAGTCGTGGGAGAGGAGTTCGGAGGACGAACAGTAGGCTGAATGCAGAATAAATGAGGGGGCCGTCATGGAGCTAACTGGCAAATGGTGGAAAACAAACTTCATGCCAAACCATGACCTCACAAATATGCCACACAGTTTTATTTTGTTTGAATCAGTAACTTCAAGTATTTATTTTCTTTTGAATTGGAGAGTTGCCCTTTATGTGGATAGACAGGCATACCCATACGACCACCAACCCTGTGTCGTTCATCTCTGTCAGGAGTAAGTTGGTGCCGTGTGCAGGCGATGAGTGGGCGTAAGGAACAGTAGGCTTGTTATGCAGCAACAGAGTGGGTTGTACAGCAATGAGCAAGCAGCATACTTAGTAAAAATTAAACAGTGGAAAAACTATTGACTTCAGGGCAATCTGAGCTATCTCACATCCCAATATACTTTATGAAACTGACTTCATTTGCAGTTGTAAATATTAACTTGGGCATAATTACTGTGTGTCCAACTGTCACCACCCTGGAGGAAATAAATTGTTGAGAACAACTCTGACTTGAATAAATAATGGTATATTTTAATAAATTAGAATGAGTCCCAATGCTAATTTGCAAACAGAACTATGGAATAACATCCTTGAACTAGACATTTAAAATGATTTAAAAACAACATAAATTACGCTGTGGTCTGTGCAGCCTGCCTGGGGAAAATAAGACATCGAATGGATACTGCTGAAAAATTCTAGTAGGAAGATATATATCAGCAACATAGCATAGCATGTGAATTAGATTTTTTATTCACAATTCTACAGTGGAAATTTTGTATTATATCATTGTATCTTCTATAAAAATGCTAATTTTTATGCTAACGAATCTGAAATAGGCTTATTTATTATCAGTTACTCTGCAAAAGTTATTATTTTAATAGTGTACAATCCAATAAAAATCAGACATAATATCCTTGAAAAGCCACCTTAACATGGTGGAGGGTTTTGAGTGCCCGAATGATCCTGGGAGCTATGTTGTCGGGGGCTTCATGCCCCTGGTAGGGTCACCCAAGGCAAATAGGTCCTGGGGGATGGGTCAGACTAAAAATGGTTCAAAAGCCCTTTATGAAGAGAAAATCACCAAGGCCCCACCCTGGAGCCAGGCCTGGGGTGGGTGCTCGACGGCGAGCATCTGGTGGCCGGGCCTTCCCCCATGGGGTCTAGCCAGGCACAGCCCAAAGGAGCGATGTGGGGCCGTTCTCCCGTGGACCCACCACCCGCAGGAGGATCTATAGAGGCTGGTGCATAAGGGCAGATCTGTTTAGGCTGTTGCCCCCGTGACCCGAACCCGGATTAGCAGAAGGAAACGGATGGATGAAATATAATATTATGCAGTATTTGTGGATCTCTTGGCGGGTAGTTAAAGAAGCAAAACAAGTCTATATCTAACAACAGTATATCTAACTACAGTGTCTGGGCATTTCAGGTGTTCCAAGAATTGTTACAAAACATTAAAGTTGAAAGTTTATTAGCAATTCTTCATACAAAAATCATACAAAGAATCAAAATTATGTTTCACTATCCCATGCATAATAAATAAATAATAAATGGTAAATAGTGCAAAAATGCAAAAGGCATATAGTGCAAGGCACAAGACTTTTTTAGGGGGAGTCGGGGGGGGGGTTGAGTCCACATGTTCTTTGGGGAGTTCTGTTCTTGGGAAGACGCAGATTCATAGCTTCCTGGCAGCCTGATTGGTAAACATTAGAGAAAAAGCAAAATCTCCCAGTGCTGTGTTTGCATTTTAAGTTACACTGACTTACATCTCACTCTCCATGGCTGTGTGTTGAACAGGTCCAGAACATCAGCCAGTCCATGGAGGTGCTGGACCTGCGGACATACAGAGACCTTCAATATGTGAGGAATACTGAGAGTCTAATGAAGGTGGTGGATGGGAAGCTCAAGGTGGCCTCTGATAACCCACGCAGCCTCAATCCAAAGGGCTTTCAGGTAATTATGATGGAGATGCAGGCAGACAGTGTTGTATAGGGCTACAAGATTAATCACAACTGAAATCACAATTTGAATCACAATTTGTAATTCACTGCAAATTTTGAAGAATCAGTTTCTTCCACAAATGAAATATTCAGCCTTATTCAGCCTTAAATGACCCATACTATGTTTTTTCTGGTTTACGTTATAATGTTGTTTCCTCCTCAAAAACGAATCTGCATATTTAGGCATATTTAGTGAAAACACAGGAAATACAGGGAGTGCATCTTCATTAGACTCATTCGGATCATTTCAGCCCTGGAATTGCCATTCTCTATTGAACTAAAGGTAAAAGGTAGCTGTTAACTTGAAAACTACTGCTTCATGGCATCACAAGGTGAAACAGAGCATTTTGATCTTTGAGGATGTAGACAGAGTAATAATAAAGGATACAACATCAAAGTATGTTTTTGATGAGGTAATAGCATTCTAACATGGCTTAAGGCTCACAAGAGTCATAGCTGTGACCTTTAAAATGTTTTTAAAACATTCAAATGTGTTCTGAAATATGTTCTGAAATGTGATTCTTCTGTTAGTTTGTCAGTCTATATCTTGTCAATTCTTCTGGACACATTTAAAATATGAACTTTGAAAAGAATCCTATTATTAATACATAAATTGCAAATCCCAAATCACACAGCCCTAGTGTTATGTATTTATGTGAGTGTTATTGTCTAGTAGTAAATGAATGAGGTGCTTCATTGTGAGTGCATGCAAACTTTGGCAGATGGATCGCAATCTCTTTTGCTCTTCATAGACAATAAAACTCAGGACGACTCTCAGCAGGCTGCTGCATAAGCACAGCTACATTCCAATTCAATTCTCAAAGTCTTTCCGAGTCATTGAGCCAGACACAGCAGAAATTTAAACAAATTCACACAGTGTTGAATTATTAAACTTGTGCTCATTACATCCTGCCCTTCCTTCTCTTTTAACTGCTCTTTGACTTTACACACTGAAGTCCACTACAGCATAAAAGCTACATACATTCACTGCCTTTACTTCTTATCTCTCCACAAGCTCAGACTGCACTGCTGTTATCGGTGGGGCGTTTTGTCTCCTTGTCAGGGCCTGTACCGCTGTCTGCATATATTCCTCTTATAGATATTAGATTAGTGCATTTAACAGTTTGATTAAAAGTGCCTTGATAAATGGTGAAAATTCTCCACTGCTGGCACTTGATGTAATATACTGACTGTATATTACATCAAAGTAATTCTATTGGCTGTAAACCTAATAAAGATGCTTATGAATTTAGTGAACACATCCGTCTTCGCTGTCTAAACTATGCACATTACGTAACTTATACTTTGAATGCAAATCTCTACAATCCAATGAGACTCCATATTAAAAGCTTCTATTTTTACAATGGTGGGATTGGACTGGTGCAGGTTGGCTGATGAATGCGTGGAGCTCAAAGTTGCCGATGGCGGAGCGTGGGAGATTAACGAGACCGAATTTTTGTGCCTTGAAAAGGGGAAAACGAGATTTATGACGCGGTGCCATGGGGCTGAGAGCTGCTCCATCACCAGATTTACGATAAACTCTAACAAGGAGGAAACCGCCCCTGCTGTGGCCAGTGCACTTTACTGATACACCCATTTCTCTACTGAGCCTTGTATCTCCTTTGCAGACCCTGGGAGCTACTACCGGGACTGAACTTTAGGATTAAGTGGCCTTTTCACTTTCACTAATCATAGCATGAGTCAGGGAGTAAACTTTGAGCTTGTAAACTAGGGCTGGGCAACATGACAAAAAAGGAATACATTTGTTTTCTCTAACATTGATCAATCTCAATATTCAATTTTTTTAAAAGTGCTGATTTCATGAACTTAAACAATATAAACTTGTAATCATTGCAATTTAACACAAAACTCCCAAGTCTGAACGCTACATCAGTGCCTCTTGATGAGAAACTCATAACCAAATCAATGACGATTACACACAATTTTCAGCCTGCACCTTGATTAAAAATGTATGAAATGTTCAGACATAAAGTAAACACTATTACAAATAAAAATAAGACATAATCTTAAAAAGCTACAAAATATACTGTACCAAAACCAATCAACCAAATCAAATTATAGTCCTGTTATAGTAAGAATTTTGGGTTATTAAGAAAGTACAATTATCCAACCAAACTATCTTCTTCTTCTTCTTATACTGTATGTAGACCATTACTGACCTTTACATCCTGTGTCCCCAGGAGTTAAAAGACAAGGTGACCCAGCTGCTCCCCCTGTTGCCCGTTTTGGAACAGTACAAAACCGACGCCAAAATGATCCTTAAACTCAGAGAGGAAGTGAGGAATCTGTCTCTGGTGCTAATGGCCATTCAGGAGGAGATGGGCGCCTACGATTATGAAGAACTGCGGCAGAGAGTCCTGCTGTTGGAAACCAGGCTGCACTCCTGTATGCAGAAACTAGGTACAGTGTGCTGCAGTCATAACCATTCAGGGCCATTCCTACTGAGCGGTAATCCAGCCTGACTATACCGTCACATGGAAATGGAAATCTAAGACACATATTCTCCACACTTCCTCTTGTGCATGATTGTGTGAACAGAGCTAATTTGCCTGATATGCCAGAGAACATGGCAAAATAACTGTCCACTCAAGTGTAAAGAGACATATACATAAGTCATTTTAATAAAGGAGAAAGGGGTGAAGTCTGCAGAAATGCAAGTGAACTTAGGTGAAATTGACAATCAAGAAAGCATGCAGTGAGCTCAAGAGATTGTTGCAAATATATGTTGTTCAGTAGACATTTAATTTCATTTTTCTGTAAATAGGTCAATGTCTGGTTCATAGAAGTGTGTTCCAGAAAAATCTATTCACGGTTTCAGCTTCCTGTTATGGGCAGCATTTCAGGACTTCACTATCACTTATCGATATTCCAAAGACATATTTTGTTTGAAATTGTTATTGCTATGGCAACGGTCCTAATGTTTGCTCATTCTAAAATCCATGGAAATTTGATGGAAAGCTAGATCTAAAATGGCATGTGAGTGAGGACCAAAAATATACACACAAGAATGGTTTTACAAGAGCTGTGGGCTGTATTTTGATGAATATTTTAGAACAAATGTATTTTTTAAGAATAGAAATTGGTGTCCTTTATTCCTTGAAGTGGGTGGGAAGTTATTTAATCCCTTGAGATTTTGATCATTTCTGAATATTTTATGTCTAATGTTTTTCCTGTATTGGGTGTGGATGAGATATGACAAATCTTGTGGTCTGTGGATCCATCACTGATAAATAAAATGCCACTGTTGTTGTGGTTGACCTGCAGGTTGTGGGAAGCTCACTGGAGTCAGTAATCCCATCACGGTGCGGGCTTCAGGGTCGAGGTTTGGTTCCTGGATGACAGACACTATGATCCCCAGCTCAGACAACAGAGTAAGTTTCTCTCTCTCTCTCTCTCTCTCTCTCGCTCACCCTGATAAACTACCCATTATTTGCAAGAACTGTATCCAGTATGTCATGACCAAATGTACAATAAGATCCCTCTCCCAAATAGTTTTAATGCTGTTTTAAGCCCCATCAGAGCAAGTCGGGTTTCACACATTTTCTTTCACACATTTTTTTCTAATTTAATCTACTCTAATTCCTATTTTCTGAAAGTGCACTCTGTAACTTTTCTGATGAATAGTCCACCACCTGCTTGTCTTTTGGTGCGAATAATTATTCCACAGTATGTAAATAAACTTGGTTATAACCAACGTTCCCTCTAAGCTGCGCGCCTGTGCAATTGCGCACTGCTCGCACATTCTCAGCGCACAAGAAAACCTATGCAGCGCAGAGATGAAAGAGTTCTGCTTTTTTTTTCAGCCGCGGGGTCATCTGAATACGGGGGAATCGTCCCGTATTCAGAAACAAAAGTATGTGTCTCGTATTAAACTTCTACCGGTGTGCGAGGAGTACGTGCAGCTCTTTCGCAACAGCGTGTACCGGGGGTGCATATCGGATGTCGCGCACAGGGGTCCAAGGAGCGCTCAGGGAGTTCGTGTGTTTGCTCAGACACATAAAACATTAGGGGGAACATTGGTTATAACAATGGAGACAAGTGACTGGTCAGAACTATGAAGAAGCAAGCCAGCACATAGTAAAAATTCCTGTTTTTCAAGGCATTTAGAAGTTACATAATGTGTCTTTAAATAATATATAACATGATAAAAATAAATAAATAAAAACAAAAACAATGAGGTCTCAAAGGACAAACGGCTCCATGGGAAAAACGTATAATCAAAAACTAAAACAATTGTAGAAAAATATGATTTAACACAACAAATCCAATACAAGATTCTTTACCACTATTGTTGGCATGTAAGATTCTTTCCACATTGTCAAAATCAGTCTTGCAGCTGACCAGTCCAGGACTTAGCACTCAAAAAGCAGGATTGTTTTCACATAGCACCTGTGCCCAAGTAGATACACCCTGGGCAACTTGGGCAACCAGCTCTGCATGCAGTTTAATACTTGTGTCCATATTGGAGACCAGTATTCCTATCAATGTACCTGTGGCATTTTGACATTTCCAGCATAGATCATTTCTGCCATTACACATTTTATGTAGCCTCGATCTAGTGAGGATTTTGTATTGAATAAATTGACCCTGGGCTTCTTATAAACCTTCCGTTATTTGCAAGAATTGAAGTATCATCACCAAGTATACAATAAGATCCCTCCACAAATAATTTTTAACTCTAATGCTGTTTTGTCCCCTTTTACACATTTTTAGCAACACATCACACAACAAAATATTCATTGTTCTGAGCCGTCCAACTCCGTGATCTGCTCAGGTGAAAAACGTCCTCATTGCTCGGCTGTCATGTTCCTTATGAGGCTGATGGAGCGCTGTGCCTGACTGGAGCCTCCTGAACACAGCCAGCACAGACAGACTTGAGGTGGGAATGCAAAGCTGAGTCAATGATGGATGGCATCCGTTTTGCTCACTCATCCCGGTGTCCCACTGTCACCGCCCGTCCACTTTGATTAATCACTTTATTATGAAACACACAAATGAAGAGCTGTTTGGGTTAAAGTTTTCTAAATCACTGAGGTAATTAACAAGAAGTGTGTAGAGAGATGGTCTACACGGACATGATTTAGTAGAGGTGCTGCCTGATTAAAGAAGACATATGGTTTTTCACAGACTGGAGGAATTTATAGAGACACAAGTTCAGCTGAAGCGGAAATGAGACAGAAGTTGGAATAAACAAGGACAAAAAAGGACTACATCAGAGTTGTACGAAAACAAAGTTAGAACCAAACCACAAGGACTAAACCACAACTACATTGAGACGAAATCAGGAGTAAGTCAGGACTAAACCAGGTGTGACAGGAATTAAGATAGGACTATACCAGGATGGAACCAGTAGGGATGAGACAAGATCTCATACCACAAGATCTCACAAGAATAATTTGTCACAAGATTGTGCACACATGCCGAAAATTATCTTTAGATAGATTTTTTTTACATTTTGTTAACATTTTGAGCCGTAATTCCAAAAAGCAGTGCAAAAATGGCTGCAATAGTACTGAATAAAATATAGAAAATATGTAAAGGCCAAAACTGTGAACAGAACTGTGAAATCTCCATATTGTGTATCTTATATCCTGTTTCATCTTGTGGAAATTCTGTCTCTTGCCACCCCTAGAAACCTGGCCTACACCAAGTTTTAATCACTAAATCAGATTTAAAAAATAAATAACCACCACAAAAGTACACACCTAATTCAGCGCTAACCATGTACAACACAAGGACCAAACCAGATCAAAACCATGGCTAATTCCCATTTGCTCTAAATCAAGACTATGCTTACTTTTTAAGGTGAAGGGTTGCATTAAAGCCAACATTTTCACCATGATGAAACATTCTGCATATTTACATACAAATGATGATACATTTGCTATATTATGCAGCACTAGAAAAAAATACTTAAGGGGGGAAAAAAACGCTGTATCTTAAACCCCATACGATAATAGATAATACATGACAGAAAAGGTCATACAGCGCTGTTCATGATTGAACGCCTTGATGTTTATGACTAAATTTACTTGGGAATTTAAGGCTTGTTACATCAATCAATCAATGAATGCATTTATCCCATGATGCATCAGCAATATTGTCATCATCACCCACACAAATCATCATATAATATTTGAAGAAACGTTACAGCCTTGACAAAAGGAAGAAGCATAAGAAAACAGCTTTGTCTCAATGTCCTCTAAATGGGACTTGGCTGAATTCCCACTACAGAGTTCAGCACTGGGGAGTCATTGGAGAGGCAGAGGTGAAACCATGCCTAATGCCTCATAATCCCCTTTTTCCTTTGTGCTATATTTCACACACTTCAGAGAAGCCCTCATATTAGGACTGCATGATATCAGAAAGATGTGATATTCAATCACTGTTTTGTATTGCAATATTTTAATGTTCAGTGAACTTAAACAAAAATATTCAAATTACTAAATTACAAACCTTAATTAACTAGTCAAACATGTCAAAATATAGATTTTTTCATTACAGTAAATTTCAGTCAGGTGGCGTGCCTTGTGTAGTTATGATGTATATTTAATTTCTTGCAAAATTGAGTTAGTCAAGATTGAGAAATTATAGCAAATTATTGTGCAGGCTTACCACATATAAATGCCATGAGTGGAATTACAGTAAAAGCAAAATATTTGTCCCATCTGTATTGAAAGAGGCATGGGTCAAACACAGCAGACGAATTTTCACATGGGTCAGTTGAGTATATCTTAAATGGCAAAAGGAGAAATACAATTTGTCAACTGGACAAAAGTTTATTTTATAAATGAAGTTGACAAATTGATTGGTCAAATACGTTTTGCAGTTCATCCAAGCGGCTTCTTCAGTTCTGGTCAGACGCTGGTGAACACTGCTTATATCTGCCTGAAGGGAGGAGCTAAGTACAATGAAATTACTATGAGACTACAACACCTATTTGTTTACAGTTTATGTTAGGTGGTCCTATATAATATGCTCTGAGTGTGGAGTCTTGTTAGCAGAACCGTTCAGGGTCATAATGGGTGTTTTCACACCTCTGGAGCTGACCTGGCTAACCCTATTGTTTTCTTTATTTGTTTTGATTTAGGTTTGAGGATAATAAAAGATATAAATTGGAAACAGATGATGTCTGAGACCTCCATTTCTGTTCAAGGAAGGATTCTCTTTCTTGACAAAAGCCTCTTTAACTCCCCTCTCAAACCAGTTCTTTTCTCTGGCTAAGATCTGCAGTGTTGGGAAAATGAACTAGTTCAAAAGTTCAGTTCACACATTTCAAAATGAACTAGTTCATTCATAGTTCATAATTGTTTATAGTTAGTAGTTCGTTTATAGTTCCAAAAAATGAACTAGTTCATAGTTTGTTTGTTTTTTTCCAATCCATTACTGCGAGCTATTATTTTTCCAATATCATTGTCAAAGCCCATATAGAACCATAGACAGCAATTATTATATCAGTTTTGACAATCAAACCATGTGTTATTCCCTTCCTCACCGACCTTGTCATAAAGCTCTTTTAAATGTTCATATGACGAATCCTTGCTGCTCCTACCTGCTACAGTCGTCTCCATAAGCCGTTTCCCAATTCAGCGAGTACAAGGGAGACCAAGGAGCAGACCACCCGGCTCATTGAGCTGAGGCAGGACCTGTTCCATTTCGCAGACGACCATGCGATCTACGGACTGCACTCAGGGCTGAGCGAGTATACAACGCCTCGACTGCAGACTGTGACCACACTCCGAACCACGCTCCGAACCGTGCACTCTAAACTGGGAAACAGCTCTTGTCTCCATGCTGCCTTTTTTATTCTGTCTTGCTTCGATGACACATGCGGCGATGCCACGCTGGTGTTGCAAAATGAAATGTTTTCCTGCGGGTTTTCGCCTGGAACACTACAGAAATCTGAAGTTAAAGAGATAGCGCGTGTCGTTCACAGACACCACAATGAACTCGTTCACAGTTTGTTCATCAGGCAGTAATACAGTGCATTCAGTTCACGTTCGCCCAAAATATGAACGCGTTCATGAACTATCGTTCAGTGAAGGCGTTCAGGGACAACGTGAAGATCTGTACCTCACTGTCCTCAAAGGAGTGGCCCGTGGCTTTTAGGTGGAGATGTACAGCAGACTGAGGTCCACTCTGGCTCTCCTGTCTGTGTTGGTACATCCTCTTGTGAAGTGGCTGTTTTGTTTCTCCAATGTAGCACTCACTGCAGTATTCACTACACTGAATGGAGTAGACCACATTGCTTTGATTGTGGCTCGGTGTTTTGTCCTTTGGGTGGACCAGTTTCTGTCTTAAAGTGTTTGTGGGCTTGAAATAGACTGGGATTTCATGTTGTCTGAAAATCCCCTGTCCTTTTTCAGAACCACCAGCCAGGTAAGGAATAGTTACATCCTTTCTCCTGGGTTCTGATTCTCTGTTGTCTTGTTTCTTAGCTCTCTTAGTTTTATTGAAAGCCCATTGAGGATATCCACAAACAGAGACGGCTTTCTGCACATGTTGTTCTTCTTTCTCCTTACCCTCTGTGCTTGTAGGAACCAATTGGGCCCTGTGTCGTAATGCCTGAATAACTCCCAGTTTGTGCTGCGAATCAAAAAGCAGGTATTGGTCAGTGTGTGTGGGCTTCTCCTTTCGTTACTGCACAATCTAAGAAAGCCAATGTGTTCAATCCTTGGCATCTTCATGAGTGAATTTGATGTTCAGTAAAAAGTAGCAAAATGGTGGTCTGTTTTTTTTTTCTCCAGGCTCCATAAAAACAGTCTAATTTTGTCAAGACTTGTAGTTGTCTACGTAGCAAAAAGGCTGAATGGAAAAATTACCGGTGCTGCAATAGTTCAATGTGGATTAAGCTTCAGTAATGCCCTGCTTGATATGTTAAGCACAAAATAAATATCTTAGCCAAGTGTGGTTTAATTGAATCAATTGGAGCTGAACTGTGTCTGGGCGAGGCATTGAGAGAACGATATGGGAATCGCAGGCGGAGAGAAGCCCATGTCAGAGGAGCAATCCGCTGAGAGTGCTTGAGGAAAAAGATAGAGCTGCTAAATGGATTGATTTTCTGTAACTGTGGACTGGGAAGGCCAGAGAGCACAGGCAGTGGTTGACTGCAAAGCTCATGCAATGTCTTCACTCCCACATTCAGCACAGATCAATAGTGCTGCACATACAGAGAGGCATTTGGCACAGCTCAATGGTACACACTGTAGCATACACAAAATGCTTACTGCTGCAGGCGTAGCTACTGGCGATAATGAACAATACTATCACTATTGTCACGGACCTGGACCAGCTGTTGTCAATCACAAAGGTTTTTACTTAAATTTCAGCTTAGATATGCTTCACTCTCGGACCACACAACAGCCTCAGAACACTGTGTAAATATGAATGTATTTTGTGTGAAGACGATGATCACAGTAGACAAAGTGATATTCCACAAAGTAACGATCGAAGGCCAGTTCAGACATAAGACGGAGAGGAAGGGAGCAGTTGGTATATAAATAATGTAGGGACAGGTAGTGCCGTTGCTAGCCATTTGGGTGCCCTAAGCACAAATGATGCCCCACCATACCACTCACGGGAAGAAAAAAGTGAGACCAGGTGGTGTGCATGATGTGGAGCGACGGCTCTGGGGACAGAAAGAAGCATGAGGTGAGGTCCTGCTCCTGAACCCAAGATTACTAAACTTATTGATTAAACCTTAAAATTAATCGACATTTAACAAAGCCTACATCCACAAACGCTTAAACTAATCAGAATTTAAGGCTAAACCAGGTCTAAATACTGTTTTGTAGTTGTTCTTAAAGTCCATGGCTCTGATAAGATCTTTGTTTGTGAAAATTCCTTTTGAATAGAAGAATGCAAGATTAAAAGAGATATCAAGTATGAAAAGTAATTCTGGTGGGTGTAAGTGTAGTTAGTTTTTGCGGATTTCAAATAATGTAAAAGGTCAAAGTGTTTAATTTTAATTAATCAGAATCATTTCAAACTTAAATCATTTCCCTGTTCTTTTCAGTCAGTAAAAGTAAAAATCACCATCCTGTGATTTTAGCTACACCTTTTATCCCCTCAGCAGCAGCTTCATCAACACCTTCAGTCCCTCCGTCTCCTCTTCAATACCCTTCACCCACTGACAAATCATAATTCTTCAATATTAAGCTGCCAAAGTTTGCTCTTCTCTCCTTGTCAGTTTAATGTTCTCCTGGCTGAAATGGTTGTATTTTCCTTTTCTGCAGGTCTGGTACATGGATGGCTATTTCAAAGGGCGGCGGGTGCTGGAGTACCGCACCATGAATGACTTTATAAAGGGACAGAATTTTGTGCAGCACCTACTTCCACACCCCTGGGCAGGCACTGGTCACGTGGTCTTCAATGGCTCCCTGTACTACAACAAGTACCAGAGCAACATCATCATCAAATACCACTTTCGCTCTCGCAGTGTGCTCATCCAGAGGAGCCTGAGCGGAGCTGGCTACAACAACACTTTTCCATACTCGTGGGGCGGGTCTTCTGATATTGATCTAATGGCAGATGAGAATGGACTTTGGGCTGTGTATACCACTATCCCAAATGCAGGGAACATCGTTATTAGTCGCATGGAGCCCCAAAGTCTGGAAGTACTGCAGACTTGGGACACTGGCTTTCCTAAAAGAAGCGCCGGGGAGTCATTTATGATCTGTGGTACACTTTACGTCACCAACTCCCATCTTGCAGGGGCCAAAATCTACTTTGCCTATTACACCAATACGTCCACTTACGAGTACACGGATATCCCTTTTCACAATCAGTATTCGCATATTTCTATGATGGACTACAATCCCAGGGAGAGGGTGCTGTATACTTGGAATAACGGACATCAAGTGCTCTACAACGTTACACTGTTCCAAGTTATTAAGACTTCTGGGGACTGAGCCAAGCACCAAATTACTTATACAAATACTGTGATCATTGTTTGGGCGGGACTCAATGATTGGAGGGTGCAGTCTATGGGGTAGGTGTATGGGGACATATTCTCTGATTTTTATAAAACTGGATAGAGTGTTATTATCCACAATCTGAAATGAACTGTGACAGCAACATCAAAGTACAAAGACATGGACTGTTTTTGCTTTACTTTTTGTGATGAGTCCGCATGGTTCTTCTTTTTATCTGTTGTGAGAAAATAAATATCAGTCTTTACCATATAATCTTGGTACATCTTTGCTTTCTATTCACTTGGACCCCTGCTGTGATTTTGGTAGTAATCGCTGCCTGAAGGTGTCTCAAAATGTGGTTTATTCTTAAAATGAGCTTATTAAAAGATAGATGTGTGGAGTGTTTTTATTGTAACTTTTCTTACAACTTATAACAGAAGTGATAACCAAAAAGAAAGGCATTTAACTGTGTTCATTTTTCTGTGCTGTTTTTGAGGAAAAATTGGCAACTCATATGAACAAGGTTTTCCATCAGAGGAAACATTTAATATTGACAGTCTGTAAGGACGAGTGAAACACTTTCTAGACTGACAGAAAATGTTTGTTTTACAAGCCTGTCAATATTGCCGGCCAATATTGAATTGTTGTAACTGAACGATGCTCAAAATAGAATCTACAGAACAAATTAGTTGGAAGCTAATACATTATACTGGGAAATGTACCTATCTACTATTTACTATTGTTACTGTCCTAAACCTGACATGGGAGCCATTTCAATAATATTTCTAAACTGCACCTACATTTTACATAACTATTTTCATGTAACATTTCTGGTGGGGGATCCGTCACCTGCTTTCCTTCATTGAGATGTTACTGCTTTGCTTGGAATGTTCCACAGTATGGCATTAAGCTTAGTTTAGTCTTTGTTTGAAGAGACAATGTACAAAGACATTAAGCTCATAAAAACATAAATGTTCCACATCAGATTATAGCTACATAACTACTTTCAGTTTGCAGCCCCTGATTTACAGAAATAAATTATACAATGCAATTATATTCAACAATAAGATCAATTTACACTGTTCACTCTCTGACCCCCACACACTCACACAATATCACACATACAACACAAGCACATGTCACAACAATGAACATTTATAAAATCATGAGTTGGCATATCTATCGTGCATTTAGTCAGGCACAGGTGTGTTTATTGCCAAAAATACCCTGGAAATTGTTCATGTGAACGTGGTTGCCTCTCCACAGATCTGACCCATAACTTGGCCTGGTGGTGTCTCCTGCTTGTCTCAGTGGAGTTAAATAAGTCCAGTTGTGGAACATTTCAGACAACACAATAACATTTCTATGGAGACAAGCAGGTAGTGCATGCTCCATAATTAAGAAAAGGTACAGAGTGTATATTAATGAGCATTGTTTACACAGGAAATACATGTATATAAAATCAGGTATGTACGTGTGGCCCTTGAACTATCATCGATAACCTACTAAACACATGTAGCCGTGTACGGACATGTACAGACAGAAGAAGATTATATTAACAATGAAACCTGTACTCAGCATTTACACTCAACCCAATCTTTTACACTTCAACCCAATCTTATTCAAGAACACCAAGGTCGAATATGTTTATGTTAAGGAAAAAGCACAAAGAAAGAGCAAGAACTATATACATTTTATAATATACATTATTACAAAGATCTTATTTTAATGGACAGTGTAAGGTTTATAAATCATTATTCTTCACCGATCACAGAATGCAATAATCTTTTTATAGTGTATAAGGAATCAACACCTATGGTACAAAGACACATTCTTTACATTTCTTTTACAAGGCTTGAGAGGAGCAGCCATCTCAGATACAGAGGATGTTAAATAGGAAGCAGCACTTTTACTGTCTGTTTGTAACCATGGCGATCCTTTTCGTATGTGATGACCTTTGTATCAATAAAGTGCAGCACTGAAGAGCACCCGATGAGCTCAGACCCTGCTGTGGATGGCATTTACCACACAATACAGTAATGCAGCATGTTCAGGGGCAGGCTAAATACGCACTATAGGAAAAGTGTAATGTACTGATTGTGACCTTTAAGTAATGTTATTACCCCATCAAAATATACCTGGAGTTGTGTTTTGTTTCATTTACACGTGTTTGAGTAATCCTTTATTCCTTTCTTTTCCTTCATTAGTCTGTCTACATCTCCAAAGCTCAAAATGCTCCGTTTCACCCTGGACTTTCTAGCTAAGGTTTAAGGAGTTTAAAAACTCAATAGAGCACTTCCTGTATTGCCATACAACTTCACAAAGTGAAAGTGTCTCCAGGTATGTTTGTGAGGAGGAAACAACATTATGACCTAGATCAGAAAATAGTGTAATACTGTATGTCAAAATTACAGAAGCTACAATTGTTATTATAGTAATACTTCTATTATTTGCATATATAATTCAGTTAGTTATACTGTAGCACAGGGAGCAGGAAAAGAAAGCCTATCACTCTTATTCTCTTTCATGGAAAGAAAATTTATCAAAACATACTTTGAAAATAAATGTGCATAATATTAAACATGGCAAAAGGAGAAATTCAATTTGTCAGCTGGACAAAAGTTTATTTGGTCGAATACATTTTGCAGCTCATCCAAGCTGCTTCTTCAGTTCGGGTCAGACGCTGGTGGACACTGCCTATATCTGCCTGAAGGGAGGAGCTAACTACAATGAAATTACTATGAGACTACAACACCTATTTGTTTACAGTTTCTGTTAGTTAGGTAGGCCTCTTAAATATGCAGTGGAAGTGGTAGTTCAGAGTAATTTCATTGTAGTTAGCTCCTCCAGGCAGATCTAAAGTATTCGACCAAATGAACTTTTGTCCAGTTGACAAACTGAATTTCTACTTTTGCCACGGATTCTACCTGAACGACTGAGGGATTCTACACACATCTGAAGAACAACTACGAGCTAACCATTGCTGGACTGGTAAAAAAGCTGGAAAAGGACACAAAAAGGTTAGCAGAGAAGAGGAATTGTTTACGCTTTAACCTTAGATGTTGACAAAGGCAACAGGCTTTGCAGAAGAAAGCACCAGAACCAGGGCATAGGGCAATCAGGTTAACCCAGCGCTACCTGAGATGGGTGCTCAGCCTTAGAATCAGTTGTCTCAATTATGACATTAAAAACTTAAAATTTGAGATAGACAGCTTACTAAACAAGATAACGTTTCTAGTCCCTAAAGAAATGTTTCAAAGGCTCAATGACTTCATAGCCACGGATCAGTTGAGACAACACAACAAAACCAAAGAGCGGCACATTAGGAAGTTTACGCCAATCCAAGATCAATATCAAACTAACCTCAAGGATCGGAGTGACAAAAGGGAGGAGGATAAACCTAGCCAATCGGTGCACAAAGAACGCTGAGTGAAAAATCTTTCCACCCAGGTGCTTACTCAGGCAGAGAAAGAAGTACTTTCCAAAGGACTGAATTTCTCTCTAACTTCTAACTGCATTCCCACGGTGGATTACATCACAGCAGCAGAAACCACCATTAGGAACAACAGCTCACAGAGACTGAAGCTGGAGACCTTATACTGAAATCAACAGCTGCACTGAGCAATGCCAAACCTCCACTCTCCAACGTAACACCAGAGGAAAGGAAGGCCATTGTTGCTCTAGAGAAGGACCAGAGCATCAACATCCTGCCAGCTGACAAAGAAAGATGCACAGTGATCCTGAAATCAGCTAATTGATTATAAGGCTAAGGTGAACAGCCTACTCAGTAACACTGCAACCTACGAATTACTAAAACGAGACTCCACCAGTGGGTGCAAAAAGTAGATCATTGATTGCTTGAAGAAGCTGGAGGAGGAAGAAGTCACTGATCGACAGCTGTATTACAGACTGTATTCTGGTGACTCCATCCCACTTGTTCACAAACAAGGAGTACCACTCAGACCCATTGTATGTAGCACAGACTCCATCACATACAATGTGGCCAAACACCTAAAAACCAACCTGACTCTTCTGGTGGGTAACACGGAGCACCACATTGAGAACACAGCCAAATTTGTGAACAAAATCAAGCATCTCCAGTTTGACCTGGATGAGACAATGGTTTGATGTGACCTCACTTTTCACTTGTATCCCTACATCGGTAGCAGTGGAGGCAGCAAGAAGGAGACTACTGCAGGATACCGAGCTAGAAGAGAGAACCAAACTTTCACCCAACCAAATCTGACAACTGCTGGAAATTTGTTTGAATACCACCTATTTCCAGTTTAGAGGAAACTTCTACAGGCAAATCCATGGCCGTGCAATGGGCTCACCGGTCTCCCCTATCATGGCTAACTTATACATGGAACAATTTGAACAGAGTGCTTTGGCCTCATATCCAGGCACTACTCCCACACACTGGTATCACTTTGTTGATGATCATTTTTTAAAAATCAAAATTCAAGATTTGGAACCTTTTACTGCACATGGGTCATTCCAGAATTGTAGGACATTTTACGTCCCACCCATCAAATATTAAATAATCCACATACAAAATATTAAAACATACAGTTTCTGAGTGAATTTACTTGTCCTGAGACCAAATCTAAAAAAAAAACTAAGAGAAAAGAATGCATGAAAATAGTTTTTAAAATACAAAATAAGACTTATTTGCCATTTTCCTCTTGTCCCGCCCCTCTAATGGCCAAATTGAATCTCAAATAAAACAGTTAAAATTGAATTGAAATTTCTTGTTTTTTCTATAATTTGTTTCATTGCCATTGCTTGTAACTGTGGGAACATTTGTTTTAATAGACATAATATTTCAAATAATTATTATTATTCATGGAACATGTGTCCCACAACATGCACGCAACCCTGTTACCATAACATTTTTAGTCTGGTAGAAGAAGAAGAAAACAGTAAACCATATGATCCCCTGGACTTGACATCATCAAACAGTTTTCCAAAAGAATGGGCAGAGCAAAGGTTTATCTTCTCTTCTATTTTTCATATTTTTATAAAACAGTTAGACAATTTTTTTTTCCTTTACGTATTTGCATAAATAAGTTTTTCCTCTTGATTAGTAATAACTGCTAGCTAAACAGCTAGCTTCTATTCCTGAGATAAAGCTAACATTAGCGCGATTTTGCAACCCTGTTACCTGCAACCCTGTTACTGTGATTAGAGTAAATAAATAAATAAACCATATAAATCATATAATAAAAATTTTACCATTGACCGTCAGCTGAGCTAATCAAGCATTTAATAGTTTATTACCTTTAATAACTCTCTAACTCTAACTCTCTATAACTCATTATGGCTCTGAATGGCTATGCTAACAAGACCCCACATTCCACTCCCACTGCATATTCAGTAGGCCTACATAACTAACAAAAACTGTAAACAAATAAGTGTGATAGTCTCAGAGTAATTTCATTGTAGTTAGCTCCTCCCTTCAGGCAGATATAGGCAGTGTCTACCAGCGTCTGACCAGAACTGAAGAAGCAGCTTGGATGAATGTCGAAACCAGTCCAGATGACAAACTGAGTTTCTCCTTTTGCCATGGATTCTACCTGGATGACTGAGGGATTCTACACACATAATATTAAACAATACCAATAGATAAAAATAAAAAAAAATTCATTGTTATACATATTCCATCTAAGGAAACTGGGACAAACCAAATAGTCTTTGTAATACAATCTATTACTGGGGTTTTGAGGTTCTGTCAAAACAAACAAAAAGTAAATTTCATTTGATGTGTGGTTTAAAACGAAAATATAGTACCAGAACAGGCAATTAAAATAAGACATGATACCACAGGAGCTTCTAATGATAGAGCCCTCCTCATTTAACTAGATAAAAAAAGGCTATGGAAAAATAATGAGCATGCACAATTAAAGCAGATTGCTTCATCATGCCAGTGTATTAAAAAGTCACTATATTGTAATAAGCGATCATTCATTCCCAGTTTTCAAAGTAGTGCTGTAGCTGAGGGAGTGAGGAAGACATGTGTTGCTTTGCTGCTTATTCCTACTTTCTGCAACTTGACATCGCCTCAAGCCCTGTTCTTGAGAAGCCAAATTAAGATTTCAATGTCTGAATTTTTATGGGATGTGACAGTAAGGATGCTTTTTTTGCAGATTCTTTTTTTTTTTTTTTACCACTTTTTTCATTTCAGTTCTAAAAAATACAGTATCTGTTTATTGGTTTCAAAAGTTAAAGAAAAGAAAAATGACTGGCATGCAAAATGATGGGGCACATCTTGGTTATGGACATATTGGACATATTTTACTTTTTCGAAATCAGCCCCAAGGAAAATGGGCAAGAAAAAAAAAAAGAAACGGACCAAAGCCTCTCCAAATGTATCTTGTAGGGCATTGTTCCTAGTCAAAAATTATAAAGAAAGGAACCTATTTTAGGTAAGAAAGAAGGTGGATAAACATTCAGGTACATGTAAAAAACCCACTTGAAGCCTAATAAGAACGTACTATATGTTTATCCAAGGCATGATAAAAGGAGAAGTTCAATTTGTCAACTGGACAAAGTTTGTTTGGTTGAAAACGTTCCGCCGCTCATCCGAGAGGCTTCGTCAGCTCACTTTATCCAAGGCACTTATTACTTTGAGGGAATTAACACAAGGGAGTGGTAACTGTTTGTTTTTCCCGTATCCATGGAGACTGTGCAAGAGGCTATCTAAGGAGCTAGCAATGGACATTTAAGATGCTATAAGCTTTTTACACCATACGTGGCAGTACATGTGGCAGAAGACTTTCCAGAGGAAATACTCCAAGATCTTCCAGAGGAAATTCTTTGAGGGAATGGCCCATTTCATCACAAACTGAAACACCAGAGCAGAGTAAGAATGAGGCTTTTCCTGTTGTGTTCACCTGGTTCCCACTGGACACTGCTGTGATGCTGCAGGACACAGATGGGGGGCACTTGTTCATCCACAAGATCTGCTGGCCCTGCCTGACCAGTCCTCCTGTTAAACTGCACTGAGACCTCTCAGGTCAGGTCTCATTTACGTTGCTCTTCTGAGCATCTAATCTGAGTAGACATTTTAACAAATCTCTTTAATCATAAATCATTGGGCTGGGATTGACAAACTGATCTGTAAAGCTGGCTACGTGATCAGCTGTGAGATGGAGACATTTGTCACAGTGAGGGACAGGAGGACACTGGACAAACTGCTCTCCATCACGGACACTCCTGCTCACCCACTGCACCAGACAATAGAGGGACAGAGGAGCTCATTCTCCAACAGGCTCCAACAGGCTCCTACAGCTCCGCTCAAACAGAGAGAGATACAGGACTACATTCATACCATACTCCATACAACTGTACAGCAACTCACCCTTATGTAACAGATAATACTCCCTACAACTGTACAACAGCTCAGTCTTAAGTAACGAATAACCTTATGCCATGTCAATCAGCATATCATTGCACTGCCTTTCTTGTCTCTTGTATATAGCTGTGATTTTATATTTTATTACTTATTTTTCTATTTTATTTTGGCTTGTTCATACACATTTATTTATATAATTATGTCTTTTGACACCTGTCTCTTACTATCTTTTTTGCTACTTATTCTGAATTTATTATTACTATTTATTTTTTTTACTCTTTGTTATTATATTATATTGTGATGAGGGAGTTACTGTGTCCAAATAATTTCCTTTAGAGACATCTTTGTGACAAACAACATTATAACAGCAGAGTCAAAGACAGAAGTGCCTATAACAGCTCCGTCACATGCACTCACCTTGATTGAAAAAGGCAGTGATAAAGTACAGGGTCAGAGTAGTATAACAACATGCACCCTTGAGAGAACATCTTAATTTTCAACAGAACAAAGCTTTTTCCTCATCAAGGTTGGATAGTGGCTGATTATGTTTCAAGATCTTAATTTGGGTCACTAAAGTGCACGAGTCATCCTTGAATATTTTTGCTTTTTCAAATGAAAATTGCAAAAGCAAACAGAACATGTTTCCCCGTAATTCCTCTATTTATCGACTAACAAGCATGTATGAACTGCTCAGCTAACAACAATCAAAGATAGCAACCCCACTTAACTGCGCTTTGAAGTTAATTATCGCTAATGGACTTTTGCAGCCCCATTTGTGAAGACATATTTAACAGGATCCATGTCCTGCTTCATACATCTGAAAAATGTCATTCATAATGCAAGTACAATGAAGACATCACAATTAGCTGAATAATTAGGTGCTTTTCCCTTAATTTGCAGTCTAGCAAAATAGTCAAATGGTATGAAGCACAATAGTGCAATTATGAAGAGGGGAACATGAAAGTAAAAAAAACAGGATTCCATGGCTCTTCATAAAAAGCATTAACTGCCAATCCTTCATTAAACTTAATAATATGGATGTTTTCAACAATAGCAATTGCTCAGTTTCAGATGATAACACAACATTTAATAAAAGTCAAACAAATAGTGCAAAACAATACACATTAGCCTTTGGCTAACCAATTCTTTTCCCTGGCTAAGATCTGAACCTCACTGTCCTCAAATGAATGGCCCGTGGCTTCTAGGTGAAGATGTACGGCAGATGACGGTCCACTCTGGCATGCCCGTCTGTGTTGGTACATAGGGTGACCACCGGCATGAAACAGGAAAGGAGGACACTTGTGTCCAAAAAGGAGGACAAAGGCCCTAAAGTGAGGACACCTTGGTTTTTTTTTGTTTGTTCTTTTTTTTTTTATATCTGCAAAGTGCGAGGGGGGGGGGCATTTCGGATGTCGCGCACAGGGATCCAAGGAGCGCTCAGGGAGTTAGTGTGTTTGCTCAGACACCTAAAAAATTAGGGGGAACATTGGCCATGTCCCAATTCCAAGTATTACTAGTCGCAATAGAATAATATTTGTGTCTTTAGGGAACAAGGAGCAGACCACCCGACTCATTGAGCTGAGGCGGGATCTGTTCCATTTCGCAGACGCCCATGTGATCCCCGGACTGCACTCAGGGTTGAGCGAGTATGCACCACCTCGACTGCAGACTGAAACCACACTCCGAACCGTGCATTCGCTGAATTGGGAAACGGCGAACATCGCAGAGTAGCAAGTGTAAATAATGGGTGGGGATTTATGACGATTTATGCAACGCTGGCCGACGAGAGTCCGAAAGGAGGACAAAATTTAAAAAAGGAGGACACGTGACAGACGGCCGGACAGACAGCTCTAAAACCGGACTGTCCGGACGAAATCCGGACGAATGGTCACCCTATTGGTACATCCTCTTGTGAAGTGGCTGCTTGGTTTCTCCAATATAGCGCTCACTGCAGTCTTCACTACACTGAATGGAGTAGACCACATTGCTTTGTTTATGGCTCGGTGTTTTGTCCTTTGGGTGGACGAGTTTTTGTCTTAAAGTGTTTGTGGGCTTGAAATAAACTGGGATTTCATATCACCCAAAGGACCACCCATTCATTTGAGGACAGTGAGGTTCAGATCTTAGCCAGGGAAAAGAATTGGTTTGAGAGGGGAGTTAAAGAGGCTATTTTTGTCAAGAAAGAGAATCCTTCTCTGAACAGAAATGGTGGAGTCAGACATAATTTGTCTCCCATCTATAATTCTATTCTTAAGCCTAGATCAAGCAAACAGGGGAACAATAGGGCTAGCCAGGTCAGGGCCAGTTGTGTGGATTAATAGGTATGATAATCTAGACGCCAGAGAAACAAAAGACTGAAACCAATGAGATAGTTTCGGAAAGTAGTTAGCTAGTTAGCTCCTCCCTGCAGCAAGATATAAGCAAGTGTCTTACCAGCATTCTAAATTAACTAGAGCTGACGAAGCCTCTCGGATGAGCGGCGAAACGTTTTCGACCAAACAAACTTTGTCCAGTTGACAAATTGAATTTCTTCTTTTATCATGGATTCTACCTGGACGACTGAGGGACTCTTCACGCATCTTTACTCAAACATGTGTGAATGAAACAAAACAAAACTCTAGGTATGTTTTTGATGAGGTAAGCGTTATAATATGGTTTAAAGCTCACGAGTCAATTTTGTGGAATATAGGACCTTTTAGGAAAACAGTCTGTTAGTATCTTATTCTATATTCTGAAAACCACCTAAAGTACTATGAATGTATAAGATGATTTAAATAATACAGCCATAATAAAAAGTGCTAAAAAAGGATTTGAATGCATTTCATTTTTTGCTAAGCTTGTACAGCACTGATCACATAGCACAAACTTGACCTTAAATGTGAGGATGATCTTCTTCAGCTGATTCGCCATTTATCCAACTTATTCTTTAGTCTAATGTGGCACAACACAGCCCCTGTTCCTTCCCTTGGGAGCGCATAAGAAGAATTGACTATGTGAGAGAGACTGGCTGTGACATGGGGCATTATCATTCCCCTTCATCCCAATGATATTTTCATCTAGTGCCAGTGATGAGGACAATCAAGCTCTTGGGCAATAAACCAAGCTCAAGATTCAGCTCTCAATTCAAGGTTATTGGGTGCAGCTAAGGAAGAGTTATTCAAGTTCAGACCGTTTCATATGCAGAGAATTTGGAAAAAGCGCATATAAGAATGGCATCATAATAGTTTAATTAGATTTGACGTGTATAAAGAAATAGCAAAGGCAGAAGTTTCAAGGTGTAAAGTTAAAAACACCTTAAAGAAAATATTTTGTATGTTATGTATTAGTATTATCCATCCATCCATCTTCTTCTGCTTCTCCATTTCTGGGTCATGGGGGCAGCAGTCCAAGCATATCTGCTGCCCAGAACACAATGCATCAGCCCCCATGAATCCTCCCGCGGGTGGTGGGCCCGTGGGAGGATGGCCTACTTCACAACTGGCCTTGATGTACTTCTGTCATGGGGGCTACGTATTAGTATTAAATTATTATATTTTGTTTAATGTAAACTGCAATATTGATCTAAAACAGCTCAACAACTGGAACAAGTCCACTGACTCTGACTCGCCATGTCTTTGTTGCATGTCACTCTAGCAAGCAACTGATTTTCATGATTTTATTGTTCTGAAATGGCTACATAACATTTTTAACTATGCATGTCCTGGAGTCTGAATGTTTTGAATAATTACAAGAGAGTACAGAGAAGTGGGCAGGATTAGGGGGGAGGTGACAGGAATTTTCAGAGCACTTTAAACTCAAATTCATGACAATACAGCATTGCTCATGCATGAATCAATCAAAACACCACTCTGAGTAAACTAGTGATGGGGAAAAACATTAGCAAATGGCTAAAAGCTCATTTAAGTCTATTTTGCCTATAATTGTCCTATATTGCACGAAATTGACTCTTGTCAGCTTTAAGCCATGTTAAAATGTAGTTGCCTCCTCAAAAACATACCTGGAGTTGGTAAATGCTCACATTTTTACATTGCGCTTTTCCACTTCCATGGCACTCAAAGCGCTTTACATTACGGAACCACTCACCAATTTACACACATACACCAGTGTACAGAGACACTAGGGGCGAGGTGGGTCAGTGGATCTAACCGCTCAACCAATGATGTTTATGCTGAGAGCAGAATTCGAACATCCAACCTTCAAATCAGTGGACAAATGCTCTACCACTGTTTCATTCACACATTTGAGTAACCATTTACTATTAGTCTGTCTACATCTCTGAAGCCCATAATGCTCTGTTCCACCTTGTGACGTCATGAAGCAGTAGTTTTCAAGTTAACAACTACAACTTTTACCTTTTTTTAGTAGCGATTGCAGGAGGTTGTGGCAATGGCTAGTCAGGAGAGAGCAAGGCACAATCACTCACGTTCTTTTGGGAAATACAGGATTAGTTGTCCATGGAAATGTATTCAGTTCAGGGATCATTTTTACCATAGAGCAAATATATTCAGAGCCCACTACATTACAGAAGTATAAGGTAAATTTGAGAACTCTGAAAAGCCATACAATTTATGATGCCTTTCAAATTCCTTTAAAAAATTTGTAATAATAAACAAAAAAATGCTAATGAATGAAGCACAGTCACCATATCAGTGCATTGACTCAGTAGTGGAATAGTCCTTGATAGCGTTTAGTGGAATTTAAGCTCATTGTTCTGTATTCTTCAGAAATTGCTATTCACTGCCAACATGCACTATAAAAGAATGAATCTGGATTGCTTTTAAAATACTGTACAGCAATAAACAAGCAAGGCAGTACAGCCTTTCACTGAATTGACTGATGTTATTGTTCAGCTAAGAAATAAATAGCCTCGCTAAAAATACCTACAAAGTATCTTACCATATGTCTGTTCAGCCAACAAAACATATTTGATTATTCGGTTATTAGGTAGATAAAGATATCTCCCATATATACTGTATATATATATATGTCCATCTCTTTATACAGTTTATGGTATTTCGAGGAAAAGGGGATGCTTAAAGATCCCATGTCATGGTACTTCTTGATGCTTTTATATGGCTCCTTAATGGTTCCCTAATACTGTAAATGTATCCTTCTTCAAAATCAAGACTCAGTGCATGAGAAAGACCCATGAACACAGTCATAAATATCTCTCTGGAACACTCCATTATGGGCATTGTTGCTTGAATGCAAATGAGGAGGACAGAGATAGGCCAGAGCAGCGGGTGGGAGCGTGGCCAAACTCTCCACTCTTTCCTTTTTAGCGATGCGATGTGCGCTGGCCCCACTTCCGCGTTTTTGCGCGGAGGAAGAGATGAGAAGCGTTCCATTGAAAAATAAACGCATTTCCACAGAAAATAACATTAAACCACTGCTGTTTAAGAGGTTCGGAGTGTCGGATAAAGGACATCCGAGCCTGGAAACACTCTCATGTGCCTCCAGGCAAATAAAAAAACGCATCTCGCATTGCGTACCTCGTTCGCAGTCCAAACTCTCTGGGCGTGATTTACACAGAGTGTGGGTAGAAACACAGATGGACGGTGGAAATGCATTTGCCTTTTTTCTTCATTGTGACGTAACATAGTTTCCTTGTTCAGAATCGCCCGTTTGAGCTGTCTTTTTTTCAAACGCAGAAAAGGACCGCAAATGCTCAGTTTACACATTTCGCAACTTTTAGCCATGGGGGGCTAAACAGGGTAGGGGAGCTCACATTAACGTTCAAAAACCTCAGAAAGTGAAAATTTCATGCCATGGGACCTTTACGTTCTCCTAACACTATTATACTTAATTGCTAACTTCTTTCCAAAATGAGATAAATATATGCAACTGTTAGAAAGATATCCATAAATTATATGAATTAATCCATTCATTATACTTTTTAACCAAGCAATTAAAAGTCAGTGATGAATATTGCAGGTGAAACTGTAATGTCCTACAGGCATATACTGAGATAGTGTGCAGTGAGGTGAGGACAGGCCTGGTTGCAGTATACAGATGATGTGGTGACCCAGGGGCTTATAAAAGCAGAACGTTTATTAGCCCCCTCCCTCCCCCTGTGCTGGTGCCCTGAGTGTCGACTCCAAACTAGACACAAACAAAGCAGGATCGTATTTATCAAAGTAGGGCACGGCAGGATATCCAACAACAACATCTTGTAATCTCTAATGAAAACAAAGTAAAAAGAAAAGCATGCTGCATAGAGATGGTGCAAGTGTGTACAGAATGAATATTTAGATCATCATGTTACTTTTTATTGTGTGAAGTATCCCTCAGTCATCCAGGTAGAATCCATGGCAAAAGGAGAAATTCAGTTTGTCAACTGGTCGAATACGTTTCGCAGCTCATCCAAGCTACTTCTTCAGTTCTTGTACTGAAGAGATCAACTTCTTCAGTTCTTGAACTGAAGAAGTAGCTTGGATGAGCTGTCCAGTTGACAAACTGAATTTCTCCTTTTGCCACGTGACTTTTTATTGTTCTGAATGAATATGCACTCCCCCTTCAGAGCACTATCACAACACAATCAGGGTGCATCCCGCTAATGTACATCGTATCAGCTTTGTGAAGCTGTAGTGTATGTATGGGCTGAGCATTGGACAGAATCGCCCAGGCCTTGCTGTGTGTGTTCTGTGTGGAGTTTGCATGTTCTCCCCGTGTCTGGGTGGGTTTCCTCTGGGCACTCCGGTTTCCCCCATCAACCCAAAACATGCACCATAGGTAAAATCCTCCAGCTGAGGTCCTGACCAAACTGAAGCAAGAAGATCATGGAGATGGTCCCCGGGCGCAGTAATGTGCTGCCCACTGCTCCTAATAACAGGATGGGTTAAATGCAGAGAAGAATTTCTCCTGTGTGAGATCAGTAAAGTCACTTCTGAATTGTACTGCTAACCACAAAGAGGGTTCGAATAAGACCTGTGAGAGAATTACTCAGACATGCATGGATGACATCTAAAACCTCTTCAGGCTGTTTTTGATGATGTTTTAACACGGTAGAAGGCTCAATAAAGTTGATTTTGCATAACTGTCCTTCTTTAAGTCTGACCTTGACCAGGCTAACTTGGCTAGTGCATTTTCCATAGTTGTATCAAACAGCCTAAATCTAGATCTATTCCTGGTTTTAAGAGTTTGGCGAATGTCTCAACCTTTCACCCCATATCACACTTGCATGTGACTTTAAGCCAATAACAGCCATAGTAAAACATAGATGAGATAAAACCATGGTCAAAGAATAATTTAGGTAATTTTAGGTTTGGGATTTTTGAGATTAAAAGTGTTTAATTAAAAGTATTTTAATTTATTCCGATTTAAGGACTACCATTTTTCCAAGCATTACCCAAAATGCATTATTTTGTGTAAATGCAGTACAATGTAAAATCAAAAGGAGCTTGTAAAGACAGAGTGTGACAGGAGAAGAGCAATTCAGGTTTGAACTGTCAGATCACAGCTCTGCTCTGACTGTATGTCACTGTGAAGAGACTCTGTAGATCAAAGCGGCGCTGACAGTTAGACTCATCACTTGGATCTGTGCTTCACAAAAACAGAACATGGCTGTGAGAAATAGCAGGGTCAAAAAACATGGGACAGAAGCACGAGGGAAATAAAGAAAGTGTTGTTCGACAACAGCTACTGCAAAATATTCAGTAGGTGTAGGCTGAACTCGACCTACATACACCTATACACGTAGAGTACATACATACGTGAGACTTCATACAATGTCATTTCCTGTGTCTTTCTTTGTCTCTATCTGTTACCTGTTCTTATGTAAATGTACAAAAGTGTTGACTTATGATCAACAACGTTCTTGGCCTTGTGTTGTTGTGTTGTTTTATTATATGTTGATGATTGAAGCTGCAGTGCTCCAGGCTGAAAAACACAAACAATTACATATTGATCTGTGTGGGGAGCAGCCATGAAATTACTTCACTCAAATACAAGATGATTTAGTTGTTTGAACTGTAATATCAGTATTAGCCCAGCCTCTATACAGCTGACCAGTGTCATTTAAAACAAACATGCAAATGTGTTACAACATATTTATAGTCAGTGTATACAACAGTATTGTCACTCTGCTTGCACAGTGTCTCCTTCTGTCACCTCCAAAGGCATACAAACTAAAGGTAATTAAAGACAGCCGCCTCGGCCCTGCATCTATAAACATTGCAGGCTGCAGGCACCATGCTACATTAATATGCAAATTGGAGCTTGGGTGGCCATCACAGCATTTTACTGATCCACTTATTAAATAAATTCCCCAAAACAAGCAGCGGGAGCCACTGAGGGAGTGAGAGGGCTTTCCCCCTATCCGTGCATATTAATGTGCTTTTATCAATTTAACATTCTTCACAGGAGGGAGTCGCGTCACACTGGCAGAGCCCCTCAGAGCCAGGCCCCTGCTGCACTAACAACCATCTGCTAAGCACTCAATCACTTAAACTGCCCAATGAGGTTTGGACTGAGGAATAGCACCCTAAAGTGGCGTAATATTTATGGGTGTTGTTGTTTGGGCTACCTCCAAAAAGGAATCCCTTGTGGACCAGGGGAATTAAGACTTTCCAAAATAAAACATTATTATTTCTAATGAGTCCTGGATTTTCACAGACTACTGGCCAGTCTGTGCACAGCCTGAGCTTGTCTCCTGCCGTGCTCCACAGCCTCTCAATGGTATCATCAACTGATTCAGTGAAAACAACAGGTGAAGCCAAAATGCTGCAGTCTCTGAGGAGCAGCAGTGTCACACTGTAGCTGGGGCTGAGTGAGACTGCAGAGCTGAGATTGGATTTCACATGTTTCTGTTGACAGACCAGAGAAGAAAGCCCCTGACAGTAAACAATCAACTGAAGAGTATTATATCAACTTTTTCAGTGACAACTCGAGACAATGTGCAGGGCAGTTACAGCCTGAACCTGCAGTGAGGAACATATACTTTCAGAACCACAAGTACAGCGTTCCTTTTGGGAGCTGTGTGAATGATTTGAGTCTATTTCATTTCATTTGTATCGGACATGACCGCAGGTAAAAGCTAGAGCATGGGGACATTAGCAGGCTTTGAGAACCATTAATAGCCATTACTAGAAAATCAAGGGGCCACAGAGAGCAATTATGTGCTTTGAGTTTTAAAACCCTGCGTAGAAAATTGATCACTGAAGAGTAGTGAATACAGAAAGTGAGCCATTAGGGATGCACCAATCCATCTTTTTCTGTTCTGATAACAATACCCTGGCTTTAAGTATATGCCAAGACTGAAAATACAATTTATTTCCTTTAAACACAAACAGGAAAAATGTGTTTTGTAACTTTGATTTATCGTTTAAAGCAATTATTGAATAACTTTGAAAATGTCTAATATTATGAGCCACTTTGCCCACTAAATAGTTTTATTACACCAGTTTATACACCAAAATGGGATATTGGGTGAACCAATATCTTGGAAGCTAATACCCGTTTCAACGGAATTTTCAACATCCGTGCTGATATCCTATACCATTATTGTATTGGTGCATCCTTATATGTGTATATGCTACAGAGAAACTCCATTTTATGAAGAGATATGACAATAAATAAAATGTATTTTGATATACAAATTATGTAGTAGGGTCAGTTAAAAATTAATGCCAAAAAGGCCTTGTGTTATAAGTGAGAATAAAGCTAAGTTACTAGATGTTACTAAGCAGGTATGCCTTTCTGCTACAGTGATATGCAGCATTTTGGTCCTCTGAGGCATATATTTCAAAATGGAGCTGGTAGATGCTCACTTGGTCAAATGTGAGGGGGGACGCAGAGCTCAGGCGACACCAATAGGAGAGTCTGTAGCTGGGAAGATAAGGCAGAGGTGATGGAGGTCACACTGCCCACTGTACAGGGATGTAACCGCCGGTCAATTCAATTTTCTTAAGGAGACAGGAGACTGGTCTGCAATCAGAACATTTCATATCACAACTGGACCTCTGCCTTAGCCTTTTTCTCTATCTTACTAGAGGAAGAAGAAGCAGCGGGTGAACATTAAAAACGAATGTCACACCAGCAGAAAGGATGAGGAGTGGGAGATATGGACTAAAGAAGAAGAGTGTAGCTCCTTTGTGTCTCAAGCTTGTAAATTAGACAGGCTAACATTACATGATCACTGCTTTAAATACAGATCTATTATCATCTCAAAAGGAGCTTTCTGCATTTATTTACTATAAATACTGCAGGATCTCTTGAGATGTGTACTTATTGATTGAAATTCTATGGTTTGAAAGTCTTACTACTCACTGTTTTTTGAATGTGTGATGAATAAAAAAATTGTCAGCATAGTAAAATATGCACACTAGGCTCAAATGACAGCAAGGTAGTTCTGAGACTAAATTAGCAAGTTTCAAAGATAGCCATCCGGAAAAAGTTTTTGAAATATTTACTGTATGTCTGGAAATAACTTTCAATCTGAAGGTATTGGGCTGAGAAGTTAGTTACTGGGCTGAGAAGTTAGAAATTTATAAACTGTCCTGTGTTAGATTAACTTGGCCCAAAGGGAGGAATTATAGCCTAAAACTGCCTTCCCATTGTTCTTTAATAACTTCTCTCTCACAGCTGACATCCTACAAATTTTCAAGTTGTTCTATGTTATTGCCTATCCTAAACCATTGTCCGGATAACTCCCTTTGAAATGTTTTCTACCATGGACCACACCTAGTCGAATGAGGGATTACACAGGGATTAAGCTCAAAATCTGGAGATGGGTCCCCCGACAATGCACTGTGGTCGCCCACTGCTTCTGACAGGTTTCCCCAGTGACATGGAAGGCTGGGTCTTTAAAAAAAATGCAATATAATAAACCCTAGATGAGACCCTCTGGGTCTTATTATTGCAGCAAAAGGAGAAATTCAATTGGTCAACTGGACAAAAGTTTATTTCGCCGAATACATTTCGCAGCTCATCCAAGCTGCTTCTTCAGTTCTGGTCAGACGCCGGTGGACACTGCCTTATATCTGTCTGCAGGGAGGAGCTAACTATAATGGCAGCACGGTGGCTGAGTGGCTAGCGCTCATGCTTCACAGCAAGAAGGTTCTGGGTTCGATCCCCGGGTCGCCCAGGCCTTTCTGTGTGTGTTCTGTGTGGAGTTTGCGTGCATGGTCTGGGTTTGATCCCCGGGTCGCCTGGGCCTTTCTGTGTGGAGTTTGCATGTTCTACTCTTGTCTGGGTGGGTTTCCTCCGGGCACTCCGGTTTCCCCCATCAACCCAAAAACATGCACCATAGGTAAAATCCTCCAGCTGAGGTCCTGACCAAACCAAAGCAAGAAGATCGTGGAGATGGTCTCCGGGTGCAGTCGTGTGCTGCCCACTGCTCCTAATAGCAGGATGGGTTAAATGCAGAGAAGAATTTCTCCAATCAATAAAGCTGCTTCTTCTTCTTCTTCTTCTAATGAAATTACTTTGAAGCTACCACACCTACTTGTTTACCATTACTGTTAGTTAGCCATTCAGGCTATGCTATCATAATGGGTGTTTTCACACCTCTGGACCAGACTTGGCTAGTCCTAGTGTTTTCTTTGTTTGTTTTGATTTAGGTTTGAGGATAGAGTTACAGATGGGAGACAAATGATGATTGAGACCTCCATTTCTGTTCAAGGAAGGATTCTCTTTCTTGACAAAAATAGCCTCTTTAGATTGTATTACAATAACAAAAGACATTAAGTATTGTTAAGTGGTTTCTGCTCATATTGCATTACAATAAAAAGATGTTAAGCATAAATGAACTAATACAATTCACATAAAATTATAATACTTTCTCAATAGACCTGGTGGTTGATGCTGTTGCAGTATTCCCACAATGTTGAATTTGCATTTACTGTACTGACTGATTATGCTATGAAAGGACAAGAAAGCGAACAACATCACAAAGCACCTTTACAAACAATTTGGGCAAAACCTTAGACAAACAGGCTGGTGCTGTCGGGATGTTGATTTACAGAAAGAGAAGAATGCCTTTTCCTTCCCCAGGGCTTTAATTATTCATATCAGTGTGCGCTTGACTTTCAGGAGAGTAGAGCAGTCACACACAGGCCACCCTGAGGATCAAACTCTGTAACACAAGAACCGCTCCAAAGATACAAACGTCCTCAGAAGGAGAGAGGAGGAAGAGGAGATGAAGAGGGGATGAAGAGGGGAGGAGAGGTATTGTAGGCAGTGAGCTAAAAGAGATGCCTGCAAACACCCACAGACCTACACAAGAACTAAATGCAACTTCTTTAACTTCCTCTGCCCACCTACAGCCAAACAGTTGTGTTTACTGCAATAGAACACGTTTTGAGAGGCTAAATATACTGGGTTTGTTTACATATTGGTACAAGCAAACATAGATACACGTTTAAAAATGGGAAACCCACACAAAAATCATGAAAGCAGTCAGATCATCGAAAACTTTCTCCTTATTCCAACCAGATATTTTTAAATTCATAAGGTAACACTAAAGCATTAACACCAAAAGATTATGTTCTTAGGAAAAGTGAAACATACATATTCAATGGATGTCTTGTAAAAGGAAAGAAACTTCTTTTTAGCTTGTGTAAATGTCTTGTCTTGTGACTGACAGTCAAAATGGCACTGGGTTTGAAGGTCATTATTCTTGTACAAAAGTATGGAGATATGGGGCTCTGTGGCATTTTGTCTGCTCATTTAAATATCTACAGACGTGTCTCCTGTTGGCAAAGGACTTGACAAAGGACAAAACACTGTACGGAGGGAGATATTTTGAAAAAAATTAAAATATCGGAATTGTTGTTTTGGCGATTTACAATATTAAGTACATCATCTAAAATAAAAACTCTAAAAAGGACCTTAATAAGACAATAACATCAGATTTTTCTACCATTTAAGATTCATTTTGTGGTCCGTTTTGTGCTAGACTTGAACCTTAACCAAGACATATAGAGATACATTTTAGCACATTCCTGATGCTTTGTTTAAATATCTGAATTCATTATCATAATGAACATTAATTCTTGTCAATATTGTCTTATACTGTCTGTTATAATTTTTCCTATTGATTACATTGTACTTTGCCATGAAATATCCAAACAGTTAATTCACAAATGTTGAACCTGATCATTTCTATTGGTGACTAGACCTCAGAACTCACTGTATTACAACAAAAAGCAGCATTTTAACAAGTTACTAAGATGTATTAAAGGGATAGTTTTTGTTTTGTTTTTTTATGTGAATCTCTATGGCATCCCCTTCAGCAGTGTCGTGCATTAACAATGACTTACCCCTGACAGTGTCCTCTGAGCCGAATTCTGCCTCAGTTCTGGCGCTGACGAAAGTAGGTCTGGAAAGTTAGCGGGGACAGCTAATAAAGCTTGTTTTTCTTCTCAAAACAATATTTGTCCAAAAAGTGATATATTTGCGTCACAAAACAGTTGCACACGAAAAAGTCAGCAGTCTAAATTGCTTGGTGCTATTTTCTCTTGAGTCGTATCACTGCGCGCCTATTATTATTACACTGTAAAAAAGAATGAGTTGAATTAACTTAAAAAGGTAACGCAACCTGCTGCAAAAGACTTCTGAGTGTATTCAACTTTAGGCCAGATAGTTGTGCTGACTTATTGTCTAAAGTTTGCATTTGTTCACGCAAAAGAGAATGTTAAGTTGACACAACTTAAAATCACAAGTGTAGTCAAATAGCAACTTGGATTACATCCATATTGAAATATTAACTACTAGAAGAAGAAGAAGTGACTTTATTGATCTCACACAGGAGAAATTCTTCTCTGCATTTAACCCATCCTGTTATTAGGAGCATGTGAACCGCCGTCTGCATTCACAATGTCCACCTGTTGTCCTTAAGTTGAGAATTGCGCATGCGCAGTGACAGGGAATAATCGTTGTCGACCACAAATGGAAAATGTCATTTGTCTCAACTTAACTGTTGACTTTCATTAAACTAAAGGTGAAGAAAATTGACTCAACTCATTTTTACGAGTTATTTGAACAAGTTTGTTTATTCAACTCTGAATTCTAATTTCAGTTAACTATTCAGCAAGTTGGACTTTTTAGAGTGTATTAGCCTGTTCACTTGTACGTAAGTGGCGATGTTTGCAAGTGAACAGGCTAATAATAATAGGCGCGCAGTGATACGACTCGAGAGAAAACAGCACCAAGCGATTTAGACTGCTGACTTTTTCGTGTGCTACTGTTTTGTGATGCAAATATATCACTTTTTTATTGTTTTGAGAAGAAAAACAAGCTTTAGTAACTGTCCCCGCTAACTTGCCGGACCTTGCCGGACATTCGTCAGCGCCAGAACCGGGCAGAACTCGGCTCAGAGGACGCTGTCAGGGGTAAGTCAGTGTTAATGCATGACACTGCTGAAGGGGATGCCATACAAATTCACCTCAAAAAACCCGAACTATCCCTTTAAGTTTTATCTGTATTAAATATTATTGACCTATAACATGTTGTGATGTCACCCAGCAATACTATAAATTACTGTAATGTAAGTCTTTAAATGTAAAAATATATACAGTATATATAATCTAAGAACAATGTCATACTTAATTTGTTTTTATAGCTGTTTCTTGTGTGTACTGTATGGAGATATGAAGAAGCACTGATGAGCCATAGAGCAGAAGAAGAAGAAGACTGATGAAGTGATTGAGCTGTACTGAAGACGGAGATAAGTGTTGATGTAGAAAAGCTACAACAATGAGCATATTGTTTGCATGTAACTGGAAGTAATTAAAAAGAATACATTTACATATGTGATATACAGAGCATGTCTATGAAGCCACAATTATATTTTATTGATACAAAACTTGTGATGATGACAGATGGCAACTGGACTCTAGGCCCTGTGCTCATAAATATGGATGGACTCACTGGTAATCACTATGAAAGCTTTCACTCAATGTGTGTGTGTGTGTGCGTGTGTGTGCGTGTGCGTGCATGCGTGTGTGTGTGTTTTTAAAGGGCCCATTTTAGGCTATTTTCTGATCTCATATAAGTTTGTGTCCTCATCAGAAACATACCCGTAGTTGTGTTTTGTTTCATTCACACATGTTTAACACACAAACCCTACATATTTAGAGTGAGTTTTCTCTCAAACAGAAAACACTCAAACACAAGTGCTCAGTGCCACCTTGTGATAGAGTTCCATTGTGTTTTTAAACTCCATGCACCTTCACTAGAATCATTTGGATGATTTCAGCCCTGGTATTGCCAATCTCTACTAATCTAAAGATAAAGGGTAGGTGTTAACTTGAAACTATTATTACATGACATCACAAGGTGGAACAGAGCATTTTGAACACTGAAGATGTAGACAGACTAATAATGCAAACATTTCTCAAACATGTGTAAATGAAACAAAACACAACTCCAGCTATGTTTTTGATGAGGCAACATTATATCATGGTTTAAATGTCTTTAAACACCAAAATATGTTCAGTTTTTTTTCCTTATGACCCCTGATCTACTGTTTGTGCTTATCTCCTTTTTGTGTGATATACAGCCCTCAGTCTGCTCCCTTTGCTCAGCTGTATCCTTTTGACTGCCTGGCTTAGTTTGGTCCAGTTCATATTGTCGGGAGCATAGCAGCTGCTCTATGGGTCACTGCTTGAGGTTGAAGTATCTGCCGGAGAAAGGGAATAAATAATGGTGGCTGGATGTCTGACAGTGAGGAGGATGGGGACAGCAGGGGAGAGTGTTGTATTGCTCAAAAGCTTGTCAGTGTGGTGTCTGTAGAGCCTGCAGCAGAACATGCACCCAGCTTTTTGAACCTCCCAAGAAATGCATTGAAATGCTCTATGGCAACGGGTTAGAGGTAAGATCTTAAGCCCAAGCCCGAGCCCAACCCGATCCGAAATTCGGGTCGGGTCGGGCCTAAAATGTCAATCATTGCTTCGGGTCGGGTCGGGCCGGGGTTCTCTCTCGCTGACTTTTTAAAAATAAATATATGTTTATAAAAATTTATACTAAAACGATGTGTGGATACTAAACTAAGGAATACTTGTTTTAAAATAAATAATTTGGATAAAACAGAGAAGGCGCTGTAATGTAATTGCTATTTAACTACTAAACAGGAGCCGCAGAGCCAAAGCATGCTCTGCGCACGTGAACACCGCCGCATAGTTTTGGCCACGAGAGACAGTGGTTCGCAAAAAAACAGAAGTCGCCTCATCACAACACGTACTGTACTAAACTCTTGCAATGACAATTCAAAGAACTCCTTCCTGTCTCTGTCTATTATCCACCCGTCATTGTTCTTCTTTGTCTCTCTGCTTCTCTCTCTTAAAGTGCCGCGCTAGATTCTTAAGGACGTACTGCTGCTGTGGTTTATGGCCCAATTTTCAACCCGTCAAAATGACGGACGGCCTTAAATTTTTCCCGTCAACTCTTTAAAAAATCCGTCAATGATGGAAAATTGTCGGTTAATGTACCCTCTGCAGAAACAGAAATATAAAAGATGTAAATGTTTATACAGTCTTGTTTAACTTAGATTTCATTACAAAAGACAGGCTTTAATTTGTTATCATAAATCACCCCTCCTCCTCCCGAGTCCTCACAAATAAAATATGAAATTTCGGGTTTGCTTCGGGCTCGGGCAAATCAAGTTAATTGGTCGGGTTCGGGCCGGGTTTTAATACCCGCGGGCCGTGTCGGGCTGGATTTTTTAGGCCCGATCTTACTTCTACAACGGGTGACACGAAACTTTTGAGAGTACAATACATCTCTTCATTGCAAATGTACTTTTACACTTTTATTTTTTGAAGGCATTTCATTTTATCGTAGTTAATATTTAGCAATAATTATTCATTGTTTTATGTTGCACACTATCACTAAAACACAACTGGTAGGCAAGTGGTAATACTGGTGCTCCTATTGACTTTAGCCTTACTTTCATTCAGGGATCTAGGGGTTGCAGTTGTTCTTCAGAGGACAGATGGATCCCATCCACTCAATCTAGTCAGTTTTAAACATGAAGTTGGAGCAGATGCCAATATCTATGGGTGGCATTATCTTAAATTGTCTTCGACTCCTTCTGGCTGTATGGTTGAACTGCTGTACCTCAGTTGTGTAAAGACTCTTCATGAATATGTTGTAAACTCAATATTTTTCTTAAGAACTTTCCCATCTCTGTGTATAGTGAATAAGAAATCTTGACTTCAAAGGCGCTTGATATATTATTATTATTGATTTCTGGAAATGTGCCACCTAACCCGGGTCCTGAATGCCTTACATTTAGTACTCCCCAGGATTTTAAATCCCAAAATGGCCTTGGTTTTATTCACCTTAATGTGAGAAGTCTGCTACCTAAAATGGATATGGTATGCATTTGGGCTCTCTCAACTGAAGCAGACGTGATTGTAAGACGTGGCTGAACAGAACCGTGACTGATTCGGACATTCATATAAACGGTTATAATGTCTTCAGGGCCAATCGTCCAAAGAGAGGGGGAGGCATAGCAATATATGTCAGGAGTAAATTCAGTGCAAAAATTCTTGTTCAAATTTGAATTTTTAGCTATTGATTTGGCTATTTCTAGTGGCCTGCACATTACACTTGTTGGCTGTTATAGGACACCCTCTGCTGATAACTCTGCAGTTCCTTCTTTAGTGGAGCAGTTGTCGTCCCTAAGTTACAACGAAATTGTAATAATTGGAGATCTAAATTGGAATTGGTTGCATCCTACCTCGGATGACTTTAAATCCTATTGTGACTCTTTGAACCTTTTTCAGATTGTAAATGCTCCTACAAGGCCAAACCTAAAATGCCCAGAGAAGTCCTCTCTTATTGACTTGATTTTAACAAATGCACCTTCAACATATTCTACTGCTGCTGTCTTTGCGAATGATATTAGTGATCATTGTGTCATTGCCACCTCGAGAAATAAAAAAAAATGCTAAAAACAAAACCATGCATTGTTATCAAAAGGGATATGAAGAAATTTTGTGAAAAAGCTTTCTGCCAAGATCTTCAAAATTTTGATTGGCATAGGATGATGCAGATGATGTTCAGATAGCCTGGAGCTACTTTCAAGAGGGTTTTACTAAATTACTTGATAAACATGCTCCAGTCAGACATTACAAAGTTAAAGGTCGAAATAATGCTTGGTATAGCTCAAACTTGGCCCAACTGTTACATGACAGAAATGTTGCATGGGCAAAAGCCAGACAAACTGACTACTCTGCTGATTGGTTGGCCTTCCGGAAGCTCCGTAATACTTGCACCACTGCTATTCGGAGAGCAAAATCTGATCATTTCATCAAAAACACAACAGAAAATCTAAACAACCCTGCAAAATTTTGGAAAATAAAGTCCCTAAATGAAACAAATTCTAATATGGAGCTGCCTGTAAGCATAATAAGAGACTCCCGGAACATAACAGACAAAATGGAGATGTTATCATGCTTTAATGAGCATTTTATTGCCTCTGGGTCATTATTTGACTCTACAAAACATCTGCATGACTCTCCTCAGCCAACAATGAATCCACACCTGACGCGCAAATTCTCTTTTCGCCCTTTCACTATCCTGGATGTGTCAAGGGCCCTAAAGGGTCTGGATCAAACCAAATCAGCAGGCCGTGATGAGCTAGAACCGTATTATTTAAAAACTGTGGCCGATGTCATTGCTCCCCCCTTTGACACACCTATTGAATTTGTCTCTGTCTACCAACACCATTCCTCGGACATGGAAATCGGCCTATGTGTTACCTTTATTTAAAGGTGCAGATCCAACAAATTTAAACAATTATCTTAATTTCCAAATTGTCAATCCTAGTGTTAGAAAAACTCATTCACATGCAATTAAAAGAATTTCTTACCTCTGCAAATATTGTATGTCCCTCTCAGTCTGGCTTTAGAAAACAGCACAGTACAACAACGGCAGGTATCAAAGTAATTAATGACATCTTGCAATCCATGGACGAAAAACAGCATTGTGCAGCTTTTTTTTGTTGACCTCTCCAAAGCCTTTGATACTGTAGATCATACTGTGCTTGAACAAAAACTGCACAGCATCGGGCTTTCAGATCACACAGTTGGTTGGTTTTCAAACTATCTGTCTGACAGGACTGTGTCAAGGTGTGTCAAGGTTCAGAATCATAGATCTAGTCTGCAAAGAGTGTCCACAGGTGTCCAGCAGGGCTCTATTCTCGGGCCTCTTCTTTTTATTATCTACATAAACAATCTTGACAATAACATCACAAATGCAAATATACACCTTTATGCCGATGACACCATTCTATACATTTCAGCCCCCTCAGCAGAGCTCGCACTGTCCAAACTCCAAGGAGCCTTTGATCAATTACAAAAAACCTTTTATCATCTCAAGTGTGTTTTAAACTCAGATAAAACTAAATACATGCTGTTTTCCAAATACAAAACAACACCTCAACATCTCCCCCAAATCACCACAAATGAAGACAAACCAATTGAAAAAGTGTCAGAATATAAATATCTTGGGATTTTGATCGATGACTGCTTTTCCTTTAAGCCACATATTCAAAAATTTATTCACAGACTGAAATTGAAGTTGCACTTCTATTTTAGAATTAAGTCTTGTTTGTCATTTGAGGCTCGTAAAAAACCTGTTAATGCTACTTTTCTGTCTGTTCTTGATTTTGGTGATGTAATTTATATGAATGCCTCTGTTGATATCTGCATGCTTTTGACACTGTGTATCATGGTGCACTACGTTTTATCACAAACATGAGGTCCCTGACCCATCATTGTGTCTTGTACGCCCATGTGGGCTGGCCTTCCTTGACAAATCGTAGATTGAGGCATTGGTATCTTTTGATTTATAAATGTCTTGTTGGGCTGGTGCCGTCCTATCTCCAGCAGCTCATAGAGGTGAGGAGCAGCAGCACTTCAGTCTCCGCTCTCAGGAGCTGCTCCTGCTCTCTGTGCCCAGAGCTCGCACACAACTTGGTAAAAAGGCTTTTCGTTTTGCTGCAGCTCATTCCTGGAATGAACTCCAGAGGGAATTCAAACTGAAAGATCTGGTGTCATTGGACTCTTTTAAGTCACTTTTAACTGAACTTGAAACAAAATTATCAATTTGTAAATGTTTCACATAAGACTAATTTTATGAGGCTTTTGTGAGTGAAAATGTGAACATTTTGTGTTATTGTTTTGTCTCTGTGCTGATGCTGCCTCTGCCAGGATACTGTTGTAAAAGAAATGTTTAATCTCAATGAGTTTTTTATCCTGGTTAAATAAAGGTAAATAAAAATAAAAATAAATAGAGCACACAAGGCTACATGACAAAAATCAAAGCAGATACCAAAACTAGTATTAAAAGTAAAGAATCTGAAAATACATTACATAAATAGAACAATGTTTAATTTTTCCTAACTTAATTTTAAAATGGTCTTGATCCATAACTAGTATTAGACCTTTTACTACTACTAATTACTACCATACCATTATTACTACTATCATTACTACTACTACCACTACTATCTGTATTGAACATTTTCCTTAGCATCATTCATGACAACAGGGGGGACAAACAATTTCCAAGCATGATGTTTAATTAAAAGCGTACATTAAAACATCACGTACATTTGACAGTTCTCACTTTTCCTCTCTGCTTAAAGCCTCACAGGAAATCATCTGTCTATTCCGAAGCATCCATTTGTTTTATTTAAGAGCGTGCAGATGGATGCATTTTCTCCCTGATGCAATCCTCTTCATATTTATAAGACTTTGGCATTTTGTAAATTAAATCCTGAAATAAACTTGGTGCATGTCAAACCTCGCATGTCATTAGTTACTCTTGACCGTACCAGACTTAATCAGATTTATAGGACAGTAAGCAAAATGCCAAAGAGAAAAATAACGGAAAATAATTTCTATAGACAAAATTTGCAAAGCTTCAATGGTTAAACACATACGATCACATTCAGTTGCCTTTAGAGTAGGGCTGAGCAATGTTGGAAAATAATCTCATTGCATTTATTCAGATTAATATTTGTGATTGCAATTAGATTTGCAATTTATTTAAGTCAGCATATAGTTCATGTAAGTCTATTTTATACATTTTAATCACATCTAGGAGCATGAACATTTGAGAGAAGACTGAAATATGAAATGCTAAACCAATTCAAGAGTTTCTGAACATATTTGTAGAAGTCAAAGCCACAAGGTTAGGAAGTTTTATGGTAAATGGTTACATTTTTATGTAACACTTCTCCACCTCCAACGCACTCAAAGCACTTTACTTCAAGACACATTCACACACATTCATACACACATTTATACATCAGTGTACGAAGACACTAGGGGCGAGGTGGGTTAAGTGTCTTGATTAATGACACAATGACAGCATTCATCTGTGGGAGATGAAATTGCAGCGCTAACCTGTGGGTCAGAGAATCGACCATTCTTGCAACTCTACAGCAAAAAGTAATAGATAAAACATAACCCGATCAAGCATACCAAGCATAACTGACTTTTTATGAATGAGGTATGAGCACCTGTCTGTGAAATGTAGTCTCCCAGAACATATTATATTCTTTTTAGCTGAACCCCCATGAACTTCTTCTTTTTAACTGCAGTAGTTTACAGGTTTGGACAACACAGGTTTTTCTTCTCATCACTTACAGTATAGCAGGTTAAGACAAGTGCACTGTAATCTTAGAAAAAGAGTTTTAAAGATGTTCTAAGTTCTTTGTGCACATTTCATTTTAAGATGATTTTCTCTTAATATATTCAGGAAATTATGAAAAGATTCAAAGATTAAAATAATGCAAATACGCCGAAACAAACCTAGACTGTGATAATAATGCATATATGCTCTTGGGGAGGAGAGATTGGGACCAGATCTTCACTGCAGATGGTGAAGATCTCCCACACAGAGAGACGTGACATTACTGGGACAGAGGCTGATGAAAAAAAAAAAAATTACATGAAGCAGGCTGGTGTGAGAAAACAAATGTTGTTCTCAGTATATTGTGGAAGTATAATGAAGGAGAACTGCACACCACACTGAAATCCCAAAAGACATCAGATTACTTTTTTTTTACACTAAACTCATGCATCAAAAAGAAACTGGTAATTATAGATGGGTGTGATTAACATGTTTTTGAATAAAAGTGTCCCATTTTTTCTTTGTCTTTTATGCTGTGAAAACCTTGTGCTAGATATGGTGCATTTAATGGTACTTGGTCCTTGTCATGCACTAAAGAGGAAGAAATTTATTAGGAGATCTTTCAAGTGTCAGATCTGTAAATGTTATACAATCATTAAAATGTGCAACTGATCAAAGAGAAAAGATTAAAATTGTGAAGCAATTAAAAGCAAGTGCAATACTAAGCTAGAAAAACTCAAAGGGGCTTTTAATTAAATGTGGAAAATGAGCAACAAAGAATAGGCCAAACTGGAAAGATGAAAATTAATTATATTCACCATTTTATATAGAGAGTGTTTTTTTTTTCTTTTTCTGAAGTCTGAAAAGATGTACATTTTTGCCTTACACATTAACCATGATTGAAATTCTAATATTTTTGTGATACATTTTAATAAATCTGTACTATAATAAGATGGGTTTGAAATATGCCTCCACTCCATACGATATTAACAAAACCTTCACTAAATTTTACACCGATTTGTACACTTCTGAGTTTCCCACTCATGAGGTTATCTTTTTTTTGGATGGCCTGACTATACCGTCGATTACTGATGGTGAGTTATTTGACCTTGAGCAGCCCATAAACATTTCCAAGATAATTGATGCTGCATGCAAAATGGAAAAGCTCCTGGTCCTGACGGAACCCTATACTGTAGAATTCTACAAAAAATTCTCCAAAACATTCGCTCCCCTTTTATTAAAAATGTACAATGAATGTCTGAGTCAAGGGTCTCTACCACAAAGCCTGTGAGAAGCCTTTATAACTCTGATATTAAAACCAGGAAAAGAAGAAACAAACTGTAGCTCCTACTTCCCCATTTCTCTTTTAAATTCAGATTACAAAATCCTTGCTAAATTGTTAGCTTTACGCCTTCAACCTATTATGCCAAACATTATATCAACCGATTAAACCGGCTTTATGAAGATTCGTCATTTATTTTCAAATATTCGTCGACTCCTTGACATTCCTGAAATAGTCGTCTCACTGGACGCAGAGAAGGCATGGAGCGGAGGTATATGTTGCAAGTTTTAAAAAGATTAAATTTTGTCCCCAAATACATAAACTGAATAAGCCTTCTTTACTCATTACCAAAGGCATCTGTCACCACAAGTAGAGGCACTCGTCAAGGTTGCCCTCCGAGCTCACTCCTCTTTGCCTTGATAATAGAACCATTATCAATCTCTTTAAAATCAGCCAACTTTTATCAAGGAATTTCACAATACAATTTAGAACACAAAATATCGCTATATGCGGATGATCTCTTATTATTCATTTCTGACCCAGTCCCTCAGATAATAGATTTACTAAACAGATTTGGAATCTTCTCAGGCTATAAGTTAAACATTGCTAAGTGTTTTCCAGTAAATAATTTGGCATCCCAAATTCCTAATGATCTCTATCATTTTAAATTTAGCAAACAGAACTTTAAGTATTTGGGCATACAGATATGCTCCAACATGTCAGATCTTTATAAATATAATTTCCCTCCATTAATTTCAGAACTTAAATTGGACTTGGATAAGTGGAACAACTTGTATATTTCAATTGCTGGAAGAGTTAACTTTATAAAAATGAATGTACTTCCATGTTTTCTATATCTCTTCCAATGCCTAGCTGTATTTCTCCCCAACATCTTTTTTTCAGTAGATAGATGCGTTAATCTCATCTTTCATTTGGAAAAGAAAACCACCACGTATTAGAAAGGGGTTGTTGCAAAGACAAAAATCAATAGGGGGCCTTGCCTTACCTAACTTGAAATATTACTATTGGGCCGCCAACTTGCAAAAAATTAGCTTTCTTATCCACAAGCACCCCCTTAGTAAGTGTAATACGAAGTTCTGTCCCACTTCTGTCTGTTTTGCCCACTCAACCATCTAATTTTTCATGCAACCCTGTCATCATCTCAACTTTTAAAATATGGTTTCAATTTAGATCCTTTTTTAAATATAGCAAATTATTACTCCACAATCCTAACCACCTTTTTTCTCCAAGCACCGACCCTGCATTTCTTCTTTGGGAAAGCGTAGGACTGGTTAAAATAGGAGACTTTTATATTAACAATCTCTTTGCCAGTTTTGATGAACTTTGTAAATCTCACCTTTTTTAATTTTTTCAGATTTGCAACTTTAAATCCCCTAGTCAGTCCTTCTCTACTTTCTCTCCAAAGACAGCTATAGACAAACTGTTTGATCCAACTATAACACAAAAAGGTGGTCTCTCCAAAACATACTATCTGATAACAGATCGTAAAAATGAATGCCTGGTGTTGAAAATAAAAAATAAAAAACTGTGGGAAGAGGAAATCAGTAAAGAATTAGGTGAAGATGATTGGAAGGGTGTACTTTAGCAAATAAACAATAGTTCTTCATGTTGCAAACTTAATTTGATACAATTTAAGTTCACCATATTTACTATAACCATAGACTCTCCAAAATGTATTCTAATGTTAAAGATGAATGTAACAGATGCAAAATGTCCCCTGCAAACATGGCACACATGTTATGGTCATGCCCTCAACAAAAACATGGACAGCCATTGACGCCTTGACCCTTTCTGCTGATCTTGCTATATTTGGAATACTCCCTAATCAATACAAAAGACGGAACATTGATATTGTTGCATTTTCAACCCTTATAGCCATAGCCAGAAGACGAATACTGTTAGAATGGAAATCACTGATGGCTCCAAAAGCCTCACAATGGCTGAGTGACCTCGTGTTGTTGCTGGACCTTGAAAAAATTAAATATGACTGGAGGGGCCAACCATCTAAATTTTACACTGTGTGGGGCTCTATAATCAAATGTACAAAAACTCTTGAGTCAATATAACTTTATAACTTTCTCAGGAACACAGCAAATTTCCATTTAGGTTCTAGCTTGCAGGATGCTTCCACCGGTACAAAAAAAGAAAAATTGTACAACACAGATTGTTATTTATATATAATCTGTAAAAGCAGAAACTTAATCCAAGTATTTTAAACTGTTGTGCTATAGGTTTCTTCAATAAGTACTGTAGTTAAAAAGCCTTTGTTACAATATTGTAATAATGTATGTATATACCCGTGTCTGTGTAGGACCTGGGTGGGCGGGGGGTGGGTGATCGGGGTGGTGGTTTAAATTCTATGGGGCGGTGGGGGGGCTGTTGAAATCATAAGCTTCCTGAAATTACTGTGTTTTCCTGAAATTACATTGTTTTCATTGAAGTTCACTGTTTCAATTCATTTGTGTTTAAAACTGTAAAAAAAAAAAAAAAAGCAATTTACAAAAGTATTTACAAAAAGTATCCATTAGAACAGGGGCCAAAGATTGCTCAGATATGAAAAGCTAAGACATATTCGTTTCACTCTATATAACATTTTTAATAGACAACATAAGTCTATAGGAAGTTCAAAACCGCACTGCCCCTTTATATCTAATTACTGAGTATTATATGGCTCACTGTTGAGCCTTGACATCTTTATCAATAGTTGGACGATGTTTTCATTTCTCTGTAATTTCAGAATCAGTGGTTTGCCAGAGTGAGCCTGCTGCTGAGATCAGCTCTGATGTCTTTGGGGAATACAGCATAATGAAGCACCAGCCCACCTGAATACTCAAGTGTAAACTTAGACTTAGGCAAACTTTATTGATCCACAAGGGAAATTATTTGGACACAGTAGCTCACTCATCACAATATATTGAAATAACAAAGAGCAACATGATGAATGGTAATAATAAATTCAAAATATAGAGCAAAAATAGCAAGAGACTGGTGTCAAATAAGACATAATTACATAAATTATGTATAAGTAAAAATAAAAAATATATAGAAATATAGTAATAGAAATATATCTGAGGAGGTTGTAAGCAAGTAAGGTTGTAAGTATTTTCAGACAATTCTTGGTATTGTGGCAAATTGAAGTGAACCTTTTCCATTAAAATATATTTGTTAAATATGTCTTTTGTTTTTGGATATAATATAAAAGTTCTACTTTTTATGACTGTACAAACATACATCACCTTTAGATTAAGTGCTTGTTTTTAATTAGAAGCAGAAAAAAATCTGTAGAAAAAAAAGGTGAAAACAAGATTTTACAGATATATGGGATGATGTGACCACATCAATATTAACACCAACTGTCTATTCCTAATATTGATTAAAAGTATGTGAACAGAAATGTAAAAAGTAGCAGTAATATTATAATTTGAAGAAGACAGAGTGTGATGGTCCCAAAAACTGCAGTGAAAAGGGTAGAGGATTGAATAGTGGAGAGTCGGCAAAAGTTTTTGCAGTATGGAGCAGAGGCTGGTCCTTGGGGTCCCACAGAATGTAGGGTTCAAATCTCTGGGTTTTGGTTCTGGGGCTAAAATTCCCATTAATTTCCCCACAGACTTTTGAATATATTCAACAATGTGGTGTGTTCAAAAGTTCAAACGACAGAGGAGGACCAGCTATGGGGTAACTATTAATATATCAGGATTATATGAAAAACTGTGTTTTCATTAGTGTTATAAAGTTTGCAAATTAGAATTTATTTCAAAATGTTCTTGAGCTAATTAGTCCCCATAAAACTGTGCATTTGTAATATTTAACTTTAAAAGTGCATTGTGCAACTATTCTGGTAGAGGGTTTGTCACCTGCTTGTCTTTGTGGAGATGTTATTGCTTTGTCTAGAATGTTCCACAGTAGAGATTAAATTATATTATGGGAGACAACAATAGGCTACATTATAGGTCAGATCTGTGGAGAGGCAACCCTATTCACTTGTTATTGTCTTTGGTCTCCATGAAGACAAGCAGATGAGGGGCCCTCCACCAGAAAAGCTGCGCAATGCACCATTTAATTGTATAATAATAAGTTATGAAAATGTAACTTCCGGGATCAAAATTCTGCCTTCTGCTGAGGTCTTAATGAACACCAAAAAACAGCTAAACAGGTGGTATAATGTTCTTCCTTATATGTAGATGTTTTTCGGATAAAAAATTGTTGTTGTTTTCGTGCCGCTGGGGCTCATTTAAATTTCAATTTTGTGTCGAGAAAAGAAATAAGAGAAAGGGACCACAGGTGAAAATGTAAGGTATACAGCAAAGAGCAAAGCACACGGCATTCAATCACTCATAGATGAGAGTGATTTGTCTCAGTCGGAGAGGCACTCATTCAATTATTCTTTAACTGTTTGCTTTGAAGCACGGCAAGTATCGATTCATTTCTCTTTACACCACGTCAGGAAAGCCAAGCGGGACCGTGAATAAAATGTTCCCCAGAAAGCCTCCCTATTGAACTAAAGCCAGGAGTAAACAGCCAACAAATGACCACCACGGATGACATACGGACCCAAGGAAACAGGGCAAACTACAGCTTCATCAATGACTCTTTAAGATTTAAATCAAATTCTGTGTAGAAGGTATACCAACATTTGACAAGTAAATACTGCTGCAGCAACACTGAAATGAAAAAAGCCTGAAAAGACAAAAAAAATCACAGCTCTTTTAGTTCTTCCTGGGAGGTCTGCTACCTTTATGTCTTCTGGAGATGTTATTGTTTTGACTGGAATGTTGAGGATACTGCATAAACAGATATATTTTGCATTTCGACATTGCATTTTTTTATTTTTTTATTTTTTTACTGTGACTGGGGTCACCTCACCCTGTGTATGACCTGTAACTTGGCCTTGTGGTCCCACCAGCTTGTCTCCATGGGGATATACAAGCTGAATGCCATACTGTGGAACATTCCAGCTAAAGCAATAGCATCTCCAGGAGATATAAAGGAAGCAGACCTCCCACCAGAAAAGTTGTGAAAAGTGAACCTTTAACTCAATATTATTGCAGTTCAAAAACACTGCAAATCCCATCTTTGGCTTCCTCAGATCAAGTTAAATTATGCAAATTACATACATCTTTCAAAAGCTAGAGTCCTTTTTTTTTTTAAATGAGATGAAATCAGGCCACTGAAATGATTTAAACAAGATTTAAACAGGTCAATTACATGTTATTATTTTATCACTACAAGATAAACATGAAATTTAAAATCTGAAAAACGTTTACAACAACAACCAGCAAATCCACATGATTTGAAATAAAAACCCGGCATCTGAGGAGGTTGATTCAATAAAAGTGAGTCATTCTATTGTGAGCACTTGTGACACAAAAGAATGAGGAGGAAGTATAATTCACCCAAAGTGTAGGGGTGTGAGTCCATTTGTCCCCCAGGAGACGCCATCATACAGGCATGAATAAGGAGCGCACAGCCAAAGCGATGGGGCCAAAGTGAGAAGCAGCAAAGATTAATTGACGCAAACTGCTAGCATTGGGAGCGAGCTCAAACGCTGACTCATAAAAGGAACGATTACTCTACACGCCCCCCACACCCCCACCTCCCTGAGACTGAGCTGCGTCTGTGCAGCTATGGCTGTTTCTATGATTTGTTTTTGTTTGGGTTTTATGTATAGAAAGAGGCTAATTATTAACTGTGTATGATTTTGAGCCTTTTAGTGATTATGTTATTATATATACAGTGCCGTGAAAAAGTATTTGCCCCCTTCCTGATTTCTGTGTTTTTTGCATATTTATCACTCAAAACATTGTCAGATCATCAAACCAATTTTAATATCACACAGAAACAACCCAAGGAAAGACAAAATTCAGTTTTTGAATGATGATTCCATTTATTAGTGCACAAAAAAAATCTAAACCTATCTGGCCCTATGTGAAAAAGTAATTGCCCCCCCTTGTTAAATCACAAACTAACTGTGACTAACCACAGTTTTGAGAAAACTTAGTTCAGTTCTACATGCCACACCCACACCTGATTGTCACCACCTGTGTTGAATCAAGAAATCACTTAAATAGTTCCTGTCAAACAAAGTGAAGTTGGCTACAACATCTCAAGAACAAACACATCATGCCACGATCCAAAGAAATTCAAGAACAAATGAGAAAAAAAGTGATAGAAGTCTATAATTCAGGAAAAGGTTACAAAGCCATTCCCAAAGCTCTGGGGCTCCAGCGAACCACTGTCAGAGCCATTATTCAAAAATGGAGGAAACTGGGAACAGTTGCAACCCTTCCCAGGAGTGGTCGACCAACTAAGATTACTCCAAGAGTGCGACGACGGCTCATTCAGGAAGTCACAAAAGAACCTAGACGCACATCGAAAGAACTACAGGCCTCGTTGGCCTCAGTTAAGGTCAGTGTTCATGACTCCACCATTAGAAAAACACTGGCCAAAAATGGCATCCATGGAAGAGTTCCCAGGAGAAAACCACTGCTTTCACAAAAGAACACAAAGGCTCGTCTCACCTTTGCCAAAAAGCACCTTGATGACCCTCAAGACTTTTGGAGAAACATTTTGTGGACCGATGAGTCTAAAATTGAACTTTTTGGAAGGTCTGCAGCCCGTTTCATCTGGCGTAAAAATGGCACAGCATTTGATAAAAAGAACATGGTGCCCACAGTAAAGCATGGTGGTGGCAGTGTGATGGTCTGGGCCTGCTTTGCTGCCTCAGGACCAGGACAACTTGCTGTGATTGACGGAAAAATGAATTCTGCTGTTTACCAGAAGATCCTGAAGGAGAATGTCCGGCCATCAGTTCGTGCCCTCAAACTCAAGCGCTCTTGGATCATGCAACAGGACAATGATCCAAAACACACCAGCAAGTCCACCTCTGAATGGCTCAAAGAAAACAAAATTAAGGTTTTGGAGTGGCCAAGTCAAAGTCCGGATTTAAATCCGATTGAGATGCTGTGGTGTGACCTTAAACGGGCAGTTCATACAAGAAAACCCTCCAATATGGCAGAATTGAAACAATTCTGCATAGAAGAGTGGGCCAAAATCCCTCCCCAGCGGTGTGAAAGACTCATCACCAATTATCGCAAACGTTTGGTTACAGTTATTGCTGTCAAAGGAGGCTCAACTGGCTATTAGATTAAGGGGGCAATTACTTTTTCACATAGGGCCAGATAGGTTTAGATTTTTTTTGTGCACTAATAAATGGAATCATCATTCAAAAACTGAATTTTGTCTTTCCTTGGGTTGTTTCTGTGTGATATTAAAATTGGTTTGATGATCTGACAATGTTTTGAGTGATAAATATGCAAAAAACACAGAAATCAGGAAGGGGGCAAATACTTTTTCACGGCACTGTATATGTTATATATATATATTACCTTGGGACAGTGTACAACAATTCTGTGTGTTTACTACTACTTAGTCTGGTCTCCTCACACTATTTGATTATATAATAATATATTCTAGACCAACTGGTGCCAATATTTGTGAATGCATGTATGGGTGGATAATGTGTGTAAATACAGACCTCTGCAATGTTGAATAATAGTATACTGGAGTTGACTGTAGCACACAGAATGTTGAATGCTCTTTGAATGTGTCTTTATTCTTGCATTAAATTATTAATTAATTAAAGTTCCTATATTGTGCTAAAATAAATAAATAAATTGACTCTTGTGAGATTGAAGACATGTTAGAATTTTATGACTCTGTGGTGGCCTCTGCTCTCCTCTACGCTGTCGTCTGCTGGGCCCCGAGCAGCACAGAACGGGACAGAAAAAGACTGAATAAGCTGGTTAAGAGGGCCAGCTCTGTCCTGGGCTGTCCTCTGGACTTTGTAGAGGAGGTGGCTGAGAGGAGGGTACTGGCCAAATTCATGTCCATTAAGGACGACACCTCTCACCTTCTGCACCGGACTATTGAGGAGCTGAGCAGCTCCTTTAGCAGCCGACTAAGACACCCCCAGTGCAAGAAGGAGCGCTACCGCAGATCCTTCATCCCCACCGCCATCAGACTGTATAATTCTAACATATAGGCCAGACGTGCAATATCCTCCTTTTTCATGTTGATGCTTGTTGTTACTATTATCATTATTACTATTTTCCATTATTATTATTATTATTATTACGTATTACTATTTGTATTATTTATTACTTACTTTATCCCCTCCCTGCCTGCATGCACTTTTTCCCTCTTGTCCAAATGTCCTGGAGCTACTGTGGCGAGTAAATTTCTCCTGTGTGAGATCAATAAAGGCTTATCTTATCTTATCTTAATTATCTCAGCAAAAACATCCCTGAAATTGTGTTGTTGTTCACACATGTTTGAGTAATTCTTTATTATTACTCTGTCTGCATCGCCAAAGCTCAAAATGCTCTGTTCCACCTTGTGATGTCATGTACTTGTAATTTTCAAGTTAACTGCTATCTTTTAACCTTTAGTTTGGTAGAAATTGTTTTACCACATGACATCACAAGGTAGAACAGAGTGTTTTCTGTTTGAGAGAATGAGAATCATGTCTGAATCATGTGTGAATGAAACAAAATACAATTCCAGGTATGTTTCTGATAAGGAAACAACATTATAACAGATCAGAAAATAGTGTGATATGGGCCCTTTAAAGCTAACAGTTAGTGAAGGTATATTAAAATACACACAATGAATATACATCTTAATTAAAATCTGAATATTAACAGATTATTTTAGGCAACTAAAAATAATGTTGTATAAAGTGATCTAGCTTCTCACAACTCAACAGGAACTAAAAATGAGAGAATATTTGCCATTGTTGCCATAGTTTCTAAAACTATTTGTGACACCTAAAACATAACTTTGTGAGTTAGGCTTTGCCTGTATTTTTAAAGTGCCTCTTTATTTCAAACTAGACTCTAATTAGCTCTAAAAGTGCATAACAACTTTTGGAGAAAATAAAATAGTGAAAGTATATGAGGATGTTTATCTAACCAAAGCACTGCAAAGCTTTCCCAAGACATAAGGTTGGCAGGGTAAAAATGGGCATAATGTGTAGCCATTGCAGGCTAAACATTATGCAGACAAAAGACTGAGCCAAAGTAAATCTCCAATGTAGCAACACAGTGTTTTAAATAGTGCTGTAAAACTGGGTATATACTGTCAAGAGTGGCCTGATAAGTGAGCTGTGCAAGATGGAGAACAATATTTTTGAATGAGATAAAAGGTTTAAACTAACACTCATTTTTCCTCTCCTCCCGTCGGCACAGTGCTTCGTCTGCAGAATGGAGGACTCCTGGCGACCTCTCCAGAAACTATGGCTACCGGTGCAGTGAAAAGAGTTATGATTCCCACTATAGTCCACCCACATAGCAGCCCTTTACGTACATTCCCTGATCCACTATACAGCCACTCTGATGCTGAAATCTTCTTTGCGACACTCTGAGCAGCTCAAATGCTATGGTACATGTCGGTTTAACAGCCCTGCATATCCACAGGGGGAGATAAGGGCACAGGGGGCAGGAAGAAGAAGATCTAACTTATGATAAATTGGTTTCATTTTGTACATCTGCATGGGCAAACAGATGTGCTTTGTGTTGTTTCATTCAGACATGGCTAATTATTTAAAGGCGCACTGTGTAACCTGTTTGGGGGAGGGTCCATCACCTGCTTGTCTCCATGGAGATGTGCTTGAATGTTCCACAGTATGGCCATAAACTTAAAGGTACATTGTGGAACTTTTTGGTTGGGAGTCCATCACATGCTTGTTTCCATGGATATGTCATTGCTCTGCCTGGAATATTCCACAGTATGACATTAAACAGCTTTTCTTTACATTTATTAAATTACACATAGTTGTATAGCTTAAAAATATCTAAAAAAAAAAACAGGCATTCTCACTCTCCACAGATCTGACCTGTAACTTGGTCTGGATTGGTCTCCATGAAGATAGAAAGGTTTAATGCCATACTGTGAAACATTCCAGACAAAGCAATAACATCTCCATGGAGAAAAGCATTTGACGGACCCTCCACCAGAAAAGTAACACAATGCACCTTTAAGAATTTCCATGGAGACTTGAAAGCTAAATTACAGGGTAGATTTATGGAGAGGCAACCTAACTTACAATAAGAATTTTTAAAGATAAATAACACCTTTAGTTGAATAAATGCATAAATTGCGGACCCACTCCCAAAATGTTACACAGTGTACCTTTAAAGAAGTTTTTCAATTATTTTTATTTAGCCAAGAAGCTTCCATTAATTTTGGATATTAGAAATTTTGATATATTTTCTTTTACAATACACTGACATTAACTTCTGAGTTTATGTGTTTGTTTAGTGCTAACCAGCTAATATTAACAGATTAATGCTATGAAAATACTTAATCCTATCTATTAGTTTCAAAGTGATGAAAAAATTGTGCTGTTGCTATAGAAATTAACAATTCAGAACAAAAAAAAATCAATCTTTTGAATTGGGAAAAATGCTCAAAATAGTGCGCATAAACAGGAAACTGAAATCTATGAATACACTTATCGTTATTATTTTGAAATTTGAGCATGTTTTTGAAAACAAGTAGCACATTTACATTATGGCAAGATACCCAAAATTTGCACAATACAGTGGTACCTCACCTTACGAAAGACCCTACATACGAAAAATCCAAGTTACAAAACGCCTTCATGTTAAATTTTGGTCTCTAGATACGAAAGAAAAGTCAAGTTAAGAAACGCGAAATCTCAAAAATTCGAATAATGCGCGCTCAGATGCACGCCCCGCTGTTATCCCCACTCAAAGAGCACCTTTCACAGTGTCTGACCCCCGGCTCTGGAAGTCGGATAGAACCAGAGCCAGCCCCGGGGAAAACCCCGCGGTCATGCACGCTCAAAGATCATCTTTCTTGGCCTCTTAGCTCTAGCGCCGAACACGCAACGAGCGCGGAGACAGGAGCACCGCGATCACGAGATAGAACCGCAACAAACACGCAGCCCGAGCCACAAACCGAACATGCACAAACGAACGCAAAAGCCGCACGAAACCAGTCACACGGGGTGATTTAATCCTGGTCTAGTCCCGGTTTAGTTCAGGTCTAGACCTGGTCCAGTCCTGGTTTAGTCCAGGTCAAGTCCAGGTTTAGACCTGGTTTAGACCTGGTCTAGACCTGGTTTAGTTCTGGTCTAGACCTGGTTTATTCCACGTTTAGTCCTGGCTCTACAGTCTCTTAGCCAATCAGGATGCAGAACACAATGTTACACTATAAAAAAAATGTTACACTATAAACACTTCTTTTTATCATGGATTCTACCTGGACGACTGAGGGACTCTTCACGCGTCTTAAGTTACACTATAAAAAAAAAACCTTGGAACAAATCAGGCCTTTTCCATCAGGCCTTTTACTCAACTTACGAAAAATTCACGTTACGAAACCACTTCTGGAACGATTATTATTAGGATAACAGTGGACCCAAAAGAACTGAATTTCATCTATAAAAATTTTGACTGTTAAAAATAAAAGCAACTAAGTACAGAACACTTATGATAACAATATCTAGTATGCAACTGAACATCTAGACACCTATAGCTCTGTAGCCATTTTTCCACAGCATATGCCCTGTTACATTAAATAATGTTACAAATCAGGATAGCATAAGAACAAAGTGTGAATAGGGCAAGCTCATTGGCAAAATTGCAAATAAATAACCTTCAGAAACATGCTCAGTTTAATCTGTATGTGTCATCAAAACAGACTTGAGGCTAGTTATGCATTATAAATACTGTCTCTGTATATATATCGTACTACTACTGTATACAGCTCCATCAGTGAACCCGAGCTCTCCCCACAGAAGTACTAAATGCTAAAAGCTGGATAAGAGCAGCTCCAATTGCATTCACTTTTATGGATTAATTTATGGTCTAATCAGGAGTTACTTGCAGCAGAGGGTTGTTTAATTAATGTCAAGAGGTTTTTCAGATGTGCTACAATAATTCACGTAATTTCCAGTGGACCGTTCAGACAGCAGTCCTACTCCCAGGAGCTCCAGCCACCTCACTGAAACCAAGATTAGAATGTGCATACTCTGAATGAACCAAAGAAATTAAAGTAGTGCCACGAGAAGCAGAATAATCATGCAAAACAGGAGTATATACATGGAATATAGATGGGATGTCATAAACTGAATACGAGCGATTTAACATGGGCCTTAATTATTTTTCCTTTATGACTGCAGTGCAATATACATGATGCAATTACCATGTAGTCCACTGTCAGCCAAAGGTTCAATCATTACTTTTATTTTTACCCAACCAGAAAACTGCAACAAAAAACAGAAAACTGCAAGATCAAAAAACAAATGTAAGTAAAGATTAAAAACAAAATCTATGAAGAACTTACTATTTAAATATCTCAATAAAGATTTATCTTTGTCAGAGATTGGGGCTACACCTTTGTCATATTGAAAAGTATAAAGGGCTTTATACTGACAAAGCCTATGTGATTAAATAAAGCTACCATGAAGTTGGTTACAAAAATATTTCATGTAATTTTCAAGTTATTTCAAGTTATTTTGAGCTGAAGATTTGTTTTTATGTGGCTAAGCCCAGTGATTACTGAATATTACTATTACTATTAACCACAAACTAGGTCAAACATAGTTGAGTGTGTCATGTGCATTGTGTTGTTGTTGTTGTTGTTGTTGTTGTTGTTGTTGTTGTTGTTGTGTGTAGACTTTAGTGCAGGGGTTTTCAAATTGGGTGAATGTGAGCCTCCCTTCCACAAAATCCCATCCGCCTGCCCTACCCCTCACAGGCCTTTGAAATAAATGTTTTGTGTTTCTGGCAATGATCAGTTTGAATAACAACTGATAATTTACAGTATATATATTTTTTAAGTGCATTCATAAATTATTTTTGCAACAGCAAATAATTTTCAACTTCATGCAGACCTAATTGAGGCTACTTTTAACATCACTGAACATCAGTAGGCCTATCCAAATCAACAGAACATGCCTAACATTTGTAATTGGTGCCAAAACTACCGCTGACGAAACCTGACGGCTGAAATCAGTACATGTCTGGGCCTAATATTAAAGGTTGTATGGAGGAATTCTTTTTTCAAATTGTCAATGATAGCATTATAGAGCTTCAGCAGCCTTGTAATTAAGATGACCCCCCCAAAAAAAGAATGAAAATCCATCAACTGTGGACGTGGTGGGGCCAGATGAACATTAGTCGATACATAACGAGGCTACCTCCTCATTAGCAATGTTTTTCCAATGTTATGGGGCTTGCAATGGCGTGCCAAATGACTGCATAATGCTTTTCTGTGACTGCAAATCATCACACTTCCTCTCAAAAAACTCAGCTGGCTTGTTGACTAAATTCACCTGCTTTGTCTCAATGTGATGCCGAATGCAGTCATTCATAAGCACCTCTTTGCAGACCACACACTGTGGCAGAGGTGCAGTCTCGAACCCGACCAGGTGAAACCAAACTTTAATAATCAGTATCATATTTCCTACATTTTTTGCTGGGACCTGTCTCCTCCCTTGCTGCTAAATTCTGTTGAGATGGAATCAGAAAATGACATTTTACAGCTAATACACGAACACACAATTACCAATATAAATACTGCTGCAGATGTGTACAGATGTGGACCATTATTTTGTTTTCATGTGTGTGTCGTGGCTCCCCAGTGGCTCTTTGGCATCCCCCCAGGGGAGGCAGGGCTCACCTATTGAAAACCACTGCTTTAGTTCACTGATAGAAAATTATGTATTATTTAACATAATGTCAACAGTAAAATAATCTAATCCATATTATTTACAAGTTAAAGCTAATATCAAGAACATAAAGAGTCCCCACAAATATATACAAGTGTGCTGTGTGTACTCCATATGGGAGAGAAATGCTCGCCTCAGTTTGTCATAATGTGATGGACTGAGTGGGAAACCCAAACTGACAAGCGTGTTTAATTTCCCTGCAATAACCGAATACATAACATAATGTATAAACTCTGACAAGACCTTTCAGCTACTGTAAGTGCTCATGATAAACCAGCAAACCCAGGAACACTTTTGCATTTGCATAGGCCGCAATAACATTAACATTTTGCACTGGTTATACTTTTTAGAAAGGTGTTATTTTTTTCCAAATATATCCACATCTTAAAATGCCAAAGGTGTACTGCAACATATAGCACTTTTAGCATTCTCCGCCACCCAACCCATATCCATTATACTAATTTGTCACAGTAAGGCAAACAGTTCCTGCGTTACCCCGAGCAGAGTCCATTGCTGTAAACAACTAAAGCTACCTTTTCTGTATGTAGTACTTGGACACACTGGTGCATTTCCAGGATAATGAAAACTACATCTTCAATCCAGCCTCAAGGGATCAGCTGTCAAGCAAGGTACTATTATGTTGGCTCAGACCCAAAATGAATGGAAAAAGGAGGGTTAGTTGTTTACATTTCAGATTACTTACATCACCTACAGAAAAATATTCTAGCTATCAATCAGAGGGTCCCTCACGATTCTACACGACATATGGCTCATGATATGATATTATTGTAATATGGCAATACATGTGATATATTGCACATGATACATTATCAACTGCTGTTTTTAAGAACTAAAATTTTAGCAACAATATTTCTTTGTTAAACCACTATATGTGCAAACTTAATATGAAATACCTCTACTTCTAACGTCAAAACTGTGAATATGTCAAGTGTATTGCATAAACAAGTTTCTTTCCACTAAATAAGCAACAAAATTGTAGTGCGGTCACACACAAAAATGCCCACAATAATGATACTATATGACCAAATATATTATCAAAATATATTGATATTTTGATATTTTTGCCCACTCCTATTATCATATAACATATTTGGTGTTGATGCATTTATACTTGTTTTTTTGTGACCAGTGCATTTCTCATGATTTGGTTTGGTTTGGTCCTGGTTCAGCCCGAGCCCAGTACAGGTTTAATTCTCAGTTCAGTCCCAATTTTGGCCTAATTTCATTGTGGGGAGTGTGCGAAAATGAAAACCAAATGAGCCAGTTAGAAAAATATCAAGCTGGACACTGTTTTATTCTAATATTATTAAACATTAAATTTTATACCCACCAGAAAAGAGGCATGTGTTTTTAATTTGTCAGAGCATTAATATCTCTGTTAGAGGAGTCTTACAAAACGCACTGCTTCTCTTAACCAACTTAATCATACTGTTAACACTTGTCCCAGCTGCAGTAATGCTAAATGTAGATAGATGTAAGTGAGCTGTTGAAGCAGTGAGGAAGTTATGAATATTTATACAGACGTTCATATGGAAACAACATGATGACGGCACAGCTGAAAACCCAAATAATGCATCGGAAATACTCTACTATCTCAGGCCAATCACCTTCTCAATTCTCCTCTTGAAAAACCCTCCAATCTCCATTCATTCAAACAAGAAAGAAGAAGAAATGCATTCATATCCAGTCAAAGAGGTTTCTGAAGAGGCCACAAACCTCATCCATCTGAGAGAGAGCATAGGTACATGATGTGATCGGGGAAATGCACACTTCATCCACAGAAAAAGGTGGTGAATGGAAAGAAAGGGAAATTGGAGCGCTTACTGCGAGAGAGAGAAGCCCCCCAATCCATGCCACAAATTGCTTTGCCCCTCTGCAGCACACATCCCTGACACGGCTCAAGTCTTATATCAATTACCATCAGCTATCTCAGTGGAGTATCTTTACCACTGCAGTGCTGCCTAAGTTTCAAAAGTGTCCTCCCCATAGACTCTATAAAGTGGACTAAGGGAATGTAACGTCACCCATAGTGTTCAGCTCCAGTCAAATGAAGCTCATGATGGGAAAACATAGGAATTTACTTATGGACAAAAATAGTAAAATAAAAATACCAGGATAAAGACCAAAATGACGAGGCTCACTGGAGTCGATGAAGCCGAAAGCTCCCCCATGAACACTTCGTATTTGGAACACGGCAGATAGGGGGTTAGCTATGCTCACTTATATACACAGTCTATGGTCCTCTCTGAGAAGCAGCACTCTGGTAAAACTAGTAAAAGTGAAAATCTTACATTTTGTAGTCTACAGTAGGAATAAAAAGGCCAAACAAATGAATCAAATTTTAATCAATTCTAATCAAAATCCAATCGCTTCAAATTGTCATTGGTCAGCTGGGGGCTGTTTAATCAACAGGTCTCCAGTCAATCGTTGTCAGTAAAAGCATGTTCAGTCTTTGAGGAAGATTGGCTATTTCTGTGGTAAACGGCATTGATTAAAGGTCTATCTTGTTTGTATTCATGAATTTAAAGGTCCTGTTTAACCAGAGCAAATAAAATTTTATTAAAATGTCTGATTGATCCAGATGAGGAAAAAAGGGCTTACATTTTTCACACAGCCCTATGCCAAAAAATTAAATTGTGTTAAGTGTCCTTTAGTAGTACATACAGTAACTACTCAGAGCTACTTCTCTCCAACCTCTGTATGAATTTCACTGTAATACATTTGTAACTGTAAAAATTATCTGGAGCATATCAGAAATGTAAAATGTACCAACTAATTATTATTTCATAACACAAACTCAACTGACTTCATCACTCAAATTCAACATTAGCCTCTGGCTCTGTCTTTTTCTCTGCAACTCTAATTTGTGTAACATCACAACAACACACACACACACACACACACCTGACCTCTTAGTGAGTCAATGTGTTCTTCTGATCTTAAGCATTTCATTGCATTGTTGACCTTGTGTTGATCCTGCATATGACAAATAAACAATCTTGAAATCTCTTGAAATCAGAGTATATCTTTTACAATGAAAGAACTGATAATTATCATACCACTAGCTTAAAAAGCCTGTGTTATCGGTGTTTATTTAGACAACATAATAATTGATAATACTAGTAATTGATCTAAACAAGAAGTGTGCTCAAACTCCGAGCCTCCCATCTCCCACTGACAGTATGGTTCTGGGCAGTGGTCCATCCCAGTCTGAAACATGCAGAGGTGGTAACAAACATTTTGTCCAGCTTGCTCCATTCCCAAACCCTACAACCTCTTTCTGTTAGCCTGCCAGGCAAAGAGGCAATTTGAACTCAATATTGGACGGAAAAATTGGCAAACGATAAAATGCTGCAGTCTCTGAAACAACTGGAAGAGAGAGTGGGGGTAAATGAAGAAGGCTAAAATATTCAAATTGGATTCTGTGTCATCTGGAATAAAAAACTGGATTACCACTTTGGGCCACATAAAAGTCCTTGGGTTATGGATTTCTACTGACCACAGCAAACCACGAACAACCCATAAAAGCTGTCCTTTTGGGGATGCTTAGATCCAGTTGGCCCTTACCAAATTAACTTTTAGCACTTACATCCGCTCATTTTTCTACTTGTAATATATTGTATAAGCCAAATGTTATACTAGATTCCTGTACAGCAGTAGTCAGGCTTTTGAAAGTAGCTTGGATATGTTAACCTTGATATTTCCTGACCTACAGTATAATTTTTGTATATAATTCATGTATATAGAAAATGCTGACTCTTAATTGTAAACCAAATCTAACCAAGATCAGGACTAAAGTCAGGACTAAACATGGGAAGTCAGCGTTTCAGTTTCAGTTCAGTCTTCCTGAACATGTGAGACAAATCCGCACTCTTCTCTTTTAAAGGTGCAAGAGTCCATTACCTGCTTGTTTCCATGGATATGTCATTGCTCTGACTGGAATGTTCCACAATATGACATTAAGTACCTTGTTCTTACACTTATTAAGTTTGGTCTTCATGAAAATAGAAAGGTTCAGGTGCCATACTGTGAAACATCCTTGACAAATCAATTACATCTCCATGAAGAAAAACATTTGACGAACCCTCCACCAGAAAAGTTACACAGTGTGCCTTTAATGTTTATTTATGATTATTTATGCTATGATTTTAATGTCTTTCTTATTCTGTAAAGCACTTTGAATTACTTGTGTGTACGAACTGTACTATACAAATAAACTTGCCTTGCCAAATGGGAGCAGAGAGCTTGAATGTCTGACACATTGAAAAAGAAAGCATGTCTTCCTCATGATAGATATGCTATGCAGGATAACTAAAATGTACGAATGAAACAAAAAAAACTGCATCAGGTATGTTTTAGATGATACAACATGACATGATTAAAAGAATTCAAAGATTTCAAAGAAGCCACAGGGCATTTGAATTAAAATGCAAACTCACCAAATAGGTCTTTGGTGCATTTAAATTACATCAGTGCTTCCAGTCATCCACACGGCACTGCAAAAGTGAGACATTATTATGTTTTTGTTTTTTTTTTCAACCTCCAGAGACACCTGGTGCTGCCGCTGGCTCTAAACTGTGACACAGTTTAGAGTTTCACATTGCGAGGTTCACTCAGTTTCTTTCACTTGAGACTTGTGTTTAATTGCCGTTCACTTGGGAAATCACTCCATCTCTGAGCACAGAAGCAGGAATAATATAAGTTTTTACCAAACACCTAAATCCTCTGGTGTTCGTGGGGTCTATCTTGTAGGGTCTGTGTCTGCTGATTTGTCTGCTGTTACCAAAATAATCTCACTTTGTTATTGGAATTCTGTAGGTTTGCTTTGTGCGCTGTTGACAGGACACAGACATATAATTGGGGAGCTATAGTGCTAACCAAACAAATAAAAGACATGGGATGGCCAGGGTCATTTCTGGCAAATTTAAGACTGCTAACAGTTCTGTCCAATTTCAGCATCAAATATGGTGCCAGCCTGTAGCCTAATTTTAAGTTAGGTTTTTCAATCAGGGCATTCAACCATGGTTTTGTAGGATGGAAAGATGTACAAATAAAGACATAAATTAAAGCTGCAATATCAATTTATTCATAAATTTGTCAAATCTGTTTCCCCTCCAGAAAGAAGTTTGTAAAAGCAGAACTTTGTGAGAAATCTAATTCAAATATATTTTTGTTATTGCAAACCACGAGCCATGTGAGTTACTATATGATGCTTTGGGATGAGAGCTGATTCTGTTTCACTTTTCTGTCTGAAAAATGTGTTCTAAAGCTGTGCAATTGGATAAATAATTACTGCATGTGAATACTCGTGATGCGACAATGACAAGTGTTTGTGTGAGCTAAGGACTAGTGGGTTAGATTTAAATGAATGGTTTTTGACTGTTTGAAAATCAGGTACCAAAGCTTTAACTGTGTGTTCATTTTAATGTTCTAATATAGATTGTTGTTTTTACATTATGTTTTAATATAAAATATGCACAACTGGTTTTGCTGCTTTCACATTTGGTATAACTGATCATCTGTCTGTCAAGTTCCTCATTAAGTAGCTTTGTTGCTGTGAACCTTGCCTAGGCTTGTTTTTGGACAGATGTTATCCACACTAAATTATGTTTGAAAAATGCTGATCCACCACGAATTTAACTTTAACATTCAAAAACCATAAGGCCTGTTATTTTAGGCTCAAATTCCTGACTTGGCTCACTGTGTCATACTTTTCCATCACTGCCTCTATGAAAAGTAAATACAAACAAAACAACATAATTTTACATTGATTTATGATAATATCAATGTAGTGCCACACACAATGACACATAGGTGTAATATATGAGACCTGTCATCTGGTATGTTCCTCCATACTGTATGCAGATTACTGTTCCTCATATAGATCATTTGCTGACCTATGCTGGCTGCAATAATACAGCTGACTACTTCTAATATGGGGAGATTCGCTCCAGCTCTGATGAGGGGTGAATCTTCTCCAGGTTTGACATTTAATCCATGCCAATTCATCAGAGCAGCCCACCTCAGCAATACTGCAGGGGTGGTATATTGCTTTAGAGAGAACAACTGGTGATGGCAGATGCTGGTGCCTTCATTTTGTGGTTTGTACCGTGCATATGGCTGTCATAATAACTTGTTTACATTTAGGATAAAGCATTACTGTTGGTCATAAAGGATGAACGTACAGAGTTTGGTTAATGTGTTTGTGCATTCAAGTCATACATCTTATTGAAGGCACAGTGAGAACAGAGGGAAGCAAAATTGCTTAAAGGCCTAAATAACTTTTGCAAATTGACTGCGTTAAGTGAGTTGTATTATAAAATATGTCAAATAAGTTGAGAAACTTGGAATGTATTTATCTGGGTAGTTTTATCACATTTTCAGCTTTTATTTTTGTTAAATAACTGATCTATGTAGTTGCTCCAGGCATTAGTCTATTACTAGGCCTACTTAAAGGTGCATTGTGTAACTTTTTTGGTGCTTTACTTCATGGAGATGTTATTCCTTTGTATGGAATGTTTCACAGTATGGTATTAAACCTTTCTTTCTCCATGGACTTCATGGAGACCAAACCAGACCTAGTTACACCTCAGGTCTGTGGAGAGGCAACAGCTCACAATCAGAATGCTTGTTTTTTGAGTTGTTTTTTGTTTTGTTTTGTTGTTTTTTTTGCCATAAAACCACCTGTAATTGGATAAATGTTTGAAGTCATACTGTGGAACATTCCAGGCACAGCAATGCCATATCCATGGAAACAAGCAGGTGACAGACCCCCACCCATGAATTTACACAGTGCCCGTTTAAATAGAGATGACAGGCTAATTATTAGGTTTAACATTTTTGAATTAACCTTTTGGATATTTCATAGTAAAGTAAATAGATTTATGGCAAAAAGAAGAAACTGAATTTGTCAACTGGACAAAAGTTTATTTGGTGGAATACATTTCACAGTTCTTATGTCAATGAGCTAAAAAGATTACTACTACTTTGTGTAATGCAAAAATAACAAAAGGTGTATTTGAGCCAAGCTGTAATTGTCTGGCCTAATACTGATATGACCTTTCAGGGACGTCTTTTCTATTTCTCGTGTTAATAGAAAACTATTGTGTTAGGTGCTGTCAGTCTCTGCATGGCCCGTGTGCATCAGCGTGATTGATTCTCAGTTTTGTTTATCGCTGGGTGAGACAGACACATTACAAATACTGAATTTCTCTGATATATAAACGTGCTTAGCCAGATGATATTGTTCTTGGAAGGACATGCAAGCTTATAACCTTTATTTTTCAGGTTTGGGTTTGATCTAAGCTAGTGTAATCTACAAAAATGTAGAAAGAACAAAATTGTATGCTACTTACAGAACATGTAGAAACTGAACCGTTGACCATAGCATTTGTGAAAGAGAAAATATGATGGAGGTTTACCTTTTTAACAGAAACTGTAAACAAATAGGTGTGGTAGTCTCCTCCCTTCAGACAGATATAAGGCAGTGTCCACCAGTGTCTGACCAGAACTGAAGAAGCAGCTTGGATGAACTGTGAAATGCATTCGACCAAATAAACTTTTGTCCAGTTGACCAATTGAATTTCTCCTTTTTTGCCATTGACCCTTTTGGCAACTTTTTTTTTTTTTTTGTAACTTTTTGTGTTTGCAGAAATATTATCCCATTGTTGTCAAATAACATGCATTTTACATTATTATTATTATTATTATTATTATTATTATTATTATTATTATTATTATTATTATTATTATTATTATTATTATTATTATTATGTTAGCTTTTTTTATATATTTTTTCTCTTGTTTTAGTAAGTTTTGTGCATAAGGTTGCTATATTCTTCCACAATACACTAAACAATATATTTATAAATAACAAAATGCCAAAGGTCAAAGTAAGATTTCAACACTGTATCTCAACATATTTCCTCAGGGAAGACAGAAACTTCATGAAGCACAAGCTAAAATGCAATACATTTTCCATTTGCTATATAAGCTCAATAAAATGTCATTTTGGTAACACTTGATAAACATTTGTAACACACCGCAGCTCATGCCGAAAACAATAAAATACAAATAATCCATTTCCTTTTCCTCCCTCTGTCCCAGGCCTGTTTCTGTCTGCTCCCGTGGTATCCAGTTCCGGGCCCCAAGACCCATCCGTTCTGCTCACACTCCTAAAGGTCTATCCATCACCGGCGCAGCTCTGTAACCTGGGGACAGATTTCCTCTCCCTCTGCCCGCTCATCAATCACAGTGGCCAGAGAGCATAGCCAGGCAAAATATAGGAGGCCAAGCAGGGTCACTCTGTAGGCTAACAGCTGCTGCAAAACTGTTACAGAGCCCGGGCTGATGGAATAGTAAATCTACAGGTGTTATAAAGGCAATTGAAAGTAATATGGAGCAAATTTACACACACTTAATTCAGTAAAGAATCACAAGCCAGCTGCAGCAACAAGCCAGCATTGCCGTTTTGCTACCAACCAAAGAAGATTGGATTTATAATTGAATTGGAAATTATTTTCTATTTATTATTGATTTAGGGGACTTTTGACCATTCAAATAATTTTAAAAAATTAATTCTTAATTACTATGGTCTTCTAATGGTCTTCATTATTCATTACATTGAAACTAATGGATTATAAATATGTTTGTATCCCCCAAGAAAGATTTTTTTAGATTTAGACAAACTTTACTGATCCACAATAGAAATTATATGGACAATTATATAAACTTCCTGACAATGCAAGAATTACAAAAAATCTATATACATGCAAAGTGCTTTGAGTGCCTTGAAAGTGGAAAGGTGTGACCAATTTACCCAGATAACATTATACCAAGATATTAGAGGTTTAAATTAAAGTTAAGGTACATTACTTTATTGTCCCTGTAGGAAAATTTGCTTATGATCCACCTCCAGATCTTGAGCTAGGTTTGTTCAGAACTACTTTGACCCA